>OY829914.1:151370734-152570734 GCA_963691935.1 Nephrotoma guestfalica | reverse complement strand
CATATGTCTTCAAACAATAGTTTTATTTACCATTAATTATCAATTATTTTCTAATTAATTATTGTATATTGTTGTAATTTCCTGTTTTAATTATTACCATATACGAACAAAAAATTCGTGTGCATGGGTTTTAAGGGAATTTTCGCGCATTCTACCAAATAACAAGTCAAGTACTAATATACAATAATGATAGTATATGCGAGAATGAAGAGTTTGATAAATTAAATTCATTAATAGTTTAATTAATATTTTTTGATCTTTGTGATCTGTTACTTGCATATGGAAGTGTAATCAGCTACTCAGCTTTCATAAACATTCATCTACATAAATAATCTTTATGAAGTGTAATATTGAATGTTTTTAATTGGTGGTGCACGTCATCATCGGGAACTCTGTGCAATTTAATATTGTACCAGTTGTATTTAGGGCATTATCGTCTACTAATGTCTACTAAGTAGGTTTAATAGAATCCCATGTACAACAAAAGTCGCTTTCCAATATAACAATTAAGATGGGTTTTCGCCTGCGTTGCGTTTGTTCATTCGCTTGTTTAGCTTGATCTTTTTAACCAATAAAATTCTTTTAAAATGACGACATTTTTCTTTTGTAGTTTTTTCATTTAAGTTGGGTTATTTTAAACTTTTTGATTGAAAGAACATCACAACAGATATAATACAAAAATAATATTACATATTATTTGCATATTATAAAGTCAAATAAAATGATAGAGCCCTTGAATTATTATTGCTTTATGAAACACAACCAAAATATCTCGTCACAATGTCAAAATCAATTAAATGCACTAAAGATGGCGACAAAATTGTTCTGACATTTTTATCAACTGGGAAACCGTCCAAACAAAATTACTGAAAAACGTAGAGACGAATGTACGAGTATGTATTTAATTGAGGATAACCTGCGTGGATGTATAGCGCAATATTAATAATACATATATCTAATGTTTTTCATGATGAGCATTTAAATTTAAGAATACCATATGCGCCACGCCTAACACTTTAATATTAATCCAAAATGGATGGAACCACGAATAAAAGTTTTATTTAAAACATTATTATTTAACCGTAGTTAGGAAGGACCGTTGTGAAGTTTTTGGACAATTTTAAATTATTGGACACTTTTATAATTTAGACAGAAATTTACGCGAGTGTCCAAAAATAATTTTTTAGACAAAATATGGATTTTAGACGTGTGCATTTCTAAAAAGTGTAAATAAAAAAAGTATTTGTAAAATAGATTAAATTTTTGTATTTCATATTATTACTTTCAGAAATTATTTTAATCATCAGGAAAATAGAATAATCTCATAATAAGCTATGGTAAATTACAAAAATCTCAGAGATTGGCTCGCTCCATTGTGGAACTAAAATCATCTAATGCCATTTAGAAATTAGTCGTAGGGCTCTCGTATATAATTATTGAACATTTTCGCTTTTCGCGATTTTTATATGGAAGGATGTCGTTGTAGCTTATGGTAAATACCAAAAATGTCAGAGGTTGACTCCCATAGTGGCTATATAGGTTTGAAAGGCATACATTGTAGAATTAAAATCACCTAATGTCATTTCGAAATTAGCCGTAAGGCTCTCGTATATAATTTTTGAACATTGACGCGTTTCGCGGTTTTTATATGGAAAGATGTCGTTGTAGCTTATGGTGAATTACAAAAATGTCAGAGATTGGCTCGCATAGTGGCTATAAAGGTTTGAAAGAGCATACATTGTGGAATTAAAAGCATCTAATGCCATTTAGCAATTAGCCATAGAGCTCTCGTATATAATTTTTGAACATTTTCGCTTTTCGCGATTTCTATATGGAAGGATATCGTTGTAGCTTATGGTGAATTACAAAAATCTCAGAGATTGGCTCGCATAGTGGCTATATAGGTTTGAAAGAGAATACGAGAGCCCTACGGCTAATTTCGAAATGGCACTTAATGCCCTTATATAATTTTTGAACATTTACGCTTCTCGCGATTTTTATATTGAAGGATGTCGTTGTAGCTTATGGTAAATTACAAAAATGTCAGAGGTTGGCTCACATAGTGGCTATATAAATTTGAACGAGCATACATTGTGCATTTGAAATCACCTAATGCCATTTAAAAATTAGCCGTAGGGCTCTCGTATATAATTTTTGAACATTTACGCTTTCCGCGATTTTTATATGGAAGGAAGTTTTTGTAGCTTATGGTAAATACCAAAATGCTCATAGGATCTCTACATTGTTTTTATTTTATTTTATATAACCTACAGTTCAACAAGAACGTATACGGCAAAAAACTAAGTAAAAATAAAACTACGATTTTTTTGTTTTTATTATGAAAGTTTATTGTATTTTCTTTGACGCTACCAACTAATACATAGTAAAGTCACCATTACTGCTAATAATTGCCTGGGACCTTTTGTCCATACTATCAACCAAATTCTCTGCATACTGTGGTGACAAATTTTTCGATTTCTTCCGGACGACTCGCAGTAGACGGCTCAAATTTTTTATGTGGTACATTTTCAGCTTAATCTACATGAGTGCCAATAAATTTCGATCGGATTGGCATCAGGTGACTAAGATGATCAATCCATGGTTGTGATGCCCTTTTCGAGTTTAAATTCCGAATAGGGTATGCTACGGTGTTTTGGATCGTTGTCTTCTTGCAAGATCCAATTAGAGTCCCCGCTCCAAACTCTTTACGGACAGATGGTAACAAACCTCGTGAATAAATTTTATTCATGAACAATTCATTTCATTTCATTAGGTTCCATGTGGAAACGATTAATTTACCAAAACCTTGCTTGGTGAAGCATCCCCATACATGGAGCTTGGGCGGGTGCTTCACAGTTTGGACAAACCTTTCTTTTTGCTTAGTTGACCAAATACGTCTTTTAAGATTAAAACTTCAAAAGGATGACTCATCGGTGAACACGACATTCGTCCAATCTTTCTTTTTTATGTTCATTCGCCCACTGTAGTCGCTTTTCAATGTGTTTTTGTGTTAGCAGCGGTTTGACCAAAGTATTTCGATAAGCGTAGCCATGTTTCATAATTATATTTCGTATGGTTATTTTTGATATAATAATATTCTTTTTCGTCAATTTTTCCACAGCCCTATTATGAAACCGATCGCATTTCGCATATTTTGCGATTTTGCGGATGCGATCCGCCGATTGCGTTTGCAGTATAAAATGCGATTATCGCATATCGCATTTAATTTAGGGAAATTTTCATTCGTAATTTTTTTTACATGGCATTACAACATCTGTCAGTTGTTATAACCTCAATTAACCTTTCGTAGTGTTTTTGCATTTATTTGCTCTTTAAATAAATATAAATATTAAAATCACAGTCCATTTTGATTTATATTTAAATAACCGTTTACTTTTAACAAAAATGACTAACACATTTATAATATCGTTATATTTAATACAATATATTTAAAAAAATAAAAGTTTATCACATATGCATATTAAATAATGCAATATTCGACTGCTATTGAACATTCGCATTTGTAAAATATAGTTTCGTAAAATCGCCGTCCCATTTTATAATATGGCGTTCGCGTCCAACTTAGAGAGCATTTTTGCAAAAATATTATTCTATAATATCAAAATGCGTATCGTATGAAAATACAAAATCGCATTTTTTCCATAATAGGGCCACAGCGTAAGCGAATAATTTTTATCAAATAACTGTATGATGGCGTCATCCTCCTTTTTTGTAGTGGTTCGGATTTTGCGCCTATCTTGTAAATCGTCAACATTTTTATACAATGAATAATACGTAATCTTCTTAATGTTTTCGATTTTTTTTATATATTTTTGTGCACTTGCAACCAATATTTTTGGTCCTTTCGGATGTACAATTAAAACACCGCTTCAATTCGTTTTTTTATAAATCCACTCATTTCTTGCATATATGTTATCTGCTAAACAGTTGCAGTTAAACTAATTTTTGTTTTAAAACGTCAAAGAGGAATCAATAGAAAACCGTTTTAAGGCCCACCCATATTTGTTTCTATAGTTTTAAGTACAATTAAGCCGTACACGCTATTGTTGCACCTACTGTAGATAAGAATGTAAAATGATTGCAAATAAGATGTTGTGTTAGTTACAGAATTTACATTTTAAAATAATTATCTTTTATTAAATTTTTAATTTTTATTAATTTATTATTTTCTACTGCGTGTCCTTGTAACGGTTAAACTCTGTGTAAATAATCATAGTTAATCAAAATTAAACAAACACTTGTTACAGAGTTCAGAAGTAAAAGGTGTTTCATTTCGAGCTATAGAATTGACACCCGACAGTTGATTTTTGGTAACTTTGGTTTACCATTTCAAGTGAGTCTACATCAGAGTAGCGTTTGCAATTGTTCAAATTTACTTTGAAAATAATGGTTCAGTTCGTGCAACTGATCGCGCGCTACGTCCATTTTATGGACGGTATGGTAATTATTGAGATTTCGCACCAAGTTTACTCGAAATGATAATACGCGTTCCGTAAGACCACATTTGGCATGTGCCGATGTGGGATGGCAGGTGTAGTGCTTAGAGTATTGAAGATACTCCAAGTTCCTTTTTGATCGAAGGAATCATTGAACGTTACAGTCGACGGAGACCGGTATAGATTACTAATTTTTTTTGGCTCAATTGGATGGTATTGAAATCAGAGACATGGGGTTCCAACAAGATGGGGGCTCATGTCATACGGTGCTCGAGTTTCGTATGTTTTGATTATGTAAAGCGAAAGTGTTTTTTCTTGGGCGATTGTCTTTTTTCAAATAATGTCAGTTTATGTAGCAGAAAACTGATAGTGATTACCAATCCATATAGTTTGATTTGTATTCCATCATCTTCTTTCATTTGGGTTGTTGTCAGCTTCGTTCTAGAGAGAACTCGGCGTACTAAATTATCTGAATCACACACCATGAATCTCAACAAAATTGTATACAAAAATAATATTAAACTTAATATTATAAAAAGTATAAACTAGATATTAAATTTACCGAAAGTCGCCTTTAAACAATATCTTATTTTGTAACTTACTACAACTTTGTCAAATTGAAATATTTTAAATTATGTATTTTGGGCTTGTTAGGAAATATTAATATTTGTTGTTTTTGTACATACGAGGGCGGATTGAAAATGAAGCTACCTAAGTAGGAAAACAAAATTTTTTTTTGCCAAAAACCATTTATTTCTCAACATAGTCTCCATTTAGTTCGACACACTTAGTAAGACGATATTCCAACTTTTTTATACCATCTGAATAATACGATTTCGGGAACCCCTCAAAATACGCGTTAGTTTCGATAATCACTTCTTCGTCTGAGATGAATCTTTGTCCTGCGAGGCATTTTTTCAAGTTTGGAAACAGGAAAAAGTCACTAGAAGCTAAATCTGGACTATAAGGTGGATGATCAACCAATTCGAAGTGTATTGCACGTAATTTTAGCATCGTATCTAATGCTGTGTGAAGCGGTGCGTTGTCTTGAAGAAAGAGCACTTTTTTCTTATTTAAATGTGGTCGTTTTTCCTTGATTACATCAACCAATTGGTCCAATAATGCACGATAATACTCTCCTGTGATTGTGGATCCTTTTTTAAGATAATCGATGAGCAATACTCCGTGTGCATCCCAAAATATAGTGGCCATAACCTTGCCAGCCGATTTCACTGCCTTTGCCTTCTTCGGAGCACTTCCACCAGCTTCCACCCATTGTTTCGATTGATTTTTGGTTTCAGGTGTGTAGTGGTGGACCCACGTTACATCAACAGTAATTAATCGACGCCAAAAATCAACAGAATTACGCTTTATCATGTCCAAACACCGCTGTGAAGTGGTCTGTCGAACTCGTTTTTGCTCGACACTGAGCAAACGCGGCACCCATCGTTAGCACCCATGAGTTAGATACCAAATGCTTCTTGGGCAAATATGTAGGTTCATTTTTTAAGTATGGTTTAGTACTATGTTGGTGTACTCGTAACATAGAATATTGTGAGTATAAATTAAAGCCGTAAATAATTTTTTCCAGTTATTCTTATCAAAATTAACTTCAGTTAAGATAAAACAGTTACATTAGTCAAATGTCCCTTTTTTACTCAAAATTGATAATATTTCTTACTACATATAACCAAATACAATATAATCGAGTAAAAGAAAATATGAATTGCTGTAACTTTCCCGTTTATGTTGATCAAAACGTTGTCCGGCACCTAATAATTCCAACACATTTTTTTCGGTTCGATTTTGATTTTGAGATCAGTTTGATAATGTTTAACGATTAGTTTGTATAAAAGATCAAAGATTGGAATATATTTTACGATATTTTATTATTTTCAAATTATATCATGGTGTAAAATTTGGATAACTATATGTAATAGGTTTCGTGGGATTAACTTTTTTATTATTCTTATATTACACTACGTACGTCAAGACAACAGAGTTTGCAAGAAAATATGAGTTCTTCTTCCAATAAGAACTTTTACTCAATAGAGTATAAAGTAGGTATTTTAAAAGTATAGTTATTCAATTTAAATTTCAAATTAACAGTGACCATTTAGTAAAATAGTGGATCTGTAAAACCAGCATTTCGTAAAATTCAAATTATTTTTGCTAGACAAAATCGCTCATCTGAGTGTGCTATTAAAAACTTAGTGAAAACATAAAGTGCTGTACATAAAATTAGTTAAAATAAAAAAATACTAACACGGCCAATCTCGCGACAAATATTTCTTACACACAATATGCATACTCGAATTATCACAAAACATCGTGTATTTTATGTCAATTAATTAGATCAAATGTATTTAGAAATAGCTGTCAAGGTTACAAGTTTAAGCGTTATAAATAAATAAATTGTAAATTCTAGATTACCAAAAAATCGAGTATATAAATCTGGGTTTTTATTAGGAACTATTAGAAATATAATAGAAAAATAAATATAATAAAAAAATCAATTAAAAGACATAACTCGAATTCTTTGTTTGACCTGAGATGGAATTTGCTTAGTCTACAGCTACTTCAGCATTTTAAACCCACTTAGAAATTATTAAGGTAAAATAAATATATTTTGAATAAAATCATTATGTTTTTAGTACAGGCTAAAAATAAAATTTAAATATTTTGAGTTGAGGAAAATCAAACTATTTTTTGAATAAATCTTTGATCATTTCTTGGGTACACACATCTAAATATAAAAAACATGAAAGCTGCGTACATGACATCGGGAGCGAGTGCGGTACAAATTCCACAGTATCGCACAGAATGTATTAAAACAACAACAAAGTTAAAAATATTTCAACTCGAGTGCGGAACTAGGAGGCGGGTCAAAAAGCATTTCACGAAATTTGATTGGTTTTGAGTGCGTGAGCGAGTGTGATGCTTTTTATTTCCGATGTCGCGTACGCAGCAGAAAGGTAACCGAATACATACCTGCGGAAATAAAAATCATCATAAAAATCATATTGAAAAAAAATGAAATTTTTTACTAGGTTTAGTTTTAATGAAAAATGTATTGCAGAGCATCACAAATTCTAAAATGCCGCATTTTCAATATTGTTTTAATCCATCAATTATTATCGAGGATATCGTTTTCGACAGTTTCATGAAAACTTTATTGAATATTGAACTATCTATACACAAATTTATAGTTAATTCATTTGGTTATGTCAACAATACTCGTATAAACAAACAATACTCAGTATGAAGTACGCTAGATTGTTGATAACACGAAACCAAGCAATAATTTAATGAGAAATCAAAATCAAAATGTAAGTCCGTTGTCACTTCGTTCTGGGGAAATCAATTTCTTCAACAAAACGGATCATTAAGATATTGTAGAGCATATCAGTCGTAATTAACAAACAACTGCTCGTTAGTTAGAAGCTGATCTTAACATTTAGAAGCTGATCATAACATTTAGAAGCTGATCTTAACGTTCCCTTTCTGTTGGAAAAGAAGGCTGTTTAGAGACAGTTTCGCATTTCTGAAATTTGAAATTTATAGAGTAAGGCTTCGTAATAAACAAGTATTTAAAGGAAATAACAATAAAACTTTGCTGCCTGAAGCGACCGATGTAGCGTAAACACAGATTTTTCATTTACGATTAACTGGCTGTATATTTTGGTTTAAAATCGATGCGAAATTACAAAATATAATCATTATTAGTAATTAACATACAAATTATTAATGATTTAACATATATACCGGGTGACTGACACGAAGTGTTACCAACTTCAGACTGTCATTGCTGTCGAACCAGTGACGACAGAGCGCTCAAATGTACACTAATGACAGTTTATTTCATTGTTTACAAGCGTACAAAAGCATTATAGTGGGAAATATTCAGAAAAAAAAGTTATCCGCAATGGAAATCAAGCGTGATAGTGTGATTGCTCTATATTTGGCTGGAAAACCACAGCCGCAGATTGTTAACCAGTTAAAACATCTGCATGTGAATAAAATGTTTGTGTATCGCACCATAAATCGTTATAACGATACTGGCAGCATTGCAAAACGCCATGGTGGTGAACCGAAATGTACTGCAAGATCGCCGGATATCATTCGGTAGGTGAAGGCCAAATTGGCTCGGAATCAGCGCCGCAGTGGCAGAAAAATAGCTCGAGAGGCGAACATTTCGCTCGAACGGATGCAGCACATATTGAAAGATCATCTTGGACTAAAGGCATGAAATTCCATAAAACGCATGGTCTCACCGATGCTCAAAAAAAAGTTAGAGTGGAAAGAGCAAAGGAGTTGTTACACTTGCACGAAAGTGGCGATTTGCCGAATTTGGTTTTCTCCGATGAGTCACCGTTCGTTATTGAGCAATATGTGAACAAGCAAAATGACCGGATTTACTTGCTCGGCTGTTCTACTGAAAATTTGGACCAACGGATTGCCACTCGAAACTAAGCGCCGCCGATGATGATGGATTTGGGCCGCCGTAACGGCCGAAAGCCATTCGCCGCTCGTTTTTCTGGACCATGGCATCAAGATAAATGCTCAAATTTATCGGGATCATGTGTTGGAGGGAGCGTTGAAGCCTTAGGCACAAAAACATTTCGGCCGCAGAGCCTGGACATTTCAACAGGACTCGGCGCCGAGTCATAAAGCGCGCGTCATTCAAGATTGGCTGAGAAACAACGTTCCGTGGTTTATTTCCACTGCCCAATGGCCACAAAATTAATCGGATGCAAGTCCGCTAGATTTCTCGGTTTGTGGTATTTGCTCTTCAAGGTTGGGACAAAAAAATACCAAAGTGTCGATCATCTCAAGCAAGCGCTTCGCCGGGAATGGGCCAAAATACCGCAGAGCCACTTTCGTGCTGTGCATGCAATAGCTTTGTCGGCCGTTTGAAGGCCATAATCGCGGCTAAGGGTGGCCAAATCGAAAACTGCTAATGCAATTCGAAAATTTAAATATTTGTGAACATTTTTTACTTTGATTCAATAAAATTCATCAAAAAATAAAAATTCTGTGGCGTTTTGTTTTGGTAACACTTCGTGTCAGCCACCCTATATAATACACAATTATATAATATATATAAGAGACGGACAGGCCAAACATAAGAGCGACCTACGTATACGTATAGCACGTTCCTGGAGTAAGCGCAATCCAATATTATATGAAATTAAGTTATATAAAATGTATTCAATTATGCGGGCCCAGGCCCTGCCTGCTTTCTCACATTAAAGGAAATAACTGTATGTATAAGGAAAGGATTAGCTAATCACAGAAATCACAGAAACACAGCTACGCAGGAAAGTCATTATCTAACTACTTTGTTGATAAATTATTTATATGATTCGTTAGTCATTCAGAGATACAAACGTTTTCTTTTGATAGGATTTGTTAGTTTATTAATCACCAGCTAACACTGCGATTATGTAAAGGGTATCTAAATTTCATCATTTCCATCTATTGTCCTCACTAGTAAACGACTGAAATAATTAATCAATTGCATCCTGGAGCTATATAATCTTATGTTGTATACTGCAGTAGACTAACACCCAACCCTACACCATCTGATTGTTCTCTTCGTCGTTAAATTATTAAAAGGTTTTAAATCGGTAGTTTTTTTAATGTTTATTTTGAATTGGGTGCAGGGAACTTTTAGAGTGAGCTAGCTCCTCGTAACTATCAGAGTTGTTGCACCCAACGCGCAATCTTTACAATAAAGGTTGATAGCTAACTTAAATTTGTGCATATAGTCCAACGAAAATTCGAAACCGTCTAGCGAACTCCCCTTTTTGGACGATCGATAAATAAATTCGAGCTTGGCTTCCTCAGTTCGAAGTTTCGGTAGCTCATCGTAAACCTATTTGCATTGGCCGTTCTTTTTGTTATTCTTTCTGGCGTAACGAATAGTGGTGTTTTCTCTTTTAGTTCTGCAGAACATTTACTCTACATTAATCTGTAGAACACGCAATATATCTGCAATATATCTGCAGTGTTGTAGGCTGTCTAGATCTTATGTAAGTCTGGGGTTGGATATTATTCGGATGGCACGCCGCTGAATCCTATCCAGTAACTGGAGTGCAATACCATATGCTCCATAACCATAAACTTGACAGCAATACTCTATACATGACCTTTAGAAGCAATACTCTCTACATGATGCAGAAGGTACTTAAATCATATCTGGAAGACTTGATGTGATTTAAAGAACCTTCTGCATCTATTGATGAACCCAAGTTTTCATGAAGCTAACTTGGCCAATGCAGTAATGTGTTCATTTCATTTTAAATTATTGCTAATTTGAACACCAAGCAGGCGAATTAAATTACAATCCACGAAGACATGGTTTTTCACCACAAAAGGGGGTTCGTTCTGACTTCTTTTACGCGATAATGTGCATATTTGTTTTATCTCGTTAAACTTTACCTGATTTACCTTTCTCCCCGTAACAATGCTTATAAATTATAAATGTTTATAAATATAAATGATTATAAATAACAATTGTAAATAATTATAAATAGGTAATTTTCAAATTATCAACTTCAATTTGTATAAATTAGTAAATTTCACGATTTTAGTTTTCGAATTGACGTTCTCCTGTTAGTTTCTTGTGTTGAAAATTTTCAACACAATCTCTAGCTATAACAATTTAACTATTTGCGTCCTTAAAATGAATGGTTAACCTGTTAGTTCAACTATAATTCAAATCTCCAGCAACTAATTTAGATCTAAGTTTTCAAAATCATTGTATGTATAATTCGAAATATTGAAATAGAAAACAAATACTTATATGTAGGTCTAACAGAGAAATTCTAGTTTTTGTTGTCGTTGGCTGAGGCTAATGAGTTCTTTGATTATATGAACGACAGTAGTTTTTATATTCTACCAACCTCCATTGACCACAATCTGAAACATGCAATTTAAAGCAATACAATATACCAAAGTTAAAATGTATTAAAAATGTCTCTTTCAACAAACCAATGCATATGCATTTACTAATACTCGTGATGACCCTGTGTTTATTAAGTGTAAGTGTGTTTCGCTAAGTGCCTACGGCAAATAGTGTTAAAAGTATAATATGTACTAGTTTAACACCATTGTAATGTACGCTACTTGTTTGTACCCAACTTAGATACAAAAATACTAGGTTTATATTATAATAAACCGATACATTAACAAAAATTATTCTGTGTTTTTCAATTAATCCTGAGTAACAAAATTATATATATATATATATATATATATATATATATATATATATATATATATATATATATATATATATATATATATATATATATATATATACATTTTTTATGGTTAACCCGTCCATTTGCTTCTTTTTACTTTGATATGATTCTAAGTGTACCAGATATGCAGAGTAAAAACAATTTAATGCTCTATGTGTACCAGGTTCATTGATAACACTTCAATGGTGTTCAATACTCGGGGTAACCTTGCTTGCACGGGTTTTATTAAAAAATAGAACCACTTTCAACAAAGTAAATGACTGCTTTAGTAGATTGAATCAATTGCGAGAAACATGGATAATGCATTTTAAAAGAAGAGTTTTTAAATCTTTTCGTAACATATTTTGTATATGTTTTTCTCTCGGTTCCTTAAAATATATTTTCCACGGCTTAAAACTATCTTTAATTTCAAAACTAGAAACCAAATATTATATACTTCCGCTAATATATGTTCTCTTGCCGATGGCGAATAAAGATTAAGATTAAGAAACGATAAGATTTTGATCTAACTCTAAAGTTGATATTGTGTAATTCTGTAATCAAGTAACAATTTTGTAATAAATAATTTACTTCTATAATAAAAATAACAGAATTAGCAGAAGTACAATTTTTTTTGTACGACCTCCCGAAATTGGATCTCTTGAATACGTGCCACCAAGCTAAACCATGACGATCGTTTGAACGACGTTTTACTCCATTTGATGTCATAAAATATTCATTCAAATAACGGGTCGGCGATTGAACGTCGTAAAGGAAAGACGTGATTTTTGTCTCTCCTTTAAATAAATAAATAAATAGTTTAAATATGTGTTAATAATTGATTAATTATAATATTAATCATAATATTATTTATTAATATATGTCTTATTAAATAAATAAATAATAATATTAATAATAATTTGTGTGTAAAGAAGTGAGAAGAAAGTGAAAAGTTATACGTATTGTGTTAATATATTAATTTGTGCGCGGTGCGCTTGCAATGGTGTAGGATATGTATATATCATTTTCGTTTATATGTATTTCGACACCGTTGGTTGAATGCATCGTACGCATTGTATGTTAATATTCAATATGTAGGACTTTTTTGATTACAAAGGATACTTAAGATAAGTGTTATTTTTATTACTTTATTTTACATTATACATTATATTTTATTACATAATAATCAATGAATCGTATGGATGAGTTATTTGTGTTGTTGTGGTATGAAACAGTTTGTGACGACAGTTGCTAGCATTCATTCTATGTAATCTGTTTCTATGATACTGTCGTGGTCTCTAATTTTATAATTTTGTTTTTTCTCTCGTATACGTATTGTTTGTAAATAGTTTTTTATGTACACAGGGATTTTGTTGAATTTCGTTATATGAGTAGATGGTATTTTATTGGAAAAGTTGATCAAATCACGACCGAAGGGCTAGTTTGGAATTTGGATATCGAGTCTTTATTGCATGTTGTACTGAAATCCTTATTTCTTTTAATTTTTTTATTTAAGGATATACATATAAGTGAAAATTTGGTATATGGGATGCGCAAAATATAAACAAAATGATCGTATAATATTCTCTGCTCTCTCACGGTTGTATTTATATTTTTGTAGTGGATTACACTAAGACTTCGTATTACGTTGTCTAAATGGGCGAATTTCTTTGGATTTGCACTAAATGTTCTTGAATGTGGATGATTCAATTTGTGAATTGGGAAAGTCGATTAGACTTTAATTGTTCATAATTTGTTGATTTGTTATATGTATAATAATTTAGACTTTTGTTAACTTTGTGAGATTTTTTGCAGTCGTTGTGGAGAGGCGGCTGACGTTGACCTCTCCTTGTCGACCTGGGTTGGCGTCATCGGCAAGGGGTGGATGTTGTCGCAGGTCGAGGTCGCGCAAAATGAATATTGTACATATAAAGGAATGTATATTTTTGGTGATTGGGAGGGGGTTATACTTTTTCTCTGTGGTGCGAAAACTGGATTAGATTTTGACGAGTGGTTATGTGTGTGATTGGTTTACACAGGATGTGCGGCGAGGATGTGCTGCAGCTGTATTGCAGTGAATCTTTTTTGATATTTGGAGTGATTTGAATGGATTTCGTTCATGGTGAGTAATGGCTCGGTGTCTGCGGTTTGTGGTGGTTGTTCGTTGAACGTTGTGTTTCTCAACTTGCGGAGAGTTGTGTTCATGTGTGTTCTGTCGTTACCTGTATTTATAAGGTATTTTTGACTGTTTTGAGTTGTTTTGTTTAGGACTTGAGGTAGTTCTCATTTGTTAGTGTATGAGGGCGGATTTGCAGTTTTGTATTGAATCATTGCCTGAATGTTGGATTTGTATGTCCAAATTGGTTTCTTTGCTGAATGCTTCGGGTGTTTTTGTTGGAGTTTGCCGTCGATTTGGCGGGGGCTGAATCATTTTGGGAGTTTTGGTATGATCGGTCGTACGCTGAAGTTTTTGGGCTGTAGGGTTGCCATGGTTCGTTTGTGGTCTGTCATGGATTCGTCACGGCTTTGTGAAGCGTGGTTTTTGTTGAATGGTGGTGTTGGCAGGAGGTCGCTTGGTGGATGGTAGTGGTTTCATGGTGGGAAGATTTATGCCGTCTGTTGGGATCGTTTCGAGGTAATTTTAGCTCCTGAATGAACATTGCATAATTCTCTTGATACA
Source organism: Nephrotoma guestfalica (assembly GCA_963691935.1). Classification (NCBI taxonomy): domain Eukaryota; kingdom Metazoa; phylum Arthropoda; class Insecta; order Diptera; family Tipulidae; genus Nephrotoma; species Nephrotoma guestfalica. The sequence continues at coordinate 152,556,350 of OY829914.1, read as the reverse complement.
TTTTACTACGATTGTTTGTAGAGGTGGTTTCTTCCACGCTTTGATTTCGGAGATTTTCGGAGAGAGCTATTTTGGTGATGTTCCTTCATCCTATTATTCAGCGTTTGTGTAATAAATTGTTATATTTTTTATTTTGGTTTGATTAGCGATAGAATTTTCCGTTTCCGTATTTCTTCTGGGCATTGAGAATATAGTGTAGGTAATTTATGATTAGCTGTTTTCTATATTGTATTGCCTTCATAATCCATCATTTTTGCAAGATTAATTGCAACTATGTTGGAGTTGGTAACGAATCCTATTATTTACCGCAAAATTGCCTTTTTGTGACACTCAGTGGGTTACTAGTATTTTCTCACAGCTTATTACTGATATTTTTGCTTTATAAAAAGAAATATTATTTGCATTGGATTTGGGATTTTAACAATCTTAACATAAAGAATTGTTTATCGGCAACTTCGTTATATCTATGTAACTGAAAAGCTAGAAATATTTGATATAATTAATATAATTATTCAAAAGAAAGAGAAGGTTTGTATACTTCAATACACCAACGACTGGATGTTTGTCATAAAATGCAACGTTGCCAATCTTGACTGTTTTAGTACAAGAATTATAATTATTAATTCCCAATTTTAAATCAACCCTAAATATTAATCTACATGTACAGTGCCGAGCTATTATATTAAAATTATTCGGTTCTCAGGAAATCTCATTCAAATATATTTAATATACGAGTACATATTATCCCTCTTTTAAGATACTGGTACGATTTATATTTAATTATAAAAATTATAAAATAAACTTATTTATCATTCATTTTAGAATAATTTTTTCAAATTTTATCTAGTTGCCTTTACTTAAATATTAAAATATTACCTTCCAGCAGGAAAGCCATTGACGACACACTAATTACTAATTTACGTTTGTTACCAGTCTGAGATGAATCGTTTATGACAAGTCTAATACGAGGTGACAAGTCATAGACGAGTCGCATGTGTCATGTCTGAGATTAATTGTATGTGATATATCCCCAGCAAACGTAGAAGAAGTTCCAGAACTAGTGCAAAAGTAGTGATAAAAGTATTTGTTTCCTTGTGAAAAAGGATGGGCGTCGGGAAAAATTCATCAGTTTTATAAAAAAATTTAGTAAACATACGAAATTTTTGCGAATTCTAAATTATTTAGCATATTTTAATGGATGGATATTTAAAGGGATATTTGAATGCAATCCGGTAGTTAATCTATAGTTAATTTGTTTTTTTTTTTTTTTTTTTTTTTTTTTTTTTTTTCGTGTTCGCCCAATTCAACGGTTATACTAATATACTAATGAATTTTAGAGTTATTTTGAATATAGTTCAAATAACTTTGGTTTCAGGAAATTCTACTGTAAGTTGCGGAGTTGCAGAATGATTAAATTAATAAATGTTTCAATTAATTAGGAAGCCGGAAAATATGAATTTAGAATTAAATTTCAGGAAATTTACAGATGCTTGTGAATTAATGCTTCATTGTAATTGCTGATTGTGTAGTTTAGAATTGTGTTGTCATTTTATTACTAACGACTTTACATAGGTGTCTGTAACGAGTCGAGTCAACCAATTTTGGTTAGGAAGCTGAAAAGTATTAATAGAATTAAATTTCAGGAAAATTCCAGATGCATGTGAAATAATAATATTTTTTCTTAGGTTGCCGTTTTAAAGAAGCAATTGTTGAAGACCAATACCATCGTTATCCATTAACCTATTAAGCCTTTATCCTTCATCTAGTAGATTAGAATTGTGTTGTCTTTGTGTTACTAACTATCGGCTATACCTAGGTGTCTGTAACCGGGCCGATTCTGTCCCACTTAACTAACCTATCCAATCCTTCGGTTTTGTTATGTGTAAAAAAGGGTGTACGGTGGACCCGGCGTCATCCGGGAACTCAAGCCTAAGAACTTGGTCGTACATTCAAAATCAATCAATCAATCAATCAATAAAATATTCATTCAAATAACGAAAAATTGAGTCGATATCTCCCACACAACTTGTTTTATTTTCTTTAAGAATCGAGCATACTTGTTGAAACACCCTTTACAATTTGTCAAAATTAAAACTATCTGCGTACAGCAATCTAGTATGAATTTCAAAACATTTTTATTATACAGCGTGTTCCTAAAGTAGCTGATACAAATGGTAAAAGTTAAACGTTAAAGCTCCTCTATCAAGTTATAGACGTTTAAAGTGGAGCTTTCCAACACAGCACCTTGTATTAATTAAACTTCAATATCTTGAGAAATAATCATTTTTATTTTTAAGTACTAATTTCATTAAAAAACTGATAACATTCTCTTTTAAATTATGTATAATAATTATGACTATTTAGTTAAAAAGTATTTCAAATTAAAAAAAAACATTTATAATTCTTTCTGTACCAACTATTAACAATTATTATACGCCAGTAAATATAGGGTTTTTCAATAAGAGATCAATATGATTTCTTTAAAAAAAACACACAAATTGTTAAGGAAATTGAAATGTTTTTTATTTAATCTGAAGTACATACAATTAAGTTCTGAATAAAACGTCATTCAAATGGCCTCCACGACTTCTTCTGCAGGAACGAATTCGATGAACCCAATTTTCGACCACTTTTTCCACTAAATCAAGTCGTATGTCATGAATAGCACGTTCAATGTTGACTTGTAAAGCTTGAAGAGAGTTTGGTTTATTGCTACAGACCAATGACTTCAAATAACCCCACAAGAAATAGTCTATTGGTGTTAAATCACAACTTGTTGGAGGCCATTCAATATCACAATTTCTTGAAATAATCGAATCTCCAAACTTTTCTCGCAATAATTCAATTGTTGCACTTGCTGTGTGGCCCGTAGCCCCGTCTTGTTGGTACCAAATGTTGTCAAGATCAACTTCTTCCAATTTTGGCCATAAAAAGTTGGTTATCATCGATCTCTACCGATTGACAGTAACGGTGTTACCAGCTTCATTTCGAAAAAAATACGGACCGATGATTCTACCAGACCAAAAACCACACCAAACTGTCAATTTAGGTGAATGTAATGGTTTTTCATGAATAATTTGTGGATTTTATTCGCACCAGAATCGACAGTTTTGTTTATTTACCGCACCACTCAGATGAAAATAAGCCTCATCGGAGAAGATGATTTTCTTAAAAAAATCGTTATCGTTTTCAAGTTGTTCCAAGGCAAAACCAGAAATTCACGAGGTTTACAGTAATCCAATGGCTTCAGTTCTTGAGTGAGAACAATTTTATACGGATGCAAACCCAAATCCTTTCTCAAAATCCACCAGGTTGTGGTTTGAGACAGTCCCAATTCTTGAGAACGTCTTGGAATCGACAAACTGCGGTCTTCAGCAACACTTGCCTGAACGGCAGCAATATTTGCATTATTTCGAGCGAATCTTTGTCTTATTGGCACTTCAACATTATGTAAAGAAAATGTACGCTCAAAATTTTCAACAATTCGACTAATAGCGAGCACACTTGGACGATTATTACGACTATGAAATGGCAAAAGCTCACGAAAAGTTGCAATTGGAGAACGACTATTTTGATAATAAAACTGAATAATTTGTAATCGTTGTTCTTGCGTATATCTCACCATGATGAAATTGTAAACATTACTGAATACAATGAAACCAAAAATGACAGATCATGACATATTACAAATGGCCGAAACGTCACTTAAAAATCATATCATTCCTATTGGAAAACTCTATATTTTTTGATGGAAATATTGTTTGGATTCTTATCTTTCAGAAAAGCTAATTATTGGTCATATTTGCTATATTATGTTATCTAAAAAATTAAAAGTTCAGAGTAAAAATTTTGTAATTTCTTTTTAGACACAAGTATTTGGCACAATTCAGGTTCATATTGGTACCAACATACTTGTGTCTAATAAAAAAATACAAAATTTTTATTGTGAACTTTTAATTTTTTAATATTTGTTATATGACAAATAGTTAGCTTTTCTGAAAGCTAAGAGTCTGTACTATGTTTCCATTAAAAAATATTCACTGACGTAGAGAATTATTAATAGTTAAAGTACAGAAACAAAGAAATTTCTTAAAATAATAGAATTCTAAAGGGTTTGTTTAAATTTGAAAAACTAAATAGCCATAATTATTATACATTATTTAAAAGAGAATGTTATCAGCTTTTTAATGAAATTAGTACTTGAAAATAGAAATGGTTATTTCTGAAGATATTGAAGTTTATTTACTACAAGGTGCTGTGTTGGAAAGCCCCTCTTTAAACGTCTATAACTTGACAAGGGGCTTTAACGTGTGAAGTGATAGAAGTAACCTCACCTTCATTTTGATCAAGGAGTCCAACCGTACCATTCGTGTTAGCTGCTTTAGGGACACCCGGTATGTGTTGTTTCTAATCAATACCAATAAAAAGTAGCATTGAAAGTAAAAACACTTTCACGCGTAACTAGGTTTTTAATGAAAATGATCGGTTAAAATTTATTCGTTGCTTGTGATTTGTGCACATTGAGTAGTGCTCTCATTAAAATAGTCGAAAACAAAACATCGAACATTCAAAATACAAGGAAGAACAAGATTCAAGAAAGGATAATTTAAATTAAGAAGAAGAAAGTGGGAAGGACAAAATGTATAACAGAAGGGCTTTTCTTACGAAAGAAGGATGAATGAGAACCTTAGTGAGTAAAACGTTTGGTATCTACTCTATTCTTCTCTGATCGCTTTACAATTTACGATTTATGCTCTATAATTTAAGCTTTTATTTCGGTATGCAGTTCAAACAAGGATTGTGATATGACGTATTTTTATGCTGTATCGTCCATTCTTAGATTAATCTAAGCAATAACTATTTTCCATTTCTTTCAATTCTAGTTGAATATTTTACACATTACGGCTAAAAGAAAAATATTTTTAAAACATTTGACACATTTCACATCGTTTGCCACTAATGGTTGTATTTTATAAAATGTAAGGATTCAGTTAAGTAGCAACCTTTATTTGTAAATCATTGTTTGACGGAATTGAAAGGTATATGAACGTGTAAAGTTCGTGGGGAGCATTGGGGAAAATGAATAAATAAATTCTTCAACTACATACCACGTTTGTTTTCGACTTGAACTCGAATATCATCGAGCTTTTGCGATGTCCCAAGTAAGAGAGCAAATTTTAAAATGCATTTACGACAGTAATACAAATTTAGCTAACGCACATTGAAATACGTTCAGGTGTTGCTAGGTACAACTTACTTTTGAAATATTGGTAAATCTGGTCATAAAATTCTGGTTATTTCAGTTTAATCTGGAATGTAATTATGATGACTCATGACTAATGAATCGTTTACGGTATTAAAATCTAACGTACTATCTTAATATGTACTTACGTAATAGTAACCTAAATCTTTTGTATTCGCTCTTATCATTATGTACTCGAATATAAAATGTTTGGAATATAATAAAGCCCGGTTAATTTATTGTCGTTTACTTATTTTTCTGCCTAAAATTAAATGGCAATGAGAAAATTTTAGCTTAAAAATAGTATTAATCGCAAACTGTTTAAAATACTGCAAACATTATTGACTGAATAATTGATTGACAGTAATTTATTTTTAATTTTTCTAGGGCCTAATCCAAGATAAATTCGACCGTAAACTCTGACTTGAGAATTAGTTAAAACTTATTTTACGCTCGCTTCATATGGAGAATTTTTATCATCAAATTTTCACCAACTTCCCGACTAGCTAAAGCTCTTGAACATTTACGTAAAGAGGATGAGAATGATTAATATAAACTTTACTTTTAACTATCCTTTGAATATATAAATGGTCACATTTCGGTTTATGTCATTGTGACATGTTTTGTGCCATTGTGTCGCTGACAAGAACTGCGTATTATATAAAAACTTAAAAACGCAGATTTTGTTGTGATATTTTTAAATTTGCAAGAACCAAAAATATCAGTTTCAATAAAATATGGAGGCTTGATTTTTAAATACATATAACATATAAATGATGTTCTAACTATGATGTACTCGTACATAAATAAACTTGTACATACACAAAGTGTTTTACTGAAAATAATAATTATCGTAAATGGAATCGTCGTAATCATAGATTACAGGTATTTGATCATGAACAATTATATAGTTAAATAATAACCTGTAAGCGAAAGTAAAAAAACGAACGGTAAAATGTTACCCTGACTCTGACTTTATATTGTTACACAGACAAAATAAACACACGAAATGAATCATCTACTGTTTTCATATTAAATAAAGTAAATTTCATTGGAATTTATGTGATTTAACAACGAATTAATGTCTCAAATCATAAGGAAAAACGGTATACGTAAATTTTTAATGTCGCAGTAACCAATATACAACAATATTAGTAATAAGTATCGTCAATGTTTTAATCATGGTGGTTTTCATTCGTTAACCCCTTTTAATACAATTTATTTTACGTTTTTTAATGAATTGTGATGAGTGGCCACATCTGCTTGGTATGTCTATAGATTCATATTTTGATTGTTGCATTCTTATTAAAGAACTTATAAATGTGACATAGTAAATTTTAGTGTCGTGTTTGGTACTTTATACCTGTGTTTGACTTTGATATTTTTCAATATTTTATACTTCTTCAAATTGGATTGTTCAATTTTCTAAACATTTTCTAAGGTTATTTTTTTTTATCATCCAGTATCAATACCACAGTGCATATCTTTATCTGTTGACATGAGAGAATCTGGCGTTCTGGCCAATTTTAGTCGAAAATATAATTGTATAAATGCCAAACGATTTGATTACTACTAACAATATACTACTTAGATATATTTATACGGTCATTTTTATATAACATATGATACACGTTCTAAAATTAACTATCACAATGTACTAACAAACAGCAATATGGCATATATTTGATAAATCAAATATTTGATTATACTACAAAAGCTGACGTCATCTTTCTTTAATTATAAGATTCATAACTTTGCTTACCCATTTCTTTGGTATTATGTATTATAATCAAAAATAAAAATCATATCAGAATTTGTATTGTAAGCCACCTTACCTCTTTTTAAAATCCTAAAGATGTTGTCTGCGTTTATTTAAACGTTCCGAATATCCTTTTATTTGTTGAATTTTATTTTTTTTACAAACTTTTTTAAGTTTATTGTTGATCTATTCAGTATATTATTATGTAAATAAAATATATGCTAAGTAACCAATAATATTTTTCTATTTGAATATTAATAATATAAACCCATTTTATATATTTATGGTGTTTTTTCTTTCAGTTTTTTATTCTTTGATAAGAACTTCCTGTTGTTTGTTAGATTAAAAATAAAAATATTTAAACTTCAACTCCTTAAATATTTATAACTCCTTAGTAATTACAATTTGTTGTTTCTATTTTCTACTTTTAAATTTTCCACTGAACAACTCAATACTAATTAAACTTTATTAACCACAATTTTTTCCAACATTTTGTTTAAATAACAACTGCAAAAGTTGGTTAATTCACAGATAAGTATACAACAATAAAAAATGTCACACCCAATAATTCAATTTTTTGAAAATATATCACTCCGCTAATTCACAAATATGTAAAATTTAAATATGTAAATAAATAATTTATTAATTATTGTTTATATTAAAAACTATTTCACCTATAAAACGAATCGGATGCTTAAATAAATAAAACACAAAATCATAAAATAAAAACACAAATTGTCGTATTAATAATACGACATACGACACACTTCTGTATTTAAAAATTTGAAATGAAATGTTTTGAATTGTGTTTTGTAACAATGTTAAAGCGATGAGTGTGTATATTCATACACGAGAGTGTATTAATGAAATGAAAATAAAGAAACAAAATATGATAACTTGTTTAATACCGCTTTAACTACTATATGTATAAATATGCGCGATTGGGAAGGTCAACATTTTGATGAATGCACACTACGGATAGACGTTTACAATTTGTATCTGTAAATTTTACAGAAGTCAAAATTTGTTAATAATAAATATTCTTTCAAAAATGTTTAAATTTTGCAGCTAATTTTTTTTTGTTTCAAAGTCGAAACTATTTCTAAAACAAATAAATTTGTCGATCTGGCAGCACTCATTCGACGGGGTCGGCACTCAAAGTGTTACCAATTAAAATGCTGTAAATTTGTCAATTTTTATTTTTTTTATTTCAAAATTTCAGTATATCGTATATAAAAAATATTTTCTCCGATCGTAGGAAAAAATATATCTTTCCGTTGTTTTTTTCGAAACGAAAAGCTCATGATCCGAGTATGTTGTATTTGTTGCTAAGCAACAAGTAATAATAGTAGGAGAATATTTTTTCTGGCCTAGGCCGGGAATATATTCCCGTATGAATTTTTAATTGTTTAGAAGAAACTTGAAAGGAAAAAAATAGTATGTTCAATTCGGAGGAAAAGTGTATTCCCGGACTCCCGTGGTTGCCGGACTCGGCTACCGCCTCGTCCGCCAATTTCCACTATCGTCCGAGAATGCAGTACTTTTCCTCCTAATTATACAATATACTATATTGTTCGATGTAACCACCTTTAGCGCGGATAATAGCCTCGAGTCTGTCCGAGAAGGCTTCACACGCTGCACGAATGTGTTCTGATGGTATTTTGTCCCATTCTCGGCGAAGAGCAATCTTTAAGGCGTCAAACGTCTTATATTTTTTAGTTAATATTTTGGCCTCCAGAACAGACCATATCGAAAAATCCATTGGGTTTAAGTCCGGGGAATATGGTGGCCATTGTTGTGAAGAAATGAAGCTGAGAACTTTTCCTTCTAAAAAACGTTTGGTTTCACGGGCTGTATGGGATGATGCCGAGTCTTATTGAAATGTCCAATTGGCTTCTACCGAATTGTTTACGTGCCCAAGGTAACAAAGCATCGTTTAAAATCTTCTCACGGTAGATTTGTTGATTTACCTTTATGCCCTGTTCAATGAAAACGAGTTGTGATCACGCTTGCTTTGGCAGAGCAATTCGATGGTCTAAATTGTCTTTTGATTCGCACTCTAACCAAAGACGATCGTTTTGTTTGTTTACATATTGCTGAACCGTAAAAATGTTTTCATCAGAAAAGACCAAACTCTCAAGCTCGCCACCAACATACAAATGTTTTAACACCTTTGCTCATGCTGGGTGAACTGCCTTCTATGCAGGTGTAAATTTTGTACTTTTTGTATTTTGTAGGGCTTCAATCGTAGTTCATTTATTAATATGCACCCCACGAGTAGACACATTGAAATTTTCCACCAATTGAACTGCGCTTTGTCGTGTATTACGTTGAATTGTGGCCTTCACTTTTCGAACCATTTCTGGTGATGTTGCTGTTTTTGGATGTCCACCTCCATGGCGTTTTTTGGTGCTACCAGTATCGTTGTAACGCGTGATGGTCCGATACACAAACATTTTTGTTCACATGTAAATATCGTAGATTCGAAGCTCTACAACAATGGCTGGTTGCAATTTTCCAGCCAAATAGAAAGCAATAACACCGTTGCGTTTGGATTCCATTTCGATAACTTTTCTAACTGCAACGTAAACTGATATGCTTCCGTAGGCTTGTAAACAACTTAGTAGATTGACACTTATCAAAAAACGAGCGCGCTGTCATTAGCCGTTTGGTTGGTGTAGCAGCGGGGTAAAGTAAAGGGTAATTTTTTTTGCTTTTTGGTGTAAATGTGATTGGCACACCATGCGTGATTAACGACATGTGTCAAAGTCAACTGTTCTCAGTTAGCATTGGCATTTCATCATGGAAAGACTTACATCGAACAACGTTTATAGATTATTAAATTTTTTTAAATCAAAATTCGTGTTTAGTGAAAAATGTGTTTCGTGCACGAACGGTTTCACGTTATTGGGCATCAATATTCCAAATTGTATGCGTAGAGTGCTTACAGAGGAATATATTACTGCTGTAACAGCTAGTGTTGATGAAGACGACAAAGTGTCCATCCATCGCAGAGCAATCAATTGGGATTGTGTTTACGTGGAAGGTTTTACGAAAGGATCTTGGTCTGAAGGCGTATAAAATAGAGTGCGTGCAACAAATGAAATGTCTTGACACAGCGTCGAAGTTTTGGTGAGTGGGACTTAGAACATTTTGAGGAAAATTTGTTTTTTTTTTAATCAAAAAATTGTGTTCAGTAACAAAGCTATTTTTAGTTAAATGGGTACATTCAAAGAACAATTGCCGCATTTGGTGTGATAATCAGCCACAGACAATACAAGAACCATCAATGCACCCAGAAAAGAAACACTGTTTGGTGCCGTTTATGATGAAGATGACGACGACCGCAACGTTACCGTCAATGGTTCTCGCTATCGTTCGACGATTTCGGACTTTATTTTTGTCCAAAATGCAAGAACTGAATCTGGTCGATATGTGGTTTCAGCAAGACGGCGAAACCGTGGACTTATTGAGAAATGAGTTCAGTAAGCAATTTATCTCACGTTACGGTCCAGAATTTGGCCAGATTTATTAAATATACTACGTATAGTTTCAATGTTGGTTTTGCTTACTAAGTACTCGAGCACCAAATCGAACAGCGCGAACGGGTGTCTCCTGTGATCCAAGACATGTGGGCGCGACTCGATGTTCTCGCATTTGATACTGTCTTATGGGTGCCGGAAGTCTATATAAGTTGATGTATTCTCATTGTGAAGGTCAGTGGTTGATCGTTTGGGACGATCATAGTAAATCCCAACATAATCAGTTAAGAAATGATCGAGTTCTGTTCCAGGTGGCCATATTCCAGAACTTCTTCCAAAAATCATTTAAGAATCCCATTTTCATCCAACATACCCAATCCCATCATAATCGGTTAAGAATTGGAAGCACTGAATTTGGTTTGCAAAAATTTCATTTTGAAATGCAAAAATTTACGAATTTGAAATATGTTTTAAAACTTGAATTTGTTTTAAAAATATTTGAATTTACTCTACATTTAAATGAAGTTACTTTGAAAAGAATTTGCTTTGCAAAAAGTTTAATTTAAAAAAATTGACAATGAAGTATAAAAAATTGTGGTTGACTTGTAAAAACTTATGAATGAACTGACAAAAATTGAATATCATTTGCAAAATCGTGAATTTGAAGTGCAAAACCTATAATTTGTTTTGTATACGTAAACTCATATGGCTATCTCTTGTTCGTGAGTACTTTTAATCATAAACAAGGGATAGCCATATGAGTGTTTATCGGTAGGCTTATCTCTTTTCCTTTTCAAGTATTTCATTTCATTCAAAAACCATGTTCTACAAACAACTATCTAACGAACACCTCACTAACTGGTTGAAATTCAAGATGTACATCAGTTCACATAATGGCCCACGTCTATTGAATAGTTGCAGACGGCTAACGATATACATTGCTATGGAAAACTTTAATGATTTACTGATCAACGCAGATATTTCAGCCCCGCCTAAACCAAAGAGCAAATATACAAGACACACCATAACATCCGCTGAAATAGAAAAAATGTTAACAGAACAACGTCGCTTAAGACGCATCGGTGGTTCAAACAGAAAATGTAGCAATTAGACCTTAGAGGAAATTTAAGATAAAGAAACCACTTCGTATGATCGAATTACAGATGAAATGCTTAAGCAACTGCCTGAGTGTGTCTTTGGACGACTGGCTCAAATATTCAATTCAATTCATAAATCAGGATATATTCCTAAGTGCTGGAAATTGTTAACTATAAAAATGATCCCGAAGTCTGGCAAGGATCTTACCAAAGCCTCGTCATATAGGCCTACTACCAATCATATTGAAAGTACTCGTAAAAACTATTATCAAAAATATTGTTGGGGATCTCAACCTCTATCCGAAGCGACTACAGTACCCTGAAGTACAAACATTAGACGAAAACTAAGAAATCTCAAATACGCATGATAAGATAATTACAGTTTTAATATAACCTTTCCGGTGTTTGTATTAATTGTTGTTACCTGAAAGGAAATGTAAAAATTAATGTGATTAATTGATTGAGTTTAATTTTAATACTTATCTGATTTATGTAAACAAATCGACACGTCAAAAATTTGTGTCGATAAAGTAGCAGATTAGTGTTGCTTGACTAAAGTCAGCAAACATCCAGCAATTGCAATATTTTTGCTCTCAACTTGTTACGAAAGTCATTAAATAAAATTAATTCCTTTCACTTTCGTTTGGTATCCATTATTGACCGCATCATTTTTGTGAACCTAAAAATAAAAATAATTGAATTATATAAAATTGAATAAATCATAAAGACCAAAAGGGAGTTTAATTTACTTACGACCAATCCAGTCTGAATACCTGTGGATTCACCAACAAATATTAAACCGGAACTACGAAATATCATCTCTAATCATCAATTTGGTTTCTGAGCCGAGCATGGAACCATTGATCAAGTGCAACGAGTAGCCACAGAATTAAGGTTAGCATACGAAGAGAAAAAATACTGCTCCGCCGTCTTCTTGGATGTTGCCCATGCATTTGATAAAGTTTGACACGAGGATCTGCTTTATAAAATTAATCTTAAATTGCCAGAAATGTACCTACTTTAGAAGTCGTATTTGTCAAATCACTGATATTATGTCAACCACAAGGAAGTGTGCTTGGCCCAACGTTATATTTAATTTTTACTTCAGATCTACCAACGTCTTTGCAAATTATGACGTCTACTTTCGCAGATGATACGGCAAACGTATGTAGCCATAAAAATCAAAAAAATCCAAACAGCATCCTAAACTCTACAAAAACATATTTATGACATCGAATATGGCTAAAGAAGCGGAAGATAAAGGTCAATGACGAGAACGACCCACGTAACATTTACATTAAATAAGCTTTCATACTAAAATATAATTAATATTTGATGAACTACAGAATTTGTTAGTTCATCATATGTATTAATATATGCTCTTATGCCTTCACGAACATACATCCCTCGGGTTAAATGGTGTTGGGTTAGATTTTAAAGCGGAAATATTATACAGCATAAGATAAGATGAGTCCTAGATGCCAATTGAAATAATTTGGCCAGTCGTGCTAGGCATGACTGATGACGATAAACACATATCATGAAATTTAGAAGTTCCTTTACCATTTCCTAATTAACACAAACTATTAACTAACAAATTCTTTTCCAAGGTGTAATATGTAATAACTAACGCAACTAACCTATCAATGTAGTTAGACAATAATTTTACTGGAGTTATCACCCTGGTTATTTCTGTGACTTACATCCTATCCCACAAGGGCAGGGCCTGGGCTCGCATATTTTTGGAATATAGTAACATGCAATATTTTAATACTGTTGTATCCCGTATCGAGGAATGTGCTATTCATACCTAGGTTCACCATTATGGGTGGCGTTTAAGTCTCTATCATATCATATCATATCATATCATAACGAATCATTAGGTGTTGTCGTAAATAAATCCTGGGTCGAATTTGGCCATAGAACTAGGGAGAAATGAAAAAATCGAAAAACGTGATGTTATTATAAAATTGGTTTAGCTAGTAAGTAGAAGTATTTTCAAAAGTATATCATTTATTTATGAGAAAATTAACCATAAAAAGATTTTAAATTAAACTCGAAAAATATTGGTTCACATTATTGTATATACCAGAAATTACACTTTTTGACTGATCGGGATGAAACTTCATATTTAAACTTTTTCATAAATTAGAAGGTCCAAGTAAGATTTGGCGGAAATCGGTTAACTGGAAGTGGCAGGAGCTTTTTCGTTTTTTTACAAATACATATTTTAAAAATAAAATGGGAATATTCTTTCCGTACATATTCTTTTTATAAATTTTTAACTTTACAGAAAAACGATTAAAAACAAAAAGATTTTAAAATATATTTGCCGCAAAATTGGTATAAATCGTTATTTTAAAACGTTAGTGGTAATTAGGAGTTTTGGTAGAAAAGTTTTCACCAAAATTCACTAAAGAATTGACTGATCGGAATGAAATTTCATGCTTTCTCAAGCTTTTTCCATAAATTCTTAGATCATAGTGAAATGTGGAGGAAATTTGTTTATCAGAAATGGCAGCTCCTATTGAAAGATTGCTTGTTTTATAATTTTTCGAAATATTTTGAAAGTATAGAGTTAACGAAAAACAATTTTATTTCATCCAAATTAGGTAACTCTGCAGTTTAGACTGATTGGCTGATCTTGGTGAAACTTCATATGAAATTTTTAGGATCCGTAAGATGTTTTTAAATTTTTGCAATGATGTTGAAAATCATAGCATTTCCGCAAAACAATCAAGTGTTAAAAGATTCCAATAAATCTAAAGATTACAATTTTCAACAAGGTTGTATTGGCCCGTTATCTGAAACGACCACTTTTGATTAAAAAAGGTAATTTTACCTATGTGGTCGGCACAATAGTTAAAGTAAAAGGGATTTTTTTACCATCTGATTACTGATCTTGTCGGTAATGTAAATGAGTGGAACTATAACCCTCTGTCGAATTGCAGAACTTTGGACTAACCTATCACCCACGTGAGAAGTATAGGGTTGCATGAAGTTCCGCAATATGCAGATGCTTCTATGTAATTAGAACTTATTGCCGGACGTCCTTGATCTGTGTAAGGTAGGCCAATACCAGCGATCCCCGAAAAAACTGTGAGAGAGAGGGCTTTGACACCGAAACAGATATCAAAGATTAAACAAATATGACAGTTTTCACTAAAATTCTGGATAAAGTTGTATTTTCGCTTTAAAAATTAAGTATGTACTCAAGATTTATGTACCCTCGTGGTAAAATAATGACGAGTGTTAGTCACAACATATACATCCCTCTATTTTTGCTTTAGTATGCGATCTTTATGTTTACTATTTACAGTAGTGTTCAATAAAATAGGACACAAGGTGACTTTTATGAAAATGTTATATAATTCAAAGTTACATACCAATGTTCACCAGAGTGGTTGTATTAAGATGATATAAAAAAAAAAACTTATCAATAATTGCAAAAATGTATTTCAATAAAATAAAAATAATAATTATCAAACTTTTTATTTTAATAAAAGTCTGTTCACAAAAATAGGACAGTTCATTTCAATATGTAAAACTATAAGCGTCAACTTAATTTTATGGATGGTAAATTCTGTTAGTGGACTTTCCCTCTATCTATTGGTCCCTACAACTAGGGGTCTTTCATTCACTACTTCCTCACACTGGCGGTCTTTAGACCCCACTAACTTTTGGAATATCTGTACCATCTAAACCGATATTTGCTTCCATGCAGATCTAACTCCATTACACAATTCATTTATTTTTGTGTGTACTAATTAAGAGCGTTCTTGACTATACCTCACAAACTTTCGATCAGATGGTTGGGATGCAGGCATATTTTTAATATGGTTCAATTTAAATTTTTTATATACTCGAGTAATGCTTGAGTGTTCTTTTTATTTTTATTTTATTACAATTTTAATAATAATAATTTATAAATTTTAAATTGGTTTTAGAACTTTAACAATAGGTATAGAAGATGTTATCATCTATGGAAACTGAGAATCAACGCGGAAAGCGTTGTCTATAAAAATCTGTATTAAAAATTAACATTTCTATTTTTTAAAATAAATAAATAAATTATTCTCACGTAATGTGATCGATATGTAATTTTGTTGATTATGTTTTTAGATTTACTTTTGATTAATTTGCAACGACTGCTGCGTTTTTTTGAAGACTCTGCTCTAGACCGCGATAAATTATATTTTGATTTTTTAAACAATTCACATATTATTAAAATATTTGTGCTTCGGATTTATTCCGACAGGGCCGTATTTAGATTTTTTTCGACCGAATGCAATAAAGTTAGGAAGTTAAAATTAAAAAATTATTTATATTTAATTACATTTTTATTTATTTCTAAAAGTACATTAATTATTTTTATTTAAATATAATATTATGTATATAAAAAATAGTAATTATAAAACCAGTACGCTTATTTATTTCACATTCCTTTAAAACGTAATAAAGAAACAAACTTGTTTCTTTTTGTTAATTTATATGACTTTGGTTACAAAAATAATTCAACCGGATGTCATAATATTTTTCTATGATAGAATGAGCTAACAAATTAACGTGTTCTTGAGAAAGACCAAATTGATCTTCATCATTGAAAATATTTACACTTATTAGGTTGTGAAGAACGTTATAATTTATTTTTTTTAAACAATTTAGAACTAGATTGCAGTTGCGTTGTTTTTGTAGTCCGCAATAGCCAAAGACCACTCTTATTTTTTAAATTGATTAGCGATTTATAAGAATTACATTGTTGTATTAATTTGCAACAGTCCTCACAATTCAATTTTCTAAATAAATATCGGACTATAAATCCCCCCATTAATTGAAAACTCAGTATAATTGGGTATCCAAAATAATCTTCGTCATACATATTAGATTCGTCTACTTTAGAAAAATTCTTGGCCAATTGAAATATCATCTGATATCTCCATATTTTGGTAAACTAAAAACAAATATTTACATTATAATTTCTATAAAAAATTGTATTTACAGTACATATTCTAAAATAAAAATAAATTATGAAAAGAAAATCACATAGCAGATGAAACAATTGTAACACAGCTTGGTTCACCACTGTGTTCCAAACGAAATATCGTACAACCCTGAGGTAGTTGAATAACGATTGATGAGGCACTACTATATAGTCGACTGAGTTACAATAAAAAAAAGCGATTTACCGGTCCGGTTTGGAAATTTGGATGTGAAGTTTGGGTTTTTGAAAAATGATTCAGTGAGTGATGTGCGTTGTATTCGGTAATTTAAATTGAAAAGTTCTCTGATCCAAATTGAGATAAATTAAAAAAAAAAAAATAAATTAAATTAAATCCGTGTATGAATATAATATTCGGTAGTTTTTTTTTTGGTTCAAATTTTAGTATTGTGAAAAATAAAATTAAGTCCCTGGTCCTATAACACAACAGTTTTGTGTAGTTCGGTTACCAAAGGACCTTACTGAACGCTAATCGAAGAATATATGATACATGTTTTGTTTCTCGATCGTTCGATCGCGTGATTTATGAATTTTTTGTACATCGCAAATTACGGAACTCTGTGCTACAACTGTATGGGGCGCGATCCATTAGTTATGCAAAATTTTAAAGACCGTAAATAGTATGTATATGGTTAATTTTAAGACGTAGTGTTAAGTGCTAATGTTGAAAATTCGTTTTGGGAAAAAATAACGTAGTATAAAAATAAATAAAATGTGCAAATTAAATTGATGTGCATGTGGTCTCAAAGACATTATAAAAGGCCCGTACGGACTAAAATAATTATTGTGAACTAAACTACTAAAGTGATAGCCGAAATGAGTGTAATTAAATAATGTCCAAAGTGTAACTAATATACGAAAAACCCACCATTATAGTGTAATTACGCGACATTGCGGCTTAACATTAACACCGTGGCTTACGTGATTTCGGTTAAGTACTAAAACTAAACGGAGTGTTTTACTACGAACGGCCTAAGGACGTATAAAAATTGCTTTTTTTTGTTTAATAATAATAAACTATAAATAAATAATAATAATTATTATTAATAATAAATAAATAATAACAGTTTAATAATAAACTATAAATAAATATTAATAACTGAAACGCACTAAGACAGAGAATTTTGATAACTCGAGTAAAATCTGTGTGAAATTTTTCTACCCTACTTATTTAAAATTATCCGAGTTATATGGACTGTAATAGACAAATCTATTAATCATAACTACAATTAATAATTTTTATAAGACATAATATTGTTCATTCTAATAGTACGTGAAATGGCGAACCTAATCCGATTTTAAAATGTTATGGATTGTATTCGTTGTAATACATTCAATAAAATCAACTTCGTTCAATATCAACAATCAACTCATCATCAATCAACATTGATTATACATCGGATCGTCGTCTTCAACATACACTTCGGTAAATTTTTCTTTGTATTTTTTTTTATATTATATTTTTTGATGTTATTGCAATTTTTTTTTTTCAAATGACGCTGTTGCATAAAAATAATGTTTTTATTGTTATTGTTAAGTAGTAATATCTTTATTCAATTATATTGTTTTATAGAATAAGAGTATGCTAGGTTTAGGACAGGTGTAGTTAGTATTTATTAAGTAGCGGTTACCGCTTTGAATTTTGCATAATTAATTTTTTTTTTTTTTCGTAACTTACAATTGATAATCTTGCTTAAATAATTTCTTCTCATAAAGTTATTATTATTATGATCCAATTTCTTAAATTGTTTTTAAATAAATTATCAATCTTTAAATTACGAAAGATCTAATGCGTTTACCTATTCTTATTATTATTATTATTGTGATTTACCCAACATGAGTTCGTGAACCAAGTGATTGAGGTTTAGGTAAGTAGCAACAATGGCAGGTATAGTGTTCCCCATCTCAGTTCAGTCGAGTGTATTGTCAATCAATTACGCGCTTGTCCTATTTTTTTTGGACTTAATTTTTACTTGAGATATTCTGTCTAAAACGATTTAGCTCACTCTAGTTGGTAATGAGATATTTTTTTTTATAATTCAGTACATAACGTTAGCATCTAGGTTAGAATTACAATCTTACTTTAACCATTTTTAATTTTTTTTATTTATTTAATTTACCTACAGATTCTACACTCTAGTAAAATCTTTAAATTTCTGATTCCACCTCTATTTAATTATTTTATTTCTCGTTTCTACGAAAGCGGTCTCGCAAGACTAATGTAGCCCTTGACAAAGCCCACCTCTTTACTCCTGAGCACTAGTCGCGCTTAAAACGACCGCTCAAGGGCAATGCATTAGTAAGTTGAATATTTCTGATGGCGAAATGACGTTTTACGTGCCCATCATCATTTGGTTGATGGGAATACCATACGTCCCTTTTAATTTCGTTACACAATCAACACCATCTTTTCGAACCATAGTAATACGAAAAATGCGGCACTGGTAAAAACATTTGTTTACGAAATTCCTTCCTATAATTTTTTAGGCGCATTTTTGCAGATTTTCACGAGACACCATTTTATTAAATGTTTCTAATTTTTATTACTAAAATGATGCACTAAACACAATCCACTAACTATTTTAACAATATTTTAATTAATTTTTAATTAGTTTAATTAATATTTTCAAGATTTTTTAAGAGCACAACATTTAACGCGTCATTTTAAAACAAAAACTTGATTGAGGGGTTTTTTCTTTGATATATGAGACCGCCATATGGATTTTTTATATAACCATCCTGCCCTGGCTTGTGACACATGGAATAGCAAATTGTATATGGGAAAAATCTTTACATTCATTCTGTAGTTTATAATTCTATGAATTAAACACAATACTATCCAATATTAAAATAAATAAATTAATTTCACCAGCAAACATTAGGATATCGATTTTTTCTTATTAAAAATACAATTCAGTCATTTCATTTTCATTATTTCAAATTTCCAGTTGTAAATGAAGTAAGGAACAATCAAAAAATTGTGTACTAAAAAAATTTCCCTGTTTCGTCAGTTCAGCAATTATTAAATTGTTTGATGAACTCGGTTGTACTCTACATAACATCCAGAGTTGTTCAGAGTTGTTGAGAACACGCCTAAATAAACTTTATTCGATAATATAATGCAAAATATTGACTTAATATAAGCTCTTTAGGATTCGATTGAGTAAATCCGAAGCACAAATATTTTAATAATATGTGAATTGTTTAAAAAATCAACATATAATTTATCGCGGTCTAGAGCAGCTGTTTCAAAAAAACGCAGCAGACATCGACATCACATTGCTGGTCACGTAAGTTGAACATATCTTATTGATTGCGTTGATAACCGTAATCCAACAAGAAGGCAATGTTGTTGTATCCGTATCATGTTGCTCAATTGTGCATGTCTGTTAAGGACGTGAATGCTTTGGATGTTGTTGTTGCATCGAGAATGGAGGTGAACCAATATGAATATGGCCACTCAATAATCTTTACTTTATTTTGTCTAAACCACTCTTTCGATTCTTTCGAGATGTTGTAGAGGGTTATTATCTTGCTGGAAACACAACCTTGGAAGAATTTTATTTTTGGAACACAATTTCTGATTTTTCAAAGATGGGTCCCAACCACTAAAAATAACTCATAAGAACCCCTACTGCCATAGCTAATCCGTTGCCATATGCTTGAAGGTTTTACTCGTGTATTTTGGTAGCTAACTTGCGAACCGTGGCTACCGTACATAATATCGACCATCAAAATCGTACATAATATCGACCATCAAAGACATACTTTAGTCTCATCATGGCATATCTCATTTTTTTCCCAAGTGTTTTGTGTAAATTTGACCCAGGATTACACGTTGATTAAAATGTTTTATTTTTTTGGATATGATATCGATTTTTGATCCGATAATTCGTTTACAATCTGAAGTTTCTCTTTCTTCTTTAAACTGCAGTGTTTTGAGCAACCGAATTCCACTAAGCAATATTAGTTGTCCTATTTTTTTTTTTTAAATAATGTTTAGTTTTGAATTAGACTTCATCATTTTGTGGTATTTTTAATTAATTATTCGATATGTATTTCGCAGAGTTCAAATTTATAATATTCTTGTTAATTTAGATTTATCAATATCCACTTATAAACTTAATTTTTTATCAATTTGACTTATATATGCAGATAGACATATAAATAATGTATCATTTTTCTTGTTTATAAGTGTAAAATTAAAATTTTATAAACAGGTGTGTTTAGAATATATCATTAGGTTCAAGTATATAATACAAAAATAACTATTCAATTTTTTAGTAATTAAGAAGCTGAAAATAAAAATTTAACAAATATGGTTCAGTTAAGAAATAAAACTAATAGTTATTAAAGTATAATATGATCCAGATGCCAGTTTACTGCTATGTTTAATTTGACTCTAAAATGTAACAATTACACCCACCATATGATCGCGACCTTTTAAACTTATGCTTGTATCTATACGAATACAATATTTTCCGCTTAAATACTTGAATTCTCTTTTTTAAATATGCGGGATCTTTAATAAACAAAGATATGTAATTTATTTTTTTTTAATCTAACATACACTAAAACAATTAGAGTGATTAATCAATTAGCGTGGTTTCTGCATGTTAACATTGTAGTATTAAGAACTTTAATAACACTTTTTTTATTAATAACTAACAAAATGTTGATTATCTCTGCTTAACCATATGTTTTGTGAAATTGCGACAACTTCGTTTTATACGTGGCAGTATATGTGTATTATACAATTATATACATATGCATGTGGTACGAACGACCTCGTGTGTATTGTACAACACTACATTAATAATTTCAGCAGCGCTTAACTCTTTAATGAATAGGAGAGAAATGGGTTAATCAGTTTTGTTCTTTTATTTGATTACGTATGTAATTTTGAAGTAAAGACATATAGTCAAACCAAGCATCAAACACAGTAAAGAACTCGAAACATCACACATGTTTTGGTTTTATTACATACATATCATCATGTTTAGAACATCATTGTTGAATTAATTTGTTAATATTTTGTTTTTTCTCTACCTTCTCTTTCTATCTATAGAACTTTAGGATCGTTAATTACTTAGCATAGCAGAAAAACGTAAACCATTAACACAACGAAATGTTTAAATGGTTAATAATTTATTATTGACTAGCAGGTTTAGTCTGTTATTATTTAACTAATTTTATCTTGCGATTAAATTGTTTAATTACGTTATGTACATTATACTTACCCATGTTTTGAAAATCTCATTTGTTGAAAGTTGGAGAGGAAATTTAAAAGTGCTAGGTATTTAAGTATAACAATTAATGTCGTTTTGCTATATAACATATCACAGGCACAGCACATATGACTGGTGCAAAGATTTCTAAAATTATAAAAAAAAAATATAATTTTAACGATATTATGAGATTGTTATAATTTGTGAATGTCATTAAGTGTCAACAAAAAATAATTTACACTCGTTATAACATAGGCACTGAATTTTTTTGTTTTTTATTTTTATCAATAAAATATCCGCAATTATCACATTGCGCTAAAGATAGCTTTATGTTTTTTACGTGTATAATTCTTATCAGGTTTAAGTGTTTTAGTTGTATTTACAGTCGGAAAATAAATATACGTTGCAGTTCACTTGTTTGGGAACCATCGTTGTTTTGGAATACGCCCATCCTCCGCTTAACGAATTAATTCGTTCCTACGTAAATCGAAATTTCGTTAACCGAATTTTTTACTCCAAATTATTTATACATTTGCATATATATTAAGAACAAACATAAAATTCGTAAATCGATTTTTTTCTATAAATATAGAGATTTTCCGTAAAACGAGGCTTCGTTAAGCGAGGGATGGATGTACTCGTACATACTTATTTCGAATCTGTCTTACTTAAATTGAGAAATAAACAGATATATTTGTCACTTGAATAAAAGCGATTAACTAAATATAATAATCAAAAAGTTCGTTTACTTCATTTTAAACGTATTTAACATAATTATTTATTAAATATAATCATAAAAGAAGAAAATAAACTAGAAATACATATGAAATTATTAATTTTTGTGGTAACTATCGTGGTTTAAGATTACAAATATCAATTTTATCACGCTACTATCGTATCTAATAATTGACGAACAACCAAATAATTTTCATAGAATGGGTAATATGTACAATAAATGCCTTACCATCTCATTACAGTTCCAAAGAGTACTCCTGGGATGTTTATGAAACGGGCTACTGAAAGTTTTCTAAAATAAAATTATTTGATTCACCACACACACTTATATAAATACGGCACTCGATCGTATCGCAAAAATAAACATTAACACTTCGAAATACAGTTGGGATACTTAAATTACAAATCCCAATAATACAAAATTTTTCGTATTTTAGCATGCAATACAGATAATCACTTAACACGATTATATTTTATTATTAATTTATAAATATATATTTTTGCTTGAATTTTGAATAAAATTCCTCCTAACCTAATTGGACATTCTAATATTTTCACTATACACTACAACTATTCACAATCTACGCGAGTTCCGCCATTCCAGTTGAAAAACGGTGGTTTTTTCTATCGCGCGTTTAAATTCCGTAATTTATTTTTTTCAATTGGTACTCGTATATCCTGAGATTGATATTTTCCAATTAGTATATCCTGGGATGGTTTGATAATTGAGGCCCCGCTAATAATGGTTCACACAGTCGATCGGGCATGTATGACTGCAAACTCCACATGCCAAGTAGCCAAGTGTTTTATTTTATTGACGTGTCGTCTTTTAATTCCTATGAGGTAAACGACCACGGATAATGTTAGAACATGAACTTTAATTTTAATGAATGCAAACGAAAAAATACCAACAAGGCGTGTTATTATTGAATTGTATAAATACAACTTGTTCAACTTTTAATCTATTAGAATTTGCTACTAAT
Organism: Nephrotoma guestfalica; assembly: GCA_963691935.1. NCBI lineage: Eukaryota > Metazoa > Arthropoda > Insecta > Diptera > Tipulidae > Nephrotoma > Nephrotoma guestfalica. The sequence goes on along the minus strand of OY829914.1, from coordinate 152,532,825 downwards.
ATAACACCGATAACTTACCAGTGATATTTTCACTGATTTTAATTTTATAGTATACTAAAATTTACACATTACCTTGCGGCAGCCTCAACAGAAATAAATTCGACGAAACACAAAATGTGCATCTAGCTGAATTTGATCGTCTAGTAATTGCAGACATATTGCAAATAATAGAATACATCTTATTTCCCTTTACATACATTACCAGTTTAATTGTGTAATACTATGTACTAATCTATTTCCAAAAAGCCATATATGTATAAGTATATCCGATCGCAAAGTATATTACGTAAAACAATAAATCATCCATCACTAAAGAAAAATTTGACCGACCAAATGGCACAGTGGTTAAAGCTTTGGCGTTTGGATCGGGAGATACCGAGTTCGAATCCCGATAGGGGCAGGATGCAAAGGGAATTTTCATCAACAAATTGTGATTTGTGATGAAATGGAACACATCTATGACCCCCTGTCGGAGTGCAAAACTCATGGGCCGACCCATATTCCATGCCCAGTATAGGCTGGCATGGAGCTATGCAATGTGCAGAAGGTAATAAAATCGGTACCTAGAACCGTACGTCCTCGAATTGGCCTACACTCGCGGAAAAGTAAGGTCGTAAATAAGCGAACCGCGGAAGAGTTGGGAGAGCCTTGGCCCAGAACAGATAGCAGGGATAAAAACAAAAACAAAAAAAAAAATCACAAAAATTTTGATTACGTTTGATAATTCATGTGCTTCATTATCTAGCGAAGACACCTTTTCCACCAAATCATCTATCACCTAATAGGTATAATTAATCACGAATACAGTTGGTTAACAAATTATAAGTTCGCACCGTTATTAAAGTATAGTTCACGTAACAATATCCATTTAGTCCATTTAGTTGTGTTTATCGATTATAAGGAATCTACACACATCAAAAGTGTAAATGTAATACATGGTTTTTAGGTTGCCATTACCTTGAATTTGGTTTGAGTTTTGTTTTTTGTTTCTAGAAGATACATCGATTGCACGAACAATATCAAAAAAAATTCAGGGATAACGGTAAGAACGGTTATGTATTATTGAAAAAATTGTTTTTAGCTTATTTGAGTTGATTTGTTGTCTCAGACTTTATTCAATTTTAGCTCCTAAACGAGTGATTTTAAAAATGTGAAATTTAAAATTTAGTGTGGAAGTATGGAATACAGCAATACGCATCGTAATCTAACTCATAATGAAATGAACGAAGAAGCAGTAGAAATGCTTCGAAGTGAAAGAAACCAAGCAGATATTGCCGGTCATTTTAATGTATTCCGTAACGTTATTTCCAGGTTATGACACCGAACAGGTGGTGCAGTGGTTAAAGCTTCGGCACTTGGACCGGGAGGCACTGGGTTCGAATCCCTCCAGAGGCTGGATGCAAAGCGAATTTTCGTCATCGATTACGATCGGTGATGCTAATAAACACAAATAAGATCACATCCTTTCGATGTAGTAGTCATGATTCTGGTCGTCGAAGCACTCATTATGTACAAGGGCTATCTGGCCTTTTTCGATATTTACCACAGTAGTTACATGTAATTATGAAAACTACAATATTTATTCATAAACTACACATTCTTGGTCGGCTCAAAGCACGGTTGGAAATTTAAGCATGTTGGTTGTGCAACACAGAATGTGTAATAACCGTATTGTGGATTTGATCGAGCCCTGTATAAGTTCAATGTATTTTTAATTTGTCGAATGTTGTTTTCAAATCGTGACTTAATACATTTGATTTCCCGTTCTTCTGTGATTAGATCTCCCAAATTGCTTTATGGGGTTTCTTGTGAGGATAGAACATATACGGCATGAAAAAATAATACTTTAAAAAGCTCGAAAGCCGTTGTTATTATTAAGGTTATGACTGATGATTGAGGCAAACTGCTTCAATCGACAAATGTAGTTGGTTCTAACGGGTGATTTTTTAAGAGCTTGAGAACTTTTTTTTAAAAAAAAACGCATAAAATTTGCAAAATCTCATCGGTTCTTTATTTGAAACGTTAGATTGGTCCATGACATTTACTTTTTGAAGATAATTTCATTTAAATGTTGACCGCGGCTGCGTCTTAGGTGGTCCATTCGGAAAGTCCAATTTTGGGCAACTTTTTCGAGCATTTCGGCCGGAATAGCCCGAATTTCTTCGGAAATGTTGTCTTCCAAAACTGGAATAGTTGCTGGCTTATTTCTGTAGACTTTAGACTTGACGTAGCCCCACAAAAAATAGTCTAAAGGCGTCAAATCGCATGATCTTGGTGCCCAACTTACAGGGCCATTTCTTGAGATGAATTGTTCTCCGAAGTTTTCCCTCAAAATGGCCATAGAATCGCGAGCTGTGTGGCATGTAGCGCCATCTTGTTGAAACCACATGTCAACTAAGTTCAGTTCTTCCATTTTTGGCAACAAAAAGTTTGTTAGCATCGAACGATAGCGATCGCCATTCACCGTAACGTTGCGTCCAACAGCATCTTTGAAAAAATACGGTCCAATGATTCCACCAGCGTACAAACCACACCAAACAGTGCATTTTTCGGGATGCATGGGCAGTTCTTGAACGGCTTCTGGTTGCTCTTCACTCCAAATGCGGCAATTTTGCTTATTTACGTAGCCATTCAACCAGAAATGAGCCTCATCGCTGAACAAAATTTGTCGATAAAAAATCGGATTTTTCTTCTAGGGCCCATTCACTGAAAATTCGACGTTGTGGCAGATCGTTCGGCTTCAGTTCTTGCAGGAGCTGTATTTTATACGGTTTTACACCAAGATCTTTGCGTAAAATCTTCCATGTCGTCGAATAACACAAACCCAATTGCTGCGAACGGCGACGAAACGACATTTCACGGTCTTCAGCAACACTCTCAGAAATAGACGCAATATTCTCTTCTGTACGCACTGTACGCATTCGTGTGGTTGGTTTAATGTCCAATAAAGTAAACTGAGTGCGAAACTTGGTCACAATCGCATTAATTGTTTGCTCACTTGGTCGATTATGTAGACCATAAATCGGACGTAAATCGCGAAACACTTTTCGAACCGAACACTGATTTTTGTAATATAATTCAATTATTTGCAAGCGTTGCTCGTTAGTAAGTCTATTCATTATGAAATGTCAAAGCATACTGAGCATCTTTCTCTTTGACACCTTGTCTGAAATCCCGCGTGATCTGTCAAATACTAATGCATGAAAATCCTAACCACAAAAAAATCACCCTTTATAACCCAACCGATTTTGGAATGTTATTTCTGATCTAACATTAAAAGGATCTTCCATATCATTTTACGCGTGCCGTTAACGATCGTTGGGCTGTGCTGGGTGTGGGGCTTCATCGTGCTTATTGATTTGGCAGCAGTGAATCATATACTCTTTTAAATTCTGAGAGAGACAGCTGTCTCGAAATTCTCCTCTGTTCAGGTGGTTACAGCATTGTAGAAAGATAGACATTGGCGATATCGTGGATTACACCGTCGGACCATCTAAGCTTTTGTATCGCTGATACATCTAGTTTATAGTTATTTGAATACGGTTCGAAAACGGATAGGCTGTTATTAGTTGCAAAGCAAGTAGTTTCTAAGATTTCAGATTCGAGGTAGATGTAGGTCAAAGTAATCCAATGTCTTTGTGGAGGATGCATAACTTATTGATAGGTAGTCCCACCCCATTAGGCTAATATTTTTATACGAGGTTTGTCTATAAAGTCTCGATTGTTGGCGCAGTTTAGGCGCATTAAATCAGAGCTTTGGCGCCGGATAATTACTGTTGATGAATCTTGGATGCATCATTAAATTCCAGAATCCAAAATACAGTCAAAACAGAGGAGTGCTAAGGAGAATCACTTGCACCAAAAAAGGCAAAAGTTGTTCCTTTGGCTGGGAAAGCGTAACGATTGTTTTCTGGGACGGTGATAGAGTTATCTTAACCGATTATCTTCAAAAGGTGAAAACCATTACAGGAGCATACTACGCATCATTACTTGATAAGGTAAAGACAGAAATTGCGGAAAAACGGCCACATTTACAGAATACATAAAGCTTGCTCCACCAAGACAATGCGCCGTCTTACACCTCAGCGGTTGTCATGGAGAAAACCCACGAATTACGGTTTGAACTGCTTGATCACCCTCCTCACTAGATCTAGCCCCAAGAAACTTTTTTTTGTTCCCTAAGTTAAAAGTTTCGCGGAGGATGGAGATTTTCATTGAATGAGGTGGCCATCACATTCGTTAACAACTATTTTGTACAGCAAGACGACGAGTACTATTTTTTTAAATCATTACCAATTTTTATTTATATCAAGTATACAATAATTTAACATATATAAATTGGCAAGAAAAATGTACCTTTGGTTCAACAGAATACGCGCCAGGTACACTGATTCCTTTTTAACGACAATATGTATGTAATTTATAAAATATTAAGAATAAAATGTGACATACCACTATAATTTACAGTGAAAAATAAAAGTTTAATAATAATAAAATATATAGATATAATAGATAATGTAATGATGATAACAATACAATCTCTGCAGAAAAACTTATGACAGTTGAATATAATTATTATAAACATCATTAAAGTGTAACTCTACTCGTAACAGTTTCAAATATAAGAGCTGAAGAGCTGATCAATATTCTTGGTTGTTCTAATCCAATGTTTTAGTTCTTTTGAAAATAATGACAAAGTGCAGCAACTACGAATCCTACAAGGTACTTGTTAAAAATAATAGGTGCAATTACATTGAAAAACTTCTTCTGAGATGTGAATTATATTTTGGAATATTTTTTCTGAATAGTAGACTAGATCGGAGACTAAGTTAATAAAAGAGTTATCTCAAAAAAAAAATACAGCTGAAAATATCTTGGTTCTTCGTTAGATAATCAATGTAGTGAAACTATTCTTTGGAACATTGACAATGCGCTTATAGGTTGGCTGGAATCTTCCTTCAACAATTATGTTGGTTCTAAAAGAGATCGTTTGAAATTATTGATTGTATGGTTGAATATTTTACAAGAAGTTAAAATGACGATTTGTTATCCCATACACCAAACGTGACACAAATGTTTACAAAAATTCAATAGTAATTATTTTATCAGATGTATAATTACACTGCGAATTATTGTTAAATCTGTTGAAATTCTAGTCGCTTCCGAAACTCGATCATTATCTTAGTAAAAGCACCAATATGTAGTGTACCAAATCGGGAAATGCTCATTTTAATAAAGAGCAAATTTGCGAGGTTTACAAACAAAAAAGAAAGTTGCTTTTAAAAGAAATGTGGATGAGTGCGTTTTGAGACTGGCCTGATCCATAAGGGAAAATTATTTTGTTTTTTAAAAGTAAACTTTAAAACCAAATGAAAATTAATTCAGCTTTAATGCTATTTTAATATTAAATTTTATGAATTTATTTGTGCGATTGAAATACGTCTTAAATCATAAATTTTGAAGCTTACTGTAAAAGCTTGTAGCGCGTATCTATGAAATTTGAATCAATTTTTTCTATTTTGCTAATTAAATTAATTTCGAAAACCATATAAAAATTATAAAAATTGTGCTGATAGCCTTACCATTCGAACTCTAGTTCTTTCTATCTTACATGAAAATATGGTATGGATAAAGAATTATATAAAAGGAATGTCAAAATAATGCGTTTTGTTCGAAAAGTACACGATAAATTATTACGAATCGAATGAAATATATTTGCTTAGAATGGAATCCAAATAATTCAATAATTGTGCTAAATTAATCAGGCTCAGCTGTGCGGTTACGGCCGCCATTTTAAAATATATAGTAGCCGGAGCCGTTAATGATTGTTCCCCACTATTTTGACGTATTTTTCTACAGTACGTCAGTTTTCATAAACCCGGCATACGTATAAAAAACAAAAAACAAAATATTAACTTTACAATCTTAAATAATAGTTATTTAAAAAAAAGACTAGTATGCAGAGCTGTAGTTAAAAATATTGCTCTATATCATTTATATTAGACTGCCAAATTTGTCGTTCACGTTCGAATTGGTATTTGCGCTCTATTGTGAGAAGTTTTAAATGCTTTGGTAACATGATAAGTATGTATTACGCGATCGTGAAACCTATGACTGCGAATAAAAACATTTCCATCACTTTAAAAACGTATAAATATCTTAATGGTAAAAGTCTGAGCTCACGGAAAAGTAGAACTGTGCTGGTCCTTACAGGACGGTTATAAATTAATTTAACAATCCGTTTCTGTGCAATACAGAGACAAATGACATGAAAAATAAATCCCACCTCATCTGGAGATGCCATACATAATTATCGATTCAAACAGGGCATGTTAAAATTTTCTTAATGTGGCTTGAGACCAGAACGGTTTCAGATTGTAAAATTTATAAACAGCAGCAATAACGCTTTTCCTGACTTTATAAAGGTGAGAATCCCAATTTAACTGCGAGTCAACAATTAGGCCTAAGTATTGAAACTCATTCACACCTAGAAGTTGAAAGTACTGTGGCGAGCAGGGGTTTCTGTTGCATAAGTAGCTATGAAACGTCAATGTATTTGGGATAATTTCTACGTTAGGTCGTGTAAAATTCATAACTCTAGATTTATCGCTTACAGCCAACCGATGGCAATAGAACCATTTACTAAGTTTTGATAAATCACTTTGCAATGCAAGTAGAGATTGTGATGAATTGCAATCAAATGGATAACTCAACGCCAGGTCGTAGGCGAACGCCGTGGTCTGGCCCAACAGATCGATACCGAAAATGGAATTAATGTAAATAAGAAATAGCAGAGGCCCAATGCCCTGGGGAACACCACAACTCAGGTTACCTGGATCACTGATAGAGCTTTCCACTTTAACCACTTGACGACGATTTTTAACATATCTAACAAACCAATCTAGTATGATGCCTCCCACCCCTATGAACTTCAATTTCGTAAGCAGAATGTCGTGATCAACACTATCGGATGCTTTAGATATCTAGAAATAAAGCAGTAGGCTTTTGAGACTTGTTTATAGCCAAATATATATTACCTAGAAAGTGTAACATTGCCTCCTCAGTAGATTTTCCCACTGTGAGATCGCATTCTTTCTCGTTTATAAACGTAATCTTACCGAAATAATTGAGTAGCCTGCGCTTCACCATTTTCTCAAATAGTTTACAAAAGTACATAAAAGAGCTATGGGCCTATCGTTATTAAGCTCCAACTCATCTCCTTTTCTATAATGCGGTATTACCAGAGCTAGTTTAAATACATCTGGAAAGATTCCCTTATCCAGGCTTAAATTAAACAGACGTTTCAAAATATCTAACAAATACCAAAAACAATTTTTCACTAAAAAATTGTCAATCTCATCAATACCTTTGGATGATTTGTTTTTAATTTTTTTAATTTCGGATATAAGTTCAACCGATTGTATTGATTCAAAAACGCAAGATGTCATATAACCATTGGAAGAACCCGTTGTATATCTTGAGAATTCACGGAGATCGGTGGATAATGTGGTATTGTTAAACATTGAGAATGTGCCGGATATAACATTTATAAAAAAGTTATTAAATTTATTGGAAATGGCTAACGAACCAGAAACAACCAAATCTGTGTTTAATTTTCTAATGCGCGTTATTGGGCTTTGGTCTAAGTTTTTTCCTAGAATCTCATCAATTAGTGTCCAAGTTTTCTTAGAGTTATTGACTACTGAGGAAAATTAATTTTTGTAATAATTATTCTTTGTAGTCGTGACACTGCTCTTCACCATAGAATGTATTACATTTTAGTTTCTTCGAAAACTTGTGGAGCTTTTTGAAAAGATGTGAGTTTATTCATGGCTTGAATTTTCTAGTGTTGTCAATTGCTACTGTATAACGTGAAGAAGCGATATGCTATTTAAGAATGTTAAGAAACTTTTCGAAGGCTATAAGTTGCAGTCAGCTTCGCAATAAACTAAATCCCATGTTTTGAATAGCAAATAATTTTTAAGGATATCATACTTTCTTCAACTCTAGGATAATCTGCATTACTGCCTAATGTAATCTTGCGACAAGCAGAGCTTGCTATTTTTAATTTAATTATGTTGTGATCGGTAATACCCAAAGGTAGATCATCAACTTCGAATGCATAATTCTTTATTGATTTAACAAATACATGATCGAGATATGATTGAGCTCTAGTTGGCGTATTTATTAAACCAAGGAAACCGTGAGTCGCTAGTGTTGTTTGATATATATATATATATATATATATATATATATATATATATATATATATATATATATATATATATATATATATATATATATATAACTTTCCGTAAGGTCTATTAAATTGATATTAATATTGCCTAATATTATAATGTTATTCTCGTTACTAGATTGCAGTACGTCGTAAAAGCGGTAAATGCAAACGAACGTCCAAATGATTTTATCTATTAAAAGATCCATAATAATAATATCAGCTGATGACCAGTTTAAGCATTTTACTGATGAAACGACTAAACTGTTATGAATAAAAACACCAACACCAGCAAAACGGTAATTATTGTTACAGCATGCCTTAAAGTTATAATGAGGCCAAAAATACCCACGACATTCATGCGAGTATATCCAAATTTCTGAAACTAAAATTAACTCGAACGGTGTTTTCAGACTTTACAAATAAACGTTAAAAGTATCGAAATTATCTCTTAAACTACGAATATTTTGATGTGCTACTCTAAGATAACGACCAGCCATAAACATGATAATTAATAAAATTGTAAACATGATCAGTCCAAGCAAATGTTAGTCTTTTAATAACAAATGCAATAATGAAATGCATCGATACACCGTACGAGTATAAGAACGCTAATAAATTGGATGCTTGAGCAATACATTAAAATATTATATATGGAATGATCGCAATTTTTCATGAACTGCATTATCGACAACAAACAAAAGCTGTCAAATTTATATAAATAACAATAAGCAGTTTTTCTAACGAGAAAACAATTTTAAAAGTGAACATCTTCACGATAAATTTATAAAACATAAGATTAGCTTGTACAGGTAAGTTAAAAGTACTTTTACTTAACATTATTTTTAATTTTAGATGCATCGGCAGCTCCTTAACCTCTTTGTGAATTTTCAATCGGGTGCTCATTGTTGCGTATGACAAAAATATCATTCATATAATTAATACGGTGAACATCACTTACTGCTGATTTACGTAAATATATTTGACCAGATTTGCACCATAGATATTTGTAATTTTCGATACTTTTTTCGTAACAGTATATTCTAATTTAGGGCTATCAAAAACAATTTTAACGATGTCCTCTTTCTCTACTATAATCTATGGCCTTTAGTACTGCATAGTTACTCTATCAAAATAATTTTGACTACATAGTTTATTGTTCATCGTTCATTTCTCATTTCTTGTTTAACCAGATCAAATTTATATTTGTTTTAAGTTATTGCCATTGTTCATCAGATATTTACATTATACTGTTACACTGTTTTATAAATTATACTTAAAAAACAACAATTATGGATTAAAGTACGAATTTGGTAAGTTTCAGCTCATTGAATTGCGAGCTTTGCAATTAAAATAGTTTACAACATTTAATATCACCGTTTTTGGAAATCACCAATACCAATACAAATTAAACACTGTAACTGACTGCAACACTCGCAAAAACTATTGTGCCCGCTTAATCTATTTTCACTCGTTAGTTTTGTTTTGTTGTATAAATCATAAATATTTCATAATAATTTTGATAAAACTATAAACAACTTTATTCGATAACTGTAAATCACAGTAAATTACAACATGAAAAACATGATTTCCGTTTTGGTTCTAAAATTGCTTTTAAAGCCGCATCAAATATTGGATCTATGTTTATCTCTTCTTTTGCGGAGCATTCAATAAAACCGGCGGCGCGAATTTTTTTCTGTAAACGTTCACCTTCGCTCGTATTTATATAAAGTTTAGATTTTTCTTTTCGTAAATCTAATTTTGTGCCGACGAGAATGATTGGCACTCCAGCTAGATACCCATTAATTTCAGGATACCAATTGTGTATAACATTTTCGTATGAATTTCGACTTACAATTGAATAGCAGATTATAACACATTTTGTCTAAAACAATAACATAAAAAAATATTTAATTTGATTTAAAGGGTAAATTACAAAGAAAGTACAACGTGCTTACATCACGAGAATATGAGAGTTTCCGAATTTTTTCGTATTCCTCCTGACCAGCTGTATCCCACAACGTTAAATTATATTCCCGATCCTTGTACATAATATTGCATGAATGATTTTCGAATATTGTCGGTTCATGTTCGCTCGGAAATGATTTGTGAACAAATGTGTGTAAGATACACGTTTTACCAACTGCACCATCGCCAACTATAATCACTTTAAGCGACATTTTTCATAAAAATGATATTTTAGTTTTCAAACTTATCGATTGAACATTGAATTAAAACTAAATTAACAACACAATAAAATTAATATATTAATTTTGGTTTTGATTATTTTATATCGCTATAAACTGAAAAAATTGTTATTCCTAAAATGTATGTACGTATACACATACTGGTAACACAATAGTTTGTTGATAATATAATTGTATATAGTGCCATGACAATTATGGTGTCCATTATCGCGATTCTATGGAAATTAAGTTTCAATTTTTGGTACTCAATACTATATGAATAACAAGAGCAAGCTAGTATGTCCGACATTTTGATGTACTTCAAAAAGGTATAATCGCCTGTGTATACGTAATGCTAATCAACGTAAACAAATAATGTGGTTATATTTATGGAGGCGCCGCGCCTATTCTACTTATGGATAGAGAGTGTAAGCGTTACCACACCTAGCAAAGGATTAAACTTAGTTGCCTTTTCAAGTCATTCGGGCTTGTATACTTGTTGTATTTGTGTACAAGGAATTTGTTTTATAATTTTTTAACTACTTTAGGTAGGTACATATATGATTGGCGAATAGAATTAAAATACATACTAACAAAAAATTCATAAAATACATAATACGTGATTATCTTGCATGATATGTCACTACATATAAATTAACCGAAACGTCATTACAGGTAGCACACCTATAACATGTGATGTTCACGACCCTACCTCCAAAACACTTATACCCACTTCTACCTCCCACCCTCCCTCCGTGCGAAATTAATTAATGGAACATAGTATCGAAGACCTTCAAAACCATGTAAAAATCAACGAAGAGAATCTTGCAATTAAATATTAAAATCGTCTGAGAATTGTATACGTAAACTCATGTGTAGCGGTGAAAATTTACAATATTTTTAAAAGTTCATAGGAAAATGATAGGATCGGTTATTTTGAAGTTAATAAGAAAAGTTCGAAATGATGAAATACAAAAAAATAGTAATAATAATAATATTCGTAAGTGTAACAATAATACATATTAAAACGAAAAGAAAACATTAATACGTATAAAGAAACAATTTTGTTGTACCTTGCTTGTCTAATATAGTATGGGTGAAGGTTACCTCGTGGTTAATGTTCTGGGTCTCCACTGTGTATTTTGGTAAATTGCCCCGTTGTTCAATTCCGTACTATTCCACATATACACCATCTTTTGATATGTGTATATTATATAATTCCCTCGGGATAAATTGCGGACCACGAGTTATTTAGTAGTTTACTTTTAATGTTAACAGCCAATTTCCCCAGTTGGTTTAGTTATAGTTAGTAAATTTCCGGCTGCTTTCGAGCTGGGCCAAATCGTAGATTTTTTTCAATTTATAGCTGGTGGTGCGTTTTTAATATATTTTTATTAAAATTAAAGGATTTTAATTTGGTTACACCTTTTATTTAATTTTTATTTTCTTTAGTTTTTAAACGTTAATATATTTATTTGATGTTACACAGTATCTTTTATTAAAAAAACTTAATTTAACACAGTAGCAGTTCTTTTATTGTATATACAAAATGTAGGTCAAAAAAATATTCGCACCACTTTACATATCTGTGAAGTTAGTCCGAAAAATATCCCGAAGAAATGCGATGGCAACACTATAAAACGAATATCGCGACATTTTTCAGTGTCATCCCGATATATTTACTATATTACGCTAGTTTTATATGTCATCCCGAAATTGATTACTGTCATGACATTTTTACTATGATGACATTTTTTTTGTTATCCCGAAAAAAAATTCAAAAGAGCAAATTTCAATACAAAAAAGTCGCGACAGGTGTTCGTACCATTCCGAAACCAACAAAAATATTGAAGCGCAGAAATTTATATCACGAAAAATTAATTTAATAACAAATAATTTACTGGTAAGGTTAATCCAAAAATTAAAAATCAAGCATTCTTGTTATTAGTAAGTATAACAATTATTGTAAAAGCAAAATATTAGTAAAAATAGCCAAATGGTTGCAAATTCTAATGCTAAATCTCTAATAAAGTCACATCAAATCAAAGTAGATAGCAATCGACTCTAAGAGTCAAATTTAGATAATATAGCCGTGCTACCACGCCAAAATGCCGTGTGAAGTCGTAGTAGACATTAATTAACATAGCAAGGTTGGTATAGAATTTGTAGAGGAAGAATCCACCTTCCAATCGCCAAAACTGTGACACGAGTCTATGAGCCAAATTTTAGATATAGTCGTGTGAAGTCGTAGTAGATATTAATTAACAGATAACTGTTGGTAACTGTTGGGATAACTGTTGGTATGGAATTTGTAAAGGAAAAATTCACCTTTCAATCGCAAAAATTGTGACTCGAGTCAATACTAAACTTTACTTATATTGTTTATACTCGTATGTGTAAAATTATTAATACATTTATTATTTTTCATTATTGCTGATCTAAAAATTGCATATTTAATAAATTAATAACCACTTACCTTGGGCACACCTTTTATTTCGTGATTTGTCTTCTAACGACAGTAAAATTTCCAAAATAATCGTCATTGCGGCGTAAAACAAATAAACTTAATGTTTGACGTAATTTTCGATCTTTATATCGATCGAAATTATCTTAAACTAAACTAACTTTAATTTTAAATATTTTTAACTAATATTAAACTTTATAACCTTACCATAGACAAACTAAACATTTGATTTGGTAATCATGTATTCATCCCTCAATTATACATCGAAGTTTATGCAAAAGATAGAATTAGGACAATTGGTAATATTTTATGGTCAACAACATTTTTTACTAAACATCGTTTTTGACCATTTGAGTGATACACAGCTTTAAAACGCGTAATTATTATTTAAAATGGTTTTATTTTCGTTAAATATTTGAATTACATTTTTTTGTATATTTTATTAAATTTGATTATATATCTGTGTGAATTATATTAGTGTATTTTTTCGAGGTGATATAAAAAATTGTCGCGAAATGTTATGTAGTACATATGATTTTAAATGAAAATTTCATGATACTAATTTTATATTACAAAACTATACTCGTATAATAATTTACAATAATTGTTTTGTATGCAGCAATAATAATTATATATACTTGACTATCAGGATAGTATTAAAATATTCTGTAAATATAAACAGTCTTGCCATATTTCACTATAATGGTTTTTCGGGATTACTTTTTGGGATAACTTCCCAGAGGTCCACTTTACATGGATCGGTAAACCAATCATACCAAAAATCTAAAATCGAATGATCATTATCAAAACAAAATCAATTATCCTGATTCTTCTTCGTTTTTTTTTTCAATTCGCTTTCTCAATTTTCTTTTATGCCAAACCAGGTGATTATTTTTTCATTAAATCGTAACATTATATTATTTACTGAATATATAAAAAAACACGCACAGTCTGTCGTATAAGAAAAGACGTAGGCGTACGTCACAGCATAGCTTGTTTTGTTGGGAGTTTTATCGAAATCGAAAATCGAATTCGAAATCGAATCGATTATCGAAAAAAGCTGGAAACTATGAAAAATTAACTATATCTTCGTTCGACACATTAATATGTTCTTTCATTTATATGTTGATTTCCTTGGCGTGATAAAGTTCAAGCAGCTTACCATTTAGGTCCTCGATTTCAAAGATTACGTGACCTAAACTATTCCGTATCAGGGCTTTACGAAGGTAGGTAGGGTTAGGTATTGAAGGTTGTAATACGAGGGATATTTACTATATGCATCATTCAGATTTTTAAGCGCTAAATCGTGCAAGGCTCGTATCCGTTCGGATAATGCATTAACGTTAATTTAATTTTCTTCGATACAATTTATGTTTCGAAGAAGTTCATACTACTTTGCGTGGTAATCCGGTGGTACCGGAATAAAAGCAAATGCGGCGAGTAACCGACGGATTCGTGAATCACATTCCGTAAAGCGCTTGTAATTGCCCAAAGTTGCCGATTCCACGATCGGTGATCAAGCTTGACGTAAGCTCTGATTGCTGCGATAATGGAACTATTTACCCGCCCAGCGGTGGGCATATCCTTAATAAAGTGTCAGGTACAACATTCAAAGCGTCTTTCTGGTGTTCTATTACAAAGTTAAATGACTGCAATTTTAGGCGCCACGTTGGCAGCCGATCACTGGGGTCCTTTTAAGACATCAGCTACTTCAAGTTAGCGCGGTCCGTAATCACTGCGTGAACCAAAACCCTTCGATGTAGTGACGAAATTTGTGAATGCATAACAGGGCGGCCAGATACATGAGGTCGGTTACGATGTAATTTTTCTGAGCCCGATTTAGATTTTGAGAAAAACAGCAATAGGTCGTTCATTATTGGTTTCATTTTTCTGGTAGAGAACGCCTCCCACTTCTTCTGTGCTAGCGTTACAGCGGATAAAGAAAGGTTTTTGAAGTCAACATCAATCAACACTGGAGCTGACGAAAGGAGATATTTTTACTGTCGAAAGACTAATTGCTCCTCCAAAATCAAATGAATCTTAACCCCTTTCTTCAATAGATCAGTGATTGGAGCGGTTATTTCCACATAGTTGGGAACACCCAGAAACCTCCTTGTTTGTTTAACCGTTGTAGGGCATGGAATGTTACAGATAGCTTCAGCTTTGGCTGCGTCGGTAGGAAGGCCAACCTCATCAACAAGATAACCCAGGTACTTAATTTCACACAACGAAATGGCTCTTGGTAAGATTTATCGTTAGACCAGATTCAACTAAAAGATTCGCGACAGTTTGTAATAGAGACTGGTACTCGTTAATAATAGAAGATATTGCGAGCATGTTATCCAAGCACAAAATACCCTCTCATGGTATTGGTGTGGTATAACGCGGTCAATTACGCGACATAGAATTTGAGGCGCGATGCATAAACCAAACGGCATCACGGTAAACTGGTATAGGGGTCTACGGTGCCTGACCATGAATGCCATATTATCTCTGGTGTTTTTGGCTTAGGGGATTTGCCAAAAGGCATCATTGAGGTTAATTTGGCAAGCGAGGGTTGTTTAAAGAAATAAAACTTAATTGGTTAAGTTGATTTTTGTTTGACGAGATTGCGATGGATTGAGAAGGAACATTTATTTCCGGGGAGGGATTTGAGCCGCTACCGAACAAATTTCCCTCGGACGAATCATGTTCGGTACTGAGTTTCCCGCCATGTAAGCTTTACAATTCGGACAATTAGGTTTGCTAGTCCCAGATGTACCCATCCAAAACAGAAGATATCCCTGAAATATTCTAAACAATCATCAGCATATTAAGTGATTGAAATTGTCAGCGTCTTGACTAAGTCTTGGGCGAATAGCTGAGATATTTGAGTGATCATTGGAATCTTTTTCACCGATCTTAAGAGTCTCAATGGCACACTATCAATGTGCGAGTCTAATGTAACTTAATGGATGTTATGGCGAACACCAGCCGCTGATCTGTGTCCCTGGGATCATAACCTGTTTTTAACTAAACTCGCCCAAATTTTTGACAGTCTATAGCCTGAGTTCTTCAATTGTATTGTAACGAAATTTCAGTACAGCATATTGTAGCGAGGGATTCAAGCAAAATCACTAAAGGATTGTGTCTGTTTCTGAGTCAATTACTATATTAATTTGCGAGTCTCTTTCTTGGATTCATGACTTCAAAACCTCAATAAGAAAGGACTTCACATATGTTTCCAGGTAGAGTCAGGATTATTCATGGTGTGTATCCAAAACCAGTTCTCAGGTACACCAGAGACAACATGACGTACTATTCTGGGTAGTTTATAATCTGCAATACACTGGACATCAAGTCCTTGTCCACTACCATCAAAGGACAATTTCCATTTTGGATAATCAGGTCTCTGTAACCCTTGCCACGGAACTTGTAGTATAGGGTCAGGGACAGTAAATGAGTGTAATTCATGTGGAAGTGGTTGACTCGCGTCAAACTGAGTAACACGTCGCCTATAGACTAAGCACTAGCATTAACCGTTGACAGAGGTTGCTGACTTTCAGGTCCACAGATACTAGAAAGGATCCCTTGTATTTATTTATTTTTATCTAAAGAAATATTTTCTGTGAGGACATGTATGATTTCAGATTAAACCCGAATATTCAGTTTAAAACAAAAATAAAATTAAAACTAAAGAATAATTTAAAAATAAGTTTAAACCAAAACAAACTAAACAAAAAATAGAAATCAAATTTTAATTATTAAACATTTTTAAAAATAATTCTTCCGGATGTTTTTGAAGTTATACTTTGATAAATTAAAGTCAAGATGATGTTGAACGATTTAGACAACCTATTAATGCGGTTGTTTTCTCCAGAGTTTGTAGAATGGTATGTTCAAGTGCTAAAAACTTATGGTTTCGAAATGTTTTGCATGTCACATGAATTCATATGTTTTCCAAGATGTAAGCTGAATCCACGTGACCAAGCAAAACGTTACCTATAAAAGCCGCGCCGAAGAGAACTCGTTTATTTTCAAGCGTGCATATTTCGTTTCCGTGCATCTTGTTGAACACAGAGGTAACCGATGAACTTCTTTTGAATGCTGTCCATTCTTTATATGTGCACAGCATAGTATGGATTTCAGACCGTTACAGCGTATTTCAGTTGAGATCAAACATAATAGAGAAATAGAGTGAACATTAGGTTTGAATATCTTTAAATTCACATGTCCATATCGTTTAACAAATCCAAACATGACATTCGCCTTCGCAATACAATTTTCAATATGCCTATTGAAACTGGCATTTTTGACAAATGTACCACCTAATTCCATAATCTCATTCACTCTTTGCAATACTTCGCTGTTGACTTTGTATGAAATGATTAACGCATTCCTTTTACGATGAAAAGGCATGATTTTGAATTTCTTAATATTTAAGTATAGTGAGTTTCGATCACACCACTCACCTAATCTATCTAAATTTTCTTGAAGTTTTTCGGTATCTGCCATACCATTAATATTACGAACAATTTGTAAATCCATCTGCAAATATGAGCACGTCTGAATTTTTGATTATCTCGGTTATTCGGCCTATGAAAACAATAAAAATCTAGGGCACGATGTGTGATCCTTGAGGAAAACCAGACGTAACTTTAATAACGTTTGTCTTCCCATTTCACATTATTAAAAATTGTCACCGGTTTAATAGATATGACTTAAACCAATTAATGTAATCGAGTTAAACCCAAAAGCGAATAAACTCTGGAGTGCTTGATGATGATAGATAGAATCAATTTTTTTTACTGAAATCCGTATACGCTACATCAACTCGATGGTGTTTTTCTATCTCGTTAATTATTTTACTGGTGAATTCAATCAGATTAGTCGATGTGGATCGACCAGGCTTAAATCTGTGATGGTTTATTGATATATTTATTTATTTATTTAAGATTTCCAGCTGGGCAACCCACAGACAAAGTCCAATTACGTGTCGCCCTCTATATACATACAAAGCTATTTCTAGCAATACAAAATATAATAATAGTAAAAAATATAGATATATAAAAAAATAAGTTTAGTAATGATAGATAATGTACTATGAGATACAAAATACATATAATACATCAAAAAGGAAATGAACTTTTCACATAAATGTAGAATTGAAAATGTAAATTAATAGTGGATTGCTTAGAATACATATCTGTGGACGCAAGGAGTAACCGCCTCAGTCAATTTTTGTGTTTTTTCAGTAGAGCAATTTAAAGTTTAAATGCTTTTTCCGAAAAATTTGTAATATTTTTATAGGAAATTTAAAATGTAGTTTAGAGTACAACTGACCTTATAAAATATAAAATAGATCACATGGTCAGCAGAGTTATATTTAAAAATATTTTTATCAAAAAAAAAAGTTAAGCTGTTAATACTGTAACGGAACCTTTCTAGAAAAAGGCCAAGTAAAATTCCGTTAAGAGAAATCCATCAAATTTCGTTCTCCGAGCAGCCATTGGCCCGCCAGCTGAAGTCTGCATGGGAAGTAGGTTTGGAGAACTTTGACGAATCTTTCGAAGCTGCTTTTCCGAATTCCGAAGAAAAATTATACAAAACAAACAAATTATACACGCATGGTACCTAAGCCGTTTCTTGTTGAGACCCTTCACATTTCCCCCGTTTTAAACACTTCAGTTACGATCCTCTGCACATGACGCCAATTAAAAACGCATGGAATTGGGATCTACTTTTCAAAAGAGCGCGGATTAATACCACACAAATCCACGCGCAACAAATGTGCATAATATGCATAAATACCTTTATGCATATTTCGCTGACAAATCAGATCGGGTGTCAACGTAATAGATTTAAACATATTTTATAATTAGTATTAAGTTATCATTCGATTAGAGAACAATAAAATTGTAATAAAGTAATTAAAAAGTTTAAATAAATAAAATTAAATAAAGTTAAATAAAATAAATGAAAAATAAATAAAAAAATAAATTATTTTTTATTAATAAATTTACGTGTAAAAACATAAGTCTTCAGTTCATATTAAATCTACCCATGATTTATTTATTTTAAATTAAAAATTTGACAAAAAGAAATCATATTGAAAGAAATATTAAATGGATTAATTTTAATTAGTGGTGAAATGGATCAAAATTAAATGGGAGGTTAATCTCCTCACAAAAAAAATAAATTTAAAGCTTAAATCACTTACCCCAACACACCGGCAAAGCGCTTCAACGATGGATGCTGTACGAGGTAATGTGTCTATCGAAATTAATATTGCTACACAAATGAATTAAATTTGATTAATTAGACCACTATAAAATCAATTTTCTTTTTAAATTAAATTTAAGAATTCAAAAAGTAAACTTATTTTTAAACTATATTAGAAATTATAATTATAATTAGAACATTAAGAATTAATTTTAATTAATATAATGAAAACAAAATATATTTATATTAATTACAACAAGTTACTAATTTCAGTTCAACTTAACATTAAATAACATTTTTTTACTATGAACTTTGCGTAATTTTACAACAAAAAACGCATCACCCAATTGTAAAACCATACTGCAGGTGAACGACCTTCCGCAAATGAACCGCAATCGACGCTATACATGTTATTTTGTCGGACGATGGTGGATGATCTATCACTATCACACAATCTCACCACCGTCGCTGTCCTCGAGTAGTTATTCAATTGATATATATATATATATATATATATATATATATATATATATATATATATATATATATATATATATATATATATATATATATATATATATAAAGCCAGTTTGTTAAATCTAATTAATAAAAAAAATTCGTATGGACACACCGCAGCTAATAACCGACGGTTGTACCACTATCCGTGATACTGGTCAATGCTCACTATAGAAACTGACGGACATAAATACAGAAATCGGCGTTAGTTAATGATAAGAAAATCACTAGTAACATTAAAGTGTTTACCTTAATAGATTTTCGTTAGATGGTGTATGATATTTGGAATAGGATAGAATTTATACTTGTATGACATAAATTCCAAAAATATGGTATAAATCCTCCAAGTTAATTTCCTATACACTTTGGCACTAAATTTCACCAACACAGTATATAATAATATGCACTTTTAAATTTAACTACACCTACAAAATTAGTTTAAATTATGTTAAATAATGTTTGCAAAACAAAAGATCTTACTCGAATGTAAATTTGCAATTAATTTTCAAGCACAAAACGATCTCCAAAAATAAGTAAAAGAAGAAACATCAGCTGATGAGAAAAAATATTGATTTTGTTAACGACAACACGTATTAACGAATTTCTAGTACAATAATTATAATTATTAGGTTGGTTCAGAAGTTGTGGCATAACATGAAACTGAATTACAATTATGTTCAACGTAATTTCTGTTTCAATACATACATCTGTCGGTCTGCAAATATTCCACGTTTAACTAAACTTAAGCGAATAGTGCAAGAAAGCTCTTAGAAGCCAAATAGCCAAATAGATAACCTTAAGCTCTTAGTGCAAATTAAATTAACCTCATTAATGCTACCTGAAACAAATTTAACCCTCTACTCCCAATTTTATTTAAAGAAATTCGTTAACTTAAGCTATTTAATGTATCAGGTGCGCAACTAAATTTCCCGGTTTCTCACTTATACTCGTATGGTGCTAGCGACACATCTAGTTGTCACTTATGTTAGAAGTCGTGTTTTATTCATCGCGTGGACAGTTGTTAACGATAACCAGTTGTAATACCAGCACATATCGCAACGAAAAAATATTTTTTCTAAGAACGAAAATGTCGAGTTTTGTGCCAAACAAACAGCATTTGCGGGAAGCTTTGCTTTTCCGCTCCAACTCAAAAAAATGCAGCTGAAGCACGTCATTTGCTTGAGGAGGCCTACGGCCAACATTCACCATCGAAAACTACCTGTGAAGATTGGTTTAAACGCTTCAGAATTGGTGATTTTGACATTGAGGACAAGAAGCGCTCCAGAAGTCCAAATACATTTTAAGTCACCGAGCTGCAAGCGTTATTGGATGAAGATGATATGCAAACTCCAGATCAATTTGCGGAGGCATTAAACACGACTCGCCAAGGTATTTACAAACGTTTACATGCTATAGAAAAAATTCAAAGGGAGAGCTTCCTGTGTCGAATTCTTACGGGAGATGAGAAGTGAATCTTTTTTAAGAACCCCAAAGGCAAAAAGTTGTGGCTTTCACTTGGTAAAGCATCAACATCGATGGCACGGCCAAATAATTTCGGAAAGAAGACAATGCTCAGCGTTTGGTGGGACCAGAAAGGGATCGTAAACTATGAGCTGCTGAAACAGGGCTAAACTGTCAATGGGCAGCACTACTGACAACAACTCATCAATCTGAACCATGCATTGCTCGAGAAACGGCCAGAATAGGACACGAGATACGAATGAGTGATATTGCAGCACGACAACCCTCGATGTCATCAAAACGCTGAGATGGGATCTGTTACCGCATCCGCCTTATTCGCCAGAACTTTCCCCTTCGGATTATCACTTGTTCCGGTCGATGGGGCATGCCTTGGTAGGGCTACACTTGGCCAGCTTCGAAGAAGTGCAAAATTGGTTGGATGAATGGTTCCGGTCCAAAACCGCGCCGTTTTATCGTCGTGGCATTCATGTATTGCCAGAGAGATGGCAAAAAATGTGTAGATAACGAATAATTTTTTCCTAAACTAGGTAGGGAATAATAAACGTCAAAACTGCTTCCCAAAAAAAAATTTTCCCAAGAGCCCAGAATACACTTTTGGGGAAAAGGGAATAAAACTGCTACAAAATTTAAAATTCCCGTTCCCTGGGAATTACCAGAATAAGGCCACATGTCAACCATTAATTTGGCCCGAAAACTCATTTTATATGGTAAAAATAAGTTTGTTTTAAACACCTAAGTCAAATTATTTATGATCATGCACACGATGTCTAAATCACTTTAATAATCACTCTCATTTGTAACTGACGTTTGCACTAAAAACTTAACTCAATTTTAGGTAACACTTGGTTTAAAGTAAAATTTGCATTAATAGCCTAAATAATAATATGCAACAACTTTTTGTTCTACTTTATTTACATAAAACGCCTAATTAAATTTAGGTTTCTTTGCCTTTCCTTTTATTAACAAACTGCTTGAAACATTTCTTTTTGCACTTTTAATTAATTTAGCGCTTAGATCTATTTTTCAGACTTAGGCGGTTCGTGCGTGGACATTTAATTTATTAAAATAGAGTTAGGCGCCTAGGTATTTTTTTCGTTATGGCGTAGTTTTCGTTGTAACTCTCGGAAAAATCTAAAATTTTGTGTGCATACGTAACCGATTATGGCGAATCTCATGCTTTGCATAACTGAATTCTGTCATAATTCAACTTAGGTGGTTACGCCTTTTGTCCACAGATATATTGACTAGTTACTACTTATTGTATTAGTTATCTAATACCGATATTAATGCGTGAATTACAGAAGTCGAAGTATTTCGACCAATTAACTAGGATAATAAAATCAAATGCAACACAGAAGCAAAGCAACTAATATAGACAAGACAGGTTAATATTGATTTTGTATTAGAAAATTGTAAATTCTAGATCTATACTGTTCATAGACGACAATGATAAGTCTACGGAGAAGACTAATTCATTAGGATTATTTTGCAATCTGCTAAGCGAGTTTGAGGATCCAAGGTTAGTACGCGATTGTATTGGAAGAAATAACTGATGGTTTCTCGTCCTGTAAACAGGAACATTCAAATTCAACAATGATAAGGCAGAGGTATCAATTTTAAAATTTATTATTTTGTGGCTAACCACACTTGATGAGTTATTTCTGACTGTTTAGTATAGCTAACCATACTAAATATTTTCAACCTTGTGTCATACATAATATTGCCCGTATGCGGGATAGATTTATATACCAAGAATCCAGTAAACTTTATTGAATGCGTTGTAATTGGTCAATATATTTATCGTAAGACATATTCCAAATTTTGGTTGTCTACTCGAGGACACGGGAGGGGACATTTAATAAAAGTTTGTATTATGACCAAATATAACAAAAATTCTGAAACCACATGAGATATCCCTAGAGATCTTAACACAACTTCAGGTATATGGGGTGTTAGTTGGAGGCCTTGTCGGTTAAAAAATATATTCAGTTGCTCCCCATCCAGGGGAAGGGACATTTAATAAAAGTTTGTATTATGGCCAAATATATCAAAAATTCTTAAACCACATGAGATATCCCTAGAGATCTTAACACAACCTCATGTATGTGAGGTGTTAGAAGAGGACTATGGTTATCAGAAGAAATATTCAAGAGCTCCCCATCCAGGGGTGGAAACAATTCATACAATTTAGTATTATGACCAAATATAATAAAAATTGATAGGCCAACTGAGATATCCCCAGAGATCTTAACACAACCTCAGGTATATGGGGTGTTAGATGGGAACCATGTCAGTTAGAAAAAATTATCAGAAGCCTCCCATCCAGAGGTGGGAACAGTTTAGAGGTTTTGAATTATGACCAAATATAACAAAAATTCTTAAACCACATGAGATATCCCTAGAGATCTTAACACAACTTCAGTTATATGGGGTGTTAGTTGGAGGCCTTTTCAGTTAAAAAATATATTCAGTTGTTCCCCATCCAGGGGATGGGACATTTAATAAAAGTTTGTATTATGACCAAATATAATAAAAATGATTAGGCGAACTGAGATATCCCTAGAGATCTTAACACAACTTCAGGCATATGGGGTGTTAGTTGGAGGCCTTGTCGGTTAAAAAATATATTCAGGTGCTCTTCATCTAGGGGAGGGGACATTTAATAAAAGTTTGTATTATGGCCAAATACAGGGTGGCGCACGAATCGTGCTACAAAAACAAAACGTAATAACTTTTTTTCTGTGTGACTAATCGGCTTTATTTTTTTTTATTGTATAGATAATTCAATTTTATTTTTATTTAACTAATTAGTTTTGAAAATGATAGACCGTAAATGACCTCCATGCTCATTCACGCATGTGCGACACCTGATCAGAAAATTATTCATTGCGCACTGAAGGGTTGAAGTCGGGATCGCCTCAATTATTGTTGTAATGGACTGCTTCAATTCAGTCAAATTCCTTGGTTTCGTTTTAAACACCTCTTGTTTGACATAACCCCATAAAAAAAAATCTGGTGCAGTGAGGTCAGGTGACCTTGGGGGCCAGCGGAAAGTGGAGTTTCTGGATATTAATTTATTTGGAAATTTTCGTTGGAGCTCCTCCATAACCGGTCTGGCTATATGTGCAGTTGCTCCATCTTGCTGGAACCAAATGCTGTTAAAAGGGATACGTCTTCGCCGCAGTTCTGGGTAAAAAAAATCTTTCAACATGTTTAAATAACGGTCCCCATTTACAGTTACTGTTTCACCGTTTACTTCAAAGAAGTATGGCCCGACAATGCATCTTGATGAAACTGCGCACCACACTGTCACTCGTTCTGGGTGCAGTTCCGTCTCATGGAGTATTTCTGGATTAGTTTCACTCCATATACGACAATTTTGCTTGTTTACATTGCCGTTTAGATCAAAATGGGCCTCATCAGACATAAACAAGCAATTTATGAAGTTGTTGTCTTCTTCGGCCATTTCAATAATTTTCCGGCAAAATTCCAGGCGAATAGGCAAATCCAGAGGTTTTAATTTGCTTGTAATTTGGATTTTGTACGGAAACAAGTTTAAGTCATCATGAATTATCCGTTGTAATGACCGTCTGCTAACTCCAATTTGCGCCGATAACTCTCGAGTCGAAACACTTGGATTTGCCTGAATTGATGATGCTACAGCTGCGATTGTGGCTTCGACCCGAACATAGGGATCTCGATTGTACGGTCTACGTGCGATGCTTCCAGATTCAGCAAACATGCGTACCAACCTCATAATGGTCCATCTACTCGGGGGAGTGCCGCCAAACTCCCGCCTAAATTCCCTCTGGACGGAAATGATGGACTGCAAAGCATGGTAGCGCTGCACTATCCAAATCCTCGTTTCGGTATTCCAAGCATCCATTTTAGTAAATTTAAATAATAATCTGCAAAATAAAAAAAATAAAAAACAGATTAGTCACACAGAAAAATAGTTATTACGTTTTGTTTTTGTAGCACGATTCGTGCGCCACCCTGTATATCAAAAATTCTTAAACCACTTGAGATATCCCTAGAGATCTTAACACAACCTCATGTGTGTGAGGTGTTAGAAGAGGACTATGGTTATCAGAAGAAATATTCAAGAGCTCCCCATCCAGGGGTGGAAACAATTCATACAATTTAGTATTATGACCAAATATAATAAAAATTGATAGGCCAACTGAGATATCCCCAGAGATCTTAACACAATCTCAGGTATATGGGATATTAGATGAGAACCATGTCAGTTAGAAAAAATTATCAGAAGCCTCCCATCCAGGGGTGGGAACAGTTTAGAGGTTTTGAATTATGACCAAATATAACAAAAATTCTTAAACCACATGAGATATCCCTAGAGATCTTAACACAACTTCAGTTATATGGGGTGTTAGTTGGAGGTCTTGTCAGTTAAAAAATATATTCAGTTGCTCCCCATACAGGGGAGGGGACATTTAATAAAAGTTTGTATTATGACCAAATATAATAATAATGATTAGGCGAACTGAGATATCCCTAGAGATCTTAACACAACTTCAGGTATATGGGGTGTTAGTTGGAGGCCTTGTCGGTTAAAAAATATATTCAGTTGCTCCCCATCCAGGGGAGGGGACATTTAATAAAAGTTTGTATTA
Source organism: Nephrotoma guestfalica (assembly GCA_963691935.1). Taxonomy (NCBI): domain Eukaryota; kingdom Metazoa; phylum Arthropoda; class Insecta; order Diptera; family Tipulidae; genus Nephrotoma; species Nephrotoma guestfalica. The sequence goes on along the minus strand of OY829914.1, from coordinate 152,507,106 downwards.
TGACCAAATATAACAGAAATTCTTAAACCACATGAGATATCCCTAGAGATCTTAACACAACCTCATGTATGTGAGGTGTTAGAAGAGGACTATGGTTATCAGAAGAAATATTCAAGAGCTCCCCATCCAGGGGTGGAAACAATTCATACAATTTAGTATTATGACCAAATATAATAAAAATTGATAGGCCAACTGAGATATCCCCAGAGATCTTAACACAACCTCAGGTATATGGGGTATTATACGGGAACCATGTCAGTTAGAAAAAATTATCAGAAGCCTCCCATCCAGGGGTGGGAACAGTTTAGAGGTTTTGAATTATGACCAAATATAACAAAAATTCTTAAACCACATGAGATATCCCTAGAGATCTTAACACAACTTCAGTTATATGGGGTGTTAGTTGGAGGTCTTGTCAGTTAAAAAATATATTCAGTTGCTCCCCATCCAGGGGAGGGGACATTTAATAAAAGTTTGTATTATAACCAAATATAATAATAATGATTAGGCGAACTGAGATATCCCTAGAGATCTTAACACAACTTCAGGTATATGGGGTGTTAGTTGGAGGCCTTGTCGGTTAAAAAATATATTCAGTTGCTCCCCATCCAGGGGAGGGGACATTTAATAAAAGTTTGTATTATGACCAAATATAACAGAAATTCTTAAACCACATGAGATATCCCTAGAGATCTTAACACAACCTCATGTGTGTGAGGTGTTAGAAGAGGACTATGATTATCAGAAAAAATATTCAAGAGCCCCTCTTATTTAAGAGCCCCTTTTATTCCCCTGGATGGGGAGCAACTGAATATATTTTTTAACCGACAAGGCCTCCAACTAACACCCCATATACCTGAAGTTGTGTTAAGATCTCTAGGGATATCTCAGTTCGCCTAATCATTTTTATTATATTTGGTCATAATACAAACTTTTATTAAATGTCCCCTCCCCTGGATGGGGAGCAACTGAATATATTTTTTAACTGAAAAGGCCTCCAACTAATACCCCATATACCTGAAGTTGTGTTAAGATCTCTAGGGATATCTCATGTGGTTTAAGAATTTTTGTTATATTTGGTCATAATACAAAAACCTCTAAACTGTTCCCACCCCTGGATAGGAGGCTCCTGATAAATTTTTCTAACTTATAAGGTTCCTAACTAACACCCCATATTCCTGAAGTTGTGTTAAGATCTATGGGGATATCATAGTTGTTGTATCATTTTTTATTATATTTGGTCATAATATAAAATTGTATAAATTGTCCCCACCGCTAAATGTCTATCTTCAGATTATTTTACCTAACTGATATGGGTTCTAGCTTACACCTTATATATCTGAGGTTTTGTTAAAATCTCTAGGGATAACTTTTTTTCGTGAATTCCGTAAAGATTGTTTTATCTACTATATTGTATAACTTGTTGGTTAGAATTATGAACACTATTTGTTTTCGATGTCTAAATATGAGCATCTTGAGAATTTTAAATACATATATCTTTGAATCAAATCAAAAATTTAAGTAACTAGTCGATATAAAGCGGTTAATTATTATTATTCAATTAATTTTAATAGAATTTAATAAATACATCCAATAAAACTCTAATCTTCGATAATGTTCCGTCTTACTCAGGTAATATCACTAACACAATCACAATTAATGAGACTAGCAAAAGATTAGCATTTTCTTCACATTCGTTCTCAAGAGACTAAAGCCAATCTTAAATCTTACAGAAATCTTATACAAGCACATCAATTTGGGTTCCGACAAAGCAGTCAACGATAGAACAGGTACATAGGATCACGAATACAATTGAGGAGACGCAGGAAAAAAAGTATGGTCAGCAATATACTTAGACGTAGCCCAAGCATTTGATAAGGTTTGGCACCGAGGTTTGGAATTAGAACTCCAACGATATTTACCAAAACAATATTTCGAATTTAAAAGTCGGTTAAATTTCAAAGTCTTACATCAACGACCGTTACTTCTGCGTAAGACAGAAGGGTAATACTCAAAAGTAAGTAAGTTAGTATTTCATGTGATTTAATTCTACCAAAAATATACAAAAATAGGTAACATCAAACCAAGAAAAGGTAAATGTTGGCTTTTTGCTTACTTTTTTTTTGTATAATTCAATGTGTTTGTAATGGTTTATACTCGTAATTGTACTCTTAAAAGTTGAAAATGTCTGTCTTTTCTGGTTGAAAATTTATTTGTTATGTGTGTTTATTTGTGTCAGTTATGTGATATTAACGTACTGAAGCTTATAAATCTATCTAGTTTACAATGTTTTGGGGTGATATGTTATAATATCACATTTCGCTACTTTATGGCCGTTTATACCTTTTTCTTAAACTGAAATTGATAACTATATCGTTTATCAATTCTTTATTTTCGTTTGCTATCGAAACCTACAGAAAATAAATTTGAATAATATTTCGTTCCTTAATTTCCTTTACAAATAGGAAATTATCCCGATTAGACTGAATTCGCAACAAATTCGATATTCTGATATCCCTAAGTACCTCGGCATGACGCTAGACTCTAGCGACTTCTTAAAATTCAGAAAAATGCACTGGCTTATTGGAAGAAGCTCCGCACTGACAACACACAACAAACTGCTGTTATATAAACAAATCCTGAAACCTATCTGAACGTATGGTATTCAGCTTTGGGGCTGCGCAAAGGAAACTGCAGTTAAGATCATACAAAGATTTCAAAACGAAGTACTACGTAGCATTGTGAATGCTCCTTGGTACATTAGAAATGACAATCTCCATCGAGACTTAAAAATGGAATACGTGAGCGATGAAATATAAAAATTTGCAAGGATTCATATACTGCGACTGCAGCAGCATGACAACGAGGAGCTGCGAAACCTACTGGATTACCACCAACGGACCAAAGCGCCTAAAGAAAACAAAACATTGAGATTTAGTGTTTCCCTGATTCGCTGAAATCAAACGACTGGCAGAGCTGGGATGAACCGATAGGTTTCATTCCACAAGAACAGGTTATTAAACTAATTAAACAATTACTAGATAATCAATGAGATTAGTTGAAATATTATACAGAAATAAATATTTCTTAAAATAATAGAAAACAAAAGTAATAACTTTATAAAATGTATTATACTAGATATAGATTACAAAAGTAATACATTTTATAAAATATAAAAAGAATTATAAGTATTGTGATTATTGTTACCATTAACTATTTTTTTGTAAAATGACTAAAATCACTTTCAAAATAAACTGCACATTAACACACACACACACACACACCCACACACACACACACACACACACACACACACACACACACGCACACACACACACACACACACACACACACACGCACGCACACACACACACACACACACATACACACACACACACACACACACACACACACACATATATATATATATATATATATATATATATATATATATATATATATATATATTCCGGGTTTCAAACATAGATGGTGCTAGTGGCACATCTAGTGACCATTTATGCCAGAAGTTGTGTTTTGAATGACAGCACGCAATGTAAAGATTTACTCATGTGGATTGTTCGAATATTCTTCATATGGTTTAAATCGTAAAATATCAGAATAAAAGAAAATCCAATTATAAAATTTACGTTGAATCGACGACATTAATGCCAAAAGACTTTGTATCAAAAAAGTTTAATAAGACGAACAATAAAATAATTAAGTCTCGAGAATACTATTAAATTCTATTCTCATACAATTTATTCTTTTTGATGCAGCAGTAGAAGTGACATATTTAAATTGTTAGTGCAGTGTAATTGCCTTCGTAAGTAAGTTAGTATTTCATGTGATTTAATTCTACCAAAAATATACAAAAATGGGTAACATCAAACCAAGAAAAGGTAAATGTTGGGTTTTTGCTTAATTTTTTTTGTATAATTCAATGTGTTTGTAATGGTTTATACTCGTAATTGTACTCTTAAAAGTTGAAAATGTCTGTCTTTTCTGGTTGAAATTTTATTTGTTATGTGTGTTTATTTGTGTCAGTTACGTGATATTAACGTACTGAAGCTTATAAATCTATTTAATTTACAATGTTTTGGGGTGATATGTTATAATATCACATTTCGCTACTTTATGGCCGTTTATGCCTATTCCTAAACTGAAATTGATAACTATATCGTTTATCAATTCTTTATTTTCGTTTGCTATCGGAACCTACAGAAAATAAATTTGAATAATATTTCTTTCCTTAATTTCGTGGTAAATTATTTTGTGATAGAAATCAAGTAAAAATTACACAATGTTTTAATCAAGCAGCCTAGTATATAAAAATATAAAACGTGTGCATAATAATATAAAAAGTGAAATAATGTAGAATTTTATTCTAGGTACATAAACGAGACATAAACTTCAATAAAATAACGAAAACGTGATTTTGATTACAATAAAACAGAAATAATTGATAAACGAAATTGTCGACAATTTCATTCTAGGAAAAAGCAGCATATGCATACGAGTACATACTCGTATTTTGATAAAATCACAGCACATCTGGCTATATTACATATTTCCGTTAGCTAGCGAGGGCTAACTTAGGTACTCGCAAGTACTTATGGTGATCGAATGACAAACAAGTGATGGATAAACGATAAAAGGTCCCTTCGATTCAACTGAATTTACTGAATTGATATTGCATTATTATTTAAGAGCGTTCTTTACTAAATAAAATTTTTTGTTGAACCTAACCTAAAAATTGAATTCCAATGTGTCTATTTATAATTTTTTCTTTACTATTCGAATCTATCTAATAAAAAAACTTCGTATTTGCATACAAAACAACCCCTGGCCCTCTGTCGACAATTTCTGAGTTAATTTTCATAATTTTTTTTTGGAAATTATGGGTAATCTGTTTTTATTTAAAAATTTTCTATTAGCTATATAAAATTAAAATATTTAAAAATAAACAAAACTAGGCACGAAATTTTGAATTGAACTTTTGTATTGCGAAAAAAATTGAGTCTATTGTTGTTGTATACTTTGATCGAGCTTGCACAACTTCTTCAAGTTTGAAGATTAATAACAAAATATTAATAGAAAATTTCGGGAAAAGGAAGAAAAACTAAGCACGAGTTTTTCATAACAGCTATTTAACAAGGATTTGTAAAAAAATATAAAAATAGTATATTGTTTAAATCCTTCTTCTCTAAATTTCCCGCCAAAATGTCCTTTTTAAATTTTCTCAAAAAACTATTTTTTTTTTTTTTTTCTAGAATTCGATAATTAATATTTTACAACATATCAAAAAACTAGAATACCGTTATTTTTTGTTTTCTTGCAAAAATCGTTTTAGTAAGAGAAGTAGTTATTTCATTTTTATATGGAAAGCTATATAGATATTTCTCAGTGTTTTGAAATTGTTTACAAAAGTGGTAGTTCACTTAATTTGTATGTTTTGTATTTTATTTATTGTACAATTTAAGTCATATTTAAGTATAAGTCACAGAATTATGAGGTGCCACCCCCTGGTTTATATCGTATGGTTAGTCGTAGTACCATAAATTCCTTTTCTTTTTTTTGGGTTATTTTATAAAAGACTAAATAAAATGTTGTTTCCCCCTTTTTTATTGAGGGTGGATTATTTTTACTTGACGCAGGCGTACCTGTTAAACGATGAGTAATTCTTTTGAAAACAAAAAAAGAACATTGTTGATATAAATAGGAGTAAAAATTAAAATTTTTGATTAGTTGACATTGTGAATTGTAGACAACATTTTAAATAAGGAGTAAGATTTTTTAAAATTTGAAAAAGTAACAGTGTGTTAAACTGAGTGTAAGTTTAAGTGGATAAATAAGCACTAGTGCGCTAAATTTGATAATGGATAAATTTCGAAAGTGTTGTAAACCATATCACGATTCAAAGTGTTCGAGTAAACTAAAACGAGTTACGGATTATGTTAAGCAATTTATGCCACAATCAGTTGAGAATCAAGATAATTTGTATCTCTGTTCAACGTGCTATATAAATATTACCTGCAAACGACGAAAAATAGAATCACAGTTGTCACCAGTTGCTGGACCATCAACAACATCACCTATAACACCGCAAATAGCTGATAACGATAATAGCAGTGATAGTGAAGAGTGTTATTTAAAAAATGTGTCCGTTTTGGAAAAAATGAATGAAGTGTTACCCTTTCTTGGAAAGTCTCCTATATATCCGAGTACGTTAGAAGCCAGGCCAAAACATCAGCAGCAAAAAGTAATAGATTTAGCTTCAATAACACCATCAACATCTTTGGTTCCGGGAATCGTGCCGCTTTCGAATCAGTCAACCGAAGATCAAAGGAAGGTTGCACTATATGATGAATTGATTAGTGATCTAAAAGCTAAATTCGAAGAACTGGAGAAAACCAGTGATAAGATTCAGCTACTTACTATATTGCCAAAATCATTAACCATTCAAGAAATCCAGAATGAGTTCAAGGCAACGCAACATATGGTTCGAACCGCTAAAGATCTACGAGACAAGAATGGTCCACTAAGTCGTCCAGCAGCTAAAGTAGGAAAGCGAATAAGTGATGAGCTGAAGCAAGCAGTATTATCTTATTATACTGATGATGATGTTAGTCGAATAATGCCAGGCAAAAACGATTGTTTAACAGTCGATAAAGTTAGTTCAAAAGCGGCTAATGATGTGTACATTGAAAGAGTGCTACGAAGGATATAAGACGATGTATCAGGATAACGAATTGGAAGAAAATTGGTTTTTCTAAATTTTCACTACTTCGTCCAAAATACTGTGTACAACCAGGTAGTAGTGGAACGCACACAGTCTGCGTGTGTACCATACATCAAAATGTAAAATTAATTATTTATGGTACCAAAATGGAAACTATTACCAACGGAAAGATAGCGCACTACCGGGATTGTATTTCAAATATTTTATGTGATGAGCCTACACCAACATGTTACCTTCTACAATGCGAAAGCTGCCCAGGACTGGATAACTTTAAAGAATATTTGAAAAATGCATTTCGGGAACATGGCTGCGAGGATGCTGAGTTAAAATTTAGTCAGTGGTTTCTACGGATAGGTGCAATCTGGAGACCTTTTCTCAACCGTTGGATGAATTTCTGGATTATTTCATGAATAAGCTGAAGAATCTGTCACCTCATTGCTTCATTTCACTTCAGCAGTCCAACTTCTTAAAAAATAAAAAATTGTCACTGAGGTCTACGGTGGTGATAGTTTTATGTGATTTTGCAGAAAATTATGCATTTATAATGCAAAATGCCGCACAAGGATTTCATTGGAATAATAAGCAAGCGACTATTCATCCATTTGTAATTTACCAAAATTTGGATGGCAAATTACTTCACCACACCTTCATTATAATATCGGATTGTCTTCACCACGATACTGTAGCGGTTCATTTATTCATTGAAAAATTGATGCAGTTCTTGAAAACTAAAATATCCAGTTTATCTAAAATTTATTATATTACCGATGGGGCAGTCACGCATTGTAAAAATAAGAAAAATTTTAAGAACATCTTAAAACACAAAGAGGATTTTGGAGTTGATTGTGAATGGCATTTCCATGCAACAGCTCATGGAAATGGTCCATGTGATGGAGTAGGAGGTACCATCAAAAGATTGGCATCCAGAGCTAGTCTCACAATGGAATACAGCAGTACAATAACCAATGCAGATGAATTATTTAAATGGGCTAAAACGTTGAAGACAGATATCAATTTTGGATTTTGTTCAGACGCAGAACATAAATCCAAGCAAATCAAACTTGCAACTAGGTTTGAAAATTTAAAAACAGTAAAAGGAACTCACGGTTTCCATGCAGTTATTCCAACAGAGGATGGCTATTTGAAATGTAAAAAATATTTTAATTCTGACGATTATGTTAAATTTAAATTGTAATTTCAATAAGATTTAATGTTAAACAATAAAATAAAATTATCAAAAGAATTTGGGTTTGAAATTTTAAATATATGTAATTAAATTTGAATAATAAATATTAACTCTAGATTTACCACACCAGTCAAAATGACTGGTTTTAAAATTTATATTTTCAATATACTACTTCACCTTATTTTTTTTACTACTTATTATGTTCAATTAACTAATAAATATAGTTATAATTAATATAATACATTACAATTAACTTCATTGAAGTAATTTATCATTTTTTTAAAATACATTAAGACCGGAAACCCCACTAACCATTTTTTCTAAAACCAGTCATTTTGACTGGTGTCGGTAGAAATAGGTATTGTCAAATTGTCGGTATATCTAGTGTTAATAATTTAACTGAACTATCCTTTTTGTAAACAATTTCAAAACACTGAGAAATACCCACTGAAATACAGTTTTTCCATATAAAAATGAAAAGCTTCTCTTACTAAAACGATTTTTGCAAGAAAACAAAAAATAACGGTATTCTAGTTTTTTGATATGTTGTAAAATATTAATTATCAAATTCTAGAAAAAAAAAAAAAATAGGTTTTTGAGAAAACTTAAACAGAACATTTTGGCGGGAAATTTAGAGAAGAAGGATTTAAACAATATACTATTTTTATATTTTTTTAGAAATCCTTATTAACTTACATGTAACATGAGCCCAAAATCATAATTATCGGACAATTATTTTTCTTTTTATTGACATATAAACAACATCATGATTATCGTTTTTCTCAAAATTTGACACTCTAAATCTTTAACAACAACAACAACAATTAATATTAAAGTATTTCAAGTTTTTTTTTCAATCAAGGCTACACAATCAAAACATAAAAATCATAAAATTAAAACAAGACTTACAAAAATTTGTGATTTCAGGAATTTTTCATCATATACATATATTGTATTGAATTGTTTATGTACTTGTTGGGTAGTGTAAACGATTAGTATTTTTATCTCCCTGAAAATGGCGAATTTTATTCCAAATAAATATCATTTGCTGGAAGTTTTATTACATTTTGTTATTGCAAGGAAAAGTGCAGCGGAAGCTTATCGGCTGCTTGTGAAACTTTACGGTCTCGACGATTTAAAAATGATGATTCTGGCATAAGATCAGAGCATGGAAAACCACCTAAAAAATTTAAAGATGCTGAATTGGAAACGTTATTGACTGTAAAATCTTCTCAAATTTAATCAGTATTAACTGTAGCATTAAATGTTGATCGGTCAACTGTTGCAAAACGTTAACAAACAATCGGAATGATTCAAAAAGCTGGCAACTGGGCTCCACATGTTCTTGTAATTCAAGAAAAAGACCTCGAACGTCTTTGTGAACGAAAGACAACAAAGAAAAGGTTTACATCGAATTGTTACGGGAGATGAAAATTGCGTTTATTATGAGAATCCCAAGGATGAGCTATAAAGGAAAAACGATCAGAATGGGTACAACAAATAAATTGTTCAGCATCCAAAGCTTTTTTGCAAACGTTGTGAAATAATATTTAAAAGGACAGGACGGGGAAGTTCTACCTCTCACCCGCCATATTCACCAGACATAGCTCCTTCAAATTACTACTTATTCCGGCCGATGTTGTCGTCTCTTTCTGAACAGCGGTGCTGTCCTCGCGTAGAGATTGAAAATTGGCTTATTGATTTTATCGCCTCCAAAGACCAGGATTTCTTCAGAGAGGAACTCCGTAAATTGCCTGAAAGAAGGGACAGTTGTAGCTGTAAGCGAAGCATAGTTTCAATAAATAATTCTTTCATTTTCTATTTCCAATTTTCTAAACAAGCAAATGATTCTTATTTTTATAAACATGGGCAGAATCATATTCAACTTCGGTTTTTGTTTTCTTCGGTCAGTTTATAAGGAACTCGTTTTCCATCCTTCCCATTGCATGTAATCGAAATGATATTGCTTGGTGAGTAACTCCTAACTGTTCTGGAAGCTCCTTTTGAGTTTGATACGAATTTTCATCTAGTAAAATTTTAAGTTCTTCGTCTTTAAATTGTTTTACTGTACCTGGGCGTGGATCGTCCTCAAGACTAACATTGCCATCATGAAATCTTGCAAACCACTTTTTTACTGTTGAATGATTCACAGAATGTTCACTCAAAGTCCAATTAATTTTTTTCATTTGAACGCAGATTAGAATGCAAGGACGTAAATGTTGTTTATCGACATCCATCTCTTAAAATTGATGTTCAAGGAATGACGAGCCTAAATGACTGAAACTTATGTCAGAAAAACAGCAATGACTAAGCTGATGAAGTGGTAACTGAACGAAAGCCTTAATCGACCTTTACTTTTGAGTTACATACGATATTTTATCAACGGCTTCATTTTTATTCAAAATAGTTATAATGTTTATATTAAATGTTTGATAGCAAATATGTACATTTTGCCTTACATAAAATATAAAAAACAATTTTGTATGAAAATTCTTCGATTTTTATAACCAGTACTCTAGGACTAAAATACACCATTATTTATTTATATTTTTCTATGATAGAATGATGCATTTTAGTTTCTATTTTTAAACAAATAAATCACTGTTTTTGGTCGAAGGAATAGATAAAAGGCATTTATAAGTTTGGTGTAGAAATTTTATGAAACATAAGTTTCCGTTTCAAGTTTGTTTTCCCACTTTGTTTCTACAACATTTACACCAAACCTTTTACATCAGTAGACCAAAGAATAGAATTGAGTCAACATCCCAGTTTGGAATTTGTTAACATGGATGTGAATAATTTTTTACAAAAGGCATACGCTGCTCTTTCTTACCTTTTTTCTAAATGCGTATACAAAAGACAAAAAATACTTTTCGGGTGATTTTTGATGGTATAATTGACTAAATGAATAATTAATGACAAGTCATATTAGTTTCTAAAGTGACTTGCCCAATTGCAGTCCACGTTCAACGACAATTGTGAGACATGTCATATATATGTCTTCTTACGTGAAAACTATTCCTCTTGCATACGCAAAACATGTATGACAATTCTTCGGTCATTCTTATTCTTTCAAGCACTTTTAATACGGCGTAGGTAATCAATGGAGGGGATTCAAATAATTCGCGTGTCATTTCATATTCTTTCTTTGTGACAACGCCTTTAATATTATTTTCTGTATACCGTATTAATATGTTTTTTACGGAATTGGCAAGTAAACATTTTGTAATTGTTTTATTTGGAAAATTTTAGCATTCCTAACCAAAATTTTTTCATTTTTGTATGCTCGGTACGAAAGATGAGCGTACAATTTTGAAAATAAATTAATTTGTAATTATAATTTATGTATTTAAATAAAATTAAGAAATATTAGTCTCTATTTAAATAAAATGTTTTATTACATATGCCCCTATATGTACACACATTAAATTACCTCACACATGCGAATCATCTCAGATATGTCGTAAACAATTCATCTCAGACGTGTCACAAACGAAAATTATTCCCATTTGCTAATAAATATCTATATACGTGTCATGTTTGATTGTCGCTGATGTGTCATTAATGTGTCGTCAATGAATTTACTGGTGGGTTGCTATTGGAGATTTTCGTCGAATGCAGATACCGTTGCTTTCTACGTCTACAAGGGCGACAAGAATTTTCAAATCGATGGTTATCCATTGTTAGTTGTTAGAAATCCGTTTCGGAAAAGATGGCTTTAAATCAAAATTCCGTTTATCGAATCAATATTATTCATATAAATTCGTACAAATTATAAGCAGTTCGTTCCCAAGACGGTACAATATATATAAATGACAAAGAAAATTCATATTTTTTTAAATTAATAATTCGATTTTTGAATTTCGTATAGCGGGAGTATGAGGGTATTGCATTTGAACGTATCACATTTTTTAAAACTAGGTAGTTCTTAAATACCACAATTCAGCATCATTCAAATCGTTTTAAAATCATAGACGTTTTCTTTGCAATTACCTTTAAACCCAACATGTGTTTGTGTTTGTGAAATCCAACCAGACCTAGAATAAATTATTTATATTGTTATTATTTTCATTTTTTTTCCAGTTGGCTTCCCCATATTAAAAAATAGTCTGTTAATATTATGCGGAGCGGTTCTTTTACCGAAGCTTATTTTATGTGATCTTCATAAATGTGCCAGAGAGCCGGAAGACCATGTTGCCGGGAAATCACCAAGTGATGGCAGATTTCGTTTACGAATTGAAGGAAATCCTGAAGAATATACCCCAGGTCGAGACTATACTGGTAAGTGGTGTTAAGGTCGCGTGTTAGTTCTAGTTATTAGTTTTAGCAGATTAGTTATTAGTTTCAAGAGACTAGTAATCGATTAAGGCAGTAGAATGCATATGTATGATGATCTTGATGATCACTCATAAACCTTAGGTATTATTTTATGAACGCGAATAAACGATTAATCTAGGATTAACCCTAGGTTTCAATTTTATGAACGTCGATAAACATGAAAAAATCGGATAGTTTTTATTTACCTCTGATTTCTTTTCTCTTTTTAATGCCTAAATCAGAGTATGAAACTTTGTTTGTTTTTCGTTTTGTGTATTTACAATGGAAACAAAAATCGGAAATATTTTGGTCATTTTTTAAATTTTAGGAGAACAAATAAGTTTTGAGAAATTTAAAAAGATGGCGTCATACTAGTTATTTACTAGTATTAAATCGCATAGGACGATCTTGTCACTATATTCATGTTAAAGGGTCATCATTTCGCTCTAAAAATCAGTATGTGTCATTTCGCTGAAGTGTACATTTGTTTGTACTCACCATGTCAACCTGTGTGCCAACAAACCACAATTTGCTGGGAGTGCCACCTTTTTTGTTTTAATTTGAAGAAAATTGCAGCTGATGGTGATCTATTGTTGCGTGAAGCTCCATCAAAAAACATGTGAGTACCGGTTCCACTGTTATAATGGCGTCGATTTTGACATCAATGACAAAGAGCGCGAAGGGGGACCACTAAAGTTTGAAGACGCTTTGTTTGGGGCGTTATTGGACCAATATTCATGCCAAACTCGATAAGAGCTCGCTGAAACTTTAGGAGTGACTCAACAAGCGATACAAGACCGTCTAAAGTCTATGGGTATGGTGCAAAAACAAAAAAGTTGGGTTCCGTATGAACTGAACTCAAGAGACGTCGAACGCCGTGTTTTCACGTGTGAACAACTGCTTCAAAGACAAGATCGGAAGGGGAAGGGGTAGTCATATATAAACTTCACCCGCCAAACCGAATATTCATGGCAAGAAGCTAATGCTGTCCACCTGGTGGGATCGGTTCAGAGTGATATACTATGAGTTACTCTAGCCATCGAAACCATCACTGGAGAACGTTATCAACAAGAATTGATGCAATTAAGTCGGGCATTGAAGCTTAAACGCCCACAACATGCTAGTAGACATGATAAAGTGATTTTCAGCACGACAACGCTCGGCCACATGTTCAAGAGTCGTCCAGGAAACTTTGGAGTCACTTCAACAATGGGAGATCCTACCCCATCCGCTGTATTACCAGATATTGTTCTTTCTGACTACCACTTGATCCGGTTGATGACTCATGGCCTGGTCGAGCAGCACTTCACTGCTTACAAAGAAGCCATAAATTTTGTCGATTCTTAGATCGCCTCAAAGCACGAGAAATTTTTTCGACGCGGAATCCGTATGCTGCCTGAAAGATAGGAAAAAGTTGTACCTAACGATGTACAATGCTTTGAATAAAATACAATGTACCATTTTCTCTGAATAAAGTTTCGAAGTTATAAAAAAAAATCCCAAAACGTATTTGTACCGTCAATACTTAAATTATGCAAAATAATTATTTCTGTGTTAAATATAAATACTTTAGTGCAAATAAAATTTATTTATTCCAATAATTTTACGGAAAATTGTTTGTTTCGAAAAATTTCGAAAATGAAATAATTTAGCTTTACATAATTTTGTTTATTTTATTTTATTTGTCAATTTGATAAAGATAAACACTAATTGAAATTCACACGTTTACAAACAACAACGTTTACGCTCAATAATTTGAATAACTAGGTATCATTTAAAGATTCTTTTTTACAAGCTTGATTTATTTTTAGTTGTGTTGCAAGGTATTAAATCACATCACAATGCTCATGCTTTCATCGGATTTATGATTGTCGTAGAAAAAGTCTCGATTGATCCTGAAGATTTTTTAGTTTCGGATACCACATCGGCAGGAACATTTTCTTTAATTGGCGACGATTTAAGTAAATTCAGTGACAAATGTCCGAACGTCATTACACAAACGAGTGCTATTCAAAAACGAGATGTTCGTGTAAGTTGGAGAGCTCCAAGTACCGGTAATGGGTGTGTTATATTTCGCGCAACAGTTGTTGAACATCGTGACTTATGGTATATGGATGACGATCATTTAGTTATAACTCTTTGTAAAGATGAAGAAGATACTATCGAAAAGCAACTAACTATTCAAAATCCATGTTGCGCATGTGAGGAAGCGAAGTATGAATTAAAATTTGAACGAATATGGAGCCGACATACGCATCCAAAAGATTTTCCTCCGGATTCACTATCAACCCGGTTTAGCGATATCATAGGAGCCTCACATGCCGCAACCTATCGATTTTGGGATTATGGAAAGACAGCATCGCGAGGATTAAAACAGTTAGCTGAGCATGGATCAACTCGGGAGTTAGAAACAGAATTGAAGTCTCAAAGTGAATTAATACGGACAATTATTAAAGCACGTGGTGTAACACAGGCAAATGTGACAGGAAAATCGTTTGCAGTATTTCGTGTTGATTCCAAAAATCATTTAATTTCACTCGCCTCAATGATTGATCCATCGCCCGATTGGATTGTTGGAGTGTCGGGTTTGGAATTATGTAAAGAAGATTGCTCATGGGTCGAGGCAAAAACGATAAAATTATACCCTTGGGATGCGGGAACTGATAGTGGACCATCTTATTTGGTAAGTAAATACATTAACAAAGCGAGCTTATTACGAATATTAAATCTTCTCCATTTTTAGTCAAATAATCAACCGACAGATCCCCCCGATGTTTTACGGCGTATCACACCAACTTTCCCAAACGACCAGGGATCGCCATTTTACGATCCTAGCGGCGTTGATATGAAGCCCATGGCGCTTTTACATATTACTCGCCAACGTTTGTATGATAAAAATTGCGAAGAGGTTAATCAAAATGTCGATGAAGATTCTGTTGCTACAAATGCATGTGACACGACATCATGGAGTGATTGGGGCGACTGTAATGTTCGTTGTGGAAGAGGAAAACGTAAGCGCAATCGTTCTTATATCGATCCCGATCGGGCAGTTGAAAACAATTGCAAAGCTAAATTATATGAGAAACAAAATTGTTATGGTAGCGAAATCAATTGTGAGGAAGGAAATAATGATAATTCAGATACCAATACTAATTCAAATGGATATGTGTATCAGCCGGATCCCCAAAATGGACGGATTGAATGTGAGCTGACCGAATGGGGACCATGGACCTCATGTAGTATTTCGTGCGGTAAAGGTGTTCGGACACGAGGTCGACAATATAAAATTCGTGCCGCAATGAAAAAATGTCGGGCTGGATCAGCTAAACCACCTGAATTGGAGGACACCGAAGAATGTATTGTTGACTATTGCGTAAGTGACAAAAGTATAGATGCAATCGACACCCAAAAATGTCGTACAACAAAATGGTCACATTGGAGTCCATGTTCTGCTACTTGTGGTATTGGTGAAAAAATGCGGACACGGGAACTGTTCGAACACCTTTACAAAAAACGCTTTCGTCGTCAAACTCAATATAATAGATACCGTAATCCAAAGGACTTAAATACGTACGATAATAATAAAGAGCAAAATGATGAAATTGATTATGAGGAGGTTAAGGAAGGATTTGGAAGTGCTCAAACAATGATTAAAGCATACCCTACTTCAGTTGGAGGATCAGGCCCCTGTGCTGATGTGAAACTGTTACAAATTGTTAAATGTGGTCAAGAACAGCCAACATGTGATTCTTATATTCGACAACCGCTTCATTGTAGACAGCCTCCGATTGTGGGTAGTTGTCGAAATCCATCAAGTAGGTTTTTTTATGATCCAAGCATTGATGACTGCGTTACATTCTCGTACGGTGGTTGCTTCGGTAACCAAAATAATTTTAAAACAATTGAGGTATGCCAAGCTAGTTGTAGATTAGCCAGAAGTAATAAAAGTTACTAAATACTAACAACCGTCACGATTTCTGTATTTTTTAACTAAATAAAATTTAAGAAATTATTTAACAGATACATAATTGGTTGTTTAATTTGAGAAGATTTGCTTCTGTGCTGTCAAACCGCATTTTGTAAACATACATAATTGTATTTAAGGTCTGAATGTGCATATTGCATTTAAACTTCACATTTAATTAAAAACAGTATACAGCTGTACATCAACATGTTAAATTTAAAATTATCGATTATGCTGATATTAAACCGTAATAATCACTGGTTTTATTAAAAAATACTCTTAATAATTATTTTATAAATGCAAGCTCAATGGTAAATAAAAATATCAAGTTTCAGAATATTATGAAAATTAAATTTAAAACTACATGCAAATGCAATTACAAAATACAAAAATTTATAAGTTACCCTCAAAATAAACAGAACCTGTCAATTTCATTGGTTAATTAACGACTTATTCTTACCGGAATACCTCTTTTCTTGATAAAAACTGTGTCTGCTTGTCACTCAACCCACAGGAATAACCTTATCTATCATTAGGATCATATTTCCCGTCCAATGTAAAATTTGGGGAACCCCAGTATAAAAATTCCCTTAAACCATAATCACATAAATTTTAAGTTAGCAGTTTTTTAGAAGCCGTATAAAATAGTTCCCCGATTCTTATTTGTGTCCTACTATAGTTGGAAAAAACAAGATTGCTAGAAATAAAACATCAATTGTACTTTTTTAATTAATTATTTACAGTTTGGTTATAGATAAATTATCCGTTTTATATATTACACCGCAATGGGCCAAATTCTTGAACATTTATTTTATCATGTAACAGCACAGTTAATTCGTATTTCGGCGACAAAAACCTATTACAAAATATTTTATTTTTCATATTAGGAAAATCACCAGTGCACGTCCATTTTTTTACTAAATTCCACAAAAATTTTATTGGGATATCCCAAGAAATTTTTTTGCCGTGATATATTATTTAGAATTATGTACAGAACAATTCTAAACGTTAACTTTGACTCATCTTTACATGTAACTAAATAAAATGTTAACTAAAAATCGAAACGTCACTTTCACCAGTACTCGGCTCAAAGAACCCAATAGTCAGCCAATAAGTTTCCAGTTGCCGGCCTTGTATTCTCAAGCAGTGTTGATTTGCAGAAGGTGTGATAAAAAGCAATTAATTGTATAAATTATAAAACAACATTTAGGATTGCATTACACTCTTAGAATATGGGAACCGTTCAAAACTGCATAATTTAAAATTGCATTTTTCAAAACGGCATATTTAAAAACTGCATAAGATACAAAACAGCATTTTTCAAAACACCATATTTCAAAACGGCATAAGGTACGAAACGGCACAAGGTACAAAATTGCATTTTAAAAAAATGCATATTTCAAAACGGCATAAGGGTTAAAACGGTATTTTTCAAAACGACATTTATCAGAATTGCATTTATCGAAACTGCATGTTTCAAAACGGCATAGGTACAAAACGGCATTTTTCGAAACTGCATTTTTCAAAACGGCATAGGTACAAAACGGCATTTTTCAAAACGGCATTTTCCAAAATTGCATTTTTCAAAACTGCATACTTCAAAACAGCACAGGTACAAAACGACATTTTTTAAAACTGCACAAGATAAAATGAAATATTTCAATCGATTAAAATCTAGAATTATCTTTCCATTAATTTTTGGAATATGGCCAACAGGTACGGTTATTTATTAACGGAACACGATGAAGTTTGACATGAATGAAATTTTTTAACGATTCTTGGATCAAATTCTAGGATAAAGCCAAATGAAAAAGAACTTGTCTATTTCTTGGTCGATTAGATTAAGATCATATTTCACATGTTCCTGTGGTAGAGTTGAATTTACAAATGAAATTGATTATTTCACATTTCTCCTACGTGTTTTATATAAAAACTTTAGTAGGTATGTTATAAGAAAAATTTACCTTCATTGGAATTACAAATTATTTGAAGATTTAGTTATATTCTCCTTCACCTAAATTTTTATATAGAGCTTCGAAGTTCTAGGTAGTTACTACAATTGCAAGGTCGTAGCAGATTACTCTATATTGGAATACATCTCATGCAAGCTTTTTCTTAAATTATCGGGTTTATCGAAAAATTCGATTCTAAGATATTACTTTCAAGATATGTAGCGTTATGAACATACGTCGCCACTACAATTTTTGTTTGAGGGTTTTTCCTATTTATGGTCCTGCTCAAGATAGTACATTTGAAAGAAATCACAACAATTTTTTGTTTATCTACTGTGTATAGCATACGTTTACATCAGAATATCGTGTACACTACATCGAAGCTCAGGTATATATTTATACACATGACACCTGGTATGTATTATGTTAAAACGGTTTGTAATTACGAATTATTATGTATTTATATATGTATGTATTAAAAGAAGCTGAATAAACGATAAATGTCGTTATGAAAAATGCTGTTTCGAAAAATGAAATTTTGTGAAATGCTGCTTAGAAAAATGCCGTTCAGAAATATGCCGTTTTGTACAAAGGTTATGTCTGTCCTTTTGTACCTTATGCCGTTTTGAAATATGTATCCTATTTTGAAAAATGCTATTTTGTACCTTTATGCCGTTTTGTACCTTATGCCGTTTTGAAAAATGCAGTTTTGAGATATGCCCTTTTTTAAAATGCCGTTTTAAAATATGCCATTTCGACTGGGACCCTTAGAATATAATGTATTTATTAACAATAAAAAATCAGTGTAGTGTTTCGCCACTGGCCGTAACGGCCATAGGCATAGACAACATGTCTTTCTCCTCACCAGGATTAATTTGGTAGACGTTGCGATGATCTTCGGTAGCAATAATAAGACCTGATTTTGGTGTCACTAAAACTGACGACTCATCCCCATTTCAAATTCTGGAAGGGTCTTCTAAAAGGGTCGTTCGCTTCTACGGAATCGCGATAATATTTTAAGTCTGAAAATCATTTTTTAATGGAGTTTTCGGTTATGATGACTCTGCATCTAATTCGGGATGGCGTTTCAAGAAGGTGTAATACCACTTCTTCCTCTTTTAAACTTTGTTAGTCGTTTATTATCGACTGCAGGTTCTATCTAATGTATACCCTCTGCCACTCGACTGTGAATTCGGTAAAATAAAATAATGAGTGGTCGAGGTACGGGATACTGATTTATCTCAAGTACCATAAATTCGGTCACCAATATTCAAATATTCGTAAAATTCAGTTAATTTACAATTTATACGGCCGAATATAAACAGAAAGGTTTGCTAGTGCTTATTCATCGTGTGACAATGAGTTACAACGTACGTTTCAATTTAACTTAACTTTAACATTAAATACACAATAAGGTCAATCTTAATTAGTCGGCTTTTGTGACCGACAGTAAGAAACAGTAAAAATATTGGCTGCAGTATGCCGCCCACGACAAAATTAATACATTTTATCCAATAATAATATGTTTTTAATAAAAACACGAGGAACATATATTCTATATTTATATAAAATTTAGCTTAAACCTGAAGGTAAGGACAATAAATAAACTTAAAATATTGCTGCTGACATAAGCACTTACACTATTTTTTAACAGTGAAAACCGCGATACGCTAAAACTTGAAAACCTTTCAGTAGATTGACATTTTTATAAAATAGTTATATGATTTGGATTTCTTGCTAAAAAGCGAAACATATAGACATCATTTTAAATTTATATGTCATTTCATAGCAATAAACAAACAAACACGCTATTTATAAAATCTGGTTAATTCACCAATTAATATGGTTGAATTCACCAGTAAAATAATTAATGAGATAGAAACGCATCATCAAGTTGATGTAGCATACACGGATTTCAGTAAAGCATTTGATTCCATCTGCCATCAAAAAGCAATCCAGCGCTTATTCGCATTTGGGGTTTCACTCGATTACATAAATCGGATCAAGTCTTATTTATCAAACCGGCGACCATTTGTAATAATGGGAAATGAAAAATCAAACGTTATTAAAGTTACGTCTGATCAAATGATGAGATCAAATGATTTTACATAGAAGAATTACGAAGAACCCAGAAAAAGAACTGAACCGCATTAAAGCTTATTGCACTTTGAGCGATGTTTGTGTAATCTGTGGTGATCTCCATAATTCAACGAAGTGCGATAAAAATAAAACTCAAACTTCTATTGGAAAATGCAGTAACTGCGATGGAAGCCACACAGCGAATTATAGACGTTGCTCAGTTTATTGAATTGAAAAGGAGAATTAATCCTAGGCAGTGAGCTGAATTACATTCAGAAGCTAAAGATCAAAATGGAAACCAGAATATAAATGTAAACAGTTGTGTCTATCACAGGGTTTTTGTACGCAAGTGTACTTAAGGGTGCCGCTCCAAAAGTGGAGGCAAATGAGGAAGGACACATCTCATCAGATTTAAACAAGCTATCTGGTATGATGCAAAGCTTCACGGCGATGATGGAGAGAACTATGGATCTAATGATGCAGAATATGAACACGCTGATGCAAACAGTTGTTAAAAATCAAAAATGACTCTCCTCAAAATAGCAATATGGAATGCAAACGGTCTAGCGCAGCATAGAACAAAGGTTCAAGCATTTCTCATTGAGCACAATATTGACATAATGTTAATATCTGAAACACGCTTCACCAAAAAGAACTACTTCAAAATTAATGAGTACTCTATTTATGACACTAAGCATTCGGATGGCGAAGCACACGGTAGCGCTGCTGTATTGATTAAGAGAAGACTAAAACTTATGAAATATGAGAAAGATCATATCCAATCAACGAGCATCTGTCTGCAGGAATGGTCTGAAAATTATGTGATATCAACAGTGTGCTGCCCTCAAAGCTGTGTAATAAATTTCTCGCGGTGATTACAACGCCAAACATACTCAATAGGGTTCAAGACTAACACCGCCTAAAGGCAAACAACTTTATGAAGCTATAGAGGATCAGTCCCTGGATTTTTCATCTACCGGTCATCCTACTTACTGGCCCACGGATAAAAAGAAAATACCTGATCTAATTGATTTGACTGTTGTCGTAAAATCAGAAACACTGAAACGTCTGACAAACAATCGAACTGATTTGAATCAATATAGCAGACTAGTCGAACAAACTTATCGTTTTGATATCCCACTAAAACACCAGCAGATATTGATGTGGCTGCAGAAAAGCTAAAAGCGGCACTGGAAATATCAGCTGAAAAGGCTTCACCAACAATTCTGAAAAAATAATAAATTAGCGCATAATAGCCAGTCACTAATCCAGGAAAAGCGAAAAATTCGATGGCAATGGCAACAAACAAAATCACCATTGTTGAAATGTAAATTAAATCGAGCAGTCAAAACGCTGAAATTAGTACTGCAGGAAGAAGAAAGCCAATGTGTCCAGAATTATTTAAGTGAACTCTCAGCAACAAAGAAGACTAATTATTCTTTGTGGAAGGCAACAAAAAATCTAAAAAAAGCCTACAAAGTCGAATCGACGGTATTTTCACCACACGAAGGAACTAATAATATCGTGCTGCTTCACCAGATGGATGATGATTCATCCTTTAAACCTACAAAGTTTGAATGGAAGAAAGTTAAGAACACAATCAAAACTTGCATTAGCTCGAAAAAGGCGCCAGAATATGACCATATTAGTGGGAAAATGACAAGAGAATTACCAGACAAATGCATAAAAATAATAACCTACATTTTGAATGCGATCAGGCGAACTAGTCATATTCCTCAAATGTGGAAGATATCTTTGATCAGAATGATAC
This sequence comes from Nephrotoma guestfalica, assembly GCA_963691935.1. Taxonomy (NCBI): domain Eukaryota; kingdom Metazoa; phylum Arthropoda; class Insecta; order Diptera; family Tipulidae; genus Nephrotoma; species Nephrotoma guestfalica. Next base: position 152,485,098 of record OY829914.1, on the reverse strand, counting down.
ATAAGCCTGGGAAAAACGAAGCTCAAATCTCGTCTTAGCATCCAATAAGCATGCTTCCCACAATCTCAAAGCTGTTTGAATAAATGTTAATAACAAAACTGAACCAGTATTAGAAGAAAGGCAAATCATTCCAGACCATCTATTTGGGTTCCGAAACCAACATGGTATAGCAGACAGACTTTTGAGGCAAAGCAATACTGTTCTACTGTCTTCATGGATATAGCACAAGCATTTTATAAAGTTTGGCACGATGGATTAATATACAAACTTAAAGCGCTCCTGCGGAAGAATATTCTACTCAGTTCTGAAAACTATCTCCTCCAAAAGCAATACATGGTTCAACAAAACGGTGCAACAACTTCCCTAAATGATATAAGCGCAGGAGTCCCACAAGGAAGCGTTCTGGGACCTATTTGATACTTGTTGTACACGGCAGACTTACCTGTTACCGACAATGTAATAATATCAACATTTGCTCATGATAAAGCCATTCTGGTATCACACGAAAACCCGCAAACAGCCTCAAGAGAAGTGCAAAGTCATCTGAGCAAAATTGTGGATTGGCTCAAGATCTGGCGACCTCCTCCCGTATTCAGTTATGGAGATCCACCAGTGCATCAAATAGAGTACTCCTGCAACGAGCTCAAGCGAAAATACTCCGATATATTACTAAAGCTTTATGGTATATCCGAAATAAAAACATACACGACGACCTTGGTATTAAAACCGTTAAAGAAATAATCAAGGAGTTCAGTTCGAAATACTACTCAAAACTTCAGGGACATTCCAACGAATTGGCCCGGGATATTCTAAAATAGCCACGATTTAAACAACTGAGAAAAGCATATCCACCCGGACTAATGAACCTGTAAAATCATTAAATGTGTATGTTCAAACTACACTAACCACTTACGACAACAATAAAATTTCGATGAGTCCAGTCATACTTAACTTGTCATTCACTTTTGGTTACCTAGAAAAATTACAACGAATCACAACGAATTAGCTACCTAAACCAACAATATTAATTTAAGATAAATGTTATTTATTATTTCTTACCAGTTTGTTTACCACTACTGTATTTAAACCTAATTAAACCTAAATACTACTACTAATGTAATGTTGCTGCAACCCCTACGTATTCGATAGTGCGTTTAATACTTAATATGTAATTTGTAATGCCATCTAGTGGCAATTCATTTTTTATCTAGAGAGCCCTCCATAATAAATGTATTTACAACATTTTTGTAACTAATATTGTAAATTAAAAAAAAATGTTCTTCTCACTGTAACCACCAAAGTGTCAACAGCAATTTTTTTATTATCGTCATCCGCGAGTGAATAAATCAAAAAATAAAATAAATTGATAAAAATAGAATTTTATCTTTTTATTTTTTAATTAAACACGGTGCAAGCAATTTTTCCAATTTGTACAGTTATGCTTATAAGTAGGATCTAAATTAAATTGTGAACACAATATTAAGTATTAACATTGGTTAAAACTTAAAAAATGTAATTAGCTTAAGATTTGAACACTTCTTGTTAGTTTTTTATGTAGAAATATTCAAGAATAAAGCCATTGGCACCATAAAAAAAATAAATCAAATAAAGATAATCAAAAACTCAAGCGTCCTCATATTTGCTGATGACGTGAACATTTTTCGAACTGTTAATCAAATGCTAGATACGAAGAAACTTCAAGAAGACATCGACAGATTAAGTGAGTGGTGTGATCGAAAATCGCTCTACTTAAATATTAAGAAATGCATAATCATGTCTATCGATCGTAATAGAAATTCGTTACTTACTTCATACAAAGTCAACAATGAAGTATTGCAAAGAGTCAATGAGATCATAGATTAAGGTGTTACATTTGTCGAAAATGCCAGTTTTTATAGGCATATAGAAAATTGTATTGTGAAAGCGAATGCCATGTTTGGATTTGTTAAAAGATGGACAGGTGAATTTAAAGATATTCTATCCTTATGTTCACTTTATTTTGCTTACGTTCGATCTCAACTGGAATACGCTGTATCGGTCTGGAATCCATACTATGCTGTACACATTAAAAGAATTGAAATTGATTCAAAAAAAGTTTCTGATTTTCTTGTTAAAGAAAAGTGACTGGGATTACGACCACAATTTACCATTCCATGAAAATGTGGCTCGATTATCTCCGTACTCATTGGTAACGATTTGCTTGGTCACATTGATTCAGCTTACATTTTGGAAAACATATCAATTCATGTGCTTTGCAGAACATTTCGAAACCATGAGTTTGTAGCACTAGAACACCATTCCACAAACTATGGAGAAAATAACCCCATTAATAGGTTGTCTAAATCTTTCAACATCGTGGACGACCTATTTGATTTTAATTTATCAAAGGACAACTTCAAAAATATCCTTAAGAAATATTTTTAAAATTTTTAATTAACCCTTTAGTTTAAGGGTTTTATTAAAGTATGGTCGAGCACTAAGAATGGCTGAACTATTGTGCTTTTACCCTATATTTGCCAAACAAAAAAATCGAATTTGACTATTTTTTAAATTTGTTCGCCTTTAAGTGCCGCTATCTATGTATTTATTACGGAAAAAATTTGCTGGCTCTTTTTTTATAAATATCGGCAAATAAATTTAGGTTATAAATAAGAAACACAAAAATATTTTAATTTTAGCTAATTAGTTTTAATTTTATTCTAATTATTGTGTTTTAATTATAAATATTATATCTGCGTCAGTGATAAATTATTGGAAGATCTCTATAGACGTTCTTAGCTCGACCTTACAAATGGTCAACATGACATTGGTACAATGAAATTAGATGAATCATGTTAAAATCCTAGCAAAATTTATGTTTATAGCGTATATTCATTTAATAATTACCGATTGTTTGACTGAAAATTGTTGTCATAACTTAATAAACTAAATATATATAAGAAAAACTATAAAATTGCAAATTTTTTATGTACAAAGTATTCGCACAACACAAAATTGATTTTTCTCAAATAAATATAGTCGAATGCCGTAGTGTCACTCCACAATGTATGGTAACACGATGTGTTTATCTTCATCTCTTACATCTTCGCCTATAAACAAAAATTTTAAAATCGAGCTTTTTGCAGCACGTTTGCAGCAATAATTTTATGTGCGGCTCGTGTTGTATACTCACTAACACAATGTATACAAATTTGTATATAGTAATACGCAATGGTTGTTTTCTACATGAAATTATGGATAGCGCTACGAGAATTAAGTAAGTTCATTATCTTTCATGAGGTATTCGGGGCGATCATAAATATATCACACATAGGTTTGAATGAGCTACGAGCTATACATACATTTCCACTGTCTCTTTTCATATTATTTTGTATCGCCTTCGTATAAAATAATATTTATTTTTTTCTCGAGAATGATAAAACCATAAAATAAAATGAATATACAGTTAGTCAAAGTCAAACTCATACACTATAAAAAATTAATTCATTTAGCAGAAAACTAACTTTTCTAATAGTTTTTCAATAAATTAAATAATAGAAATATAACAAAGAAGCCCGTGTCTAGTGAAAGTAAAACGAAGAAAAAAAACGGTACAAAACAAATTCAGTGTGGATTTTTTTTTTTAAACGTAACTTTGTATACGTCAAAATATAAGTCATACAGTTTAGCATAAATAAGTTTTAACTTAGATAATTCAGTGTAGTTATTAGTTTGTGATATTTCTAACTGCTCCAAAGTATAAAGTAAATAATAAAAATTCGTATTTCTTTAAAAAAAGTTGATTCTTATTAAAATGGGACGTCAAAGGAGGCAATCATCTGAAGATGAAAGAAAATTAATGATTTATCATTATAAACAATGCGTTATAAATAGGTATCAGAATGGGCAAGGTATAAAGAATAAGGAAAAAATTAGGGGCAGAAAAATTTTTAATTCCCAAGATGAGCGGTGGATAGTAAGGTAGGTTCAAGAAGATCCGAAAATTAGCGCACCGAAACTAGCCCTGGCAGCTGAAAAATATTTAAACAAAAAAGCACATCCCGAAACAGTACGAATTATTTTGCGGAAAAACGATTTTCATGGAAGGGTAGCGAAAAATAAACCACTTATTAATAAACAAAATCGTAAGAAACGGTTAAACTTTGTAAAAGAATTTGGAACTAAGGATTTTGTTTACTGGAGGACTGTAATTTATGCTGATGAAAGCAAATTTAATTTATACGGGTCAGATGGGAAAATTACAGTATGGAGAAAACCTAATGAGGAGTTGAAATCTGCTAATTTGCGAGGAACAGTTACACATGGTGGTGGAGGCGTCACTGTGTGGGGATGTATGTCAGCAGCTGGAACAGGAAAGCTCGTATTTATTGATAATATAATGGATCAGAATATGTATTTAAGAATTCTACAAGACAATTTGAAAGCTAGTGCTGAAAAATTTGGGATTTTGGACAATTTTAAATTCTATCAGGACAATGATCCAAAGCACAAGGCTCATAAAGTCCGTATGTGGCTGCTTTTTAATTGCACACAAGTGTTGGAGACACCCCACAGTCTCCAGACATGAATGTTATAGAGAATCTTTGGAGCCATTTAGAAAATGCTATTAGGAAACACAACATTTCTAATAAAAATCAACTCGAAATGGCTTTACAGGAGGGATGGGAGCTAATTAGTCAGGCCTACTGCGCAAAATTAGTAAGATCTATGCCTAACCGTCTAAAGGCTGTTAAGAATAACAAGGGCTATCCAACAAAGCATTGAATGCTGCATTGAATTAAGGATTAACTACTTTGATTTTGTATAGAGATTTCTACTATTGTAGCAATTATGTATGAGTTTTATTTTGACCCATTTTTTGAATTACGCAAGCTAATTTAATTATTATATTTCTTAGATAGGATGAATTCAATTAATTTTTTTTGTAAATTATCTTAAATGATAGTATGGTAATTATTAATACAAAAAATAAAACAAATTATGGTTTAAAATAAAATTAAAATAATTTTTTTTCTCTAATAGTGTATGAGTTTCACTTTGACTCACTGTATGTAAATTAAAAAATAGTTTTCTTGCTGCGTTCAAATTGTTGTATAATATTTAGTTTTAGAAAAACCAATAAACCACACATTCCTGTTAATAAAAATGAATTTCACGTGAAAGCGAAATATGTAATATTGTACATGAATCTCTAAACACCTATTGATACGAATTTGGGGCGTTCGTCATGGATTCGTATTCGATTTTGCAATTAAAACAGTGGTTTAAGTTACAAAACTTAGTTTTCCAATGCCCTTAATTTCTGCAGCACATCACTAATTTCACTATTTACTGCTCACTACTAATTCACTGTTACAGTTCACTATTATAAAATAATGGATATTGTAGATGAATATTATGCTTTTAGTAATGTAAATTTAGTGCTTTAGTAGAGATAAATATTATGAATGTTCAATTTGATAATAATTAATTTAATATTAAATAATACTATGTTATCTTATATTGTGTATGCTATTTGTTTATGTCTATATAATGTATTATATTAAAAATGAGTACATATAATGTAATGAATAAATTTTACCTTGTTGGGTCTCAGCTTGTTGTTGGGCTCTCTGCTGGGAGAGTGCGGTAAGTGTTCTTCTGCTTACTTTTCTTTATTTTACTGTAACTTTTAAAATTAGAAACACAGATATTATATTTTTTCTTAATAATGCTTTTATTTCACTAATTTTACTTAATTGTTAACTTATTGACACATTTAGTATAAAGGATATAAGTATATCTTTCACTAGCCCGTAAAATATAATTTAAGATGAGAAATTTTACTATATGTAATTTATATATTTGTATTCTGTTATTCGCACTTTAAAATGTAAATATAATTAATGCACACGTTTTTTTTAATTTTAATATTAAAATATTTTATATTAAAATATTATATAATAACAACTACACTTTTGAGAATTATATCTAACTATTTACTTTTATTTTATAATTTAACATTTACACATGCTTAGGGATAGTATTGAACTTTTGCTTCTATTTTGTAATATAACATTTACACTAGCTTAGGATTATAATGTCTGCACTCATTTCAGGATTGTACCGGACTCTTTTTTTACTTTTTATGTCGATACAATTTATATAGTTTATTTTGTTCTGATTTTTTGTATATAAAGAAAATGAGATCGAGTGGTAGTTTTTCACTCGTAAAATATGCATGTACATTAATCATCAAAAACTGAAATAGGTTACAAAATTTATAATTTCTTTTTTGGGTTGATAAATATTTTAATTAAATTTTTGGGTCAGAAAATTAATAATTTGTTTTAGTTTTTAAATTTGTATGAAATTGCTTTTTTTTTATTTTTTGGTATGTGATAATTTTTATGTGCCGCATTTTTATGTGCACATAAACAATACAATAACTAAATTTTTATTTTTACAAATCAGTAGATACTCCTGATGATCACTTAACAAGCTCGAAGTCGATCGAGTAATTTTTAAACTTTTTGAACCAATTTTTTTAATTAAAATATTCAAAAAAAATGTTTGCGAAATAATTAAACAAATGATATAATGTGTTTATTAAGTGTTAATGTGTTTCGCCATGTACCTACGACGCATAGTATTAAAACTAGAAAACTTAACCGTTCTTAGACGATAATAGTAAAGACTGAAGTCTCAGAGCAAGAATTATTGAACATTTTTGGATATTACAACAAAAAAAAATAAATTTAAAATCATTTCTTTTCAAATTATTTTCTTGGTTGAAAAAACAAAAAACCAATTTATAAATTTTTTATAAAAATAGAAAGCCGGTTTTACGTCACAAGTAAATTTGTTGTCACTATAAATTTTACTAGCGTCTGCTAGACTCCACTAATATCACATAAAAGAAATATATTTTTCCAACGCTCAAACCAAATTAGTATGTACTTTTTATAGATCAAAATAATTACAATTGATATGAATAAACATGGGGATATGATTGAGAATAACAACAATTTCTTATCGCAGTTTTTACTACAATAACATGAAATGGTTTCGAGAATATTGTAGAATAAATCTATTCTCAAAGACCATTCTTATTGAGGCAATTGGAGAAGTAGCATTATTTAAAGTTGTTTAAAGACATAATAAAGTGCGCGCATATTATTTCCTTGAAGATTTTTTTTTCTTGAAATATAAGTAAATTTATAGTTTTAAAGAAATGCAAAGGTTTAAAATAAAAAAAGGTATGAAAACATAAATATTTAAATGGTTCCGTTATTTTTAGTTTGGAAACTGATTTATTATTGTTTTACGTACATACATATATGAAATAACGCAATAATAAAGGTTAAACGCAAAGTTCAAAATGTTTGATTTATATTATTTGTAATGTGATGTGAGATGAGCTATACTAGTGCATTAGTAATGAAATTTCAGTGATATGTGCTATACAAGTGTCTGAATTTATATACATGTACGTTGTTCGTTATTAAATATAAACTGTAGAAAATAGAACTTTTCTTCATCAAAAATAATAATTATAACTCAATTTGTTTCGCAATTTAAATCATAGGTAGGTGATTTTAAAATTTTGCGGTTAAAAATGTGTAAATTCGGCTTTTGTTTTAACATTTGGCACACATCCATTATAATTATTTATAATTTAATAAATAGTGTGTTGGATAACATTAGTAGAAACTTCAACATTCTGCAAAAGCTCTGTTAAATATCGCCACCGTTGAACTTTGCAATAATTTAACAATCTAAGAAAAATCAAACTTTTTGAAAAATACATTTTTTTGGGGAGATTTTAAAATTTTACCATTTTCCGATATTATTTTTTTAATTTGATGATCGTCGTTAATAGAGCAAAATATGTGTGTATGCATGATGAGTAGTTTTTCGTTTCGTTTTTCCTCATCTTCTATCTTCTTCGTTATTCTCTCTATATTGACAGTGGACCTAATGGTCAATACTACAGGCCACACTGCTTTAAAAATTTTGCTATATGACGTCATTTTATGTCGTCGGTTCTTTCTTTGACTATTTTGTAGGCAGCACTAAAATTAAAAAAATTGGTTTTTTTTTGTGTTTAAGCTGTCATATTGATTGAATTATAAACAAACAACAAGACTATTTTAATAATGTATTTTACAATTTAATAAAAAGCTACTGGTATAAGTATTAATTAATAATTCTAAATTGTGTTAAATATGTAAACACGTATAAAATGTGTACAGATTTCGTGTAGTTTTCGGGAAGACATAACTTTACTTTTAGTACTCGTATAAATATTTCTTTTTCTGTCTTTCGTCTACAGTTCAAAGAATAAACTGTAGACATAAATTTGATGACATAGCAAGCAGCGTGGCCTGTAGTATGTAGTATTCTGGGTGCACTTGATTACTCTTCATGCATACAAACAAACGTTGCTCTACATATTATACGACGATCTTCAAATTAAAGACATAATAGTGGAAAACGGTAAAATTCCGAATGAAAAGTAATTTAAAAATGAAAAACAATATATCAAAATTAAAGGTAAATAAACAAAGTTCAAGCTAAGGAGAGCAAATAAAGTCAAAAGGAAATCTTAACAAAACAAAATTTCTATAGCATTTGTATCAACGTTTTTTCGTGTTTAACGTTGATACAAATGCTAAGGAAATTTTGTTTTGTTAAGATTTTCTTTTGACTTTATTTCCTCTCCTCAGCATGAACTTTGTTTATTTACCTTATATAAACCGTACTTTTGTTTTTTCCCCTTCGGTTTGGCCGTGTACATATACGCAGTGTAGTACACTTTTAATAATGTGTGCTGCTATTTTCTATCATTGTGTTTGTGTCAATTCTCATGAAAGTGCGCCAAAATGTTTGTAAATCCGTCTATATGTCCATTATCGGTTGAGATTAACCTCGAGAGGCGGAAATATTTGATAGGGTATGGATTTTGTACGTTTTTCTCAAGCAATTTAAAAGGGAATTTGTATACGTACACTGTGTATAATAAAAACTTTTATTATGTGTGCTATCATTTTGTATCAATGTGTTTGTGTCAAATTCTAATGAAACTCCGCCAAAATGTTTACCTTTGAGCATAAATGTGCCCTATCGGTTGAGAAAATCCAATATAAGGATTTTTCCCAACCTCGCGACATCGAGAATATTTGACACATGATAAGAAGTTAGTTGCAATTGTAATTTTGTTTATGAGTTTTAGATTTATATTTAGATAAATTTTAAATAAAATTAATTTTATTAATGTTTTATAATAAATACTAATACTCCCAAGTTTAATTATATAATTATAAATATTTTTTTATAAATAATGAAAAAAAATTGAGAAACAAAATTTAATAAATTAGAAAGTGGATTAACTATATTTCCTCAGTTGATAATGAAATTACTTTTAGATTTATTTACTAGGAGTTAGATTAAACTGTTTAGGAATTTAACACAACACTGTCCAAATGACATTGTGAAATTTAATAAATTCACGAATTATGTACTTAACGTATTATTTTATGTATTTTAAAGATGTTAAAAACAGAAAACAAAACAAAATACCTACATCTAAACGTACACCACTACTATGACGTTCCGGTCAATTCCCACTTAAATTGTAAAAGACGTACAAAATCCATACAACTCAACTGGGATTTTACCGCAACGTCATAGTAGTGGTGTACATATTCGTGTATTTGTTTTGTTTGTTTTATGTTTTTGACGTCACGTAATAAGACAAAATAATATGTTAGGTATATAATTTGTGAATTTTTTAATTTTCATCATAACATTTAAATTAATAAAGTGTTGTGTGAATTTCCTAAATAGTTTAATCTAATTCCTAGTAAATAAATATAAAATTAATTTCATTATCATTCATATTTTCTCAGTTAATCTACTTTATAATTTATTAAACTTTTTCTTCTCAATATTCTATGGAAAGAACACAAAAAAATATAGATAAATCTATAATTAAACTGGAGAATATTAAATTTATTAAAAAATATTAATAAAATTTATTTTATTTAAGTTTTATCTAAATATAAATGAAAAATTGACAAAAAAAATTTAATCGAAACTATTTTCTAATCATCTGTCATTTATACCACTGCTCGCGAGCAATGGAGAAATTCTCATGATGTATTTTTCTCAACCGATAGTGCACATTTATAAATACTCACACAAAGAAAGAAAATGGCAGACTATACACTCCGAACTACTCTGAACTACTCCGATATTATACAGAACTATACAGAACAACGATATTACAAGAAAACTATACAACTTTTATGATGGATTTTTTCGGTTAAACGTAGATTACTATTAAATCTAAATTATTTAATTAAAAAATAAATAAATTTTAAATTTTAACTTGGACAAATTTGAAAAAAGCTATCGCGAACTCAACCCGATTGTTTTTCAGAAAAACGCTGCTAGTAGTATTTGTATACGTATACAAATTCCCACTTGAATTGCTTGAAAAAAACGAGCAGAATTCATACCCAGATAATAAGTTGTGGCTGGATTCGTATTTTTTTGTGAATTTTTGGTTTATATGATTTATATTTATTTTTTCATTTATATTGATAGGAATTTGATTATACTATTTAAGAAATGAACACAATACTTTATCAATTTAAAATCATCAATTTTGAAATTTTATAAATCTAAAAAATTATGTACCTAAACATATTATTTTATTTTAAAGAAAGTGAAAACCGCAAAACAAACCAAAACACTACTAATAATAATACACCACTACTAATATGTTTCGGTAAATTCTCAGGAGAATTGTAAACGCGTCTAATATAGACGTGCAGAGGTGTATTTTTGATTACTTATTTGCGTTTATTGCAAATTGATTAATTTTATTCGAATTAATTGTATTTTAAATTTCAATATGTTTATGCTTTTCTTATTTACATTTGTTTATAAATTTGCCTAGTTTATGCCATGAATAGGTAGTCGCATTTTTTTCAGTGCCTTTAACATTTTTATTACCCTAAAGTGTCATATTCGGCGTGTTTAGTCCGACTAAAATAATAAAGATTATCATGATATTTTTTGTGGCCCTAACTTCACTCCGTATAATTTTATGCCAAACCAGAGCGAACCCGAGTGATCGTTTATTCCATACAAATCAATTTATTAATTGATTTTGATCAATAAAAATCAAGTTTCATTATTTAGGAAATCTTATAGTGAGATTTGTTAATTCGAAATTGTATACTATAACATGATTTATAGTTATAGTAAGAACTATAAATACGGCCCTTAGTGTTTTTCACAATAGTTTAATACTTAAGATTTTCTTAGCTAATAAAACCAACCCGGGTAGTACATAGTAATTCACGTTAGCGTTACATAGTATTTTCCGTTATTTGATTGTGCTAAAAACATTCACAAGTCGTTTTTAGGTGGCATCTATATGCGTAAAGGCAATCAAATTTAATATGCATGTAATATAAAATCTATGGATTAACGATTATCTGCTCGTCCAATTCGTGAATACACGAATAATTATAACCACTCAACGTCATCTAATCAATCGTTCAGGGGAAATGAATGGACATTGAACAAGACCACAAAAAGAAACTAATAACCAATTAAATGTAATTTTATTAAATAAACGCACACAAATCATAAACAAGCAATTTTTTGTTGATTTTATCGCAAACACAGTTTTGAAATACATTATCTGAAAATTTTGACGACTTCGTAAAATATTTATTTATTTACTTATTTATTTAAAGAAATCTATTCTGTGATTTACATGTATGATTTCAGAATTTAAATTAAAACAAAAATATTAAAAAAATTAAATAAAGAAAATTAAAACATAAAAATATAAATCAAATCTTGATTTAACAATTAAAAATTTAAAAAATAATTCTTAAATATATTTTTGAATTTGTCCTTTGATAAATTAAAGTCAAATAATAGATCGTCTAAATCTTTCAACATCGTCTCGTCGACGATTCTGAAAGATTTAGACGATCTATTAATGGGGTTATTTTCTCCATAGTTTGTGGAATGGTGTTCTAGTGCTACAAACTCATGGTTTCGAAATGTTCTGCAAGGCACATGAATTGATATGTTTTCCAAAATGTATGCTGAATCAATGTGACCAAGCAAAACGTTACCAATGAAAGCCGATATATGATGATTATGTGCGAATTGAAATATTAGTTGGCTTTTAATGTATTATTGTTTAAATTGTAACGTTAAAGTTGAGAAAAATTTTGCTGCTGTCCATGTCTAATCATAACGCAAAAACATTAGAAATAAAATGTACAGAAATTTTGACAGTCAGAATCAAAAATATTAGTTAGTTAGTTTTTAGTTTTTTCTGTGATAAATGAGTCCGTTTTATGACAAAAATCTATCATTGCATAAAAAAATAACTGAAGCTTATTTTCGATTCAATATTACAACAATTGTATTAATTTAATTGAACAAGCAATAATTTCCTAAATTCATGACTATAGCAAATATAATTTCGTAATTGAAAAGAAATGAATGAAATATGATATGATATGATAGAGGCGTACAGGCCAGCCATAACGGCGATCCTAGGTACGTTACTCTAATCCTGAAATATCAACAATCAAATAACAAATTATATCTGAATGGCGAATAATATTTCAGCATCATGTGGGCTCAGGCCCTGCCTGCATCCTTAACAGATAAGGTTAGTTAGGAAAGGATGTTAGTCACAGAAACGACTAGGGCGAACCGCAGCAAAGTAATTTTCTAACTACTTAAATATATTAGAATGTTAGTCTCAATTAGATTCACACTCTAGATTAGAGTTTGTTAGTTAATTAATGTAAGTTAGTTGTATTTGAGGTAAAGGATACTAATATTCATCATATGTATTCGGCATCAGTCCTACTAGACTGGTTAGGTTAAGTGATGAGATGACCCATAGATGTGAATTAAAACATCTATGGGTCATCTCATCACTTGCTGCTTGTAACCTTATTTTGCCCTATCTTCCCATCCAACACCATCTAACCGAGGGACTTCACGTTCGTAATGACACGGCAGTATTATCATACATATGATGACCTAAATATTCCGTCAATAATGTCAACAAAAAAAAAAATAATAATAATAATTTAGATTAGGTATTGTCATTCAGCTACCTATATTTAAATTCATCCAACTAAAAGCAGGGTTAATTTATATCTAACATTCACACAACTTCACTAAAACATAACCTGAATTCAACCAGAAAGATCGTCGAAAAACAACATTCCATAGCAAAAAGTCTTTGGATCGTTAACATATTTGATTGTATTGAGTTTATGCTCAAAGCGTAAGTAATTAAATAGACCCCCTGATCAAGAATGTTGCAATCACAATCTTCCCTGACCTTCCGGTAATAAATTTTAAATAATAATAAAAATAAATTGAATTATATTTGCCGACAACTTTATTGTTTTAAATCAGGACTTTCGACAAAATTTCAATTTATAGAATTGTTTAAAGTAAGTGAAAATTATTAAAATAAGTTATGAAAATGTAATTAAATTTAAATAAAAACCCAAATGGATAACACAATCCAACATATTTCAGCTCAAATGATAAATTTTCCGTGGCAGAAAACTGTTTCCTACTTTCATTAACATTTTATATATTTATCAATTTATATTATTCCACAAAAAGTCATTTTTGTCACAATACGGTGGCAACCCATTTTGAGTATACAAATTTTCGCTTATTGGGTAAGTTACAATTCGATCTGTTGTAATTTCAAATTTTGGTTTCTCGGGTTTCAATATTTTATGTACTTAAGTACATACAAAGGGAATTCCCTTGAAATGTCAGTTTCTATGTATACGATTATAAATTACCGTTCACATATATGTAAATAGTTATAATAACAATAATAAATAATTAACTTTTATATAATTAGAATGAAAATTAGATTAAAAAGATACTTCTCTGATTGTAAATGTGTTGAACGTAATTTTCATAATAACTGTCTCAATTCACCTGTATTAACAGGTGAACTTCTAATGAACAAAACTCACTCAAAAATAGCACATCACTCTCACATTACACATTCCTAAACTGATTTGAATTAAAATATTAATAATAATTTATTTAAAGGAGAGACAAAAACACGTCTTTCCTCTACGACGATCAGTCGATCCTTCCCCTGAAATGAAATGAATGAAATAATACAAAAATTATTTCAGTTATGTCAAAAATTATTACTCATAGCTGGTGTAATAATTTGGTTGCATTCAGAACACTGTTGAAATTATTACAATAGAAATAGTTATCGCAGTATTCGGACGGGTCCTAAGTAGAGTTTTAGGAGTATGTTCGTAAACTGTACATTGTTTCTTCAATATTAGCTGGAGTATGTTCGTAGACTCTACATTGTTAACATTGTTAGTATGACGTATTGCTAAACAATGATTTAGTGACAAATGTCAGTGAATTTGGAGATGACTGATACAGCAAAATATGTAATAAAATCAGCATAACATGTAAAACAGCATGCAATTTATTTTGACTTCAATATGAAAATAATTATTAAAATATCCGTAAACTTGGTGTATTAAAATTATAATTTTTAAATGATTAAATGATTATCATTTATAATTTCCCAATTGAACGCATAATATTTTGATCAAACTCATTTGTTTACATACAAATGTTCATTAACAAAATTATTTTTAAGGTATTGAAGTTATAGAATCTAAAGATTATTTTTTTCGGTGTATTGTAGTAAATTTACTACTTTGACAGCTAGAAAGGCAGTTTGACAGCTAAAAAAGTTTACGAACTATAAAAAGTACATGCTCGTTGTTACAATGATAACAATATTGTAACAATGTAGAGTTTACGAACACACTCCAGTCTTTTTTGATGGTGATGTGGTTCAGTTCATGCTTCATGAAACAACACAATAGCGCTTGCTATATTTCAAATCAAAATTTGTGATCTAAAACAAAATTTAGATCAAGCTTTCCATATAAAATTTGAACTGATCCGGATCAATGCGTGTCATGAAACACGGCATTGTTAAAATTGTTAACAATTGCCGTGTTTAATTACACACATTGATCAGGATCAGAAATAATTTTATATGGAAAATCTGATTCAAATTTTGTTTTAGCTCACAAATTTTGATTTGAAATCTAGTATGCGCCTTTGTGTTGCTTCACGAAACATGAACTGAACCGGATTTGATCAAGCATTTAGAAACACAGTTAATGACAGCGCTCAAGCGTTCTTAAACTATGATTGTAACCAACGCCACGACGTTTGTAAACTCTTTTAGTACTGTTACAAATGGCATTCTTAAACCCTACTCGTCTGCCTTTCTAGCTGTCAAAGTAGTAAACAATCAACCAAAACTGATTTTTTTCAACTTCAATATACTGTGGGCAGAAAGAAGTAAGACTTTTTAATTTAAATTTCGCGCGGAAAACCATTCGTCGAAATATTTGTTTTACTATGTTGGTATGACTGTCAGTGACATCTGTGCCAAATGATCGTTAGTGTTTAGTATACGCTTGCCTTTCTGAAGTACAAAATGTGCATTCGGCGATTCTTACAATGAGTGAAATTATTCAACAAAGAAGTTCCATTAAATTTTGTGTGCGGAATCAATTTTGTGGTGCCGAAATGTTCAGAATATTGCAAAAGGCCTTCGGTGATAATTGTTTGTCGCGAGCAAGTGTTTTTAATTGGTACAAATTGTTCAAAGAGGGTCGATGACGTGTTGACGACGAACCACGTCTAGGACGGCCATCAACATCAACTGATGATCAACACGTTAATAAAATCAAGGAATTGGTGCACGAGAATCGACGATTAACAGTCAGAGACCATACTGGCATCGTTGAAATATCGGAAGAAAAGTGAAAGCACGATTGGTTTCAAAATCACTCAATTTTTTGGAAAAACAGCACAGGTGTAGGAGCAGTTTTACTACAAGAGAATAAACCTATAGTATACAGCTCAAAAGCTTTTACAGAAAGTCAACGGAAGTGGGCACAAATTGAAAAAGAGTTAAATGCAATAGTATTTGGATGTGTTAGAAATCATCAGTTGATCGCAGGAAGAAAGATAGAAGTAGAAACAGATCACAAACCACTGATACCAATATTTAAGAAACCATTGAACGAAATACCCATACGACTACAAAAAATGAGAATGAGATTACAACCATATGATATTGACTTAAAATATAAACCAAGCAAAGAATTAATAATCGCGGATATGTTATCTAGAGCTCATATAGATGAAGTAGAAGACGATACAGAAATATCAGATATGTCAATTTTAGTCGTTCATTTACAAGAAAACATGTCAGACAAAAGAATAACCGATCTGATAAATGAGTCTAACTCAGATGAAGAAATAGTGACATTAAAAAATTATATTAGATTAGGATGGCCGAATGACAAACAATTAATTTCAGATAATATTAAACAATACTTCACTTATAAAGAAAATCTTTTTGAATATAATGGTTTAGTTTGGAAAAATAATTGCATAATAATACCGAAAAATTATAGAAGTGAAATATTAAACAAATTACATTATAATCATCTGGGAATAGAAAAGACAAAGTTAAGAGCTCGTGAAATTGAATTTTGGCCAAAAATGAACGCCCAAATTGAAAACATCATAATGAATTGTGAAACATGTTTAAGATTTCAAAAGTCAAATCAAAAGGAAGAATTGATAAGTTCTGAAGTTCCAACAGGAAAATGGCAAATCGTAGGAACTGATATATTTCATTTTAAAAATAATAATTATTTAATAGTAGTCGATTATTTTACAAAGTATATTGAAATGGCCATATTGCCTGATATGTCGAGCAATACCACAATAAATATTTTAAAATCTATTTTTGCCCGACATGGAATACCTTTAATGGTAAAAAGTGACGGAGGACCACAATATAGTGGCAAAACATTTAGAGATTTTTCAAAAATGTATGAATTTGAACATAAAATGTCAAGTCCTCACTATCCAAAAAGTAATGGAATGGTTGAAAGACACATTCAGACTTGAAAAAGGATAATGAAAAAAGCAGAGTATGACAATAGAGACGCATATTTAGCTTTGATGGAATATCGTAATACACCTATTTCACATAATATAGGATCACCAAACCAATTATTATTGGGACGTAACGTCAGAAGTTTGCTACCTTACATAAATAATACCATTGACAATGACGTACAAGAAAAACTCAAAGAAAGACAAAAAATAGATAAAATATATTACGATATTAAGGCTAAAAAACTAACTGAATTTCAAATAGGAGACAATATAAGGGTTCAAAATAAAAATAAGGAATGGGAATCAGCAATAGTGTTAGACAAAAATGCTGAGCATAGACGATACCAAATATTGAAAGAAAATGGAAAAGTATTAAATAGAAATAGAAGTCACATAATAAAAGACAGTAATTATAAAAAATTTGAAATTTTACCAGAAGAAAAAATGGTCGAAAGGAGTATTAATGAAAATATGACTAAAGCAAATATTATTAACGTAAATAACAATATTGATAATGAAAAAGAAGAATATAATTTAAGGGTCAATGACGAAAATGAAATGATTGTAAGAAATGAAAATACTAATCATAGACCAAGAAGGAAAATTACAAAACCGTCTTATTTGAAAGACTATATAACAGAATAAAAGTAAATTCAAAAAATAATCCTAGTTGAGTGAAATGATTAATGTTTTCATTTCCAAATGAAATGTGTATTGAAATACATTGTTTGAATTAGATAGTAAGATAAAATTAAATTTAAGAAAACTAATTATAGATATTGAATTAATTATATTGAATAAAATATTTAAAAAAAGGAAGATGTCATATGTATGTATCATGTAAACACATGATATGGTTCATAGGGATAACCTATAAAGCATGAGGCAGTAGAAGATAATACGTACATAAGATAGGACGTAAAAAGGTTAATACGTTTTGTAATAATAAATATTATAATTATATATGTGATTTAAATAAATAATAATAATTGAGTTAATAAATATAAAGTATTTCATTAATAAAAATAACATAAATATGATACTGAGGTCGGCGATATAAATAACGTATCATCAATCAAGGGATTGTAGGAAAAAGTTGCAATTAAGAAATCTGTTCTACAAATTTCAAAAGATTGAAATGTGGGTCGGTTTTCTGGAATACTCGCGATATGGTCACATAACGAATCGAACGATTCCTAGGGTCGGCAATACAAAGAACGGGTCTTTTACAAAGGGGTTGTTGTAAAAAGTTTCAATTAAGCAATCTGGTTTCTTAACGGGACAAGCGAATCGAACGATTTTTGGGATCGTCGATAGAGAGAACGGGCCTTTTTCAAAGAGGTTGTTGCAAAAAGTTTCGATTAAAAAATCTGTTCTACAAATTTTGAAAGATTGACCTGTGGGTAGGTTTTCTGGAATGACATGTTTTTGAAAATTTATTGTGAAATTTGATTGCACAACAATTTCTAAAATTTCCATGAAAACTTGATTTCTAAAAAATAGTTCTGTTTCGTATTATTGAGTAGTTCATAAGTAATTTTTCGTTGAAATTTAAACTAAATACATTAAATGCATATTTAATTTTTAATTGAAGTATCGCACGTTTAGTGCATGAACACTAACAATTATATGAAGACTTACTTATAATGTCGCCCTGTATCCAGTTAAATTTAAATTAAAAAATATCAATAAAATATTTTTTTTCCAGTCCATAAATTAAAAAATCGCCGATTATTGTTGATGGGCATTTTAGCCTTTTTCTTGCCATCGCTTGTTTTATGTGATCTTCGAAAATGTGACCGTCAGCCGGAAGGTCATGTCGCAGAGAAATCACCAAGTGATGGAAGATTTCGCTTACGAATTGAAGGAAATCCCGAGGAATATACGCCAGGACGCGATTATACTGGTAAGTAGGATTAAATTTTTAATACGTGTTATGTATACGGGTGTATAATCAAGTATCCCAATTTATTTTCAGTTGTGTTACAAGGCATTAAGTCTCATCGTATGTCACATGCTTTTATAGGATTCATGATTGTCGCAGAAAAAGCTTCGACAGATCCTGAAGATTTTTTGGTTTTCGATTCGACATCTGCAGGAACGTTCTCTCTAATCGGGGATAATTTAAGTAAATTTAGTGATAAATGTCCGAACGCTGTTACACAAACTAGTGCTATCCAAAAACGTGATGTTCGTGTTATTTGGAGAGCTCCTACAACAGGTAATGGGTGTGTTGTATTTCGAGCAACTGTCGTTGAACATCGTGATGTATGGTATATGGATGATGATCACTTAGTCTTAACCCTTTGTAAGGATGAACAAGATACCATAGAAAAGCAACCAATTATTCAAAATCCCTGTTGCGCTTGTGAAGAGGCGAAATATGAATTGAAATTTGAACGAATATGGAGTCGACATACGCATCCAAAAGATTTTCCTCCGGACTCATTGTCAACCCGGTTTAGTGATATTATAGGAGCATCACATTCCGTTAGCTATCGATTTTGGGATTACGGAAAACCAGCGACGCGTGGATTGAAACAGTTAGCTGAGCACGGTTCAACTCGTGAGTTGGAGGCAGAAATCAAATCACAAAGTGAATTAATTCGGACAATTATTAAAGCACGTGGTGTCACACATGCCAATGTGACAGGGAAATCATTTGCCGTATTTCGCGTTGATTCTGAAAATCATTTAATTTCACTCGTCTCAATGATTGATCCATCACCCGATTGGATTGTTGGTGTTTCGGGTTTGGAATTATGTAGAGAAGATTGCTCATGGGTCGAGACAAAAACGATAAAACTATTCCCATGGGATGCAGGAACTGATAGTGGGCCATCGTATTTGGTAAGCAATTTCAATAAGCGATATTATTAATTAATATTTTCAAGCTAATTACGTATTTTATATGTTTAGTCCTATAACCAAGAGACAGATCCCGCTGATGTTTTACGCCGTATCACACCAACCGTTCCGAACGATCAAGCATCCCCATTTTACGATCCAACTGGCGTTGATATGAAACCAATGGCGCTTTTACATATTACTCGGCAACGGTTATATGATAAAAATTGCGATGAGGTTAGTCAAAACACCGACGATGATTCCACAGCTTCAAACGCTTGTGATACAACACCTTGGAGCGATTGGGGAGATTGTAATGTTCGGTGTGGTCGAGGAAAACGTAAGCGTCACCGAACTTATATCGATCCAGACCGGGCAATTGAAAATAATTGTAAAGCTAAATTGAATGAGAAGCAAAATTGTTTTGGCAGTGAAACTAATTGTGAAGAAGAAAATAATGACAACACAGAAACGAATACAAATTCAAATGTGTACGTTGATGAGGCGGATATACAAAGTGATCGGAGCGAGTGCGAATTAACTGAATGGGGGCCGTGGACGTCATGTAGTGTATCATGCGGTAGGGGAGTACGGACACGTGAGCGACAATACAGGATTCGTGGAGCTATGAGAAAATGTCGAACTGGATCCGCTAACCCACCCGAATTGCAGCATACCGAAGAATGTAATGGAGATTCTTGTGTCGGAGATATCAGTACGACACGTAATATCGATACAAGAAAATGCCCTACAACAAAATGGTCACATTGGAGTCCATGTTCTGTTTCCTGTGGTATTGGAGAGAAAATGCGAGAACGGAAACTACTTCATAGAATAAATAAAAAGCATAATCGACGCCAAGCACGATATGAATCACAATATAATAACTATCGAAATCCACATCATAATAATAACGAAGAAGACGATAATGAAGTGGAGAATGATGAACGCGATGAAGATCAAGATGGTGATGTAGATGAGGTCGTTGAAGGAGAATATAGACATGATCATTCAATCTTTAGTGGAATCCCAACTACAGTTGGAGGATCAGGTCCTTGTGCTAATGTGATATTGCGTCAGATTGTTCGATGTGGCCAAGATCAGCCAACATGCGATTCTTACATTCGACAACCACACCGATGTCGCCAACCACCAGATGCGGGTAGTTGTGGACCTTATACAACCCGTTATTTCTATAACAACACTAGTAATGAGTGTGCTATATTCTTTTATGGTGGTTGCCTCGGCAATAAAAATAATTTTAAAACATTTGATGAATGTCAGAATACATGTCAGTTAGTCACAAGTTAGTTTATTTCTCTGAAATGTTTCATTTTCATTGAAATGTTTGAAATGTATTTTAAATAAAAATTTTTTTTAATTCTGTGGATTATATACAATTTCAGGAACAAGTCTTTAAAATAACAAAAATTTGACCATCATTTTAACCATCATGTCTTTTAGAAATTTAGCATATTTTGATATAGAGTTGTAATTGTTTATAGTTATAGAAATACTTTCTAAAGTTGGCCGCTATGTAACAATTTGTCGTTGCCTGTAGTCGTTTTTTATTTGCTAAAAACATTATCAAATAAAAGCATTTTCTATGTTTAAAATAAAATAATAAAAAATTACTGGAGTTAAAAGTTTATAAAAAACATTTACTCACGAGTGAAGCGCCACGCTGCCTCTACTCTCCCAGGTGGCAAATTCATATTCCGTGAAAAATGTAATTGAATTTGAATTGTTTTTTGTAAAACACTTGTAAAAAATTTTCCTTAGTGTGACAATATTTATTGATTTTATTATTAGGAAGATCGATTTCGAAAATGTATTTCTTCTTCAGTTCCTTTTTTACAACTAATACCTGTATTAGTTGTAAAAAAGGAACTGAAGAAGAAATACATTTTCGAAATCGATCTTCCTAATAATAAAATCAATAAATATTGTCACTCTAAGGAAAAAAAAAAATTTTTACGAGTGTTTTACAAAAAACAATTCAAATTCAATTTTATAAGTTTCAAAAGTTAGCAGTGGGGCAAAAAAAATGGATTTCAACCATTATAACACAAAAAATGTAATGTTTAGTAGAACTCATGATTTTCGAGTGTGCCAGACGAAAATGTATTTAAACTGTGAAATTTTACATTTCTAAATGGTAAATTTAGTTTTAGTAATCACACATTTTTATTGGCACTTGTTTTTTTTATTTGGCAAAATTAAATTTTGAATAATTTATTTAATTAACATTTTTGTCAAAAGTTTTAAAAAATCACTCGATCGATTTCGGCTTGTTAGGCCATCATCAGGGGTATCTACAAAATTTAGTTATATATATGTCCATTGTCTGAAAAGTTCCTAGTCTGACACATAGATGATGACACAAATTTAAAACGATTTGTGTTAAAATTGTAATACATTAGGACCATTAATTTACAAGTTACAATTGTTTTAGTGACGCTACTTTTATTAATTCACAATCATTTTCAACAATGAAAACAACAAGAATTTCGTGTGCTGATTAAACACTGCTTTTGGATAGGAAAAACTACCGTTCAAGCAAAGCAGTGGCTTCAAATCAACCATCATTGAATGGTATGCAGAATTTAATCGTGGTCGTAGTACAACGACAGTAGTACAATTCATCACGCTCTGGACGCCCAAATAAGGCTGTGAATCCAGAAAACATAAAAAAAGTCCACAAAATTCTTTCGAAAGGCCGTAAAATGAAGTTGCGTGAAGTAGCTGACATTGTAAAGATATCAATGGAACGTGTTGGTTATATTTTGCACGAACATTTGCCCATGAAAAAAATTGCTCTTTCACCAAGATAGTGCACCATGTCACAAGTCGATCGCAACAATGGTAAAATTGCACGAAATGCACATTGAATTGCTTCCGCGTCCACCGTATTCGCCAGATTTGGCCCTCAGCGATTAATTCTTGTTAGCAGACCTCAAAAAATGCTTCAGGGAAAGAGATTTGGCTCCAATGAAGAAGTATTGCCGAAATTAAAGGTTTGAAGACAAAGATAAATCGTTCTACAAAAAAGGCATCGAAATGTTAGAGAGGCGTTAGACTGATTGTATCGCTCTATAGAAGGAAATTACATATATTGATGAATGAAATGTATTTCTCGCAAAAAAATGTGTTTTCTTTGTTAGACCGGGAACTTTTCAGATGATGTGTTAGTAGAAAAAAAGCCAAAAAGAAATAAAAGATCTCTCCTTCTTTTATTTCTTTTTGGCTTTTTTTCTACCACCCGAAAAATTCCCGGTCTAACAAAGAAAACACATTTTTCAGAAAACACAAATTAATCTATTGATCGTCCCGTTGGGAGTTATTAATTTTTGTTGCCTATTCCTAGTAGATACACCTGATGATGGCTTAACAAACAGAAATCGATCGAGGGATTTTTTAAACTTTTTGAAAAAAAATTTTAATTTGAATATTTAAAATTTAATTTTGCGAAATAAGTGTAATTAATTTTGCGAAGTGCTAATTAAAATGTGTTTATTAAGTGAAAGTGTGTTTTGCCAACTGCCTACCGCAAATAGTGTTAAAAGTATTAAATTTAGTTAGTTTTTAGTTAGTTTATTGTTTCACGCATCTTGGACCACTGCTAATAATATTGACATACTTTTATTAAAAATTTAAATTATTAATTATTGTAATCAAAAAATTGCACATTGTATTTTAATTACAAATGATTTTAACCTTAATATATGATGCTTATTAAATGTACGTCGGTGCTTCCTGGACAACTCTAAATGAATCAGTCAGAGTAGTGGAGGCAATGCAGAGGAAATTATGCTTATAGTCATTGACCCTACATGTCAATGTAGGATCAACACGGCGAGATATCAGCGCCGCTAGAATTATGGCGTCTGTTCTGCAGGTTAGGCTCTTCTGAAAAGGGCGTCTGTCTTATAGCCAGCGACTCTCTACATAAACGTGCTTCAACTAGAACTGGATGTCTTAATATTTATCACCAGTACGTGACCCACAAACGTAATAAGTGGGTTGAGTGGCATGCCAACCAACTACTCTCACAAAAAATATCAAGTTACGAACAACATCGAGTTACCATACATAAAGGCATCGGATTAATTTATTGGGTTCATCACAACAACGACCTACGGAAATGTACTTGCATTACAAGGGCTTAGCTGGTTTGGGAGTGGAATACATTATACCACCAGTGGTTATACTCTCCAATATAGCGATCGTCAGAACGGAGGAGAATTTGGAGTAAGATTTTTCATCCACCGGCGAGTATCGCAGCATATCATCGAGCATCATATGCTTGATTTCTTCAAATATAAATTCAAATGTCATCCACATTTCACAGACAAGCAAAGAAAACAGTGCGCTAGAATATTGACACACTAGAAAAATAAAGACTGTCTGCAATGTTACGAATCAGCTATCGATGAACATCTAAACCGGCATAATGAAAACCATGAAACTCCATCTAACATCGAGGAACAGTGGCTAGCTACTCAGTCAGCTATAATTGTCGCAGTGGAAAAGACAATTTGAAGAACCAATGAGTGGTTCGATAATCAGTATCAGCATATCATTGAAAAAAACGAAGGCTGCGTGAAAAATGGTTAGCTCGTAATACTAGGAGTACCAAAACAGAGTATCACCGCGCCAGGATGGCTGCGACCAAATACCTCAAGAAAAAGAAGCGCGAATATATGAGGATCTATAATGAAATCAACAGCTTCCAAGTGGAAACTCAAGAGACTGCTTTGCCAATGCTGGAAATCTTACTAAGGACTTCCACCTAAGATTCACAGACAACAAAGACACGAATGGAGGTTCAGAATAAAACTTGGCTGATGTTCTCTCAGTATGGCAATTCTACTTCCGCTTCTGAAACAGGACTTTGCTAAACCGGAACAACGAAGTCTTGACGGTATTCTCGCAGAATTATTAAAACACGGAGGAGCTACTGTTGTATCTAATCTTTATGAAGTTAGCGTTTCGGCCTAGGGCCAGGAGGTGATTTCCGAGGAATAGAAGACTGTACTCTCATGTCCGCTGCATACAAAAGCCGCTGTCACAAACCGTCTATCAATTATTTGCTATTGCTGTACTTGCCCGAAAATATCGGAGGTAACTCCAAATGTGAGTTTTGCCCCAAACGAACAACTTACCATTGTTTTACTTTAAGGATGGTTCTAGAAGTAAGTTTGTAGTACAACATAACCATTCACCAACAGAACCATTCAACAGAAACATCTTGACCGCCTTCATGAGAAACCCACAGAGAAACGTGTCTCTCTCTGTAAGCAAACAACATCCGGCTCGATGTGTAGAATTGTAGTTGAAGAGACTGGGTCTAATTCATTCTGATAACATCGGGTGTGCACAAAAAAATGCGCTCGCACTTTTGTAATTTAATCTGGGGCTCGAGCACGTGATAAGAAGATGCTGCATTTAATCACCGCGCTGTCGATTCAATGTCAGGCAAAGTTATTAGATATGCAGATGATATTTGGCTTCTTGGCCGGACACCTAATGGTATCACGGGGAATTTAATGTCGCTTATCTCCTGCGAAACGGCTGGGTTACAAAGGTAAAAACCATCAAGACTAAACGTTTATCAACGCAATGGAGCATTTATATACGGCAAATCTCGGAACAGACGACCATAACTTCGACAACGTGGAAAATTTTAAATATCTCGGAACAGTTAAAACTTCAACAAATGATGCTCAGGCAGATATACTCGCCAATTACCATAGTCGCATCACGTCCTATTATGTGACTACAGTCACGTCGCCGACATTTTCCTATTCTCTTAAGGTTCAATTTCAATGACACCGCACCGCGCCGAATCGTACCGCATCTATTCGTCATTACGGGTTGTCAAACACAGTGTTTCTTCTCCGTTCCAGTTTAAAAATATAAAATATTAAGAATAATTTCAGAATTAACACAATTTTAATAAAATGAAAACGAAAGGCATAATAGGAGGTTTATCAAATTTGATTACGCGTATGCCAAATATAAGAAATACAAAAGGTATAAAGCAAATAAGTATTCTAGAAAAAGGTGGTGGGTAAGATTGCTAAATCGTAGTCGAAATGTTGATGGCTATTTTGTTTCGACATACAAAAAAATGAAAGAAATGGACAGCGAAGAATTTTTCTTACATACACGAATGATGAGGCCGGTTTATAAAGGGTGTTTTTTTAAGAGGTTGCCGATTTTTTTTTTGAATAAAACACATATAAAATTATGAAATGACCAAAATTTTTTTTTATTTGGTAGATAATTTTTTGGCATTTAACATTTAAACACAATTTCTGGCATATGGCTACCACGACTATTTTTCACAAATGTCATTCTGGAGGTCCAATTTTCCAGCACTTTTTCAAGCATTTGAGGGCGTATGTCAGCAATGACACGTTGAATATTGGTTTCCAAAGCGTCAATCGATTGAGGTTTATCCACATAAACCAATGACTTCACGTATCCCCACAAAAAGTAATCGAGTGGCGTCAAATCGCACGAACGCGGAGGCCAATTCACCGGACCATTTCTCGAAATAATGTTGTCGTTGAAAGTTTCTTTCAATAAGTCGATTGTTTCACGTGCTGTATGGCAAGTGGCACCATCTTGTTGAAACCACATTTCATTCATATCCATATCTTCAAGATTTGACAACAAAAACTCATTTAACATGGTTCTGTATCGATTTCCATTCACGGTAACGCGTCGTCCTTCCTCATTTTTAAAGAAATATGGACCGATGATCCCACCAGCCCATAGACCGCACCAAACAGTACATTTATCAGGATGCATTGGTAATTCTAGAACGGCGTGTGGATTATCTTTGCTCCAAATGCGACAATTTTGTTTGTTGACGTATCCATTTAACCAAAAATGCGCCTCATCACTGAAGAGAATTTTACGGTAAAAAAATGGATCTTCGTTCAATTGATTTAACGACCAATCACTGAATTCACGGCGCAAACGATGGTCGTGTGGCTTTAATTCTTGCACCAATTGAATTTTGTATGGCACCAAACCCAAATCTTTACGTAAAATTTTCCATAAAGTCGATGGACAAAGTCCAATTTGCTGAGCACGACGACGAATCGATAAATTGTCGTTTTCTTCGACACTGGCCTCAACGACAGCAATATTTTCTTCTGTACGAACTCTTCTCATTCTTGTCGGTGGCTTGGCATCCAAAAGAGTGAATGTAGACCGAAATTTGGTAATTACGTTCTTTATGGTGGTCTCTGACGGACGATTATGTGCACCATAAAATTCACGAAGTGCTCTATAAACATTTTTAATTGAACACTGATTTTGAAAATAAATTTCCACGATTTGAAAACGTTGTTCTGGAGTTAACCTATTCATAATGATTTGCCAAACAATACTGAGTAGAAATGCCACTTTGAGCTGTCAAAACAACTGTCATAAAATAAAACGACATCTATCGGAAAAACAAACCTCCTAAAAAAACACCCGTTAATATGCTGCTGAATTTACTAGAAAACGTTCTTACAAAACTGTCAATGAGACGTTCAAGAAATTTTGAATGCAGATTGGCAGTTACACTTTCGTAAGAATATAATAAAGTTTGAAGTTTAAAATTTGGAAATAAATGAGTTTTATTCAATTCAGATATTTATCACAAGGTGTGTCTCCCCCGTTTTTTGCCTGGAGCTACAAAATGGGCAAAACGTCTGTCAGGACCATTATTTTGGATACATGCGAGATAATATGGAAAGATTCTATCTTCAACTTATGTTGGGACTCCGACTCCTCTGACTATTCACAAATTGCTAATTTGAAAGAATGTGGGATATGCCTAACTGCGTTGGTGCCGTAGATGCAAACATATAGCAATTCAATGACCACCAAATAGCCATACCAATTATTTTAATTATAAATTTTTTTTTCAGCATTGTCCTTATGGCAAATTATATTTTTACGAACGTTTGCATTTGATCTTATGGTAGCCAAAGCAATGGAGGTACATACATATTATACATAAAATACAATATAAATCAGAATTTAAAAATACAAATATATTTTAGGTATCTTTAGTGAATCACAGCTTGGGAAAAATTTGTGTAATGACAGTTTAAAAATCCCCAAGGAACGACGATTACCCAATTCAAACACATTGATGCCCCATTTTTACGTAGCTGATGCCGCTTTTCCCCTGAGAACTAATATAATGGCGCCATTTCCTGGAAAAAGTGTATCGTTACAGCAGCTAGTTTTTAACTATAGGCTGTGAAGAGCTTGACGAGTAATAGAAAATGCTTTTGGCATTTTAGTGGGTCGATGGCGAATTTTAAGGACAACCATAAATATGTTTCTGGATAATGCCGAGAAGGTGCTCTTAGCAACTATTGCCCTTCATAATTTCGTAAAATTGAATGATTCCATAATGAAATAGTGCCCTTCAAAATATATAGATTGGGAAGACAGTGATCATGTCCTTCATACCGGGGAATGGCGAAAGAAATAACACCATTAAGATCAAGTCGTTTGGGATCAAACAATTCAACTCGTGCAGCAATGACTATGAGAAATCAACTGGCCGAATATTTTTATGGAGAGGGTGGGGTTTTATTTAAGTACAAAATTGTGAATTAAAATACATATGTAATTATAATTTAAAATAAAAAGTTTATTCCCAAACGTCGTGCGAGTTGTTTATTGCTTCACTAGCTTTCTGGAGCATTAACATTTTGTAATTAGTTTTTTCCTCGTCTGACATTTTTTTCATCGAAAACTCTATTGATTTAAGAAAACAGCCGTCCGTTTCCTCTTTTTCAAACACGTTTAATTTATTGTTTAAATTATTTAAACTCGCCAGAATTTCTTTCTCCACTGTTTTAAATAACATAGTATTGTTAAAAAAATGTTATTCAGTCAAGTGTTAACAGTATTGAAAAATACCTGCGAGGTTTAATATGTACAATCGTCGAGGAATTGTAGCAAAGGAAATAGTCCCATATCGGAAGCCTCTGTGCTCCCGAGCCAGATAATTGTGAAAGTTTCTTCTTCTGTCGTACATTTCGATCCCGAATTCCACTCCACTTTTTTTTGCTGGAATAAAGACACTCATTATATATATAAATATATTATACATATATCGAATGTATGTATAAAACATATATCTATAATATGTATATATAATATAATTAACATAGTATTTAATTAGTATCAACTGTTTGTGTTTAGCTTCATTAGAGATTTCGGTCCATAATCTTTCCTTTCTTTTTAAATCCAAATAATTTTTGTTTGCCTTGTTGTATAACTCGGAATAAAATTTTAGTTTTTCAATAAATTCTTCATAGTTGAAGTTCATTTCTTAAATTTCTTTATTTTTAATATTTTGAAAACGATACGCACTAAAAATAATACACTAGCTTTCTAGTTGTCAAATGATTTCTGAGGTTATGTTATCCGAAAAAGTAAAAAGTTGAGCTATCGTTCCCGAACAAACCGCGCCGCTCCGTTCATTGTGATTGCTTTTTCGTTTTCTCATATAAATTCTATGTAATATTACATTTTCTATTTTGACATTTTAACGGATCGACGCTGTGCGGTGTCATTGAAATTGAACCTTTAGTCGCAACTTACGCCTATTGTCGTTTTATACGACTATTGCCATATCGTTTTGTTACGTGAACTTTCTTCACAGAAAGGATAAAAATGGACGCTTGTAAAACGTTATTATATTTTGTAATATATATATTTTTTCTAAATTTTATAATTTTTTTTATGTAAAAAATTAACAAATAAAAATATTATTGATTTTTTTTGAATTTGTTAAAATTGCTGTCACAAACTAAAGAAATTTTCAAAACAATTTAAATGTTTATATGGATTTTGGCATTTTATATTTGCCAAATTTGAGCGAACATTTTTAAATTTGAGCTATTTTTGGTATTACCCGATTGTGTTATACGATGGTATTTGTTGCGTGCGGGCAGTGGAATAAATGACATAATAATAAAATAGTTTCGATTGCCATTTTTTTTGAGCATTTTTCATTTATATTTAGATAAAACTCATATAAAATAAATTGTATTATGAAATTTAATAAATTCACAAATTATTGTTTTCAACATATTCCACGAAATTTCAATAAAAAATAATCAAAATTAAAAAAATTACAGCGTTTTCATTTGGTAACACTTGGTCTCAGCCACCCTGTATATATATATATATATATATATATATATATATATATATATATATATATATATATATATATATATATATGTGTGTGTATATATGTATATATAACTGATTGTTTTTATTTAATTATTTTGATATTTTAATAATTAGTTAATTTATTATTATATCGTTGTAATATTGTTTTAATGTGTTTATAATTAATTGTTTTTGTCTGTGGTGTGTGTGGGTATCTTCATTTATCAGTATATTTTTGTGTAAGTTGTTTTCGATAAATTATACTGGGTGAATGATGCGAGGACATTAAAAATGATTCGATTATTGATGATTCCGGGCTCATGAAATTTGTGTGTGAACGCCTATGGTATTTTGAGACCAGAAACCGGTTTAACATGAGTCCTCGTGTGAATTCACTTAATGTAATTTAATTTCATGTATGTATTGTAAATATATAATATTTATATATATAAGGATAGGCGTTATTATTATTTATTATTAACTGCTTTTAATGTTTATTTAATTGGTTTATAATTTATTTAATTAGAACCAAATTTCCAAACTTCTCTAAAATCCATTTTTAAATCCCCACCCGGTTTTGTATACATGATTTGGCAATATTTGGTTGGGATATGGCCGGGTTCCATTCAGAATGGTCGAATTGTAGAACTTCATCAAAAAGACATGTTAAAATCCCAATACAAGTTGACCTTAGTTTATTAGAATCCTAGCCCAGCTGTACAAACTAAATTGGAGAATTATCGGTTGGGAAACGGCTTGGTTCCATTCATTATGGCCAAATCCCAACATTTCGTCCAAATTCAGCTACGCACACCATAGTTGCCATTATTTGTTGAGAGATGGCCTCGTTCCAATCCAATTCTTTGCCGTTCCTCAACCAATCACCGTTAGTTCCAGTTTGACGGTGATTGGTTGAGGAACGGTAAGTTTCATTGAGCATGGCATGAATATGTCCTATGCAGTATAATTACACTTGGTAATTAATCACATATTCTTTGGTGACCAAATTAGTAATTTAGCATTTTTTTACGAAATAAGCTAAATCTATTTAGCTAAATCCGATAGTTAATCTGGCATTGAATAACATTAATAGTTTTCCAGGAATCATTGCCTTTGGGATGCCTCACTTATATTTTACAACTTTTTGAAGATTTTTTTTTGTTTTTTTGTGGGTTACCCAATTCAAGGGTTAAATACTAATGGGTTTTAGAATAATTTTTAATTTTTAATATAATTCAAATAACTACTCGTATATGGTTTCAGGAAATTCTATTGTAAGTTGTGGAGTTGCAGAGGATTAAATTAATAAACGTTTATATTATTTAGGAAGCCGGAAAATATTAATTTAGAATTAAATTTCAGAAAATCTATGAATGCTTGTGAAATAATAAAATTTCTTTGAAATATTAATTGCTGATTGTGTAGACTAGAATTGTGTTACTAACTATCGACTTTACCTAGGTGTCTGTAACCGGGCCGATTCAATTGATTAATTTTGTTTAGGAAAAACGAAAAGTATTAATGCAGAATTATATTTCAGGAAATTTCAAGATGCACGTGAAATAATAACATTTTTTTCTCAGGTTACTAATTTAAAGAAGCAATTGTTGAAGACCAATACCATCGTTATCCATTATACCTATTAAGCCTTTAACCTTCCTCTAGTAGATTAGAAGTAGATTAGAATTGTGTTGTGCCGTACGACCGCTAGGTGTCTGAAACCGGATCGTTCCGTCCCCAAAAAAAAACCTTTCCTATCCTTCCTATTGTTATGTGTAAACAGGCTGTAGGAATAGGCCCGGCGTTATCCGGGACACTTGTCCAGTACTTGGTTCTACAGCCCAATCAAGCAATCAATCAATCATCGTAAAATAATTGTTATCTATTGAACGATAAATTATCGTACAATTTAAACCAGTTCTAAAGGTGGATGTGTATCGTTTATTTTACGCGAAAGAATACTCGTTATTTTTCCATTACAAGTTAACGTTTACTTATATTAGTGCATCCTAGGACATCGTTTTGATAAAATAAATTAAAGTTACATAATATGTAAACGTTGAGGAATCCACGTTATTTCTACGTATTTTTAACGTAATTTATTCTGCTGTAGTGCTATAGCTTAATTTAATTTGTGAGTGTGTAGTGTTGTGCCAACTATATGTTGTTTGCTCAATTTAATTTATATACACTAGTGACATCTACCAAACATTATAGTATACTAATGTTGTAATACTTTTAATTGTCAAAAATATTTTTTGTTCTTGGACCATTATCTCGAATTGAAATCTTATTTTGATCAATCAAACTGAATTTCATATCAATCAGTTGCTAAATAGTTCCATTTTAATCGTGAGTAATCCCATTTTCGAGCAGGACAACTGAAAAACATATTGCAATTTCATTAAATTTTCACCTTCCAACTCGATAATAGCGCTATTCCATTCAAAATTACAGGATTTTGCACAACATGAGTTAAATCATTTCTATATGTGAGAATGGCATTTCCGATTGTTTTGTTTTTGTTGAGTTGCTATAATTGTTCCTTGAAAAATATCAAGAAATCCCCTACTCCCTTTTTAATTTATTTTTTTCTAAATTTTTATGGTGCACAGACATCCGACGACGTGACTTTAGAAGTTGAATTTATGATGCCGTGATTTTAGAGAATAACTTTAATATATAGACTCGTGTGCTGGTGAATTGTAATTATATAAACAGCATAATATATGTACGACAATAATATAAAAAAATTGTTTCGATTTAAATTTTTATTAAATAATAATAATAAAACAAATAATTAGAAATTGTGTGTTATATTCGAATATAAAACTAAAATATTTCTCGTTCTTCTTCTTCTTCTTTTTTTAGGAAACTGAAATCAATATTTTATATTTAATATTAATATTCAATATTTTAATCAGTTAAGAAATGACAAAGATGAATGCCAGAGGATCCTTCTTCAGAACTACCACCAATAATCGCTTTCCATGATGTGTGTAGATGTTTTCTTTACGATTTGAAATACTAAACGCTAGAAAATAATTGAAATTATAAAATATTAATGTACGAGTATATATTTCATACAGAATTATCATTCTTTACCTAAATTAATTCGTATTGAACCATTTTATGTTCGTCCATCCTCTACAATCGACGAAAGAATATCACCGAGCTCTTAGGAAGGTAGGTATCTGAGTTTCGATTATAGTGCTTGACTAAGTAACGTAGGAACATCGGATGGTTTGTGTTGGATCATGGAAATCATTGCCCGCGACAATAAGAACAGCACCTTCACATAGTAAGCGTTTGGCTGCTCGCACCGACTCCTAATAGTCCAGATGCAACATTATATTCCTTGTCGATTGCATAAATTTGCTGTGAAACAAATAAATACTCTTACTAATTCATGCAACACTCGCATATTTATACTTACATCCAACTGGAATAGCTGGGATAAAACCAAAGCCTTTTGTAATTCTTGTTTGGCCAATGGTATATGGTCCTGTTGTTGATATAAATGAGCTAGTTAATGGCCGCATCGAATTTTAAATCATTAAATCCAGATCGCAGAAGCGATCAAAATTGTTAGGTTATGTCACAACATTTATGAATACTGTAAACACAAGTTGCCGCTTGCTTAAATGCTTTTCCACTAAATCCTCAATTTTCGTGTATGCCATGATCACTTGTCCCATCTATAAATATGTACGGGCTTCCATCTTTTGCGGCGGATTGAATGTAAATAGCGCTTGTAAACATTGCCGATATTTCTTTATGTTTGGAGGATTAGACGTGCGGAAATTTTCAGCCAAACCCAATATAACGGGTGATTTTTTAAGAGCTTGAGAACTTTTTTTTAAAAAAAAACGCATAAAATTTGCAAAATCTCATCGGTTCTTTATTTGAAACGTTAGATTGGTCCATGACATTTACTTTTTGAAGATAATTTCATTTAAATGTTGACCGCGGCTGCGTCTTAGGTGGTCCATTCGGAAAGTCCAATTTTGGGCAACTTTTTCGAGCATTTCGGCCGGAATAGCCCGAATTTCTTCGGAAATGTTGTCTTCCAAAACTGGAATAGTTGCTGGCTTATTTCTGTAGACTTTAGACTTGACGTAGCCCCACAAAAAATAGTCTAAAGGCGTCAAATCGCATGATCTTGGTGCCCAACTTACAGGGCCATTTCTTGAGATGAATTGTTCTCCGAAGTTTTCCCTCAAAATGGCCATAGAATCGCGAGCTGTGTGGCATGTAGCGCCATCTTGTTGAAACCACATGTCAACTAAGTTCAGTTCTTCCATTTTTGGCAACAAAAAGTTTGTTAGCATCGAACGATAGCGATCGCCATTCACCGTAACGTTGCGTCCAACAGCATCTTTGAAAAAATACGGTCCAATGATTCCACCAGCGTACAAACCACACCAAACAGTGCATTTTTCGGGATGCATGGGCAGTTCTTGAACGGCTTCTGGTTGCTCTTCACTCCAAATGCGGCAATTTTGCTTATTTACGTAGCCATTCAACCAGAAATGAGCCTCATCGCTGAACAAAATTTGTCGATAAAAAAGCGGATTTTCTGCCAACTTTTCTAGGGCCCATTCACTGAAAATTCGACGTTGTGGCAGATCGTTCGGCTTCAGTTCTTGCAGGAGCTGTATTTTATACGGTTTTACACCAAGATCTTTGCGTAAAATCTTCCATGTCGTCGAATAACACAAACCCAATTGCTGCGAACGGCGACGAATCGACATTTCACGGTCTTCAGCAACACTCTCAGAAACAGACGCAATATTCTCTTCTGTACGCACTGTACGCATTCGTGTGGTTGGTTTAATGTCCAATAAAGTAAACTGAGTGCGAAACTTGGTCACAATCGCATTAATTGTTTGCTCACTTGGTCGATTATGTAGACCATAAATCGGACGTAAATCGCGAAACACTTTTCGAACCGAACACTGATTTTTGTAATATAATTCAATTATTTGCAAGCGTTGCTCGTTAGTAAGTCTATTCATTATGAAATGTCAAAGCATACTGAGCATCTTTCTCTTTGACACCTTGTCTGAAATCCCGCGTGATCTGTCAAATACTAATGCATGAAAATCCTAACCACAAAAAAATCACCCTTTAGATATATAACTTGCATCTTGGGCCATTGTATTTAATAAAATTAGAATTATTTATTGATATTAAATTATTTAAAGTAAATTTTTACATTTTGACGTTCATCTTTTGGTGTATTTCCTTGGCACGATTGACAATTGACCAAATAATGACAACCTCACCCTTATTACCAACCCAAATTTTTTGATTTTTTTTTGGTTATAGAGGAACTTGTCAACATTTTCCTCTCACATATTTTATAGCAGAATACTTTTTACGCATTCGTCCAAATTAAAAAAAAACTAAATAAAACAAGAGAGAACAGAACATTTCCGCCATTGTAAAAATAATTTACAATGGCGGAAATTCTCTGTTCTCATTTTTTTTTTTAATAATTTAGATGGCGTAAAATACATTGCCACTATTAAAAATTACTTTAATTTCACTTTATTTAAATAATTTTTACATGTTCTACTATTAAAAAAAATTGTGTCTCACTCACTCTCATGTAGATATTTTATTCTTGTCTCTTTTTAATCTTGTACAAAATCTTGTAATTTTGATTGGAATAGCGCTATAAAGCTACTCGTATAGTTTGTAGTTTTAAGTGACTCATTTTACTTTGCACACAGAGTCGTATCGGATGCCAACATATTAAATACGTTTATTAAAAGACCCTTCGCCAAACTTGATTGATTAGATTGTGTGGCTAATTACAAACAAGTGTTCCAAATGACGCCAGCCCCATCCATACACACCCTTTTTACATATTTCATAAAGGATAGGACGGGCTTGATAGAAGCATAAAAAATATTCCATTGTTGATGGAAATTGCTAACCGCTACCAATTGCCACCACCACTGTTCAAGAGGATCCACCATTAATCCATTAGATGTTAATTAAAATTGCACACGAGATCAAAACTAGGATCAAACAAACATAAATAAAACTGTCACTGGCGACTTAATGTTATTTTTTATTGATTATAAATAGGGTAAATGTAGCAAATTACTAGCAAAACTGAAATACGTCTAGATACCTACATAAATATAAGTTTGAAAGAGAATTCTATTGTGGAAGAAATAAATAATCAAAACGAGAAGGCAGAAGAAGAACCCTCAGAGATGCCGAATTTTGGTGAAATAATTTTTTTTATCAAAACTCGTCATTTCCGGTAAAATTTAAAAATGATATGAACTAATTTTGTTTCAAACTGAATTTACAATCTTTCTCTTTCTAATCATTTTTTCGTAAATGCTATATAAATATATACAGGATGTCCACGCGAAAGAGTTACTACTTTTTTGCCTATACAATTTTTTTAAATAAAAGAGAATAGATTTAATGTTTACAGATCGGTTATTTAATGTTTGGAATAATGTATGCAGGCTCTTTTGACTGCATTTTTCATTACTTTTAGACACATTTCATACATTTAATGTTCCTTTTAAGTTGTTCAATATTTGTATAAACCTTACTTTTAAGATAACCCCATAAAATGAAGTCAAGAGCAGTTAACACCGTGGAGGCCAATCCACTTCACAATATTTCGAAATTAACTATTGTGGAAACATTTCTCGTAACAATTCCATGGTTTCTCTAGCAGTATGGCATGTGGCACCATCCTGTTGGATTCACATGTTCACCAAACTATTGGCATGCAATTCTGCATGCAAATGAATGATAATGTTCGCCAGCAACTGTAACAGGCGGATGGGTCGGATCAAGGTGTTATGCGAACCGTGCCGATGATCAGCCTCGCTGCTGACCCATCTAAAAATAATTGCTCAGTCCTCCAGTTAAATGTCCGGAGACCTTTGGATACCTGGCGACCTCCAGTTGTATGTAGCCTTACTCGTGTATACGGATTTCTGCACGGGCGGTCCATCATTTTCTCCGATACTCGGAGAAGTGGCCAGCCCTTCTCAAATGCTGGTAAAGACGGGGTAGTCTGTGACTCCAGCCGTCAGGATGGCTAGGACTGGTTCCAAGACTTGCAAGCCAGGAACTAGTGGTAGTGGTAAATTGAAGAAAGTCATTGCTCCTTCGGTTCCGAGATGTCCTGTAGGACAAGGCGTTCGGCCTTCCGTGTATTGGACAACATCTGGGACCCCCGCCAATCTGTAGAGACGCGGGTTGGTATCAGCAACGGCTGAAACTGACCGCGTGTGCAGATCAAAGATTGGCCTTCTTGTACAGCAAGGCGGCCGAGGAGTTAGGCGAGATATGGCCAGGAGCGAAGCTCAGGGCAGTTCCGAAGGAGGATATACCGAGTAGGCCTAAGGCAATGGTCTGGAACCCACGGAGCCGATTAACCTGGATGAATCCCTGATAATTATCCAGTTTCAGATTATGTATTATGATAATCAATAAGGAATCCCTCTCCTGTCAAAAACCAAAGGGGTTATAAACTTTGGCTTCGGCTCAGTCACCCTTAAGGTGTTTAGGAAGGACGAGGTCGGAGTAAAACCGAACACCGCGCTGGCCGAAAAGGGAGAGCAAGAGGTCCAGCTGGTTGAGGGAAGCTCGACGAGTGGTACCTCTCCAGAGGAAACATCACAGCTAGTGGCGAACCCAAGTAAGGAGTTAACTAGAGATCTTATGGATCGACTATCTCTAGGCTTGGGGAAAGGGGACATATCGGACTCTGAGAGGAGAGTTGTGAACCTCCTTAAGTTTAGGGTCTGAGGAGGAGTGAGACGGAGGATACCGTCGACTCCGCAGGGTCCAACTAATTGACGTAGCACGGCTATCGCGATAAGGTGAGTAAATACTGTTACCAATGATCAGGTGTGTGTAAATAAATCTACATCACACCAAGACTGCTTCGGCCGCGCTACTTCTCAAACTTGCTAAGTCAGGGGAGAAGATAGTTCTGATCCAAGAACCTTGGATCAAAAACAACAAGATCTGTGGTCTGCGAGTGAAGGGGTACCCCCTTTTTTACGCTTGTGGGATGGAAAAGAGCAGATCATCTATATTGGTAGAAAATAATATAAATGTTTTCTACTTCCGCAGTATAGCAATGGGGACATCATTACGGTCTGTATATAGACGGAGGTAAAGAGATTCTGGCTTGCAGCCGCATACATGCATCGGGCGAAGCCAGTGCCACCAGATTTACTAGGCTCACTTGTTTGTGACGCGGCAAGGAGGAAGGTGGGAGTTATCCTAGGGTGTGACGATAACGCGCGCCATACCATCTGAGGTAGCTCGGACATCAATGATAGGGATGAGTTACTTC
The DNA here is from genome assembly GCA_963691935.1 of Nephrotoma guestfalica. NCBI lineage: Eukaryota > Metazoa > Arthropoda > Insecta > Diptera > Tipulidae > Nephrotoma > Nephrotoma guestfalica. Next base: position 152,446,658 of record OY829914.1, on the reverse strand, counting down.
TCGAATTTCTTTTATCATCGAACCTCATTATTAGTAATATAGGTCGGGAACCCACCTCTATTATTAACAATAGACAGGAGGTTCTGGATGTTACTCTGGTCTCCGATTTTATTTCACCTATGATCAGAGAAAGGAGGGTGGCGAAGGAGCATTCCTTCTCTGTCAATCGGGGCACCTAATGTTCAAGCTCAATCTCCAAATTAGAATGCAGTGCGTGTTCAAAAATCCCCGGAGGACAATATGGTGCGACCCAGGACTCCCCGATACGGGTAGTGATCGGGATTCAATGGTGGATACTCTTACTAGGACTTGCAATACCTTTATAGGAAAGCTTGCCCATTATCAAAGCTGAGGGGTAAGCGAAAACCTGTTTGGTGAACCTCGGCACTTGCGGAGTGGCGAAAAGTCCGTCAGTCTGCTTTCCATAGAGCGAAAAGATCAAGAGAAAGTCAAGACTGGGACTTCTATATGGAATGCATCAGAGTATACAAAAGGGGCACAAGGAAGGCGCAAAGAAATTCGTGGAGGCTCTTCTGTGATATAATGGAAGGGGTCTCGGATAGTCCATCTGTTCCAGGCTATCTGCTAAAACCGGATGGCGAATGGACGGTTTCTAGTGAAGAGACTCTTGATCTTTTGATGGAAACTCACTTCCCGGGTAGTGAGGATGCGTCGATTGCAGGGTCTTTGGTTAACTGCGGGTCTGGGGATGACTGCGACGTCCAATTGTTGTGTACATATATTCTGAATACACGGAAGATGAAACGGGCTATTGAAGGTTTGAAGTTCTTTTAGTCAGGTGGTTCGGATATGATTGTACCAGCAGAAATTCAGAAGAACTCGGAGGTGTTATTTCCCTGGCTGGAGGCTATCTTCAAAGGGTGTCTGAAGCTAGGATACTTCCCCAAAAAAATGGAGGGAGGCTAGAGTGATCTTCAACCAGAAAGCGGGTAGAAGCTTGCACAGAACCCTAAAGACTTAGGGCGCTTTCAACAACGTGAAGATCGAGGCAATTAGGGAATGATTGTTGCCACTTGAGATTGAATACCCAGTAATAAGGCTAATTAACTATCTGCTAGGTAGCACAAGGGTTATAGCGGAGATGGGGGAAGTCTCTGTTAGAAAAGGGGGTGTTCGGGGAACACCCTAGGGAGGTGTACTCTTCCCCCTTCTTTGGAATGTAGCAATCAATTCACTACTATTGGAACTGGAGGTTGGAGGAATAGGTATGGTTGCCTATGCCGATGACGTAGCGATAGCTGTCTCGGAGAAGCACCTATGTACAATCAGAGATGTGATGTAGAATGCGTTATCAATCACTGCGGGTTGGGCTAGCAGATGTGGATTGGGGATTAACCCATCTAAAACAGAGCTGGTCCTTTTCACTAGGAGATATAAAATTCCGGTAATGATTCCAGCAAGTTTAAATCGTACTATGCTGGCCCTTACTGATAGGGCGATATTCCTAGGGATTCTTCTCGACAGTAGGCTCAGTTGGAAACCAAACACGATAGAAAGAGTGAAGAAGGCCACTGTGGCACTCTACTTTTGTAAAAATGCCATCGGAAGGAAATGGGGCTTTAAACCGGAGCTGATGCACTGGCTTTACACGGCAGTTGTAAGGCCCGTACTGCTGTATGGTGTAAGTTAATGGTGGCCAGCTCTGGAGAAATTATCATACAGGAACATGATGGCGAAGGTGCACAGGGCAGCCTGCTTGCTCATAAGTACCTTCTCCCGTTGGCTATTATACGGCCGCCCAGCTATCATCGATTTCGGGGTGGAAGTGCCTGCAAAACGAACAGTCAACTATGGCCAATTATGTGAATGCCAATTATTATATAACACCCCTTTTGTGCTTTTGTGAGCGTTTGCCTGATTCTCTCTCCTACTGAGGATTGGAAGAATGGTTTCATTATGGAGACCGGGGTAGTTAAATTCTTCACTGACGGCTCCAAGCTCGATGGTAGAATGGGAGCTGGCGTGTTTTGTGGGGAATTAAATGTAAGTTTATCTTTTCATTTACCTGATTACTGCAGCGTGCAATATCGTTGAGTGATATCACTATATGTGTGACTGGACAATCGGGCGGCCATTCTTTCACTGGATTCAATTTCCCTGGCGGCAAGGGTGGCGTTGGATTGTCACACATCTCTTAACGAGATGAGTGAACACTTCAATATCCAGTTGGTCTTGGTTCCGGACCACTCGGACATGGAGGAAAATTGCAGGGCAGATGAATTAGCAAGGAACGGCACGACTCTCCAACTGAAACTTGGGAGAGAATGTGCAGGAAGGCCTATGTCTGTGCTGAAAGCAGCGAGCCATAGGAAAGCAGAGGCCTTGGCAAATGCTAGGTCGCTCGACAGTCCGACTGGCAGAGTAGTGAAGCAAGTATGGCCTGAACTGAGCTTGAAGCGATCCAAGATCTTGATCACACTAAGGAAGCGTGACATGTAGGTAAAGTTGTAAGGATACTTACCGGACACTGCCTTTTCGGAGATTACGCGAGAATACTCTTATTCACTTCATATGCTCATATCTTGCGCTAGCTGGCAGAAGACATGATTACTTGGGCAAATACACTATGAACAGTCTCTCTGATATCGAAAGCTGTAATATGCGAGATCTTTTACGTTATGTTAATAGCACTAGATGGGTTTACAGGGAGTTTAATGATGGCGGATCCTGTGGTATCGCAATGGACCAAAACTGGTCTAAGTGTGTGATAGCAACCACCGAAACCTAACCTAACCTAACCTAACTGTAACAGCTGAACCATACTGTCATTTGCAAGGGATGTAATTGTGATTGATGAATTATTTATGGATTCTCAGCAGCAATATTTTCTGGTGTTCTGACTATATGTTATTGCACACACTTTAGCTTATTTGCCACAGTATCTCTTTCTTCAAATTATTTGATAATTCGGTAAATTGTAGGCTTGGAAGGCACCATACTTATTCCGTAATTTTCACGTAATTTTCTTAATATTAATGTAATTGATGATTGACTTGTGTATAAGGTTTTCACTGTTAAAACGAGTTGATCAACCGAATATTTTTCCATAATTAATTTGCTACTTGGGTAAAGGTGGCAAAAAAATTGTTCATCTGCTTTCGGTTCAAATATGTTCCGTGGCAATGGAAAGTAGCAGAAGTAATCATGATAGCAAAACCTTAAAAACCACCTAACGATAAAAAATCATACAGGCCAATTTCATTGCTCCCAATTATGTCAAAATTCTTTGAAAAATAATTACTAAAAAGTCTTAAACAAATAATTAAGGAGCGACAACTAATCACTCCACATCAATTTGGATCACCAAAATTATTGAAAGAACGTTAGAACGTAAACACGTATGCTCCTGCATATTTCTGGACGTCGCCAAAGCATTCGATAAAGTCTGGCACAGTGGACTGGAATTCAAGCTGCACAGAGATCTGCCGAGGCAATTCTATGCCATACTAAGGTCTTATTTATCCAATAGACATTTTCGTGTGAAATATGAGGATGAATACTCCGAACTAAAGACAATTTCCACCGATGTCCCACAGGGGAGTGTCTTAGGACCAATCCTGTATTTATTATATACAAGAGATATTCCAACAACAGATGAAGGAACCATAGCCACCTTTGCAGATGACATAGCAATCATATGGTCATTGAACTAACGCCGCTGATGCAACGAGCAAACTCCAGAAGATTACCAATGCGGTTTGTATCTGGACTAAGCGCTGGAGAATCAAGCTTAATGAGACGAAATATTCACTTTACATATTCACTTTACATATCAAAAGGCTTTCCATCTATCGATAGAAATTAACTCATAACCGGTGGCATATGCAAATAAAGCTAAATATCTTGGCATGACACTCGATGCCAAGTTCAAGCGGAGAGAGCATGTCAAAAAGAAAAAAGAATAACTTAATATTAAGTTCAGATAAATGTATTGGCTCATAGTTAGAGGATCTGAGCTTACAATATACAACAAGCTGCTGCTATATCGGCAAATACTGAAGCCGATATGAGCCTACGGTATTCAACTCTGGGGATGTACTAATCAAACAAACGCCAAAATGATACAGACGTTTCAAAATAAGGTTCTCCGTAGCATCGTAAATGCTCCGTGGTACACAAGAAATGAAGACCTTCACAGGGACTTACAGATGGAATACATCAAAGATCAAATAAAATAGCATACCGTCAAACACGAAATAAGGCTCCAGGAACATGGAAACGCCTATATTCGCCATATGATGATAACCTTGTCGTTGAAAAAAGACGTCAAAGAACGAGGCCACTGGACCTAGTAAACATACTAAATTAAAATTATATTTTAAATAGGTTTAATTAATTTTGCGACTAACCATTGGGTTTCACACACAAATCAGAATTGTTTAAGAAATGTAAAATTTGTAAATTTGAAAGATAAATTGCTAGATGAGCACAGTCTCAGTTGTAATTAATAATGAAAAAACCTGTCGTGGACACCTTGCATTTTTCAAAATATTGGCAAAAAATAAAAAAGCTCGTATGAAAGCTGCCACTACCGGTGGACTGATTTAGACCAAAATTCACTTGGAGTTTCACAAGTTTTATCCCTATCAATCAATCCTTCTGGGCTCTACAGAAGTAGAATTTTAGTTGAAAAACTGTTTTTGTCAACAATTGTCCGATTAAATTTCCGATTAAATTTTTAAAAACTGATCTGGACCGGTATTATTGCAAATTTAATAAATAATATTTTAGTTCTTACAGAATGTTTTAGTTGTTTTTCTCTTAAATGATATACTTTTCAAAATATTTGCAAAAAAAGGGTTCTATGGAAGCTTTTACTTCCGGTAGACCAATTTCGGGCAAAAATCACTGGAATAACCCAATTTATGGAAAACGCTTAAGTATGAAGTTTTATTCCAATCATTCCGTCTGCGCTTTATAGCAGTTACAGACATTTAGTCGACAAGGCATACATACTCGTATATAAACACAGGTTTTTTAAAAATTACATTTCTTGACCGGTGATATTGCGAATGGTAAATTTGCAAAAATCTCGAGGTCAAAATTTTTCATGATTCTATACTTTATTTTAGTACGTAAAAGAACGTAGAATACGCTATAAAATACAATCTTTGGCAGAACTATTCATGTTGGACGTGTTTCAGTGAATTGTTGTTTCTGTAAATTTTAACTTTCGCTGAATTGATGTTGTTGGAGGATAATAGTTGATTGTAGTTTAAGGAGAATTGTGATTTCCGATGATATGTCACTTTCTTTTAATTGTTTTTTCGGTAATTGAATCGAATATAGTGAACGACTGGTTATTTTGTTGATGGTATACGACAACATAGTTACTCGTTATTGATTCGTTATTTTCATAATAAGAAACTAATATTAATGTCTCGCTTTATCTTGCGAACCCGTTATTTTGATACTTAGTAACAAGCATAATATATATTCAGGTTGGGATAATAATAGAACAATTTCTGTACAATATCATAAATTTGCACCAATCTCAATTTAACAAATACTTGAACCGGAGATATCTATGTATTTTTATAGTAATAATTATCAAATAAATTACAACTTCCGGTTAGCCACGAATCATTTTGTTAATAAAACTTAAAGATGTACATCCACTCGACCAGATTTTGTTGTGTAGCTGTGATATTGCCTGTAAAGCGATATCGTCACAATATTACCCAGGTCCATATATTAAATTCCGTAGATATGTACAATATGCCTTTTTTAAGGTTTCTTTGTAGTTTGGAGGTTTTCAAAGTGGTGCAGTTTTACAAATTCCGAATTATTATTATTATGAAAAACCTCACATGTAATATCCGATACAATTACTTGTTCGTTAACTCTATTAACTTTACATGTGGAATTTTCGTACTTAGTCATCATTAAAAACGAAAAAACGACATTTATGTGGTATTTTGATCTACGTCGTTAAATAGATGTAAATTACTACCATAACTCTTTTCGAAGTGATATTCACCATGAAAAGCGATAGTTTCGAATGCATCGTTACGATGACACATTTGGATTGGTAATTTTATGCAATTATCTTCTATCGATAAATCAATCAGTAGAAACAGAGTTAACGTTCGTTAACCAATTTAATTGGTAGTTCAAAGGAAAATCCGTTCATTTAAAAACTAAATTACAAATTCACAATATAAAATTCAAAGAAAACAAGTATATTGCCGTCTCCGTTTAACTAATAGTCAGATTACTGTTAATTACAAGAAACCTTGAACGTGATATAGAAATATAATATGTCGGTTAGACCGACATATTATATTTCTATATTGTCTATCGGTGAGACAGCTTAAACCAATATACACAATAATAAATACATAACATTTAGGAATTAATTAAAAACGTGTTGAAGTTTCTTAGTTTATACCGAACAAATAAAAAGCTCAAACTCTAATCAGATCTATTGCAAACGAGTTAATTAATTTGCGCAGTACAGATAATTTTAATCGAGTGCACAGTTTATTTGTGAATTAATAGTAGAACACTAAAGTAATTTAAAAATATGCCGTTAATGAAAAACGAATTATCTAAAGTCATTAATGTTGTGGAAACATTTGACGTTAAGGATACTATTGAACGAAACATCAAGTATACAAACAATAAAATTGAATCGTTTTATATTTGTAATTTAGATGAAATATTCTTTAAATATAAATTGTGGTTGGGTAAAATACCAAGAGCGCATCCTTATTATGGTAAGTAAATGACAGTTCAATTACGAAGCTGTGAGATATATTGTTGTTAATAGTAAAAAGTGTTGTGCTTTGAACATTGTGCGAGTTTCTAACATCTAACAGCCTGTGTCAATTTAATTACAATGATAAATATTTTAAATAGACAATTAATTTTTGTGCGATTTTCGAAAAAACTAGAAACTGAAGAAGTTTTTAAAATCAAAATGTATAGTTCCTATAAAATATATCAAAAATACTTATTTTAACAATTTTGTGATGTATATTATTAACAGATGTCAGTACTTCATAATACGTATGTAGTTCACGCACTGTTGTAATTGTTGTTTTGATCAGTCTGTTTGCAATGATAGCGAAACTTTATAATTATTTATCGATAAAATAATTATTTTAAGATAACCATAACATGGAAAAACAGTTTATTTAGTTATACTTTAAAAATCCACCGAGTTTTGAATTTTGTTCTGGGGTAACTGTTGAAAAATTCAAAACAAAAAATTTTAGCGAACTTTATTCGAATAATATAATAATATAACTTTCTCTTTGGATTATCCGGTCTGTACATATTTGAATTTTTTTACCTCTATACCCTCGGACTTGTCACTATTATACCATTACTTAATTTAATTAAAATTTGTAAATGAGAAAAATAGACATGGACGCAATTATTGCATTATGCACTTTGTAGTACGTAATCTCTGTCATTGTAACTTCATTTTATAATCCCGTGGAGGTTTCCTCAATAAACCAGACTGTAAACGAGTCGTTTGGTTATTATATGATATACATTAGATAATTGGATGCTAGTATTGACTTTATTAACTTATGTATACATTTTTCCTGTACTACTTTATGTATTATTTCCTGTAATTCAGTAACTATTACGAGTAAATTTATATGATCTTGATATTTACCTCAAATTCAAAAGTAAACAATAATTACATTACGTTTACTGTTTATGTTAAACAACCACTAATAGGTGCTAATAGTACTAAAGAATGTCATGTATAACATAAAAATACGCAAAGTCAAAGATAAAAAAGTAAATTAATTTATGATTAATATACATAAAGCGAAAATTAAATTTGTCGCAACCTAAGGCAAAAAGTCAATTAAGTTAGCCCGAACCCGAAAGTTTTGGTAGGTTTCTTCGCTAAAGTGTAGCCATCCCGAAAAAAATGTATATATTGAAAAAGTGTAGTCTCATCCCGAAAATATATAAAAAAAGTGTAGGATTCACGAGAAAATGTAAATTTTGGAAAAGTGTAGTCCCATCCCGAAAAAATCAGCAAATTAAGAAAAAATATTTTGTGTAGCTCTGCATTATTTTGATAATGAATAATGTATTCATTATTCTTTAAAATACCAAACAAGAAAATATATATAAAAATTATATACCTATATAAATATTATATTTTTTCGAAAACTGAAACTTGAGATTTGGGAGTTTTGTTGCGTTTCACTTGCCTACTAGATGCATAAAATTAATATTATTGTTGATTGATGTAAATAATAATTAAATTTTATATTTACATCTAGTGTGCTGTTGAAACAACTGAAAAACCGCAACAAATTCATATCCATATCATGGAGATAAAATATTTAAATTTGAATAAATATATAAATCCTACTTCGTCGGTGTGTGGTATAGGGACACTTGAAATTCTCGGAAGCCAATCCTAGGGATATTCGACACCATTGGCACATACCACCAGATAGGGCTTGGTTATGACTATCAACCACAATAAATTTATATTCATATCATGGAGATAAACTGTTTAAATTTGAATAAATATGTAAATCCTATTTCGTCGGTGTGTGGTATAGGGACACTTGAAATTCTCGGAAGCCAATCCTAGGGATATTCGACACCACTGGCAAATACCACCAGATAGGGCTTGAATTTGACTATCAACCACAATAAATTCATATCCATATCATGGAGATAAAATATTTAAATTTGAATAAAAATATAATACTGTGGGCAAAAAATAGTAAGATTTTGCTCATAATTTTAAAATTCTTTATTTATTTCGTAAAATCTATTTCGTCCCCTTTTAAAGTAATCCTCCCCGGCCTCAATACACTTCTGCCAACGTTTTTACCAATCCTCGAAACAGTTGTTAAAGTCAATTTTCGGAATAGCCTCCAATGCGCGTAGCGTTTCACGTTTAATGTATTTAATTGACTCAAAACGGTTTCCCCGGAGCGGTCGTTTGAGTTTGCTGAACAGTCAGAAGTCACACGGAGCTAAATCAGGCGAATACGGTGGTTGCGGAACGATATGGGTGGAATTTTTGGCGAAAAAATTACGTAAAACCAATGCAGTATTTGAAGGCGCATTATCGTGGTGTAAAAACCAAGAGTTATCGACTCACAATTCCGGCCTCATAACACTCACGCATAACACTCAAATAGTACTCCTTGTTGATAGTTTGTCCGGTCGGAAGGAATTCGGAGTGCACCACACCTCGATAATCGAAGAAAACTGTCAACATCAGCTTGATTTTTGATTTGTTTTGAAGTGGTTTTTTCGGCTTCGACTCACCTGTTGCACGATATTCGGCCGATTGTTCGTCTGTTTCCGGGTCGTAAGCATAGATCCAAGACTCATCGCCAGTTATAATACGTTTCATGACATCCTGGTAGTCGACAGCCTTGTTTCACAGACGTCAACGCAACGCGGTTTTTCCAAAAAATTAGTGATTTTAGAACCAATCGTTTTCACTGATCCTTCGGATATTTCAACGATGCCAGTAGGGTCTCTGATTGTTAATCGTCGATTCTCGAGCACCAATTCCTTGATTTTATTAACGTGTTGATCATCAGTTGATGTTGATGGCCGTCCTAGACGTGATTCGTTGTCAACACGTTCTCGACCCTCTGTGAACAATTTGTACCAATCAAAAACACTTGCTCGCAACATACAATTATCACCTAAGGCCTTTAGCAACAATCTAAACGTTTCGGCACCACAAAATTGATTCCGCACACAAAATTTAATAGAACTTCTTTGTTGAATAATTTCACTCATTGTAAAAATCGCCGAACGCACTTTTTGAACTTCATTTTTAGTCATACCAACATAGGAAAAAAAATATTTCGACGATTGGTTTTCCGCGCGAAATTTAAATCAAAAAGTCTTACTACTTTTTGCCCACAGTAGTAAATCCAATTTCATCGGTGTGTGGTATAGGGACAATGGTCCAGCTGGACGTAATCTGTTAGTTAGCATTAACATCAATTGAATTTTGTAACTCGGAATATCAAACAGATAGGATTTATCAACTGTAATAAGGTACTGGTAGTTAGCAGTATCATCACTGATGTCGAATATCCCTAGGATTGGCTTCCGAGAATTTCAAGTGTCCCTATACCACACACCGACGAAATAGGATTTACATATTTATTCAAATTTAAATATTTTATCTCCATGATATGAATATGAGTTTGTTGTGGTTGATAGTCATAACAAAGCCCTATCTGGTGGTATATCCCACTGGTGTAGAATATCCCTAGGATTGGCTTCCGAGAATTTCAAGTGTCCCTATACCACACACCGACGAAGTAGGATTTACATATTTATTCAAATTTAAATATTTTATCTCCATGATATGGATATGAATTTATTGTGGTTGATAGTCATAACCAAGCCCTATCTGGTGGTATATGCCACTGGTGTCGAATATCCCTAGGATTGGCTTCCGAGAATTTCAAGTGTCCCTATACCACACACCGACGAAATAGGATTTACATATTTATTCAAATTTAAATATTTTTTCTCCATACTTTGATTATGAATTTGTTGTAGTTGATAGTCATAACCAAGCCCTATGGAGAAACTGAAGCAAAACACATTTAGCTAAGTTAATTGTTTAACAATATTTATTTATTTTATGATACATATTTTAATCGTAGTTAACGAACGCTTCAATTTTTCCAATGTTTTTCTCCAGTAAGATTCAGTTAGATTAATAAAATTCACTCACTATTCTAGTCTTATCAAATATTATCTAAAATGGAGTATTATATAAATGGGTCATATAAAATCAAATACTTATCTTGTTAAATAATTTAATACCCTTTTCGTTTACGTATGGTACATTTAACAAATTCTCTGTAAACTTTGTTAACACAATTACTATTAAGAAATTTATTGTTTACTTTAATATGTCAAAATAATGTCAATCACTTTGTCATCTAATGTACTAGATTAGCGAGTATGTTTTATGCAGTTTCCTAATTAGTATCTAGTAGTATAAAATGATTTAATTCCGAAAATCAATTAGTATACATGAGATGACAAAATTGAATCGATAATTTTAAGAACTTTGGGGAAAATAATTCTTCTTTTTCTATCTGGCGAACGAATCACATCGGAACAAAAATCATAAAAGTGTTATAAAATAAAATTGTAAAATAAATTGCATGTAATTAAGTTTATTGCGGTTGTTTATTGCGGAGCGAAGATCAAAGTGGAATTGAATAAATTCAATTATTGGGTCGATACAAATCTTCTGGTGTTATCAACAACTTATCTGCGAACATTGTATACGAATATTGTTCGTAAACTGCGACTTGAGAGTTTGGAGTTTTTCAGTTGTTTCAACAGCACACTAGATGTAAATATAAAATTTTATTTATTATTTACATCAATCAACAATAATATTAATTTTATGCATCTAGTAGGCAAGTGAAACGCAACAAAACTCCCAAATCTCAAGTTTCAGTTTTCGAAAACATATAATATTTATATAGGTATATAATTTTTATATATATTTTCTTGTTTGGTATTTTAAAGAATAATGAATACATTATTCATTATCAAAATAATGCAGAGCTACACAAAATATGTTTTCTTAATTTGCTGATTTTTTCGGGATGGGACTACACTTTTCCAAAATTTACATTTTCTCGTGAATCCTACACTTTTTTATCTATTTTCGGGATGAGACTACACTTTTTCAATATATACATTTTTTTCGGATGGCTACACTTTAGCGAAGAGACCTACCAAAACTTTCGGGTTCGGGCTAACTTCATTGACTTAAGGCAAAAGAAAGAGCTCATCTCGCCTTGAGCTTAGTGATAATTACGTTTGAAATGGATAGAATGGGTCCATTATATTTCAAATCAATTATAACTAAGTTAGGATCCAATTATTCAAAAGGCGTTTCACCAGCTGTAATAACTTTTTCGCAAGGTTTAGCACATCGTCCACTATGGAAAATGTGTCAGGGAATATTCGTTTCTTTGCACTTGCAACCTATTTATTTTTAGTTTTTATTTATTGAGAGAAATCGAGTACATATGATTCGAATATTAAAAAGTACAAAAATACAACATGCAATATAATAACATTATTCAATAGTGAATTAAAAAAATAAAATTATAGGTCAACAAATAAAATAAAATTAAAAATTAGAATTTAAAAAAATGTCTCTTCAGTATTCTTTTGAAGTCGTCGCTAGATCTAGAGAAGTCAAATTAGACTTGTATTTCTTTAAAACATTTTTGTCATTTCATTAATTGGTTCATGTTCACCATAATTAGTTCTATGAAATTCTGGTTTTAAAAAATCGTATTGTCGAAGATTCGCGGTAGGAACATAAATATTTAGCTTTCCAAGAATGTAAGATGAGTGCCGTTTTTCCCAGGAGTACATTTTCAATGAGCATTGCCCCAAGTAATTTTGGTCTTTTAGCCAAAGTCAAGATCTTATTATTTTTACATTCTGGTTTTACATCATGTTCGTAGTCCGTAATCAGTTAATTTCATTATAAACAATAACACTTGCTTCTGAATACTTTCAATTCTATCAATATGAGATTGATAGAAATGGCACCATACTGGGACTACATTATGGAAAGCTAAAGTAAAAGATGAACAAGGTTCCCCGAACGTTGAGTTTTTGATTCATCCCTTGTTAAAAGCAAACATAGAATTCGCCGTGGCATTAATCAGATCAATGTGTTTGTTAAAGGACATATTTATACTTTTGATTTTTAAGCCTTGGATGTTATAGTCACTAATTGCAGGTGTTTTTTCCGGTGCAAGGACATAACTTTATATTTTTCGATATTGAGATGTAAAACCACTCGCTAAATTTATCTATGTTGTTTCGTGGTAATTTTTAAGTCATCCGCAAATAGAAGTACAGATGAGTTAAAAATTACATCAATCAATTAATATAAGAAATATCCATGAACCAACAAGTGAGGCTCGTAGAACACCAGAGGCCTCTATTTTATTTGTTCTTTGTTCTCCAATTTCAATATATTGTAATTTATCCGCAACCGTCCCAAAATTACATTAATTAAATTGTCATGGCTGATGATTGACATGAAAATTGTAGCAGTGGTATTGCAGTTTAAGTTCAGCTGGTGTTTGAAGTCGAGGATGTGTTCAGGTTTGTAGACTGAAATATATTGGAAGAACTGGGCAAACATGTTGGCTATTTCTTCAGGATTTGATGATTTAGAGCCTCATAGGTCTCATTATTAGAAATTTTTTGATTATACTTACGATTAATACTTGAACATATATTATTATTTAATATTTATTAAATATATTAGTTTCTCTTATGTCAGTGTTCACCATTTGCGCATTATAGCAAACGTAGAAAAGAGGAAACAGTGAACAAATTTTAATACATTAAAAATGTACAATGTCAATAGAATCAAATTTACATAAATTCAGTAGGGAGTTTTAAAAGTTTTTATAATTCGCGGGAATTTATACATCATTTCCACGAAACATGAATATATAAAATTCACAGGAAGAGAGTAATATACAAGTAAGTCAATCATGAGTTTTATTACGTATGTGGCTAGAATTATTCTTTAAATTAATATAAATATTGAGTTATGCCTTTTCGAATGAATAATAATTTCTTTTTTGTCAAATATATAGTTTTTTTTAACTGATTCTAAAGATTAAGGAACATACCAAAAATGATAAATCGATTTTTTTTAAAAATTGTATTTCTTTTAATGTGCATTTTTTTATTTCTTCAAAATATTTCGAATGCATTATTTTCAATACACAACGATTAGGAAAATCATTTTTATATAAACTATGTATAGAGCTGTCAAAATGTATTCTATCTATTCCAAAGTGTTTTTTTCTTACGTCTCTCACAAAATATTCTGAGGCCACGTGATCAGTTTTCTATTCTTTCTAACCTCCTGTGGAATGAATTTAAAAGAACACGGTGATGTTCGCGAAGTCACTTAATTAAATAAGTAGTCTAGAAAAATAAATTTCTGTCGTGTATCTAGTGGCACAAGTGCAGTTTTCTCCACTGGTCTAGTGCAGTTTTGTCCACTGGTTTAATTAATTACAAATAAAAACAATAAAAGATCCATATAGTTGAAATTTAATGAAAAGGCGCATTTTATTTAATTTTTTGTTTAATTTTATTTCTTTTATAAAACATGTCCATTGCATAAGAAATTTATTTAAATAAAATATTTTCCATTAAATATTTTTTTTTTATTATTTTTATTTGTAACTAATTAGTTAATAAGTAGATCATTATTCTGCATTGATTGTTTGTCCAATTTTACAAGGTGGGAGCCAAGTGATCCGAGGTAAAATAATTCCCGGTAAATCACAAAACAATTTCAACTTAACCGTAAATATTTTTTGTCGTATGTAATATTGCCTTGATGCTGAGCAGCGAAAGTAGATATATAGTCATGAAACACAATATTCCAGTTCATAGAAACGTGCATATCGGCTATTACTGTTTAAAGCGTTCTCTTTATGTGTTTTCATGGAATTGTAATTTTCATGAAAAAACAGAATAAATGTAACAGAATAAACGGAGGTCATAACTTTAAATTTTTCATAGTAAATAATCTTTCAGAAAAATCTGGCGCAAAACGGAACTTATACAAGTTAAAACATTTATTTTCGTTGACACAAAAAAAATATATTTTTTCACAAGAGGTTGTACCTCGCTTTATCTCTATATTACGATTACACACTTTTACTTAGAAACTACACATATTTATAATTTACAATTTGCTGACTTATGCTATGCGATTTTAAGACATAAATGGAAAATTTCCATTTAGGTCGTTTACATTTAGATCGGAAATGCAACTTCATGTTTCACAATAATTTTATGGGAACGTCTACGAAAAGTGTTTCCATGGAATATGAGAGGTTGGGCACGTGTTGTGCAACGTGATCAAGTTTGTTAACTTAACTCTTCTCCACTTAAATTCGATTGTCCGCAATCGATCAAAAATATGGTATGTTGTTAAAATTAGGATTTGAAGTTTTTGAGGATTCGGCTTGCTGGATTTGATCTTGAACTTTTGGGTTATTAGGGGGTTCGATTCTTGTGGTATCCGTAGAGACCTAATCTTGCTTTCTTTTAAACCGTTTAATGTATTCTAGGATATTTTTCTTCAAACACTTGAGAGCTATTACTATTATGACTATGCTTACAGGAAATGTGAATCCTTGAATTAAAAATCGGTTGGACTTGGATTCTGACTGTAACATTTCTATTGCGTCAGTATTATTGATATGAAGCACCTCCATCATTTCTAGAGATAGAATTTTCTTAATTTCTTTTTCTTTTGGGAGTGGGTGTAAAATTGCTGGTAGAGCTTGGAAATGGGACACTTCTTGTGAGATGAATAACTTGTCATTGATTTTTACCGTTACGCCGTGAAACTTTACTAGGAATGTACCGTTTAATTTGTGTGGTAGTGTATTCACTAAAAGTGATCCATTAAAATTATTCAGGAGAATTATTCCTGGTGTGATTTCTTCGACAGTTGGAATATGTTGGTTATTGATGATATTGCAATCCGCCGATGTGCTTCTAAAAATATTTGGTATGCAAGTTGTATTTGATATATTGATAATATTGTTTGAATTACAAATAGATATAAAATTAAAGGTTCTACAATTTTCTTTTAGGGCAAGAATTACGTTATCGTTCTTTAGAATATTGTCGTATAATATTTCTGTTGTTACTTTATTTCTTTTTACTGGTCTTAGAATAATTTTCCGAAAAATATCCTGGTTCGTTATAGGAATATTTACGATATACATTATAGTATTATAATTTGTAATGATCTTAATTTCCGAGAAGTTTAGTGCTTCTTCAATTGTATTGAATGGTAAATTTTCTTTCTTAAAAGTACTTATAGCCAGTTTTATTTCCTGTTTAGATAATATTAACGAATTTACCATACCCAATTTTGCCCAATGTATCGCATAGTTTATATTTATTAGGTCTTCTTTTAGAATTTTTAACTTATATTCTACATCTAATATAATCTTATTACTAATGGTTTCATTATTCCTAAGGATTTTATTTATTTCATTATTGATTATTGTTAAGTTGTTTAATCGTTCCGTAAGCAAATTATTTATAATAACCTGTCTGTTATTGTTTTCCAAAACGCTATTTGTCTTCTGTTTAATAGTGATGAAATCATTGTGGTCGGGGTTTCCCGCGATCCACTTCCATGCACTTCCGATAAAATTAAGCGATCTTTTGTTTTTTCGCGGCTTTAGGTTTTCGATCAGGTTTTGAATTTGTTCTAGTTCGTACGATATGTATGGGAAAAGGTGGTGGCCTTTGCAACCATCCGTATTGATAAGATTATGGATTCCAAATGTTACGTTTTCATATTCGTCTATGTCAATAGTATGTATAATTTTAAAAGTCCCTGTCTGTAGTTTCGCCTGTCCAGTGTGTATTGATATTACCAATGAGTTCGTGAAGTCTAATATTTGAATTTCGGCGTTTGTGGGATAGTGAATGTATCTGAAATATAGGATTGTAATTAGAGCTACTAGTTACGAATATTAGTTTTATGGACAACTCTTCCGGCTTCTGTGATAACTGTACTGTTTTTGTTTTCCAACTAAAAATAATCTTTCACATAACGCACAGTTAGTTTAGAGCCTAGCCTTTCATTATATTTAACGTAAATAACATCACCTGGCAAATACTGTTTTACCGGTTTCCTCCTTTTATTATGCTGTTTTAGATCTTTTTCCTGTTTAAATTTTAGTCTTTCTATATTGCTCAACCGAGCGCGTTCAAGTTGCTCGGGGTCTAGATTGGGAATACGACCAAAGAATAGCTCTACAGGTTTCTTTCCCGTAGTGGAATGGATCGTATGATTATACTCATTAACAGCTCGTTATAATAGTTGTTCGAAAGAACGAGGTGGTCCTTCTGCCTTCAAACATCTCATAATTTCTATTAGTGTTGAGTGGAACCTTTCAATTTGCCCATTTCCTTCGCTTTTATAAGGTGGCGTGATGAATACTTTGATGTGCAGGTCATCGCTCATCATAGAAATAATTGAAGCCGAAGTAAGCGACTTTTCATTATCTATCACGACAACGGCCACTGGAACACAGAAGTAAAATAAAATATCTTGAAGAGGTTTTTTGATGTGTTCCACTGCTCGTGATTCGATAACTTTTGCCTGCGTGAACTTAGTAAATTTGTCAATTGCAGTTAGGACTAGATATTTCTCGGTTGAAAAAATACCTAAATGTATGGTATGACCGAGGTATTCAGGTATGGGTGTATTATGAATCTCTTGGTTGTTTGGGTGCCGGTCATATTTATTTTCTTTGCATATTGTGCAAAGTTTTACCAAATTTTTAATTTTTGATGCCATTTTTCGAAAATAATATTTTTGAATAACCTGCATGCGATTTTCGAAGGGGTTACAATGAGCACGCTTGTGTTCAGTTAAAATTATTTGTTCTTGTTGGCCTTCATCCTCAACATCTTCTACTATATTCCGCGTAAATCTGATTTTATAGCTATTGAAGTGGAGTGTGTAAATTTCCTGGATTTTTCCCATAAGCGATTGACAATAGAAGGATTCAAATATCTTTTGAAAATATTCGTGAGTTCACTTTCGTTGAAGCTTGGCTGTGTGAGAATATGTCTCGTATAAGAAGATGAAAAGACGGTTTTAATTTGGTAACTAGTTTCGAATTCGTTTAGTCGTAGCACCAATTGATTACGAAAAACATTGATTGGAGCCTCTACAGATGGTATCAAAGTAGGAGAAGAACTATCATCACTGTGTTGCGTAGACGTTAATGAGTTTATTTCTTCTGGATTCGGTAGTCTCGAGAGGGAATCTGCTACCACATTCGATTTCCCTGGTTTATATGCTATTTCATAATTGTACTCTTCGAGGATAGCTTTCCAGCGTTTCATTTTGCTATTCGTATTTTTTTTGCTGAGCGCATATGTTAAAGGCTGATGATCGATGAAGATTTACGTGAGCCATACAAAAAATTCCTCAGAGAGTTGAGTGCCCAAATGATCGCCAACATTTCTTTCTCATTGGTGGCGTAATTCTCCTCTGTTTTACTCAACGTTCTTGAAATAAAGGTTATAGGTCTATTTTCTTGCATAAGGACTGCTCCGACCGCGTAATCGGAAGCATCCGTAGTTAATTCAAAGTCCTTGGCAAAGTTTGGATGAGATAACAATACTTCTTCGGAAACGAGTGTGCTTTTTAATGTTTCAAATGCACACAGGGCGTTTTTATTAAGGCAAATTAATTTATTTTTTGAAACATTTTTGGACACTAGTCCATCCTCCCCTCTTAAGAGGGATGTTAGGGGTTTCGCCAGCTTCGCGTAATCTTTAATAAAGCGGCGATAATACCCTGACATGCCTAGAAATGATCTTAGGTCTTTAAGGTTTTCTGGTGGAGAAAGGTTTAGAATAGCACTAATTTTCTTCGGGTTTGGTCTTATCCCATTTATCCCGACAATAAATCCTAAAAATTCCACCTCTTTCTGGAGAAATTCGCACTTATCCAATTGCACTTTCATATTGGCAGCTTCTAGGGTTTTGAATACCAATTCCAAGTTTTGAAAGTGTTCCTCTTGATCTTTACCAAATATGTTATATCGTCAATATAGACGTAACATCGTTTGGCTATATGCTGCCTCAAGATATCAGCCAAAGTTCTTTGAAATATGGATGGCGCATTTTTGAGCCCAAACGGTAATCGGACAAATTCATATTTCCCATTATTTATGGAGAATGCTGTTTTCTCTATATCAGAATTTCTAAGTGGAATTTGGTGGAATCCACTCTTAAGATCTATTGTGGTAAAAAACTTATTTCTTCCCAAATTTGAAAGAACTTCATTTATTTCTGGGATAGGATATCTATCGGGGATGGTAATAGAATTTAATTTTCGATAATCTATTACCATCCGATATTTTTTCTCACCAGATGCATCGTCCTTTTTTGGTACGATCCACACCGGAGAGTTATAGGGAGACCGTGAAGGTCTTATGATTCCTTCATTTAACAGTTCTTTGACTTGCCGTTCGACCTCGTCTTTCAAAGCCATAGGATAGGGATAGGCTCTTGAATAAACTGGAGTGTCTGTAGTAGTTCGGATTTCTCCTTTGACTGTGGACGTATAGGTAAGTTTTTTGTCCGGATCAGCAAACAGCTTGGGACATTTACCTATTATTTTTTGTAATTTTGATTTTTGTTCTGTACCCAAATGGTCTATTCTGAGTTTTATATTATTTACTGATTCTGAATTATGCTGTTTTAAAGGAATTTTAATGCTGCGGAAAATAGTGATGTGGCTCTCGTCCGTGTGGATTATGGCTTTAAGTTCTCTTAATGAGTCATTTCCTATTATGCCATTAAACGACTTGAGACTTGGAAGAATGTAAAATTTTAGTTTATTAATATTTTGTCCGAATAAATTTACATAGGAATGATGAGTTATTTTGACGCTACCTCCAACGGAGTTAGCCATGAAAGAATTTTCGTTCGGTATAGGGTTTCTAATGTGTTTGTTTTGAATATAGTTTTTATTAGAGCCTGTGTTTATAAGAAATTTTAACGTCTCTCCGTTTCTAAGTGTTTGTTCGTAAACGGGAAGCGAAGAGCGGTTCAATCTAAAAAATAGATGTCGTCCAACTGTTCAGTCTGTTCATCCGTCGTATTGTCGATTGTCTCTAGGTAGTCGTCTAAAGAGTGCTCGTTATTCTCAATGTACTCTTGTTCCTGTTCTGTTACGCTCGTTTCGTCAGGTACGTTCATTTCATCAGTTACGTTCGGTTCGTTAATATTTTGTTCCATGTGGTAAACCCTCTGAAGTTTATTTGGCGGATGAGATTGTTGTGACGGATTTGCGACATTACGTTTCTGTGGGAAGCGAGAATTTTGTGGTGGATTATTATAGTTTATGCGGTTAGATCGCATACTACGATCTACCTCCATCGGTTCTGGCTTTGGAAATGATCTATGAACTGGTGGAGAAGGTCTTGGAACTACTCCCATTCTTGGGTGAATAATTGACCTATTGGATTGTTGGAAAGGCCTGGGGAATGGATTTTGTATTCTCTGTGGATAGTGTAACAATTGAGGATAGAATGTCTGTCTGAAATGCGGGCTTGGTACAATATTTCTCTTAGGAGGGACAGGAGGAGGAATTTGTATTTGTAATATAAAAATATAAAATATTAAATATTGATATTTGTTGTAAATATCAATATTTAATATTTTATATTTTTATATTTTAATATTTTTAACTAACTAAAAATATCGTTTCTATAGTTAAAATAAATTTAAACTTCTTTTACATTTACTAAAATAACGTTTTATAATCCAACAAATTTACAGAAATTTTTACGTTTATTGAAAATTCCGCTTAATAATCAAATAAATTTAAATTTCATTCGCATTTATTTTTCACGTTTCTAACTTTTACGTTTATTTTCCGTTTTACGTAGATTCATTAAATTTGTTTCTTTCTCCCTTAATTTGGTAAATTTAACCTATTTATTTTGCTTCTTTTCTTATTAATTCTTTTTTTTTATGTTTCAATATTTCAATAAGTTTAATAATTTCTGAATTTAATTCTCTTTTAGATAAAAAAAATTTATAATAATAATAAAATAAAAATGTACCACTTACAGCAGTATTATGAGATGCAGGACCAACATCTCGT
The DNA here is from genome assembly GCA_963691935.1 of Nephrotoma guestfalica. Classification (NCBI taxonomy): domain Eukaryota; kingdom Metazoa; phylum Arthropoda; class Insecta; order Diptera; family Tipulidae; genus Nephrotoma; species Nephrotoma guestfalica. Next base: position 152,425,924 of record OY829914.1, on the reverse strand, counting down.
ATCGGTGAACCGCAATATAGATTAGATGATCACACGTTACCCGGTGGATGGTGTCCTACGTGTGGGGACCAAGTCGTCGTCTTCCTTCTTACGGACTGCACGGGCGGCTGTCTTAATGCTTTGTTGGACGCAATTAAGACTCCGTTTTGTTGATTTCCACTACTCCGGGGCCTCCTTTCCTGCAACTTTCTCCGGAAGGTTTCGCAAATTTTTAGGTCGCTACTTGCGACTGGTTCGTAACGTAAATATTTTTGTTTGATATAGACTTAGAGAAATATGTAAACTCGTAAGTCAATCTCGGGTATTGCTTTAACCATACTTTTCTCTCTTTCAATTATTATTTTTAACTTTTATTAACTTTAATTATATTATTCACTTTTCGTTTCTTATTATTATTATTCACTTGTCGGTTATTATTATTATTATTATTCACTTTTCCGGTCACTTAGCACATACACTTTTACTCACGATCACGATAAATGGTCCCTCCTCGGGCGCCAGTTAAAACATTTATTTTCGTTGACACAAAAAAAATATATTTTTTTACAAGAGGTTGTATCTCGCTTTATCTCTATATTACGATTACACACTTTTACTTAGAAACTACACATATTTATAATTTACAACTTGCTGACTTATGATATGCGATTTTAAGACATAAATGGAAAATTTCCATTTAGGTCGTTTACATTTAGATCGAAAATGCAACTTCATGTTTCACAATAATTTTATGGGAACGTCTACGAAAAGTGTTTCCATGGAATATGAGAGGTTGGGCACGTGTTGTGCAACGTGATCAAGTTTGTTAACTTAACTTACATTCTCATTGTATCTTAATTTAACTTTCTGCGCTTACGTTTGATGCAAATTTGCCTACTCGACTTATTTTCATAAAGAATACACAAAATCACAAAATATAATGAAATATTCTGCTATCTTGTCAATTTGGTTTAAATCTTTCCGTTTAAAAAGATTTAATATGCCTTAAATCAGGCTGATTTAATATGCCTATATAGCCTAAATTAAAAAGTATAAGTAAGATAGATATAATTAGTTTGGCTGAAAATGAAAACTATTAATCCATTTGGTGGTATTTTCATTCTCGGGTTTTATTTTTATTTAATAAGTCTCCTAGTCAAATTTCTCATTATTGAAGTTTAAATTTACTCGAACAATAAAAACGCCAATTCAATTGAAACTTTTCAATATGTTGTCGAAGTTTACATCTCTTTTTACCACAATCTTTTATAAAATACTCGAAATATGGTGTTACAACATGCCACCTTGAAACACTTATCACGGTTGCAGGCGGCATTCCCAACACTGATTAAAAATAAAAAGGTAATAAATAAACATTTCCCCGAATTATTATTTAAATAATACTGGGAAATTCGTTCCGATACACAGGTTGGACCTTCTCTGGCTAAAACATTCGCCCACTCCGCTTATTGCTCATGCTCTTTTGTTTAGTCCGCAAATTTTGGTAAACACATTCTTTTGTGCTAGTCACTTGTGAATGGGAAATGGGGTCCATTGACCAGCTCCATTTATAGGTTATTTACTGATCTAGGCTTTGCACGGGTGCCCTTAATCCATTAAATCAATTGGTTTCGTTCTCTGCAATCGCCTTACTGCATGTGAAGTGTCCAACATACCACGAAGCTCTTCATTTACGTGTTGATAAATATGTGTAGAAGTGAAATTGGTTGGTAAGATTTTCTATCATTCGGTGGCTTGCCCGGTTTCGGAATCATTATTACTTCTGCTACTTTCCACGCATTGATATGTGCAATAATTTACGAGTGCCTTTTTCAGGCAGCTACTTTATTATTTTCGATGTTATCAGATCGTAACCAGGACCTTTCTTTGCTTTTATGTTCTGTATTTCAGCTTTTAAAGTTAATAAATGAGGCCCTATATAACACGTCACTCAATTAGTCTTGATGCTCAGCTTTAATCGAGATTATTCATCAAGTGTGACATATGATATTCATCCCATTGCTTTTCTGGCATTTCGATGTCTTTTTTGTATGAAAATTTTAGCCTCGAAAAAGACGCAAATCTCTCTCCCTGGAGCATTATTGTAGTCTGCGAACAGGTAGTAGTCGCTGGGAGCCATAACCGGAGAATACAGTAGATGGGGAAGCAATTCAAACTTCAATTCGTGGAATTTTGTCATAGCAGCCAACGACTTGTAAGACGGTGTAGAGATGGATTCATATCTCATCCATTATCACATCCTAATCAGAGCTATAAGCATGAGTGAGCTTCAATTAGGTTCAATTTAGGGCTAAATTTGAGTAAGTAAGGGGCGGCACCCACTTTGAATACAGCTTTCTCACGGACAAATGCTCATGCAAAATAGTGTATTAATTTGCCTTCGGATATCTTTAAGCTATCAGCTATCTCACGAAACTTCACTTTACGGCCTTCCAAAACGATTTTGTGCACTTTTTATTTTTTCTGGATAAATGGATGGATCTTCATTTTCAGCATCATAGATGTGCGTCCCTATAACACTTATCAAGCCGTTGCTTTGCTTGAATGATATTATTTCTAAACAAAATTCATTTTTTTCTATTGTTTTGAAAATAACAAAAGTAGCGTTACAAAGACAACTGTAACTTGTAAACTTATGGTCGGATCATCATAAAATTTGACACATACTGTTGAATATTAGTGCTTTCTAAAAAATCTTATGATTTGGACTTATTGAGTGACATAATATGTACTTTTAGAAGTGCTACAAGTTCCCGTGATTGCGATTTTAACATCGCCTAAAATGCCTAAAAGTATGAAAGCAAAATTTAACAAAGATTTACAGCAGTTTCTTTAACAACGATTATGTACTTCGGTGATAGACCTTTTTTCAATGCTTTTAACTTGACTGGGAGAATCCACGTGCGAGGTGATAAGGAAAATTACCCTCGCTTTCATCAACGATTCCAACCTTATTATTCGTGAGTGGCGGAACACCCCATTTAAATGTGCAGAAGTAAAATCCCCACGCAGAATAAAATATACACAAAATCGAAACGATTAAACTTCATATGAAGTTAACACCTTAAACACAAAACCGGCATTATCCAAATGTTTTAGAGTAAAGTATAACATTTATGAAGAAAACGATTATAAAAAAAAATCTATTTTTTTTGCAAGTCTAGTCCAGATAAGTTTTAGTAACCCAGAGACGGATTGATTGGTCGGGATCAAACTTCATACTTAAACTTTTTGCATAAGTTAGGAGGTCCTAGTGATGTCTGGCCATAATCGGTTCACCGGAAGTGGTACCTTGCATAGGACCTATTTCGTTTTTAGCAAATCTAAGCATTTACGGAAAAACGATTAAAAACAAAAAGATTGTAAATTACGTTTCAAAAAAATCAATTTCACAAAATTCGGCATCTCTATATTCCAAGCTGATTGACTATTCAGAATCAAACTTTATACATACTTAACCTTTTTCCGGGGAGATCCTTGCGCAATTTGGTGGAAATTTGGGTACTGGCAGTGGCCAGGGAGATTTTTCAACTTTTGTCAAAAGTCCGGCATGTTTAAGTTTTCGCTTTAGAAATCAAGTGTGGTGTATTTGAGTTCTATGTATACAATCGTGGTAAATGAAAGTCGAGTGGTGCTCGTAACATATTCACCTCTTATTTGTTTTGTTTTCAGATGAGTTGTTAGTTTGTCAAAATTGTATTTTACTACACTAATATCATGAATGTTAGTGATCATCTGCAAACAAAGAAAAATGTTCATTTTGAAGCCGATCATTGTGGTTGCTTATATGAGATACATTTATTTTATTTCAGCGCCGTTATTAACGGCGTCTTTGTATTTAATGTATAAAACTTAATACTGAAAAATTGTTTGCTTCCAGTTATGGTCCAGTTTAGGTTGCGAACAACTAGTATCGGATTCGAATGAGTCACAAAATTAAGCATCTCTTTCTAGACTTTATTATTATCGGATTCCCAACCGAATTAGTTGGCTAGGCCGTGTTGAAAGATATCCGTCAGACCGAAGGATAAGACAAGCGTTCAATCAACAACCACTTCTTTGGTGCAGGTGCATGGGAAAGGGTGGGATGAAAGGGGTTAATACTTCATTCATGGTTTTACCTATATTATTGTATTCTAAATGAAGTTTCAGATGGTCTATTAGTCCGCTCAATGCATACGCAGGTGCATTACGTAAGATTGACGCGCTAATTTCGTTCTCTCTTTTCAGGCCTTGCATGCTCTCTTCAAGAAGTTGTTGCATGTTTTTCAGTTGTATCTTGCATAAATCTTCGACGTATCACTACCCATATCTTTTCCAACTAGTTATAACCCACTCATAGCTACTTTCTATTGCGTTTACAAGAAATGTGCAGCTTTCCCTCGAATAGCCAACAAGAGTGCATTGAGCTGCTCCTCCGCGCACACAAAATTCTCAAGTATAATTTCGCCATCGAATGTCGAAGGCTTCAAAATTCTTCTTGAGCTTGCGGCAACTTGTCCCGTTGAAAATGTTTTATTTCGTTGCCTCTCTCGAATAGTTTTGACGGTATGTAAAGCAGGCCTCCACTTCTTTAATTTTATTTTGAATCTCCTGGCTGATTTGTCCCCCAAATTCCTTGAACTGGCTATCTACTTTTTCGCAGAGTTGGGCATTAAATGTTTTTTTACATTACATGTAAAAAAACGTTATCTACATTTTTATGTAAATAACGAAAATTACATAAAAATTTGTGTAACTTACATAAAATATGGAAAAATGTGAAAACTCTGAAAAATAACTGAAAGTATTGCATAAATGTAACAAGTGTTTGTTTATAAGGGTTATACGCATCACAAGTATCAATCAAACAGTTCATTTAGACGGTCAATCATAATTATTCTACACTTTTAGTTATCTACAATCACAAGAAGAAATTCATTTATGTATCTATACGGCCATCTGTGTTTGTCTTATAACTACAATCTCTAAAAAATGATTACTAACATCGCGCTGATAGCGCTTATAGCGCGCTTGTCATGAAAAAGTTATTATTTACTTTACATAATGTAAAAAAGAATTTATGTAATTTACATGTAAATAACCGTATAAATTACATCGTGTAATTTACGCACCCAACAGTGTTGTTTCGTCGAACGAGTTTACTATATTTCTTCTCTTACCTCTATGCGTATTGTAATAGTAAATTATTTCTTGAAGTATATTCGCGAACATTCTACGTCTTACATTTTCCTGTCTTGATGATTAACGCCGTTGTTAATTCCAGTAATTTCTATGATGACTATCGCTGTCGTTTACAATTGCTTTTGTTATTACAGTATTTCCCTCCACATGGAACGATCTAATCCCCAATCAATATTAAACGGGTGCTCGATGAACGTTAATAATAATCGCTCAATAAAATTATTATTTCGAGTTGGACTCGAATCATCGAACTTTGGGATGGTACTTGTAACATTTAGTAGTGTACGCCTTACCCATCCGCTCAACTACCAAATGTTATATCCGTGTAGAGTATAATCCGTAACTATATTGTACAATATATTAATTATCCAGAGAATTTATTGTTAATTTAAGGTTAATTTATACTGCCTTTTTCAGGCATGTACTCCACCTATTGAGTGGTGCCCAACAACGCCAAGCAACCGTTGCTTATGTCAGTACAAATTTGAGTCACCGCATGTAAACGACATAACAGTAATTGTAAACGAGTGCCTCGTGCATGTGTAGTTGGAAATATGTATGTATTTGTTACATAAAACTAAAGCTTCGGATACTTTGTTGGAAACATTCTAAACTACATGTACGTCTTGACCAAAATACATAAAATCTCCTTATCTTTTTCATTGTTTAAAAATAAACAATTTTTAGGTTTTAGTAAAATACATTTTTGTTACACCTCAATAGATGTTTGTAGTTTATATCTTTCTTGATTTTCCGTCGATGCTACTAGGTAATGTACCTGAGAAAATTGTTGCAACAAACCGGTTTATCTAATTAGTCAACTTAGAATTTTACATCTCAATTTTCGGTTCCGGTTTGTTTTGTTACCGGTAACTGGTTTCTGTACTGTTTACCAGCAAAACCTAGCAAAATTTAAAAAAGCTTTAATTCCAAATCAATTAAACATATTATCTCCTCTAGCAACTACACTAGCTTTAATACACTTATTACTACACGTTTTAATTTATTGCAAAACAGGGGTGCATACATGATTTATTTTGTGGAGACTGCTTTATTTTAAAATTCACAATAATCTTTGAGTAAATTTATTGAACTAATTTGGGCAGTTTAAAGCTGGAAGGAATTATTAGATCTAAAAACTGGTACAACACAAAATCAATCAAATACACCCAGTGTTGGTAGAGAGCTTAAAAGTTAACAAAAATAATTGTATAATAATAATGCACTTGAAGACTGAATGTCCCATAATTGTCATAACTGTTATATCATTTTCCAACTGAGGATATACAACTTTTATTACATAGCCTGAAAAGTTCCCGGTTTGATACATAGATGGTGCCACAAACCCATATGATTTTTAAATTTTACCAACCTTCAAATGATATGTTTCAAATTTGCATTACATTCCGATAATTAGTTCACAAGTTATTAGTGTTGTTTTAGTGACGCTACTTTTGTTAATTTCAAAACAATGAAAAAAAGAATTTCATGTGTTGATTAAACACTGTGTTTTGATGCGAAAAAATACCGTTCAAGCAAGGCAGTGGCTTAATAAGTATAAGTGTTATAAGGACCCTGCACCAGGAAAATTAACCCTCAACCCCCCCCCCCCCCCCCCTATCCCCAAAACAGGCATCGAAATATTGGAGAGGCGTTGGACTGATTGTATCGCTCTATAGAAGGAAATTATTTTGATGAAAGGTTTTTTCCTCAAAAAATCGTGTTTTCTTTGTTAGGCCGGGAACTTATCAGGCGATGTGTTACTAACCATAAATATGTCTTGATATTTAGTAAAATTTTGAAATTACTGCATTCATTACGGAAGTAATTAATGGTGAAAATTGATAGTTAAATTCCTATAGGTCAAAGGAGATTATATACGAAATCTGTGCGAGAGACGAGTGCGCTATCATAGTCACAGTCTTGCACTATACGATCTTTGACTGACTGTCTCTGACTTTGATTCTTCTGTTGTTTTCTGCATTTTCGGCCTCTGTTCCTCAGGCCAATTTCCATGTTGCGTTCCTCGAGAATCAGATTGCCTCATGAACTGATCATTAAGCCACTGTGAAGTGACCTAGCTCCTTCGCCTGAAGCATCTTCTTATATTTTTAATGTCCCTGGCTCTGTACATGACTGTTTTAATTATCAGTACTCCAATATCTTTATGTTAGTTGACTCAACTCCTCTCTTATTATCGTTTTTATCTCCGTAATATCCTCGGTTATTCAGTTACCAACAAAGAAAGAAATCCGTAGAGGTAGCCCAGCAAGAGGTTTCAGTACGATTATAAAGAGAAGATGGGGGTAGTGTTACGAATTCTACTTTCATCGCAGATATAATACTTGGTGGTCGAGTGGTTAAGGCGTACACTACCAAGTGTTACCACTCCAAAGGCCGCTGGTTCGTATCCAACTCGAGGCAATACATTTATTGAGCGATTACTATTCTTTGGAGCGGAATACAGGACTGGCAGTCATTAATAGCCATCATTGGAAATACTGGAATTAACAACGGCGATAATCATCAAGACATGAGAATTGATGACGTGGAATATTTGCAAATACAACTATAAGCAAGTGTCTTACAATTGCAATACTCATGCATATACAGATACAGTAAATGAAATAATCTCGAAAACCGATGGATTCAACCTACAAAGTTTTACAAAATTAACATCAAAATTGTATGATTCACAAGAACCCCATTAAAATTCACTGCATCTTCCGGTTAGGCGAATTTCTCCAAAATCATCATGTCACTTGTTATGTCTGTTTCACATTTTGTGCAGTTGATAACGGGTTTTCTCTAAATTCGTAATTTCCGCTTATTTTTTATAAAACCTCACCCTTATATATATATATATATATATATATATATATATATATATATATATATATATATATATATATATATATATATATATATATATATATATATATATATATATATATATATCTACAAAGCCTTGTGAGCTGTTGGGTGTTTTGCTACTAAATAGCGTGAATCTCTGTTGTTAAGAATGTTGCATTTTGGTATTGTAAATATAGCTTAACGTTTATCCTAATAAAGCAACTCAGGTGACGACTGAGGAAGTAGTCGAAATTCAGATATATTCACCACAATAATATGCCTGTATTTTCAATGTTAATATAAACTATTAGTTTAGACAAGTTCACTACATATTTCATTATCTCATACAAAAACGTGTTCCAATTTAATATACTCAATTAAACTATTTTAATGGCTAATTTATGTAAATAATTTAATATAGTTAAACAATTAATTTTAATTACATTAAAACATAATAAATTAATAACTTTTTTTGTTTAATTCCAGCGGTAAAATGTAACGATCATGAAATAGTCTTAAAGTTTCTCGCCAAATTAGGTGTTAACTTTGATTGTGCATCGCGAGCAGAAATTGAAAAAATTCTAAACTTAAATATCTCGCCCAACCGGATAATTTTCGCGAACCCAGCAAAATTATCATCACACATTGAATATGCACAAAAGCATAACGTAGCATTGATTACTTTTGATTCCGAGTATGAAATTGAAAAAATTATTTCGATTTATCCCAATGCCAAGTTAGTGTTACGGATTCGGTGTGATGCGAAGAAATGTAATCATCCATTGGGTGCGAAATTTGGATGTAACCCAGAATATGAGGCACTGTCATTAATCGATAAATGCAAACGAGAAAAAATTAATTTAGTGGGAATATCATTTCATGTTGGCTCAGAATGTCTGGAGCCGGAAGCCTATTATCGTGCAATAAAAAAATCACGTGTGCTTTTCGATTATGCTAGAACTATTGGTTATGAATTAAATTTATTGAATATTGGTGGTGGCTATCCAGGCGAGGATCATTTTTTGGATTTATTCGATTCGATAGCATTTGAAATAAATAAAGGAATTGATGAATTCTTTTGCAATTGGCCTAATTTAAAAATAATTTCTGAGCCCGGGAAATATTTTGTTACCAAAGCTTTTACACTAGCGGCCCAGATTTATTCAAAAAAGGTTAACAGGACTCCATATGATTCCGGTAAAATTACCGAGCTTATGTACTTCATAAATGATGGAGTGTACGGTTCCTTCAGTAAGCTACATCACAACCCTAGTTGGACACCGTTAAATTATATTAAATTTAAGAGCGATGTGAATAATACTGCGATATCGAATATTAAATTTACATTATGGGGACCAACGTGTGATTCTGCTGACAATATTATGTGCGCTAAAGGCACAAAATTACCGATACTCGAGATTGGGGATTGGTTGTACTTTGAAAATATGGGGGGATACAGTTTGGCGGTGGCAAATCATTTTAATGGTTTTCAAATATCGGGAGTAAAATATTTCATCACAAGAAAATCAATCAAAGTAGGTAAATTCTTGAATATTAATATTACTTTATTTATTTTAATCTCTCTGTTCTAGGAAATTGAGAAGTTCCTTAAAATTACAATTTGTGAATGCGATGGTAACCTGGAGATTAATTGATTCAAAAAATCAAAAACAATTGATTCAAAATGACAAACTTGTTAAGACCAAAAGGCTTTAATGGATTCTATTTTAAAAATTTAAATAAAAACATCCATCTTTTTAAATTGATGGAAACTAAAGTTTTGCTTTATTATTGTTGGCACTACGAAAGGAAATTAATTAATAATATAGAGAAACGTCCCGAAGTGACTCATTCCTTACTTGGTTAAATCTCAGTATCCCACCATTGATTTTACGTTGGAAAGGGAAGAAAATAAATGTATTAATTTTCTAGATATAACAATAATCAGGATTAATTCTTCCTTAGACTTCAAAATTTATCGGAAACCTACGCATACAGACGCTATTATCCCTAGTTCTTCAAACCATCCCCATAATATTAAAATGTCAGCTTTCCACTCACTTATAGATAGACTAATAAACATCCCTTTGACAAATTCAAATTACGACATAGAGCTTAATATAATTCTACAAATAGCAACGAATAACGGATATGCAACTAAGACTATATTAAAGTTATTAAATAAAAAGCTAAAGCGCAAAGCTCTAACCGGTATTTATCCACCGGATAATCCAACGCAGGAAAATTGGCGTCGCTTATAACATCGTGTCCGATTATACCAATATTAGTTTTGCTTTTTATAATAATAACACAATAAAGAAAATGGTTTTTAACAATAAACCTAGAGTTGATCGCCTTTCTAAGTCTGGTGTTTATAGGATTAATTGCAATGGTTGTACTTTCGCCTATATTGGACAGACGGGGAGCAATTTTGAAGTTAGAGCTAAAGAACATTTATCTGGTTGCAATCAATCAACGTTCCATAATCATTTAACTTTAGAAAATTATACAGCTAGCTTAAACAATTTAGACATATTACATATACAACCTAAAAGCAGACGTTTAGATACCTTAGAATCTGACGAAATTCGAAAATCCATATTCCTTAACCAAGATATCCTTAACGAACAGAGAGAAATCCGTTTCTCACCAATTACAGATCCCGCCCTGTTTTATTCTCACGCTCTTAATAATATGACTAATACGTCGGGTAATTAAATGCACTTCAATATACCTTGAATTTTGTTACTCAACCGATAACTAATCGCTTACCTGGTATTCCACCCCCACCCCTTTTTTATTTGTAATTTTTCCGTGTAAACAACAGATGGTTGGAACGATCAATAGATTAATTTTTATTGCCTATTTATTGTCCCTCCTTCTTTGATTTTATTTTGCTTATTTCTACTATATATAACTAAATTTTTATTTTTACCAATCAGTAGATACTCCTGATGATGACCTAACAAGTCGAAATTAATCGAGTAATTTTTTAAACATTTTTGAAAAAAAAAAAAAAAGGTTTGTGCGAAATAATAAACAAGTGTTTTAATGTGTTTATTAAGTGCTAATATTAACTTGTAGTAAAATTAATTTTGTTGTACAGATATTATTAAAACTATAATAAAATTTAAACTTTGCGTATTTTTATTCACGATTGGAAAACCTTTTCATTGAAAATATTTCAAAAAAGTATTTACCTAGATATTTTGTTGAAATTTCTGTAGTTTTGATTGAAGAATAATGATGGCGACACAAATTTAAAAAAAATTTAATTAAAATTTGACAGACTAGAATGAAAATATTTCTATTTTTGTTGACATTTGAATATTGTTTGTGTAAATTGTGTGGTAAAAAGTAAGTACAAAGTTAAATTGTAAGTCGTATATCTGATTAAAAATTTTAGGCGCGATACATTTCTAACCTATAATTTGTTGAAAAATTTAAATCCAACGAAAATTTAAATCTGGACAATTTTATTCACAATTAAAATTTATAACACATTTCTTTTATAGAATAAATAATAAATATAAGACTAAATATAATTTTCAAATGAATGTTACCAATAGTGTATACAATTTTTGCAAAATTCACCAAAACTGATAAAAACATTTGATATTTAAATTTGGAAATTGAATGATTCTGTTGATAAATACTGATTTAACTAATTTACACTTATTTATATACACAAATATTTCACAACATATACAGGCAAATAATTACATACTATTTTTTACATACCTCAATTTTAAATTACAGATGCCACCAGAATCTACTTAAGTATAAGTCCTGCTAACTCCTCCACATATGAAATAAACAATAACTAACTAAAGGTGTGTTGGTAATTTTTTTTCTATAGTAATTTTTTTAAAAATAACTAAGTATAAATGTGTTGGTGCAGAGACAAACAAAAAATGAAGCAAAAAAGTAAAATTTACATTGTATTGTTAGTGTAACCAACACAATCTTCGATAGTTATTTTTATATAGGTATCTGTCAATGAGAATTAGAGCAGGACTTATATTTAAGTAGATTTTGATGCCACCGAAAATGTTTTATATATTTTTTTATGAAAACACACGTATATATTTATTTTTCCACCTTCAAAACAAAGATAAAAAATTCTCTACAACAAAAAATGTCTTTTTTTGATTCGCTGATGCTGAGAACATAAAAAAGAAAAAACAGAAAATAATTAACACGTGCGAGAGCACAAAAGTAAAAAAAAACGAACATCCCCCCGCTTTGGCAAAATCGATGAGACTAAAATAACATTTTTCTAAATTTTCTTTTTTCCATTTTACTGCTGTCTAGAGTGTATGCGGTGAACCTCCGACATGGAGGTTAGAGTTAGAGTTATTATTTGGTTGGTATAAGCGGCCTGTAGTTTAGGAGGCATTGCATGTACGCAGTGTAAATGTCAAAATAAAATTTATTCCAATACAGTTCGTTCATATATATATGGCATGTATACCTAAACAAAGAAACACACACACACACACACACACACACACACACACACACACACACACACACACACACACACACACACACAGACACACACGCCGCATCATTGCCGGTCGTGTTAATGAATACAGGAAATACACCTACTTTCTGTAGAGGAAATGCAACCTCGATAGTTGACCTAACGTTTGTGAGCCATTGTCTTGCCGATAGAGGAGTAGCGTGGAGAATGAGCGATCTATATACGCATAGTGATCATCAAGCTATTGTGTATGAACTGGCGGATAGTAAACGCCAAAGGACTATAGTTAGACACTGGAAGAGAATAGGATGGAAGTCTGCAGCGTTCAATGAGAACATTTTCCGCCTCATGATGGAGGATCTTATCCTATCTGGTACCGCAAATAACAAAGCCGTCCAGCTTATGAGACAAGTTACAAGAGCCTGTGACGCAGCAATGCCAAGGAGGATGGTGGATAATCGAAGAAAACCAGTCTTCTGGTGGAACGACGAGATTTCTGAATTGCGTAAAAGGTGCCTGAACGCAAGAAGGCGATACCAGCGTGTTAGACACGTCGAAAACTATCCCCTTCGACAACAATACTGTAAAGCTCGATCGGAGCTTAAGCCTGCCATTAAGCAAGTAAGCGAAAGTGCTTTCGCGAACTGTGCGAGGAGGTTGACCGCGATCCCTGGGTAGACCTTACCGATTGGTGATGAAAAAACTCAGAAGCAATTACGCCAATGCTCCCACATGCTCGGCAATGCTGTCTGCCATAGTGAGCCACCTGTTCCCGCAGCAACCCGATTGTGTGTTAGAAGTATTAGGCAACGAGGAGGATGATATACTACCAGTTACTGAGGAGGAGGTTCTGAAGGCATGTGGCAAAGTGGGTAACAATAAAGCTCCTGGCCCGAATAACATTTATTTATTTATTTATTTATTTTATTTATTTATTTATTTATTCACGAACATATAGCCCAATTATATAAAATTATTAACAATTTAGTGAACCATACGCCACATTGTGAGCATGAGAGCTCATTTGTAATGAGGCGTGTAATTCAAATTTCTCCAAAAATGCATATTGTCTTGATACTAGTTTTGATATGTTTTGAAGAACATTTCGTCAAATACATGGTTGTTTGTTGGTGGCTCTCGGCCATTGCTCATCGCTAAATCATCTTGGTTGCATTTAATTTCCACCTGACCCATAATTAGAGCAAATTGGAGGCTATTTTTTGTTCCAATTAATAATTATTTAAAAAAAATTACTTTATAGAAAGAAAAAAACAAACAGAATTACTCAAACATGTCTGTTCGACGTGAAAGTCAAAGGCTTCCGAATATTGCATTGAAGTCGGCGGTTAAAGCATACCCAAACTTATTCACGGAAGTATATACTGCATGCTTAGTTGAAGGGGTGTTCCCTAGTAAATGGAAGGAACAGAGACTAGTATTGTTGCCAAAAGGAGACAAACCACCAGGTGAGCCGTCGTCCTGGCGTCCAGTCTGTCTGTTGAATACGGCAGGCAAAATCCTAGAGAGAGTTGTATGTGACCGGTTACAAGATGCTATAGTTAGAGTAGAAAACCTGGCAGAGCAGCATTATGACTTTCGAAAGGCGCGCTCAACAGTGGATGCGATTAAAGTGGTTGTAGATACGGCACACCAGGCGATACCCGGTTCTCGATGGGTACGCGGTAGTAAAAAATACTGTGCCATAGTTACATTGGACGTGAAAAACGCATTCAACACGGCGAATTGGAGCTGCATATTTAACGCACTGACGCGGATGAACGTACCGAAGTACCTGCTGAGACTAGCTTCTAGCTACTTTAGCGAGAGGATCATGATGTATACTACGGAGGAAGGAAAGAAAACTTACGAGATGACTGGTGGAGTTTCTCAAGGATCAGTGTTTGGTCCTATACTCTAGAATGGGATGTATGATGGTGTACTTCTACTGCCCATACCAAGTGATGCACAGGTGGTTGGATTTGCGGACGACATTGCGATTGTAGTTGTCGCAAACCACAGAGAGGAGATTGTGGACATCTGGAATAGGACGGTCAGACTTAATCAACAGTGGTTAACATCTGCTGGGCTGCAACTAACAGAACATAAAACAGAAGCTGTCCTTATTACTAGCCGAAAAGTAATGGAGAACGCAACCTTAGAGATTGGAGCCCAACAAATTGTTAGTTAACCATCCATCAGGTACCTAGGAGTAATGATCGATGCCAGATTGTCATATAAGACACATCTCATTACTACCAGCAAGCGAGCAAGGAGAGTTAATGCGGCACTAGCACGAATAATGCAGTTCTGCTCGCCAACGTCGTTACATCTATAATGATGTATGGGACACCAATTTGGGTCAATTCGTTGGAGAAGAATATGTATAGACAAAGAGTAGCAACAGTTCGGAGGTTAAGTGCTCTGAGAGTATTGTGCGCATTTCGGACGGTGTCAGAAGATGCTGCTGGTGTTCTTGCGGGAATGCCCCCAATAGATCTATTTGCCAAGGAGCGCCAAAATACATACCTGCGTCGTGGTCAAGGAACAAAAGCGGAGAACCACCGATTAACACGTGCTGAGACGATCACTGTATGGCAGAGAAGATAGTGAGTCAACGAATGGTAGATGGACACATCGCCTGATCCCCTACATCGAGGCGTGGTTAAACAGGCGACACGGTGAAGTGGATTACCATCTACCGCAGTTTCTGACGGGTCATGATTGCTTTAGATCATACCTGTTCAAATTCAAACACGAAGAGTCACCAGATTGCTCTTTATGCATCGGAGTAACGGAGAATGTAGAGCACGTATTATTCCAGTGTCCACGATTTGCTGAAGAGAGAAGGTGTATCTGTGTACGTGGGGTCCAAAGGTCCGGCCAGCCGAGCAGCGAAAGCTGAGCCTGCCTCGCGAAGTAATATCTAACGGTAGTTCCACGGGGCCGAACGGCATGTTTTATCGGGGGTAGTGGTTTAGTCGGTAAGAATCCGACACTATCACGAGTTTGATATATGGATTCACGCGTGAAGCATATCGAAGGTTCCCCTCCTCCGCCCATAAAAAAAAATAAAAAAAACACACACACACAGATATTAATTTTTTTTATTTCGGTGGTAGCTACATGAATGATAAATCTGCAAAAATCTCTAGTTCAAAAGTTTTCATGATTACTATATTTTGTTATACGTAAAAGAAAGTAATAAATGCTTATCGTACATTCAAAATTTTCCTTAAAGTGGATGGTTTGAGGAATCGAAATTACAGTGAAACAAATTTTGAAAATTCTAACACTGTTTCATTATTGTAACGCTAAAAGTTCACCGTCTTACGACCGTATACCCTAACGCTAAAGAAATTTGTCCCCATTTCATGCACTAACCCCATGTGCGGCTTTGATTCCCGCAGCTCAGTCTTGTAGGGGATGTGGTCGTGGGTTTTTGGGGTTAGACGAAATGCGGGACCTAGATTACCGCACAATAACAAAAGAGAAAGAGAAAGATGGCCTAATATTTACCATCTAAAGGTTGAAAAAAAAATGAAAAGTGGGGTCCTCAGACCCAAAACTGGCGGGTCCTACATATCTCAAGCGGATGTTTTACCCACGGTTGTTAATTCTGGTTTCTTAGGGTAACATAATTACCCTAAGAAATACGCACCAAAAAAAAAAATATTAATAGAGAAGCTTAACGATTAGTGGTTTAATGGCGTGGAGGAGGTCCTCAGCAGAAAGAGGGTGTCCCGCCTATGGGCAGGGTTACTTTCGATGCCCTCGCTTCTAGCAAGACTCAGCTTTGCTAGAAGCAACTAAGGAACCTCGCCACGATTAGAATGGTTAGTATCTCTACTGCACTAAAATCATACTTACCAAAAAAAAAGAAAATTTAGTCTGCAAAGCACTAGACTAAAAACTCGCACTTTTAATTTACCTCCTGGATCAGTCTTTCAATGTATGTATTTCACTAACGTTTATTTTAAATTTTTAAATTAATGAACAAAAATTTTCTTTGGTGTCAAAAATAAATCAAACTTGCAACACTCCCACAAAACGAATTTTTTTGAATATTTCACATTTATTGGCACTTGATTTGATTTATTCCCCGATTACATCAATTTATTTATGTAACTTAATGAACACTGTATAGTATCACGAGATAATAAACACATCCAATTTTCTTAATTAAATTTATTTCAGATTAATTTATACTTTTTTTTTAAAATTATTATTGTATTTCACTAAATTTTACACATGTTAACAAACGCATTTTATTTTAGATATCAGGAAATTACCCAAAAAGAAACTGAACTCTCTACCTCTTCTAAACACAGCTGCACGGCTGACTGTCTAGCACGCAACTCCCCCTTCTTTCTTTCCGTTGTACATTTTATACCAAAAATTGAAAACAAATTATTGTACATTCATCAAAATGTACGAACGCAAAAAACGTACAACAACGTGACATTGATTTTCGCTTACTCAATGCACGCGCAAAAATTTATTTACATCAACAAAAAATCAATCGATCGAAAGGTGCAATTGTAGGTATTTTCAATAGCAAAGTTTTTTTTTCAAGCCATTTACCTCAAGACATATCGATGCAAAAATAAATTGATAATGTTGCATTATATATTATTATGGTTTACGTTTATTCACCTACTGCATGGATATATACAGTAATCTGAGTAACATAAGCAACCAATAACAATGCGAAATACGGCATGGTAATTTCTTTTGGTAGAATTTGAGGTATCACCTCGAAGGTTATGCCGTATGTTAAAATTTGATGTTTGGGTTGATAACGGAACTGAATAAAATTCCGTTACAGCGTGGGGAAAACCCAAACCCTGAGATGAAAAGGGATCTCATGCCCTAATGAGAGGAGGACAGGAGTAGAAATTCAGTTTCCTTACATCCCACGTGGGGAACTCCCACACCCTGAGCTAGTCTCAGTGCCGGGCTGTCTAAATTAAACACCTAACCTATATCTACATATCTAAATTATAACTATGGGCTACTAATTATTACTACTAACGAGCATTAAATCACTAACCCTACGTCCTATCCTTGTTATCAGATCAGGTTTCCCTGCGCCCCCTCAGCCTGGTTTCCGCCTTCCCGTGGTGTTGGCCGTTGTCTTATTGGTCCCCGTTGTCTCCACGGTCTATTCCAGAGTCTGCATCCCAAGAGTAACAGAATTAAGGTTAGTACCAAAACCGCCCCAGTGCCAGTATAGTTCCCGATGTGATGCCAATTGACCTGGGCCCACGGTTCTTCTCTTTTTAGTTCTTGGATGGTTTGCTGTAGTTCGGACACCTCGACCTCTAACGCATTGGCGGGGAATGTTAAGGTACGCCTCTCTGTTTTCTGCGTGAGGTTGAATCTTGGAACAACATCAGCACGGATTACTGTTTTGTAAGTAGTCGTGGTTTTAATGACCACCGAGGCCCCCCTCAAACTACAGCCGGGCTCTAGTGATAGAATTCCGCTCCCGTTCATAGGCACTGCCTGAGATTGTTCCTGGCATTCCAAATCAAAGACTACTTCGCGTGGTAGTACCATGATCCACCGGTTATCCTTTAATGGGTGAATATAAGTCGAAGGTAGTGCTGTTCTTATGGGGCATCGGCTCGGTTGCTCATTGGCATGTGACAGCAACGCCATTTCACAATGCTCTTCTTGACTTTCTATCTTGTACGTTGGTCCTCCTGCTTGGCAAATTACCGTGATCCAGTGTGCTCTTGAACTGGGAACTGGCAGGTTCGTGGGGATCTGCTTACTTATCTCCCATAGTTGTTTTGCAAACTGCGAAGGAGGTAACAATCGCACACTTGCTCTCCCATGATGTACATCCGAGAGTATATCTATCGGGTCTCCTTGGACATCCTTATACATCCAAATGGCCGCAGATATCTGGAATAACACGTCCATATACTCTTCATGCACCATCACAGACTCGATTTCCTCCTGGATTACCCGATAATGCTTTTCCATTTCCTCATGCTCCTTACGGATAATGTTTCCGGTCAAATCTAATACATGCATTTGCTGTTGGAGCATGGTTTGTGTTTTTAGTACACCGGTGTTCAGGTGTTTGATTTGCTCCTGATACCTCTGAGCATCTCGTTGGCCCAACACTCCGATTATGTCCCCTGCTAAATCTCCGAGGAAATCCAAAGGAGCCCTCTTTTCCCGTCCGTGTTGTGCTTGGAGAAGCCTATTACTGTCCTCGATTTGGTCCATCAAGTAAGCTATCGGACTTAACAACGCCTCGCAATGTCTAACGTACCTGGTCGCATTGGCGTTTTCTGCACATGTCGCTCGGAGATGTTCTTGCGTTAGTCTCATGTGCTCCCACTCCCTCCAGTAGCTCGATAAGTTATAGTACCCCACTATGGTCCAAATGTTGGTGGATAGTTTGGCCCTACCTTCCTCCGCAAAGTATATACCTGGCTCAGTCTGAAACTCTTGGAACTGCAAACCCTGATTACTCAAACTCGCTGCTGCCACCAGTATCGTCGTTAGCCTCAAACACCAGTTGAAAATACCCATTTCTAGACATGAGATAACAAGCATAAGACCGTTGTGCTGATGAATGGCGCTAACCCAATCCCACTTTGCTGAACCATGTGCATGGAATGTGATTGGGTCAACCTCATCCTTTCCTTAACCTTACTGACTTAAGTACTATTTGACTTAACCTATGCTGACATGCTTTCTCGCGCGCGGCATGCCAGCCTTCAACTCACTACTACACTGACTATGTGACTACCGAGCCCACCGGTTCATATTCAGTCTAATGGTGAGGTAGTAACGAATTTGGATTTACCCCGACAATCGGCTCTCTGAGGCTGGAGGTACGTTTCTGCGGCCTCCTCCTTGAACTTTGCCTGAAGCATCCCCCTAAGCTCGTCTGATATGGCTTGCTTAGCTGCATCACCCATACCTCTCACCTCGAACTCCACAAGAAGCTCGTCTTGATCTAGGTAATCTAGATTCATTATATTATTGTTGTTGATTAAAAAAAAAAAATAATAATAAAAAAAATTTTCTTAACCTCAAATAAAAAAAACTAACTAAAAAAAACGTATTCAAAAACAAAACAACCATGGGTAATATCCCCCTTCAATAAATAGATTCCGCCAACTTGGATAAAAACAAGGATAAAGGCATTGAAATTGAAATTTTGATGAAATTATTTCCTTGTTCCCAATGATGCAGCGGTAGTCTTAACCTGACATACAAGGTGATCCTCGCTGCTATGGTGAACTTGGAAACAGATGACATTTATGGTACCCAATAGACCATGGCAAGTTTGTTGTCCCCTTTTCTGCAGCTGGCAGTCTTACCCTGAACTCAGCAGAGGAGCTCACCTACATGGGTGACAAAAACGTTACCATGTAAGTCAACTGATGTTGATGAGACCTTTGCAGGCCTCTAACAACAGCTGCTATTGCTGTCTATTGGGGATGATAACACGCCGGTTATCACCAAGGATTTCAACAGTGTGTGGTATAATAGTGTTTAGCTTATGTCCGAAACCTCATCAATATCCGTTCACTGATAGAAAACCGGATTGGACAGCTAAACACATTATACCCTGAACGCGCCTACAACTAGCAATGGGAGGACTGGCAACCCCATCCCGGAGGATGATAAATTTTAAATGAAACGACAAAGTGGAATTTGCGCAATAACCTAACTATACACTGCTTGTTGGAAATCCATATTTTGAATAATAAAATTTGCCACAACTCGTAATAATTTCTTATAACCATTGTGGAATCAAACCGTAGGAAAATTTAGTGACAGTCGTGCAACTTACTTTAGGATGCGGAAAAGTAGTTTTAGTATCTGAGAAATGTGCAGCTCTTAATACCCCCGGTCTTATCACTCGGCAAGGAAAGAGATGATGCACATTGTTTCAAGGAAAAACCCTTTTCACCCTTACTAACATCCGTTGCACCACTGGTTGTTGTACACGGTACAGAAAACCGTACAACTGGATTATTGTTTGAGTTCGGTTATCAACGCATGCTCCAGCCTTCCCACCACATTAGATGAATTCTTAAACTCCTATAACTACCACGAATGTTGGTTTATCCCCCGGAGTGCGGGTTGGGACATGCCACGGATAAACCATCCATTCGGGGATCTAGCATAGAAACTCAACTATCATCAATCTCTGTCGGTACGCGTATGACCCACCACGTATTAGGTCAGGCTTGCCGCTGCCATACTCGTATCGATAGAAATTTACATCTAACAATGATAAAAACCAAGCACACTGTTTTTTAAACCGATTTAAATTTTATTTAGAAGTATTTAACAATTTTTGAACATTACCCAAAAAGTAATGTCGAATATTAATTTAGACGAGAGTGTGAGGGGATCCTCAATTGAATTTCTTAGACTTATTGTGGTATTTGTTACCAGAATTTTTGGGCCGAATTATGGCCCCGTTTGGGCGCCACTGTAACGCTAAAAGTTCACCGTCTTACGACCGTATACCCTAACGCTAAAGAAATTTGTCCCCATTTCATGCACTAACCCCATGTGCGGCTTTGATTCCCGCAGCTCAGTCTTGTAGGGGATGTGGTCGTGGGTTTTTGGGGTTAGACGAAATGCGGGACCTAGATTACCGCACAATAACAAAAGAGAAAGAGAAAGATGGCCTAATATTTACCATCTAAAGGTTGAAAAAAAAATGAAAAGTGGGGTCCTCAGACCCAAAACTGGCGGGTCCTACATATCTCAAGCGGATGTTTTACCCACGGTTGTTAATTCTGGTTTCTTAGGGTAACATAATTACCCTAAGAAATACGCACCAAAAAAAAAAATATTAATAGAGAAGCTTAACGATTAGTGGTTTAATGGCGTGGAGGAGGTCCTCAGCAGAAAGAGGGTGTCCCGCCTATGGGCAGGGTTACTTTCGATGCCCTCGCTTCTAGCAAGACTCAGCTTTGCTAGAAGCAACTAAGGAACCTCGCCACGATTAGAATGGTTAGTATCTCTACTGCACTAAAATCATACTTACCAAAAAAAAAGAAAATTTAGTCTGCAAAGCACTAGACTAAAAACTCGCACTTTTAATTTACCTCCTGGATCAGTCTTTCAATGTATGTATTTCACTAACGTTTATTTTAAATTTTTAAATTAATGAACAAAAATTTTCTTTGGTGTCAAAAATAAATCAAACTTGCAACACTCCCACAAAACGAATTTTTTTGAATATTTCACATTTATTGGCACTTGATTTGATTTATTCCCCGATTACATCAATTTATTTATGTAACTTAATGAACACTGTATAGTATCACGAGATAATAAACACATCCAATTTTCTTAATTAAATTTATTTCAGATTAATTTATACTTTTTTTTTAAAATTATTATTGTATTTCACTAAATTTTACACATGTTAACAAACGCATTTTATTTTAGATATCAGGAAATTACCCAAAAAGAAACTGAACTCTCTACCTCTTCTAAACACAGCTGCACGGCTGACTGTCTAGCACGCAACTCCCCCTTCTTTCTTTCCGTTGTACATTTTATACCAAAAATTGAAAACAAATTATTGTACATTCATCAAAATGTACGAACGCAAAAAACGTACAACAACGTGACATTGATTTTCGCTTACTCAATGCACGCGCAAAAATTTATTTACATCAACAAAAAATCAATCGATCGAAAGGTGCAATTGTAGGTATTTTCAATAGCAAAGTTTTTTTTTCAAGCCATTTACCTCAAGACATATCGATGCAAAAATAAATTGATAATGTTGCATTATATATTATTATGGTTTACGTTTATTCACCTACTGCATGGATATATACAGTAATCTGAGTAACATAAGCAACCAATAACAATGCGAAATACGGCATGGTAATTTCTTTTGGTAGAATTTGAGGTATCACCTCGAAGGTTATGCCGTATGTTAAAATTTGATGTTTGGGTTGATAACGGAACTGAATAAAATTCCGTTACATTATAACCACAAATACAAATAAATGAAATAAATTCTTCTTTGAATTATTAAGCATATTTTTAATTAAAGTACTGTTGTACAATCGCAAAACTAGAACACAAGTCTTCACTTACTATAATTGGGTCCACGTAACTAAATTGTTGAGAATCAAACTATGGAAAACTAACTGCTTTACTTCAGAAATAGTTACGAATTCAAATAATCAGTTCAATCGAACATGCCTATAATTTCAAATTCAAATTTGCTTGATAAAATTGATTGGGTATCCTCAATCAATATAGTTTCAATATAGATTCATCAATCGGTGAGTACCATCATCATAATTCTAATCAAAAATATTGATTCAAAAATAGCAGCTTGTTTTCCTCTATTGGATTATGTTTATTGATTAAGTTCTGCGGTATTATGTATTATCAATTTATAGGAAGCATGGTACGCAGAAGTTGCCAAACTGATGTAGTTTCAAATTATTAATAATAAATATCAAATTATCAATAATTTAAAACTGGCTTAAATTTTTTAATTTTTATTTAAAATTTTATAAATTTTCCTAACTAATTAATTTAGCCAACACAAAGTTACACAAAGTTTTTATTTTTAGTTTTCGAAATATTGTGAAACTTTCTTATCAATTCAACGTTGCACAGCTTAATTAGAAATATTAATTTGTAGATTTCACTAACTTTAGTAGTAACACATCAGTTAAGGTACTAGCACGGTATTACTTATTTACCTAAAATTTCATTGCATTTGCATAAAAAATAAACATTTAAATTTACAATCCTATTACTACACATAATGTAACGATTCTAAGAAAAAAAATTCGAATTGGATACGCGCGCGCCTATGTGATTTCAAAATTCTCTTCATACACTGTTTTAGACCACATCGGGTACAACTTTAAACAAAAACAAAAAAAAAGTAGATCAGCGGGGAAAACGGGGGTATAAAAACGATGCGCAAGATGTGAAGGGGGAGTGTTTGTTGGGATAATAAAAGTTTGGATTGGATCGTGCGCGAAAGTTATTGAAAAGCCGCAAAACTTAAATTAAGTAAAAAAAAGAAAAAAGAAATCCATGTAAAAAAATATATAGTTTATAGTGAGTCTAATAATAATAATAATGTAAATAATAACTTAAAATAATTAATAAAATTAATTAGTCAAAATACAAATTAAAAGTTGAAAGTTAGAAAAAAAATATAAATTCATGGTTTTTACGGCCAGTTCAATAAAATAAATAATATGGACGATGTTCTGTTTGGTTACAATCCATAAAAATTGAGTATTATAAAAAAAAAAACAAAAACAAAATTAAATTAACAACTGTTTGTGACTAAATATTATATATTAAAATTAAGAAATTTATAAGTTGAATAAAAATAATAATTGTTAATAGTGAAACGGGAAAAATTTGCGTTTTAAAATTATTTGCGAGTAAATCGAGCTTTTCCTGGGAAGTTGTGTTTCTTCTATACTTCAACATAAACATAAACATAAATGTGAATGGACATATACATATAATAATAAAGTGATAAAAAATCAATAATAATCTAGAAAAGCTGTGATACATCAAAATAATTATGTGTAATAATTAACCTACGTAAAAATAGTGTTAAAGCTCGAGAATGTGGAAAAAAAAAATCCAAAGCGAAATAAAGTTCTATTTAATGTAACAACGGTAATTCAAATAACCTACCAAAACAATATACAGATAGATGGTATCTAAGAAAGGCACGCTTGGTCAAAATAAATCATTAACAAACGAATAAGTAAATCAGATGAGAAAAACTCTACGTACGGCGTGTGAAAAGTTTTCGAGTGTATGCAGATCTGTAGCGGAATACCAACGACAAACAAAACGAATTTACTCTTTCCAAACCAACGTATGGTACCAGAAGCGGATAACATTAAGGACACCATCACAACAACTAAATGTATTTTGGTGACGTAAACATTTTCATTATTATTTAAAGAAAAAAACATTTTTCAGTTATATATATAAAAGGGTTATAGTTATATATATAATATATACTTCTTATTCTTCTTACTATCATTGAACCTTTATTATTATTACAAGTAATTATCATTGTTAATTCTTTCTTCATACTTTTATTGTGAATGGATTTTTTTTTATTATTATTATTACTCAAATTTCAACTTTATAGCCGGTATCATGGCATCATGTGCATTTATTTTTATTAAAAGCGTATTTTAGTAATTCATAGAATGTTTCAAGCTTAGGACAGCTTGAATGTAGTGGGATGGTTGTGGTAGCTGCAGGTTGATTTAATTGGAAAATTTCTCCTCCTTTATAAAAAATATCAGCACACTTAAAGTTGAATATTAACTATTGTACATGGCTTCCGGCAACACGAGTTTTACAAGAACCACCCTACATATCCACTGACTGCTACCCGCATCGAACAAGTGTGCCTCGTGGTGTCGGATGGACCCAAAGCCATACGTTACAATACTTAATCACCTTCATACTATTTACCATACTTTTATATGTATTGTTAATTAATTATACTGATATATTCTGTTTTACAGTTTTTACCAAATGTTCCTTAATTTTATCCCACTCCATTTGAGTAATATAAAATAATGTATTTGCCTTCGGAAAACCGAAGCTTTGTATACGAAGCCATATACGGAAATACAAGCCAGTCCTCGATGTTTAGCTCGGGTAAATTAATTTGTTTATGAAACACATCAAAGCTAAAGCAGGTTCCCCATAAATATAGCAATTGTATATTTTATCTGGTTTCTTAGCCGGTTCCAATAATGTGGCATACATTTCATTTACACTTCCATCGTCTCAATAAAGAATTCGTTTTGGATGTATACACGCATCAAATTTGATTGATTCAGTCATAAAATAGCAGCCCGGTTCAGCTATGAATCTGATCTCAGGCAAATCTACAAAATATATATCAATTGCCCCATTTATAACATTTGCAATGTCACTAAACAGATCCCTGGCGAATTTATCAGCTGGTGCTCCGAAGTTAAGCATTTTTGGAATATTACGTTAAACTCACTTTTAACGATACAAACAATCTTAATACAGGATCATGATTATTATTTGCGGCAATTATGGTATAATTATCAGTTATTATATGGTTGTAATTATCTGCATGCGATAAGTACTTACCGAAAAATATGTCTACTCTAAGGTAACTTTTCAAGCGACAAATAATATTTTTCCAATATATTTCCCACATCACAGACAAAAAAAATGACTCATAATAGTCGTTACTCCTTATTAGCATCACGAACATAATTAATTTATCAACGATTTTTGTTAAATTCACTTTGCTTTCATTTATAATATTGATTCTCCATGGTTTGCTGATCTGTCTGATCACTACTACTATATATAACTACGATTAACACACGATTATTACGCAATTAGATAAGCACGATTTATTTTCGATTCCGCTATGGTTTGTAGTTATTTCTACACTACTAGCTAGCTTTAAAATGTTCAGTAATTTTTTTTATTATCCCTGCAATCTGTTCTGGGGCCAAAGCTCTCCTAACTCTTTCGCGGTTTGCTTTTTCTGTTCTTACTTTTACGCCAGTGTCGGCCAATTAAGTTCGATTTTATCACCATCTGCACATTGCATTGCTCCATGCCAGGCTAAACTGGCATGGAAGAAGGGTCGACCCATGAGTTTTGTACTCCGACAGGGGGTCATAGATGTGTTCCCTTTTATCACCGATCGTAATCTGTTGATAAAAATTCTCTTTGCATCCTGCCGCTATCGGAATTCGAACCCAGTACCTGATCCAAACGCCAAAGCTTTAACCACTGCGCCATTTGGTCGGTTTGGTATGTTCAGTATTTACGGGTAAATGTCCAAAGGTCAATTATTTGAAACTTAAATGTTATATAGAAGCGGACTATTTCAAAATCTTGTTAGAACTTGTAGGAAATGCTAATATTAATTATTAATATTAATTATTAATAATCTCCGACAGGAGTCCTTGTTGTGTTCATTTTCATCATACTTCACTATCATAAGACGAAAAATCCCTTTTGCATCCTGTTCTTATCGGTATTCGAAAATTATTTTGATGTGTTTTGAATTCAATGAATAATCTGTCTCTTGTTTCAACCTTATTTTTATTTTATTTCAATATTTTGAATTAAAATTATTTGAAAATCTTGTAATTTATTCTAAAATTTGTTCTATGCTTAATAAACTAATGATAATAATTCCAAATCAAATATAACATTGTTACGATTTACCCTCTAAATTTCGCGTCACTGGATTGTGAATATGTACCACTTTAAATTCGACGGTTTACAACATCTACTATTTTATATTACATCACAATAGGAATACTCCCAAAAGTACCGAAAATAATTAATCTCTTAATAATTAATATAATAATCCTGAAGTTTACTAGACATTTTACACCATTACTGGAATACGTACTCCACTATCGGAATATTTCCGAAAATATCCAAAATATTCTCACAATTATTTTCCTAATATCCAGTAACCACTAAAACACAATAATTTATCCACTTTCCTTCCTTTACAATTACTTTAAATCACACTTGCACTAATTCCAGTTTAAATACTACTAGTAATTTATTGAATTCTTCACTTTTGCTTTTAAACTATCGCAGACGGCGCCTTAGCTAAGACTCCTTGATTGTGTTTATCGTTGCAATATTTATATACATGGAACATTTAAAATTTTTCACACAGGTTCCGCTGCAAGCTAATCTGTAACAAAAAAAAAAACAGTTCTTTTGTAAAACTAAGCTGTTACAAAGCACTTTTAATACTTGAACCTAGATGACTGTTGATTTCAGATAATCTAATTTAAAACAAAAATATTGAAAAATAAAAATTCAAATTAGGAACACACAAATATAAATCAAATTTTGATTTAACAATTAAAAATTTAAAAAACAATTCTGATGGATATTTTTGAAGTTGTCTTTTGATATATTAAAGTCAAATAGACTTGGAACTGGCATTTTAGACAAATCTAACACCTAAATCTATGATCTCATTGACTCTTTGCAATACCTCGTTGTTGACTTTGTATGAAGCAATCAGCAATCAGCAACCAGTTTTTGTTTTTGTTTACAATGACGCGTTAAGTTTTGTGCTCTAAAAAAATCTTGAAAATATTAATTAAAATAATTAAAAATTAATTAAAATATTATTAAAATAGTTAGTGAGTTGTGTGTAGCGCATCATTTTAGTAATACAAATTAGAAACATTTAATAAACTGAAGTGTTTTTTAAAAAACTGCAAAAATACGCCTAAAAAATTACAGGAAGGAATTTCGTACCAAATTATGATAAAAAGAAAGTGATTTGTGGTAAAATTATGCTTAATGTAAGTTATAAATCAGGAAAAAATAAGAAAACAATTTTCGTTGTTGGCGTGGGGTTTTATCGTTTTGTAAACGTATGTTATTATCAGTGCCGAATTTTTTTATTTTAGTTTAATAAAACGTCGTTTGTTTCATGTGCTAAGTGCTTTGCTTATCATAATTTATTTTTATATTTTAGAATATGTACTATAAATACAATTTTTTACAGAAATTATAATGTAAACATTTGTTTTTAGTTTACCAAAATATGGAGAATTGAAAATGCAATGGTTGAAGCCTCATCAGATGATATTTCAATTGGCCAAGAAATTTCTAAAGTAGGCGAATCTAATATGTATGACGAAGATTTTTTTTGATACCCAATTATAATAAGTGAATTTTCAATTAATGTTATTGATAACATAAAGAGATTTATAGTCCGATATTTATTTAGAAAATGGAATTGTGAGGACTGTTGCAAATTAATACAACAATATAATTCTTATAAATCGCCAATCAATTTACAAACTAGTTTAAAATCTAGTTTAAAATTGTTTAAACAAATTTGTTATAACGTTCTTCACAACCTAATAAGTGTAAATATTTTCAATGAGGAAGATCAATATAGTCATTCTCAAGAACGTTAATTTGTTAGCTCATTCTATCATAGAAAAATATTATGACATCCGGTTGAATTATTTTTGTAACCAAAGGACATATAAATTAACAAATAGAAACAAGTTTGTTTCGTTATTACATTTTAAAGGAATGTGAAATAAATAAGCGTACTGGTTTTATAATTACTATTTTTTATATACATAATATTATATTTAAATAAAAATAATTAATTTACTTTTATTAAAGAAATAAAAATTTATTTAAATTTAAATAATTTTTTAATTTTAACTTCCTAACTTCATTCCATTCAGTCGAAACAAATTCTAAATACGACCCTGTTAATTTATACGCTTTCTCTTTGCTCTCTCGTTGCTTATATTCATTCTATATAATCTATTTCTATGGATACAACAGTCCATTGATGAATGATCGTTTATATTTTGTATCGGATGTTTTTTTATTTGTTAACAATTCGAAATATATTTATACGGTGTGCGTACAATTAATTAGTACAATTAAAATTATTTGATAGTTTTTATAATTATTAGGCGAAATAGTTTAAAATTAAAAGATTATAAATTCCACTATACCATAGGAACATGTGAAACTTGAACTTAATCGACCAAGAAATAGACAAGTTCAAAACAATAGACAATAGACAACAGAATTTCACCCAACAATCGTTCAAAAATTTCATTAAGCCAAATTTCATCGTGTTCCGTTAATAAACAACCGTGCTTGTTGGTGGTTGGTTGGCTTTAATTCATAATCGATTAAAATATTTCTTTCTATCTTGTGCAGTTTTAAAAATGTCGTTCTGAAACATACAGTTTTTGAAAAATGCCGTTTTGTACCTATGCCGTTTTGAAAAATGCTGTTTTGAAATATGCAGTTTTGAAAAATGCCATTTTGGAAAATGCTGTTTTGAAAAGTGCCGTTTTGTACCTATGCCGATTTGCAACAAGCAGTTTTGAAAAATTCAATTCTGAAAAATGCCGTTTTGAAATATGTCGTTTTGAAAATTGCCGTTTTGAAAAATTGCAGATTTGAAAAATGCAATTTTTTACCTTATGCCGTTTCGCACCTTATGCCGTTTTGAAATATGCTGTTTTGAAAAATGGTGTTTTGTACCTTATGCAGTTTTTAAATATGGCGTTTTGAAAAATGCAATCTTAAATTATGCAGTTCTGAACGGATCCCGTATACACAGATATCTATGGAAAGTCGCGGTTTCTTCTGCTCATTATAGTAATACCTACTGACCGGATGGGAACACCTTTAGTATCGCTATGAATTTTGTAATGGATTTGATTTGATACGACGTTCCGAAATAGTTTCAAGACCGTTTAAAATGTTAACACAGTGGTATCACATTTACAGTTGAAATAGAAACGACTAAGTAGGTATGATTTTGACATGGATTTCCGGATAAGTTATGAAAATAGGCACACAAGAAAAATCTTGTAATATATAGACCAAACAAATAGTAAAAAACTAGGACATGACTCAAAATCTCAAAAGAATTACTAAATTCCAATTGTATTAGAATACATGTACATATTTTAATCTATGGAAAAATCTTACCCCCAATTACGCGCTATCGTAAATGAAATAGTAGCGGCGGAGCCTTTAGTAATTAATATGTTTAAAAATGTATCTGTTCAAAATAACAATTTATTTTATTTTGTTTAATATTTTTTGTTATTTGTGATACTGGTCGCACGTATTATTTGTATTTTCGGCCAACACTGTATGTGTGAGAGTTTAGTTTTTAAATTAGGAATGAGTAAATAAAAAAAATTCAAAATACCTCTCTTTTATCGCATGAATTATTTTATCGTTGTATGTACTCTAAAAAAGCTGATTTTATCTTTAATTTTATAATTGTTTATTTCACAGGTACAAACACTCAGTTACATAAAATACGTCAATTCGACAATAACCTCGAATTTAAATTCGTGATTAAAATTTTATTAGAAGTAAAAAGTTGGAGTTTAAAATAACCATGAATACAACAAATATGGCCAACTCATTCAAAAAGGAAGCAGTAAAAATTACAATCCCTCCAATAGTGAGAGAAGAACTTTCAATGTCAACTGCATCATCTACGGAAGATAGATTTATTTTTCAATTTCCAACACGTATAGCACAAACTACACCTGGCCCCACGACAATTAACATTAATTTGCCGCCAGAATCAGAAAATAATACACAAAATTAAATTAAAATTATTATATTAAATAAATGTTTATACTTAGCTAAAATTCATAATTGTAAATGCTTATCACAATAAAACTCTAATTTTTATATTTTGTTCTTATACACGTAAGTTTGCTATAATTAAGTCGTTTTGATCCCATCTTAACGATACCAGTTTAACATCGTTTGAGAACAGTTGCACAACCTGTGATAACGCCACATTTGTGATAAGTGAAAATTTTTTATATTCTGGTTATGTGTTGTAAATAAATATATTCACAATACGAGCGTAACGCATGAAAGACGAAACTTATCACATAAAAATGAGTTTGTACATTTTCAGAGGAGTACAAAAGTTTTCAAATAGCTTGCGCATTACTGAGCCGCAGATTCAACGAACAATATTTGTTATACTATTTTGTACTATTTGCCTATAAAAAATCAAGGGATCATTTAAATAGTGAATGAACTCGAATTGCAAATTGGTTTTGAATTCGAATGATATGTTTATGATGAAATGGTTACTTTGTGTTTCTTACAAACTAATGGAAATTATTATAGGTTTAGCTTTTCATTTCTTCTTGGCTTTGTTTTTAGTTGGTTTGATGAAAGATTTCTCTGATATAGTGTCGACTAGAAATTTCAATAATTTTTTGATTATTGTAGGTGAAAATAGGACAGGGTAGGAGCTCGCCAGGTTCTCGTGTTCACATCCCAAAAATCCGTTTCGTCGATGTATGAACCAGTGGATCGCTTTAATTATAATTTTGGATATAATTCCTAATTAGTAGTTATTGACCAAACTATTCATATCATTACGATTTAATATTTTATTATTATTGCATATTCAATGCTTAATTCTCATGACTTCTCTTAAAAATTGTAAGAGATTTTAACATCATCATCTTTGATACCTGCCAAGAAGGCATCCGTTATGGTTCATATAAATTTACTTTGGTGCAGAGCAGTTTATTTTAAAATTAGATAAAACGTTTATAATTTACTAACTAATTATTTCTGATCTGAAATGCATCACCTCGTATATGGATCTATATAGGCATCAGATCGTACCATTTCAAGATTCATAATATTTTTTACCATCGAGCCGGGGCTTTGACATCTGAATATGATGATGTTGATACTGCTAATCAGTATAGAATTAGATCGCGTGTATGATTTTATTCGATCGTTCAGATCAATAGCCGCATATTGTTGTTTGCACAGCTTGAGAACATTTATATTTCGATTTCGTCGTTTCAATGATGCGTTCAGACTGATGTTGCAGCAATTTTCAAAAGTGATGATGGTGAACCTCATTTTGAGAGAAATATGGTTGTTTTTTTTCAAAATTGTCAAACGCAATTCGTAGTATTTCTGTTTAAGATTCTTCGTTAGACCCCTTAGCTTATCAGTTATTGTTCTCAAACGGTGATGCTGGCTGACATAGCTACCACTTCTTCTTCTACAGTAGCTCGAAATAAAGTTACAATGCTTCAATTTGGTTCTTATCGACTCGCAATTCGTTATGATAGAGTTCTTATGTGGGCCGTATAATTATTTTACATGTCTGTGAAGTTAGCCCAGGATTTCATCCCAGAAAAAAATTATGTCATCAGACAACACTAAAACTACATTATCATCCCAGCCCAGGATTTGTTTATAATTTATGTTAAATATGGTAAACTATGTACATCATCCCAACAAATAATATAACGTGAATATTTATCCCAGAAAACAAAAAATTACACAGAAAATTGTACATTAAACAATATAATTTAATATTATTTAATGTTATTTATAACAATATAATTTATAAAAATTAATATACGTAGTAAATAAATAAAAGTGAAAATTTTAAATATTCGTACCCTTATAGCGCCGAACTCAACATACGGATCGACTTGGGAATTTTACTGTGATTAGTGGTCATCATTACCAGTCGATACGACTTGCTTCTGTTTCCAGAACTCGGGGAGACCAGATGCATACCAGTTTTTTATTAATGGTTCCCAGGAACCACGGGTTCCGGAATTCGAACTAGTTCGTATCGACTTGTCATAATGATTGTTGCTTACCCTAAAAATCCCAAGTTGATTCGTATGTTGAGTTTGGCGCTATAGGCTATGTCGGAATTTAATCAGTCTTATTATAAATTAAACTCATAAAAAACACGAAAAGTTAATTGTGAGAATGAAACATAGATGCAAAATACGAAAGAATCGATTTCGTTAGGCTAGCAGTAATTTGCTAGTACTACAAACACATGATATTGCTCTATATAGACAATATTCCAATGTAAATAATACAACATCAGCCGTCGCGATCTGATTTTTTCAAATCATTAATCTCATCTGTTCGAAACTGATTGTTGTGGGATTCTTACAAATTTTCCATCTATGAGTCAAAAATTCAAACATATTTATAAGCCAAATTCAATTGTCATTTAAATGTAGAAGTGTGTACGACCGTTAAAAGTGTGAAATTATCAATAAAACCAACAACAATTTAAAGCCATGAACCAAGTCTAAAAGGCAGATACCAATATTATAATCAATCACAGAAGATTGTGTTGATTACACTAACAATCCCATGGTAGTTTTTTCACACCACTACTTATTAAACTAGTGTGCACATACGATGTACACAAATATTCTAATACAACTATCTCTAGTGTACTTTTTTATGTATTTGTTGCATGATCATGGCTTTCGATTGTTGTTGGTTTTGGTATAAAAGATGATATGATTGTGCGTCGTTAGAATTTGGAGAATTGAATGGTGAACTAAATATCGAAATTTAGGTAGATTAATTACAAAATTACTTAAATAGGTATAATATCGCCACTTGATTCCATTGGGACTTCATGGTATATATTTCACTATCCTATGCACTTTCAATCGCATTCAGATTAATCGCATTGATTGTCACTTACCCAATCGTCAAAATGTTGTTTTTCGGGAAGGATCTGAGAATGCATCTGTATCATACAGATCTGAGAATGAGGATTTATCATACATTTTGTAAAATTACATAACGAAAACAAGGCTTATATACAGTTATTATCATCGAACCTTTTATTTATTCCTTAAATACAAGTCTACTGAGAATTGTACACAGTGGATGATCATCATTCGATTATAAAAACTATCGACAACTCAGCATTAGAAAAAATAGTTTAATGGTCATTCAAGGCCGTGCACACTCTATTAGCAAATTTCACTTCATTGATGTTCTATCTATATATAACGCGCGCCTTGCTAGGAGAAACACGAAGGGGTTTAGTCGATTCCGGCCCTATAGTTTCATTTAAATGTTTTCGATAACCCGTTAAGTCTTCAGCGTCGGTATTTAGCAGCGAAAATATTATCAATAAAAACCCTCAAACATTTTATCAATTTACGTTTTCCAATTAATTTTACAGTTATTCGCTCGACGTTGTCTATTACTTTCGTGTGACAATGACGTGTATTTTTCGTCTCTAAAATAATTAATATTTTTTCAATAAGTTTTTATTTATTTGGTTTGAGTAAAAGCCCAACAATAAATAGTGATAGTCGAATTCAGTATGTTGGACAGGTAAACCATGACACGATCATTGAAGCCATTTTATTTATGAGTTCTGTGAAGAAGTTCGGATAACATGTGAGAAATGCGAATGGATGAGCCGTTCTAAATTTACCGCCATTCACGGTTAATAGTTCGAATTTGCCGCGTGTCGTGAGATTTACAACACGTTGCTATACACAAAGAAATTAGCAATATGTAAATTTGGACCTAATTTTGACTGTGCACTTTATTATAAATGTGCTTTCGTGCTCAAGGTGACGTATGCAGTTATTAAAAAATTTGAAAAGTAAATAAATAAATAAGGTTGAATTACTAATTCATTCAATTATATTCATTAGTCCTTATTCAATTTTTTCAAAATTTAAGTTTTTATTTTTATATTATTTTCCAAACAACTATTTAAAAAAAATACAACAAAACGACTTACGGTTATTATTACCGGATTGAAAATATTTTTCCCTAAATGTGGTTTTATAATAACAAGTTACAATTATTTCATACAGATACCATCAAATAAAAAACAAGTTGGTTAATTATTGTTGTGTGTCACGTTTTGCGTAAAGGCGACGTTATTCACAGTTAAATGAACGGTTGGTTTTAGCAAGATTTGCTTGTGAATTTCCAGTAACGAAAAATAGTTATTCACTATAGCTGGCATATTTATCACTAGTAATTAAAGTAGAGTTGGGTTTAAATAATACTAATTAAATAAAATTTTCATAAAACGTATTTGGATTATAATTATTACTGACAAAAAAGCCAACTATAGTTTGATAAATAATTTTATTTTGCTGTGATAAATTCTCAAACAATAACAGCTTAATCAAAACATTGCTTATATTAACTTTGTTTACGGTTATTTACTAATCGTTATACCATTAATCTACTTTACGCCTAAATGTCAGTTTAAAATCATTAGCAGCTACAATCATTTTCTGTAGATGTCGTGGATATCTGTAAAAATATTTTTATTTTGTTTTGTATTACCATAGAAAAAAAAGTTTACCATAGATTTCTCATTTTTATAAATCGAGAGATAAAAATGAATGTGTAAAAAACTTCTAATAATTCTTATGTCATGATTGTATATATGACTTTACATTGCGCGCAATGTAAAATCACAAATGACATTGGAATTATAAGAAATTTTTTACGCAATTCATTTTTATCTCTCGATTTATACAAATGAGAAATCTATGGTAAACTTTTATTCTATGGTATTACATATTATGTTCCATCGTTAGTGTCATCAGCATAAAGATGGCGTTATTCGCAGTAAAATGTATATTTTTAATTTTTTATTTCATTTTAATTTCATTGCAATAAGCTTAAAACTTAGTTAATTAAGTCGAGTTTTATTAATAAAATTAATTTAGTTGAGCTTATTCGAATTATCACTCAAAATTGTTTGTATCACTCAAAATTGTTTGTACAAACGGCGTTTTTCAAAAGTAAATAAAAATACATTCTGATTAGTAAAATAAACTGCTTTTATTCCTACATCCTCAATCGGATCTTAATTTTTATAATTCTTTAATATTTTGCAACTTTTCTTAGAATAGTTTCCAATATCTTAAAATATTAATTTATTTTGCGAATTGAGCCATTTTTATAAGGAATTTTACCTAATTTGCTAGAAATAACTATGTTTTAATACAAAATAAAGAAAATATGGATTTTTGGAAATTGTTTGATTCAAATATTGTATCTTAGAAATGAGTGAATTTTGAGTTGTTTAACTGTTGCAGCAAATGAGCGGTTTATTGTTTCAATACAAACTGAAAATGGTTTAAGTGTATTCCTTAAACGATGTACATAGGTACAAAATGAAATTTGTTATATAGCATAAAATGTTTATTTATTTATTCGTCATATCGACGAGTCATTTTCAAGAGTATGAAGAAGAATTATTATTTAAAAAATTAAAAATTATAAAGCAGATGGTTAGTATAGGTGTTGTAGCGAATAGTTTCTTCAACTATAAGAAACTCCGCACAAAATTTCGTAACGGACAATCCTCCGTGTATATAATTCGTTATAAATGGACAATTCTCCATATAAAGAATTATCCCAAAGAATACAACAATCTTGTATACGAAAATAATGTACATAACAACTTATAATTGACATAATTGAGCAAAATATAATTGACAATCAAATCATTGAGAGGTATATAAAATCCTATTGATTTTACAAAACCAAAGTCATGTAAAACGTACGTACACACTACCATGCTGCCCAATAGATGGCATGGTAAGCAATTATGTTTCGTTAAACATATTTTATAAAGGGTGCACCGAAAACATTTTGGTGCATGTAACATTAGGAACCAGAAAATCAGTTTTTGAATTTTTGGTTTTATAGTTTTTGGATCGAAGTTAGGGGAGCTTTTGCCGGAGCAACATTTACACATCTAGACGCCACAAATCGCTCACCAACAACCAACAATGTAAAGATTAAAAGATTAAAAGTTTATCTTAATAAATAACAAAAAACGTTTTTTATTAAAAGTAAAATCAAAAATAAGTAAATTATTTTTTGGTGAAAATAGAAAGAAATTGCGATCTGTCAAACGTCAGCTGTTAAAATTTCACCCAAATTCATCGATTACTTTATTTGTTGTAGTCGTTTGAAGTAAGCCACTTTTGTGTTTCTTGAAAAAGGGAAAAAAACGAATTTCGTGCAGTGATTAAAAGGGAAAACGGCGAAAGAGACAAAAGAAAAGCTCGATAAACATTACGGTGAGTCTGCTCCGTCAGAATACATGGTAAAATATTGGATTGCTGAATTTAAACGCGGCCGAAGAAGCACTGCAACAATACCATCAACAGGAAGGCCAAAAGAGGTGGTTACTGAAGAAAATATCAAGAAAATCCTCGATATCGTTATGAATGATCACCGAGTCAAGTTGCGTGAGATTGTTGAAATGGTAAACATATCATATGAACGTGTGTTCAACATTTTGCATGAACATTTGCATATGAAAAAGCTATCGGCAAGATGGGTGCCGCGATTGCTCAGTGTCGAACAAAAACGAGTTCGACAGATCACTTCACAGCGGTGTTTAGATATGATACATCCTGTTGATTTTTGGCGTCGATTAATTACTGTTGATGAAACGTGGTTCCACCACTACACACCTGAAACCAAAAATCAATCGAAACAATGGGTAGAAGTAATTGTAGCAACAACTAAATTATAGTTGCAAGAACACTGTATATATTAAACAAGGAAATCTGTACATTCCTATCGAAAACATCAATAAAAGAACGAATCGCACCAGAATTATTAAACACAAATGATGCATCAGTCCAGTAGTCCTAGTCAATTGCATTAAATTGTGATCGTATATAATACCAACGAATCAACTACCAGATTTCCCAAATTGTATTCCAGAAGCCGACATGAACTTCCATCTAAAATCGAAAACATTCGACCTAAATATAATAATTTTGACCATTTCTTGCAGTTTTTTGTAGTATTTTGTAGTACCTTAAAAGATTCATTATTTCTGGATCCTTAATAATTGATAACTGATAATTCTGTAGGATAATTTACCATTTCTTCTTGATCTACTCGTATAACACAATCAATTGATATGTATGCAAATGTTTCACCAAAATTTTATTTTGAATGAAACTATTTATATCATTAACGTCCTAGTTTTTTGCTGCCAATATTGCTCGTTCACTTAACCAATTATGATTTTTGAATTGTTGTACAATTAATTCTTCTTTTGACTCTTTTAAAATACAAAATTTTTGTAGAAATGTCATTAAACCAGTTGCAATATCAATTTGAATTTTTCCATTTTTAATGTCTAATAATTGTTTTGGAAATGTTATAGCTGATTCATAGTTTTGCAATTGAACACGCATATTTGTTCTTAAATTTAATTTTTGAACGTTTCTCTATAAATTGGGAGTTTATTCGCATTTGGGTTTTCACTCGAGTACATAAATTGGTTCAAGCCTTATCTATCAAACCGGCGACAATTTCTAATAATGGGACATGAGAAATCAAACGTTATTAAAGTTACGTCCGGTGTTCCCCAAGGATCTCACATCGGGCCGTGGATATTTATTGTTGTCATAGATCAAATAACCGAGATAATCAACAACTCAAACGTGCTCATATTTGCTGATGACGTAAATTTTTTTCGAACTATTAATGGAATGCTAGATACGAAAAAACTTCAAGAAGACATCGATAGATTTAGTGATTGGTGTGATCGAAACTCGCTTTACTTAAATATTAAGAAATGCAAAATCATGTCTTTCCATCGCAAGAGTATCCGGTAATTACTTCCTACAAAGTCAACAACGAGGTATCGCAAAGAGTCAATGAGATCATAGATCTGGGTGTTACATTTGTCGAAAATGCCAGTTTCAATTGTATTGCGAAAGCGAATGCCATGTTTGGATTTGTTAAAAGATGGGCAGATGAATTTAAAGATATTCAAACCTTATGTTCACTCTATTTCGCTTACGTTCGATCTCAACTTGAATACGCTGTACCGGTCTGGAATCCACACTATGCTGTACACTTTAAAAGAATTGAAAGCATTCAAAAGAAGTTTCTGATTTTCTTGTTAAAGAAAAGTGACTGGGATTACGACCACAATTTACCATTCCATGAAAATGTGGCTCGATTACCTCCGTACTCAACAGGATGCACGGATTACAAAATATGCACGCTTGAAAATAGACGACTTCTCTTAGGTGCGGCTTTCATTGGTAACGTTTTGCTTGGTCACATTGATTCAGCATACATTTTGGAAAACATATCAATTCATGTGCCTTGCAGAACATTTCGAAACCATGAGATTTAGCACTAGAACACCATTCCACAAACTAGGGAGAAAATAACCCCATTAATAGGGCGTCTAAATCTTTCAACATCGTCGACGAGCTATTTGACTTTAATTTATCAAAGCACAACTCCAAACATATACTTAAGAATTATTTTTTAAATTGTTAAAATAAAATTTTATTTTTATTTTTGTTTTAATTTTAATTCTGAAATATATTTCTTTAAATAAATAAATAAATAAGTAGTAGGTAGGTATCAAAGACTTCCAACTCGACTTCCGGAAAATAAAAGTCAGTAACGTAATCACTCCCGAAAATGACATCCATATCCGCATTATCGGCGCAATTAGTATAATTAGTTACCAAAATCCACCATCTCAATTTGCGAAAAACAAAAGTCAGTACCGTATTCAGTATCTCGAAAGTTACACACATGTCAGCATCATATGCGTAGATAGTAAGTGGTAGAAAACTAACAAAGCCTCCATCACACCTTGCAAAAATCGAAATTGAATAATGTAATTCCTCCGAAATTGACACCCACATTGACGTTGATAGTGTGTAGGTGGATACCAATCCGCCCCTATCTCGAATTCAAAAAAATAGAAGTCTGTAGCATAATCAGTACCGCGAAAATCTCGAAAATGACACTCACATCAGCATTATTGTTAGGTACCAAAACAACGCGGTCACCCCTTCCCTTCATCACGACTTGCGAAAAACAAAAGTCAGTAACGTAATCAGTACCCCGAAAACTTCGAAAATGATACACATATCGGCATTATAGGCGTAGATATTAGTAGGTACCAAAATGACCCGGCCCTCATCTTGCCTTGCATAAAACAAAATTACTCCATCTCGAATTTTAAAACGGATGCCATGTTTCTAATTAGCGCTCCCGGAATCGACGAAAATGGCATCATTGGACAAAACCAAAATGACGGGCCGAAGTTTTGTTGGAAAACAGTTTCTTGCCAAAAATCGTCATTTCCGCATAAAGTTTGAAAAACCGATTTGGACGAATACCGTTGCACAATTAATTTAGAATCGTTTCGTTCTCAGTAGTTTCTCTTGTAAATGATATACTTTTCAATATAATTGCAAATATCGAAAAAGCTCCTATAGAAGCTGCAACTTCCGGTGGACCATTTTCAGCTAAAAACACTTCTCATGACCCAAATAACATAAACACAAATTTGTATCATAATCAAGTAGTTCTCGAGTTTTAATGTTACAAATACACACGGAAAAATCCCCAACACCAGTCATCGTGACATAATCATTTAATGATTAGCTTATTGTTAGTTACACCTTCATAACTCGAAAATTCATAATGTACGTGTTACATATTTACTGAAATAATATTCCAGCGAATTGCCATAAACCATGACACATCGTAAAGTTTTATATTAGGTGTGCAAGTAGAAACTTGGCTCTGAAGTTGGTTGCATAAAAATAAAGTTGAACGCATCCAAACCGCCCGCCATTTTGGATATAT
Source organism: Nephrotoma guestfalica (assembly GCA_963691935.1). Classification (NCBI taxonomy): domain Eukaryota; kingdom Metazoa; phylum Arthropoda; class Insecta; order Diptera; family Tipulidae; genus Nephrotoma; species Nephrotoma guestfalica. Next base: position 152,385,372 of record OY829914.1, on the reverse strand, counting down.
GTAGCTTAGTCATTACATGACATAAGTTTCAGTCATTTATAAGCTGTCGTTCCGTGTTCATCAATTTTAAGAGATGGATGTCGATAAGAAACATTTACGCCATTGCATTCTATTCTGTTTTCAAATGAAAAAAATGCTGCTCAAGCTATGGATTTGATTAATTCGACTTTGAGTGAACATTCTGTGAGTCATTCAATAGTAAAAAAGTGGTTTGCAAGATTTGGTGATGACAAAGTTAAAGTTTTACTGGACGAAAATCCGTCTGAAACTCAAAAAGAGCTTGCAGAACAGTTCGGAGTTACTCACCAAGCAATGTCACTTCGATTTCATGCAATGTGAAAATTACATAGAAGAAAGGAAAATGGGTTCCTCTTAAACTTACCGAAGAAAACAAAAACCGAAGAGTTGACATCTGCATGAATTTACTTTTTCGGTACAATAAAAAAACAATTTTGTGCACAAAATCGTTACGGATGTCGAAAAGTGGATTTTGTACGATAATCCTAAATGCAGAAAATGATGGGTTGATTCAAGTCAGTTGAAAAATGAATGTTCATGCCAAGAAAGAGTGACAGTATGTCTAGTAGGATTGGAAACGAATCATTTACTAAGAGCTTCTAGAACCTGGTCAAACTGTTACAGCTGAACGTTACCAGACCCAATTGATCAAATTAAGTGATGCTCTGGAGGAAAAAACACCATTTACGGGTCAAGAAATGCGGAAGGTTTTAATGCTGAAAACAACGCACGTTCTCATACACCAAAATCAACCCAGTAACTCATTTTCTCCTTAGCCTTGAAAGTTTTACAGCATGCAGATATTCGCCAGATATTTAGATCGATAACATCATATTTGAAAGAACTGACATCATAATTTGCTTCGAAACCACCAAGTTTCTATCGCAAAGGCATTCATCATCTACCTAATAAATAGCTAAAGACCTTAGATAGTATTGGCGAATATTTCGATAATTAATCTTTGTAACAATTATATTGTATTTTCAATAAAGTTGCATTTGACCAAAAAAAGCGGAGCTTCTACTTGCACACCTAATAATATGGATTTAAAATATACATTTAGAAATTAAAACAAATTGTATATTTATTGCTCTAATGCTCCCATCACCATCGGTTCAAATAGACTACCTGCATCTAGAAGTTATGCAAATGAAATCAGCTTTTACACTATTAAGTTAAAAATTTATCATAAAAATTATAACTTCATTCAGAGATAAAATTTATTATTTTTAATTTAATCATTGGTTAGATACTTCTAGTAAATTAAAATTTTAGAAAACTAATAATTCGAAATCGATCGCTGCCTCCTATTTGATGTCCTAAACCAGAAAATCTAAAAATTCGTTAAATTATTATTACTACGTTTAAATTAAGTATAACACGAATGCCATTCTGAAAATATTTATTGGAGGTTTTATTTCTAAACTCAAAAACCCCAAAACTTTTAACTAATAATTTATTTATTTATTTGGTGGTATAAATAACTTTAGAGAGTTTTAAAAAAGACGGTGTAACTAGTATTAAATGGCATCGGGCCATCTTGTAACTATACTCATGTTAAAGCGTCATCATTTCCCTCTATAAATAAGTGCAGCTGAAGGACATTGTAACGGTCAGTTACTGTTAACTCACTAACACCACTCATAGCATTGCGGAGTATTTTCCTACTGTTAGAAAATACCTTGCAATGTGTCCCACAAAAACGGATTGCCAGCGACACGCTGATCATAGCAATTCATTTCAAAACAATATTTTCCAAATAATAATTTTCGTTTTTTTACTTTTATATTAGAAAGAAAAACAGAATTTTTAAGTAGCAACTGGAACGCAGAACGTGAACAACTCAAGCAAGGAAGCAAATTTTATTTAACGTTATTTTTAAAAATATTAATAGTTGTGATCAGTGTTCAAATAATAAATATAATTTTATTATTATAAAGCAAACAAAATTGGTTTAAATTTATTTATATTGGGAATTAACGACAGGAAATTATGTGGTAAAATACCCCATATTGGCAGGAAATTCTGTGGTAAAATATTCCATATTGGTGATCCCGACGTTCCTTTTTAGGAACATTTAGCAACATTTAAACCGTAAGTTTTTACCATTTTTTTTTACAAAATAAAGAATAAATTAGTGTGTAAAAAGCCGCAATATAAAGAGGCAGTGTTTCATTTCATTTTTTCCCGTAGTATTAACATTTTATTAGTGCATAAAATTATCCCCAACAGCGGCCAGTCTGCACCAGTCAAAAACGCGCTGTGAATTATCGGGCGTTCCCCAACAGCGGCCAATCTGCACCAGTCAAAAACGCGCTGTGAATTATCGGGCGTTCCATATTTGAGTTTTTATTTTTTTAAAGCGTTTTAGCATTTGCAAATACAATAATACTTGTGTACTCGTATAAGACACACAAGTTAAACCAGCACACACAGTATAGTGATTTTGTGGCGAAAAATTAAAGTAAAATATGTCGGACAACGAGTCCGAACCCGGTTCCAGCGGTACCACGCAGCAACCTCAACATTCAAGCAGGACTATGGCGCAAGCACAAGTGGCAGCAACAACGGGCCACATCATCAAGCTACCAGCATTTTGGGAGACGAGTCCTAAATGCTGGTTTTTGTCAGCAGAGATCGCGTTCGACGCGAACCGCATCACTAGTGACAAATGAAAGTTTGCTTACGTAGTCGCATCGCTCTCGGAAACGCAAGCGGACAAAATAAATTTTATTTTGCAAGATCCGCCGCTAGAAAATAAATACGAAGTGGTTAAGCGAGCGCTTATGGAGCGTTCCGCTATATCCGAGGAGCGTAAATTGGAGACAATTCTCAGCAAAGTGGAGATCGGTAACCAGCGTCCTTCCGATTTCCTGCATCAAATTCGATCGCTAGCAGACCGGGAATTTTCGCCAAAAATCATTAAACAGCTATGGATCAGGCAACTACCTGATTTTATACAAGCAGCACTAGTTCCACAACAAGACAAGCAAGAGGAAGTTCTTGCTTGCATAGCAGATAAATTACACGAATTAGTTGGCAGTAGACAAAATCGTGTAAATGCATTACAGCAAAATTCCATTAAGCAACCAACAGACAAACATTTTTCCAATAACACAAATTTAAAACAGACTCTTAAAAAAGTAATCGACAGACTGGACAAACTGGAACACAATACACAATTTCATAGCACACAAAATATACACAACAAGTCTCCTAGGAGAAAAACATTTTCTCCAGGTAGACAACAACATTACCGTCCGACAACAAGTAATCAAAGCACTAACTACTACCAGCAACAACACAACAAACAAATACCTCATACCGACAACCACAAAACTGGTGTTGGTATCACAACAGGTTTGGTCCTAGAGCAACGAAATGCTCTAAACCATGTGGATTCAACGCTCCACATGGCGGAATTGCACATACTATTTCCCCAAACTATTAAATCTTAAGGTCTCAGCGGCGACCTTAAGAAAAGCAGCACCAAGCCGCTTATTCATCCGCAATCCAGTCAACAAAATGGAATTTTTGTACTACTATCAACACGTACGGTACCAAACTACTCGACGTGGACATTGGTCTATGTCGATCATTCAACCATTCATTTTTGTTAGCAAGTGTTAATCGGCCCATAATTGGCGCGGATTTTCTTACGAAATTTGGCATTCTAGTGGATCTACGCAATCGTAGACTTATCGATCCATCCACTAGTCTTACAATTCACGCCATGACAGTACACGTGGACACACCAACTCTACTTAATTTTACAATCAGCAACGGTTACGGAGCTCTCATAACGAAGTATCCTTCTTTAACAGCTCCACCGAATTACAATTTACCGGTAAGACATAACATCGTTCATCACATTGTGACGAACGGGCACTTACCTTTTTCTCGACCTCGTTGACTCGACTCAATTCGGCATAAATCAGCTTTCCTAGAATTCCAACACATGGTGGACCTAGGAATCTGCAAGCCCTCTTCTTCTCCTGTATCATGTCCGCTACATATGGTAAAGAAGAAGAACAACGACTGGAGACCATGTGGAGACTATAGACGGCTCAACGCGGTCACAATTCCTGGCCGCTACTCCATTCCCCATATTCAAAACTTTTCCATGCAACTACATGGATGTAAAATTTTCTCCAAAATCGATCTCGTCAGTGCATATCATCTCATTCCAATTGCTCCCGACGATATTCACAAAACAGCAATTACTACTCCATTTGGCTTATTCGAATTCACTCGAATGCCTTAGGGACTTCGCAACGCTGCACAAACATTCCAGCGTTTTATCAATGAGATAGTAAAAGATCTCGACTTCGTCTTTGTGTACATAGACGACATTTTTGTCGCGTCACAAGACGAAAAGCAGCATTTTGAACATTTGAAACTACTCTTTCAAAAGTGTTCAGATTTTGGCATCAATTTTAACATGGCAAAATGTGTTTTCGGAACCAGTAGTCTTGACTTTCTCAGTCACAAGATTACCGCTAATGGCATTCCGCCGTCTCAAGAACGTATTAATGTCATTAGCGATTTCCCAGCCCCGCAAACTATCAAGCAGATTCAACAATTTATCGGCATGATTAACTACTATCACCGATTTATTCCAAAGCTAACGGAGACTCTTGCTCCAATCCACACGCATTTGGCAGAGCTCCTTAAAAAACCCAAAACACCTCAACACTATTCTTGGACTGAAGAATGTCAAGCGGCGTTCCTTCAGCTCAAGAATAAGTTACACGACATAACACTACTAGTGCATCCGTTAGCTAATGCAAAATATAGCATTACTACGGATGCGTCTGGTACAGCAACAGGTGCGGTCTTACAGCAACTTAACGGCAAGACCTGGGAACCACTTGGGTTTTTCTCCAAGAAACTTACAGATGCGGAAAGGAAATATTCTGCATTCGATCGTGAGTTACTTGCAATTTATCAAGCAATCAAACATTTCCGTTACTTTGTGGAAGGTCGTGAATTTACCATTTACACCGACCACATACCACTTATTAGAGCCATCTCCTCTAAAACGGAACGTAATGCAAGGCAAACACGCCACTTAGATTACATCGCACAATTCACAACTGACATACAGCACATTCACGGCAAAGATAACGTCGTCGCTTATCTAGGACAAGGGACGACGAACTTGCCTCGGCTGAAAAGCCTTACACAATCGTTACTATCGCGGACCAACAAGCTCGTGATACAGAACTTACAGACATACTCTCAAGTTCTTCCACTCGTCGTACAGCCAAGTGGAAATTGGAAGGATTGCCACTTAACGACTTAACAGTTTACTGTGAAACATCATCTACAGGCCGCAATCGTCCGTACATTCCAGAGACATTACGGCGAACCATCTTCGACACTCTCCACAATGTTTCACATCCAAGTGTTCGAGCTACACGCAAGCTTGTATCAGCAAAATATTTTTGGCCCAAGATGAATCAAGATGTTACCCTTTGGACAAAGTCTTGTTTATCTTGCCAAAAATCAAAAATTCATCGTCACACCAAATCGCCACACGAGAATTTCAAAATTCCGTCAAGTCGATTTGAGCATATCCATGTAGATATCGTGGGGCCACTCCCACCATCTAATGGATACACACATTTACTCACCTGCGTAGATCGTTTTACACGGTGGCCTGAAGCTTACTGTATAAAAGACATCTCTGCATCAACCATCGCAAAAACGTTCATTGAGAACTACATATCTAGATTCGGCATTCCCAGTACAATCACTACTGACCAAGGCACTCAATTCGAACCCAAACTCTTTTCTGAGCTTATGCAACTTTTAGGTTCACACAGGATTCGAACCACTGCCTATCACCCGCAAACAAACGGTATGGTTGAGCGTTTTCACTGCCAACTTAAAGCTGCTCTTAAAGCAAGAGCAAATACCGTTAACTGGAGTTCGGAGGTACCAATAGTTCTATTGGGAATCCGAGCAACAGTCAAAGATGACCTGCAATGCTCACCAGCAGAACTGGTGTACGGTCAAACACTCAAACTTCCTGGGGAATTTTTTGTGGAACCACTCACACCCCAAATTACCGCTGATACAGTGGTAAAGCAATTAAGGTCCACTATGAACAATCTTATACCAACGGACACTCGCAAAACTAAACAAAACGACATTTTCGTACCCAAATCACTACAAACGTGTGATTTTGTTTTCGTTCGTATTGACAAAGTCCGAACAGGTTTCGCTACACCATACGAAGGTCCATTCAAAGTGGTACGAAGACTTCGTAAACACTTTGTAATTCAAATCAAAGATAAACTTTTTAATATCTCAATTGACAGACTCAAACCAGTCTACGGGATATTGAATACACCTGAGCAATCGTCAGGAATTAAGAAAATCGTTCGATTTCACAACAACAGTCGACAGACTCGAATGATTCCTTCTCAGCAAGCGTAATTTCTATTTTTCATTTCTTTCAAAGGATGGAAACTATCAATATCAGCGATCTCAACGCCCGACACGAGGAGTTGATCAAGCAAATCGAAATGGAGCTAGATGCTACGGTTCTAGAATCGGAACTAGAATCTGCTCCATCAACATCGAAGCCAGGAAAAAGGGCTCAAACAAAATCGGTGGCAACGCAAACAACACCGACGACGCTACCAGCTATCAACTCGAAAGCAACACGTCTTTTGGAGTTACGAATGATCAAGTTGGAAAGACGCATGAGCGCTCTCCAATCCGCAAGAACTTCGAAGCAAACAAACAGTTCGAACAAAGCAAACATGTGTTGGTTCCACACGAGATTTGGGTTTGGAGCTCAAAAATGTACAGTTCCGTGTGGATTCACCACAGATAGCAAAAAAACAAAAAAATGATTAATTCGGTATGAGAAACTATCTTACAATAATCATTTCAAATTTTATTTCAGCATGCAAAATAAATACAGAAATTCTTCTGGTATTTATTAATACTACTAATTCCACCAGCAATGGAACTCCTACTCCATAACATTTGGAAAGGACGTTCGCACTGGGGAGGGAGTAATGTAACGGTCAGTTACTGTTAACTCACTAACACCACGCATAGCATTGCGGAGTATTTTCCTACTGTTAGAAAATACCTTGCAATGTGTCCCACAAAAACGGATTGCCAGCCACACGCTGATCATAGCAATTCATTTCAAAACAATATTTTCTAAATAATAATTTTCGTTTTTTTGTTTTATATTAGAAAGAAAAACAGAATTTTTAAGTAGCAAGTGGAACGCAGAACGTGAACAACTCAAGCAAGGAAGCAAATTTTATTTAACGTTATTTTTAAAAATATTAATAGTTGTGATCAGTGTTCAAATAATAAATATAATTTTATTATTATAAAGCAAACAAAATTGGTTTAAATTTATTTACATTGGGAATTAACGACAGGAAATTATGTGGTAAAATACCCCTGGTAAAATACCCCATATTGGCAGGAAATTCTGTGGTAAAATATTCCATAACATCTATTACTGTGTGAAGCATATGAGGAACATGCTCCATCAATAAAAACATGTGAGTACTAGTTCCGCTGTTTCAAAAGTGGTGATTTTTACAGCAGTGACAAAGAACGCGAAGGGAGATCCTCAAAGTTTGAAGACGCTAAGTTGGAGGCGTTATTGGACCAAGATTCAAACTCAAGAGGAGCTCGTTGAAACTGTGGGAGTGACTCAACAAGCGATTCAAAACCTTGGGTATGATGCAAAAACAAGGAAATTGGTTTCTGTATAAACTCAAGCCAAGAGACGTTGAACGCCTTTTTTTATGTGCGATCAACTGCTCCAAAGATAAAATCGGAAGAGTTTTTTGAATTGAATCGTGACAAGGGAGGTTAGGGAGCTCTATGAGCTCAGCCTAACGAAGCCTAACTGGAGAACTTTATCAACAACAATTGAAGCAAATAAGCCTAGCATTGAAGCTCAAACGCCAAAGGGCATGACAAAGTAATATTTTAGCACCGCAACTCTCGGCCACATGTTGCAAGAGTTGTGAAGGAAACTTTGGAGGCGCTTCAATGAGATGCCTACCCCACCCTCCCTATTCACCAGAGATTGCTCCTGCCGACTACTACGTGCTCCAGTCGATGACTCATGCATGGTCTGGCCTAGCAGCACTTCACTGCTAACGAAGAAGCCGTAAATTGGGTCGTTTCTTGGATCGCCTTAAAACACGAGGAATTTTTTCGTCGCGGAATCCGTATACCACCTGAAAGATGGGAACAAGTCGTAGAAGTCGTTCGAAGTTATAAAAAAACTAAACTTATTTGTACCTCCAATACATTTCTATAAAAAATATTATTTGATCACACCAAAATCAATATTTATGAAAAAAAACCTTATTCATTTGACAATACTCCAATTACCATCTACATGAATAAGAATTATAAAAAAGAAGCAAGAAGTAGGTATGTAGTTATATCTTTCAAGCATAATTCTAATTTATCTGATTGATCATAGTGGACTCCCTTGATAAATAAAGTCAGTTCTATTGAACTAAAATGTACGTGATTCTCTTGGTCTTAGGTCCCACCCACAAGCGTTAATCTGTAAATATTATAATGACCTTCGTGTTGTGATGTCTATAATAACATACGACTGTCGCTCCTTCAAGGCACACGAGAGAATTAAATCTAAATTTTAACGAATCTGTCTATTAAATCAAATTGTGGCCCACCGACATAATTTTTTAGTTCACTGCTTTCTAGCATTATTAATTGAATTTGCTTTCGGTAGTTTTTAGCAGTAAAACTGAAATAAATTTACGAATAATTTGAGAAACTATCATAATTTATTAACCCAATAGTAGATTTTCAATTTTTGGTGGAGTATCAATTACATATTACAAAAATCTATTTAAATACTGCTACTTCTTTTAATAATACTTTTGTCTTGTCTCTTTGATTTTAAGTATTAATCACACAATTATTGAAATTATTTTTTTATAAACTACCATCGTAAATATTTAACATGGTCAGATCCTAGTACGAACACACGTGGGGACAGTTAGTCGTAAACCAGAACATTGTTTGAACTCTTAGCAGAATAATTCAAAAGCTATTTCATAATTTGGACAATAAATCATTTTGCTGTCGTAGCTACACTATCACCAACAATTTACCAAATAACAATTTAGCGAGAAACAGTTTACCCGATAACAGTAACAGGTCAGTGAAGTCCCCCAAGTTTAGGCAATTTTGAGTAAAACCACAGCCAGCGTAATGCAAATTTTTAACTCAATACGAAATTTTTAAAGCAAATTACATCCAACAAGCTCGAGATCCTACGAGATCCATTTAGTACATTCTTTTTGTGCCTAGGGAAGATGTTATAATTATTCTTAATGTGTCTTTGTATATATTTGACTATTCTGACAGTCGGTCAAATTCAATTATAATAATTATTATAATCAAATACCTAAATATAAAAAAAATAAAATATAATAAAATATGTATTTGATATTATAATATTTGGCATAACCCAATATAATAAAATAAATATCAAATTGTTTTTCCGTCAGCGTCACTTAAATATCAACTAAAGTTTTGGTGAAACAATTTTTTTTTATAAAACCAGTGTTTTTATTCAACAGAAAGGAATAGAGTTTATAAAAATGATTTTACTGGAACGGTACATGGTGGATGCGCTTGTGAAATTAATGGTAGCCCCGTGGTTCTGAGCATGTCATAACATCACCTTGGTGAAACTAAAACAAATTTTAATTTACAATAAAACGAAAGATGCGTTTTAGGCGTTTTGCACAATTTATTAGGAACAGCAGCTTTTAGACAAATTAAACAACTGAAATTAGAGTTACTTCTAGTAATATTTATCAAAAAAATTATGTTCCGCATCTACATATTGGACGGCCCTCTGTATATTGGAAATTGGACAGTAAAATTAGTAAATTTTAAAATTTTCTGTTTTCGGTTTTATCTCTGTATGAGTATATACCGTCAAAAATAAAATACTCATGGTCGAAGTTAACTTAATAAAGGTTGAATATGCCATTTTCAAAAAACTACTCGAGCAATTATCATTACCGCGTTTTGTAGTTGTAACTTACATGTATCAGTATTCGAAATACATACATTTTATTCCTTTATTAAAACTAGAAAAATGATTGTCATTTGTCTTTATATCCTTAAATTATTTTCACCAACATATATGATCTAATCACCTAAGGTTTTGAGTAAGCAAAAATTATATGTGTTAGTGCGATATGATTACCTGTTCATTGCGTATTGTCGCCCTCGATAGCAGGGCAAGCAGAGCGCTTTCTATGTTATTCGAGGGTCTTCCCGGTGAGGACTATACAAAAAATTACGATTGGGTGTTTTAAGGTTTCATGTATAGAAACATACGTATTCTGAATATATCTAAATATAAATATAATATAATATATTAAAGCTAAAAAACTCAGGATTTGTAGATCGACAGTCAGCAAATTTTTGGAATTTAATCACCTAACCAGCCAAATTAATTCCTTTTATCTATTGAAAATTGAACAGTTTTGATAAGTCGCTCCGCCGATGTACAGAAGTTTCACTGTTTCCGTCGACCAAGCAATCCCATTGGAACAGGAGGTTACAATCAATCAGCCGTAAATTAATTATCTTATAAAATGAAACGCCATATACTTTTATAACTATTTAATAATTTTTATTTATTTATTTATTCTTTTTTAAATGAAATTGTTTTGGTTTTCATTTTACTTGTAATTAATATTTACCTTTGTATTTATATAAATTATTTAGTTTGTCTTTTTTGTATGTTGCTTATCGATAGTTTAATTTTATTTAAATTTTGTATTGTATAATAATTTTCTTTTGTTTTATCTGACTTTAATTTAATTTTTTAATGATATTCTAGATAATAAGAATAGTAATATGATAGAAATAAATTATTTTTAATAATTATAATATAACAAAAAATTACTATTCGAATAAAAGAAATTTATTCATTTACAAAATAATAATAATAATTTGATTTTATTAGTGTTTAAATTGTATTCAAAATTAGTTTATTTTATATTTAAATTAAATAACAAAATTATAATAGTATTTTTTTTTAATTTGTGAAAAATAACAAAATTATGTATATGAAACTAAAAATTCTTGAGTACTTTTTGTTTTATTGCACATCGAATTACGTTAATCAAATTTAATTTAAATTTTTATCAATTATATTTTTATTTCAAATTAAAATTAAGAGTAAATTGTTCGTTGTTGTTTATTTTTAATAATTTTTTAATAAAATTTAATTTTATTGTAATTATTTGTTTATACATTTACATTTAACAATAATTTAATTATTTACATTATCGAATTTAAAAAAAATATTTACTTTTATTAAAAATATAACAAATAAATTGTTTTGAGTATTTTTTTTAAATTGTTTTGATATATTTGTATAATAATTAATAAAAAATAAAGATTTCTAACTAATACTGTCACCAGAATATTATGTTTATGTTTAACATTAAGTATAAATGCCCATTTAAAATTGATAGTTACTAAATTAAAGATAGTAATTTGTTTTGATTAAATTGTTTTCTTATATAATATTAAATATTTATAATTTCTTATAATCTAATATAATTCGATATTTTTTAAAAAATAAGATTCATTTTACAACTATTAAAATATAATGATGAAGGTGTTTTGTACATTTAAAAGTAAGATAGTTTTTAAATATTTTAATACATTTCATAATTGTAAAAATTAAATAAGTTAAATTAAAATCGCATATTAAATAATATAGTATACATTTAGGCGATCGGAATTGCGGGAAATTAATTATTGTATAAACGTATTCAATAAAATAACAACATTTATAATATTTACAGAAAATAATAATTGTTATGATCATATTTTAAAGTTGGCACAATTTTTTTGTCTTAGTAAAATATTTTATTATTATTAATTTTGAGTATTTCTTTTTAGTTAATTATTGCAAACTTAATTAATAAACTTTATTTAATAACATTTTAGTAGAAGTTCTAGGAGGGCGTTGAATACCAGCCGGCTGACGGCGGTGTGCCCTTATGATACAAGTGAAAACCAGAATGGTGTGAAAAATATTGGGATGTTTGATCTAACCCTCCGTATGATTCCCCACTCGGTGTACCAGCAACGGCGGCTGCATGATGCATTGCTGCTGCTGCAGCAGCGGAGTATGGTTGTGGTTTTAGTGGGAGCGACGGAGTTGTATTATTCGAGTGATCCGGACTGCCATATTGATTTCGTAGAACATCCGATGCATACTCAAAGCCACCATTAGTCGCTGAAGGTGTTGATGTTTTATTTGCATTATTGGTGTTGCCGTTATTATCACGTGGGGACACAGAACTCGGAGGTGTCATTGCGTTATGATAATCCATTGTGGTTGGATAACCGCCATAATTTGAAACTAGATTGCTGAACGCGTCGGTTGGTGGTTTTTGAACGGCATGACCATGAAGCAGAAATTGATTATCAAATGATGATTCACTACCAGGAGGGGTGGGAAGTGGTCCAGCCTGTGATGCATCTTTAAAATAAAGAAGAACAATGTATTACAAAGAATTCGAGACTATAATATTAATCAAATGTACCTGGATAGAAAACACCTCCAGCACTAGGCCGTGTTGTTGTTGCCCGAATAACACTCTCTCGATTGGCATACAGCTGCCTTAATAGTGCTGTGGCTGGCATCGGTGAAGTTTGTTGATGATGGAACGGGTGATGATTATGATGATGTCCAATCCACTGAATCGTACTATTTTTATCCATTGCCTGTTGTTGTTGTTTCAAAAGAGAATCAGTACTAAAGTCTGTTGTTGGCCCACTACTATTGGGATTACTATTACTATTATGATTACTACTTGACGGTGATGTGGATGGCAAATGTTTCGACATTGCGTTTTCTAAGTCTTTGACGGAGCTTTCTGAATTTGGTACTACATGATTTTCGTCAATTGTATTATGGTGACTATGATGATGTGTTAAATCGGCTGAATTTGGTATTATTACTTGGGATGCTGACTCATCAACAATTGGATCTAATTGCTGCTGTTGTTGTTGTTGCTGCTGTTTAAGTTTCCGTTTTTGCCCGCGGCGTGAGCCTGTTGTTGTAATTGGAATTATGGGAGTAGGTGTTATTGGAGTTGATGGTGTTATCCCAATTCCTTCGTCCATTTGATGATGATGGTGATGTTGCTGTGTATGGTGTTGCTGATGATGATTGATATCGATAGTTAAACTAGAATTACTAGGATTTGCTAGATTTGCTGTATTATGACTATTATCACTACGTATACGCCGCCGTGGTTCAGGTGTTTCAGACTTCGGAGGTTTATTATCAATATTTCTATTTCCACTATTTCCTCCATTATTATCGTTATTTGAGGGATCTGAACCTGGTGATCCTGCCCCATTATCGCCTCCCCCACCATTACCACTTCCAGTAGGCTCTTCACGTTTAATCATTTCTAACCCGTTTTCAAGTTGGCAACAATCGAGAATCAAGTTTTCATATTCTTTAGCACTAATAACATAATTAACACAAATAATATTTTGTTCCTCAGCATTTTTTGAATTGCAAATTACTGTGGCACATGTTTGGAGCCATGTAAATCCGCCATTTTTGTTCATAATACGGTAATAATGTGTCAACACTTGGCCTTTATTTAGTACTGGAATAATATAAAAGTATTAGAACTAGAAAAACATATTTATAAACAATTTAGCAAACTTACAGTCTAAGTGACACTTCCGTAATTTATTGGAGTCTTCTCCATGACATAGATTGTATAAATTTTTCCCAACCAATTCTTCTGGTGTGTAGTCTAATAAATCAGAAACCCTAAAGTAAAAAATAAAGATTACATATTCATAACACATAAAATTTCATTCAGAATATTAGATTTGAAACAGAAACTTACTTTGGTTCACAGTGTGCAATTCTAAAATCAAAATTAATTCTTGTGACAAACATATCCGGTTCAAGCCGAATTTCATGCACCGACGGTGGCGGTAATGCAATGGCTAGAGCCACCATACCTAAAAGAGGTGGTTGGGACTTTCTTGTATGTGAAAACGTGTATTGTGGCCGAAGTCTGCATAACATTAATACAACCTATAAACAATTGATAAATAAATATGTTATTTTTAAAATTTTGAAATTATTAGGTAAGCACATATTCAATTTTTTTTTAACAAAAACTTTTATTTTTTTGCAAGCAGATAATTAAAATTAATTACAAAATAATGAATTAAAAATTAATTTCCTATTCGATACACTGATCAATAAAATCAGTTGGGTTCAAATAATTTTTTACATATTTCTCTAAAATAACTTTAAATTGAATTAATTTAGTATTTCATTTTTATTATTTTTTTAAAAAACTAAAATATTTTTATGGATATTTTAATTTTTTGTTTGGTAATAAAATAAATTGAAAATTAATCTAAAATAAAAATTAGGTTGGAAATATTATTAAAAAAAACTGATTTGATTGATACGTACCGAATAATGACTTGTCGATGTTTTACTAATTTTTCCAGTACTACTGTTGTAAACTGTTTTTTCCTCGCTTACCTGAAGAAAAGTAGTGACAGTATTGGTGGTTTGAGATATTGTTTTTTTATAATTTTAGAGTTTCCGATCAAAATTAATTTTTAATTCAATCTTTAACTTTATTTTAGTACTAAATAAAAAATTACAGTATATTTAAAAAATAAATAGAAACAAATGCCGAGAGAGTGAGGAAATTTATTTCGCACAAAATATGAAAATTGTTTAAATAGTAACAGTACGCTGCTCGACGGGCTTAAAAGCCCTACTGGTTAGAACTCGTGGGGACAAGGATTGCGATATGATAACGATATCGGATTTCGTTATTACCCGAAACAAGAATAATCATTATTTAAATAATACCTCAGTAATAAGTATATTTCTTATTTTAAATTTTTCTATGTTTAAAGCATATCCTAGTGAATGATTTTGATTGCATTGTTACACAAATTCAGAATTATGTTCTAAAATTCCAATTCAGTCTAAATGCACTAAAAGCAGTTGAACTTTTTTGATTTCTCAAACAAATTTATTTAATTTTGTAATTAACTATTTTATTTTTATAATAAAATGATCGTCTGAAATGGGATTTCAACTGCACATTGCTGCAAATGTGCATTTCTGGGTTAATCTAATTTCATTATAATTATAAAATTAATTAGAATTTGGCACCATCAAATTAATAAACCGATTAATTATAATATAAATTGATACCAAAGACAACATTTTAAAATGCACATAAACTGTACATCGTATGTAATTATCTAAATATGTCTCCTTTAAATGCGAATCCCCTTTCTAGAAGAGTTTAACCGATATAGAGGAGATGACCTCGACAAACCGGATACCTGCCACCAAAATTATTGCATTGAAGCTAGTTACAATCCCTAATATGGTATATGACAGGAAAAGCCCCATCGGTTATTTCAAAAAAGCAAAAAATTTAACGTGTTGAAGAGAAACATCCGAATATACTCGTATATTAAAATATTAAAATATTTTTGGTGTATTTTTCAATAAAAAATAAATCTGCTATAAAATTGTTTACATTTTGTAAAGAATAATTCTCAGTACTTAAATTAATTAATTTCGGCCAGAAATACCGAATAATAAATTATGTTTCAATATAAACGTGAGTATCAAAACTGGCTTGTTGATCCGTTGTTTAACATCTAACCATTTAAGATGGTTATTTACTATTGCAGGGGTAGGTTTTGCATGCTCGTTATAAGCTCAGCAACTTGTGGGTATTTTCCAATTCAATTTTTCTAATTGATTAAAGTTTGATAGTTTTTTATTTTAGTTTGAAAATATAAATGTTTGTAATTATGTGTATATGTATATGTTACGGTAAAGTAGCATATACATATAATTATACAAACATTTATATTTTTGTTCTAATATTTTATCATTAGCTCTCATACTTGGACAAGTTGGGTAATTTCGATCGAAATATATAATAACAATAAATCATATTAGTTTCACAATAATAAAATTAAATCCATAATCGTATATATTTTAATTTTACAGTATAACAAAGAGAGGGGTGAATATGTTCTGACCAACATACGACTTTCTTTTACCACGAACACATACTCGTATATCTCGACTACAACATACTTGATTTCTAAAGCGAAAAATCCAACTTATTGGTATTTTGGCATAACTGTCTGAAGAATATCAACAAGACGAACCTTTGTTTGTTGAAATTAAATTATCAAAACTAATTTTAATTAATTTAAATCATTTAATTCTTTGTCGTATTTTGTGATTGTTAACCTTTTCGGTATAGAAAAAAAATAGTCAATCTTCCTGGTCTGTAGAGATGCCGATTTTTGGTGAAATAAAGTTGTTTTTATCAAAACTCCTCATTTGCGGTAAAATTAAAAAATGATCTGAACTAATTCTGCTTAATATGTTTTAATTTACAATCTTTTTGTTTTAACCGTTTTCTCGTAAATGCTACCATATATACACTTTTCAAAATATTTGCAAAAAACGGAAAAGCTGCCACATCCGGTGGACCGACGCCGGCCAAACATTGGAAGCTTAAAATTTATGGAAAACCCTTAAGTATGAAGTTTCACTGCGTCAATCCGTCTGGGCCAGTAAAGTTGCCGAATTTTGGTTGAAAACCCGTTTTTCCGCTTAAATTTTTCAAAACTGTTCTGTATCGGTATTGTTCCAAAATAAATTTACTATCTTTTAGTTTACAGTCGTTTTTCTCATAAATGATATACTTTTTAAAATATTGCCCAAAATGTGAAAGCTCATATGGAAGCTGTGACTTCCGGTGGACCGATTTTGGCCAAAAATCACTGGGATCTTTCAATTTATAGAAAAGCTTAAGTATGAAGTTTCACCTCTATCACTCAATCCATCTGAGCTGTACAGGAGCTATTTTTTGTTGGAGAGCAGTTTTTTCTGTTAAAATTCGTAATTTCCGCTAACATTTTGGAAAACTGATTTGAACCGGTATTGTAGCAAATTTAATTTAGAATCGTTTAATTCTTAGTATTTTTTCTCGTAAATGATATACTTTTCAAAATATTTGCACAAACCGAGAAAGCTCTTAAGGATGATTCTACTTCCGACTTCGGCCAAAAATCACTGGGATCTCTAAAATTATAGAAAGAGAACCAACCGCATTTAGTCTGTCCAACACCACATACGCACAGACACACACAAATTTTAAAAAATTCTTTTTTGACTATGGCGATATAGAATGGTAAATCTGCAAAAATCTCGAGATCCAAATTTTTCATGATTACTGTAGTTTCTACTACTGTCATAGAAAAATAAGTTTACCATAGATTTCTCATTTTTATAAATCGAAACATAAAAATGCGTTGCGTAAAAAAATTCTGATAATTCTAATGGCATGATTGTATTTGTAATTGTACATTGCGCGCAATGTAAAGTCACAATTAAAATCATGACATTCGAATTAATAGAAGTTTTTTACGCAACTCATTTTTATCTCTCGATATATAAAAATGAGAAATCTATGGTAAACTTATTTTTCTATGCTACTACGTAGAAGGAAGTAAATGAAATAAAGATGACCAGATACGAATAAAGTATTAAAAATACAAGTATAACTATATTTGTTAAACGTTCAACCAAATAACAACTTTGCGTTCTAGTTTAAAGCCATTAATTTATGAAATCGATGAGAAAATTTAACGGCAAACTAGTAGCACAAACAATCAAAGGAGATTTTTCATTTGAACTAAAAAAATAAAACAATATTTATTTCTGATAATTCCAATATCATCGGTGTATCTGTGACTTTTCGTTGAACTGCGTATACGTATACGCAAAATTACAAAATATTTTTGATTGTGTGCAAGTATTTACAGAAAATGTATACGCAGTTTAAATTTTTATGTTAACAAAGGATGAAATATGTCTTTTAGGCTGTTTCTGTTAGTAGTATAGTAATCATGAACATTTTGGACCTCGAGATTTTTGCAGATCTACCCTTCTATATCACCGAGGCCAAAAAACTGATTTAAAGAAACAGTTATCTACAACCGAGATGGATTGGCTGATCGGAATGAAACTTCATACTTGAGATTTTTTCATAAATTTGGAGACCCCAGTGATTTCCGGTTCACCGGAAGTGGCAGCATCTTTAGGAGCTTTTTAGTATTTTGCAAATATTTTTAAAAATATCATGTATGAGAAAAACTACTAAGAACCAAAACATTGTAAATAAAATTTGCAACAATACCAGTCTAAATCAGTTTTTCCAAATTGAAACGAAAATGACAATTTTCGACAATAAGCTGTTTTTCAGCAAAAAATCGGACTCCGCACAGCCCGTATGGATTGGTTGATCGAGATGAAACTTCATACTTAAACTTTTTCCATAAATTAGGAGATTCCAGTGAAACTGGAAGGTATCCATAAATTTGGTAGATATCCACCGGAAGTGGCAGCTTCCATAGGAGGTTTTCCGTTTCTTGCAGATATTTTGAAAAGTATATAACATTTACGAAAAACGATTAAAATAAAAAGTTTGTAAAGTTGTCATTCTTTAAATTTTACCGGAAATGACAAGTATTGATTAAAAAAACTTTATTTCACCAAAATATGGCATCTCTACAGTCCTGACGGATTAAATATTCGGAATAAAACTTTATACATAAATTTTTTCCATTAATTGGGAAATGCTTTCGAAATTTAGTGGAAATCTGTGACCTTAAGTGGCGGAATCAATGGGAGGTTTTTCAGTTTTTTCAATGATGTTGAAAAGTTTAACATTACAAGCAAAACATTGTCAACCAACAAGACTAACCTTGTTGGTTTTTTAAAATTTAAGCAGGGATCAAGTTTATTTTTAATTAAACAAGACAATTTTACCAAAAAGAAGATGTTTAATTTTCGGCCTTTAGAAATCATGTTTGTTGCATTTGAGATCTATATATACAATCGTGATAAGAGAAAGTTGAGTGTTGGTCATATACATTCAGCTCCCATTTTTTAATTTGTGTTATTTTGCGCGTATAAGCGCATTTTTGATTAATATTAGTAGAACATGATGGTCATTTGGGCTATACACTTTCATACCAACCACATCGTTGAATTTCTTTGTTTGGGGAGAACGACAGATATATAAATTTTTTTTGTATACAAATACATATTTATTTATTTATTCACTTATTTATATTATAAGAACGATTAAACAGTATAAACATAAGACATGCTACTCATTGTTAATTTTAACACTGAATACCTTGTTATAAACATATAGACATTTTCTTTAATTTAATTAAATTAAATGTGTATTAATTTAGAAAAATGGTGTGTGCTTAATGGTTCTCAATGTAAAAGATAAACTAGATAATATACGGATCATTTTAGGCGCGGTATATAGGCCTATCTGTAGTATGTGTAAGATGCTTCTAAACCAATTGTTAATAAGGCCTAATGAATTTAATTGTTTTGATTGCCCATGTTATTTAATATTAATTCTACAAAATTTTTAAATCAAACATCCCATCAAAATTTACCGACTGAGCTAACGGGTTCTGCTAGATGTAACGGGATTTATTATTTTTAGTTCTATAATTAATTATCTAATTCACATTTAATTAATCATTGGAAAACTTTTTTCCAAAAGTTAAGAGATTCCAATTATCGTAGCTTCATTTTTAATACCATAATTAATTGAACCGTGAAGACATCGTTTGCTGCCTTTGTAACATTATTTTATGTTTGACATCCGATGCCACTATATTTAAATTTTAAAAGATTTCCTCACTCCTCTGCTGATTATATTTATATACAAAGTATTTCTAAATTAATTTAATAATAAAATACGTAAAATCAATAAAATAAAAGCTTTCGATTATTATTTATTATTTGTACATGTTACTAATATATTGTCTTACCCTATAACCAGATGATTTAAAGTGACAACCACGTTTTGTTAGCGTTGATTTCATTCGAACACAAAATGCACGATCGAATCCTTTATATACACTTGTTGAGGTCAAGGACATAATTTGGGATACTATAAATAAAAAAAAGATTATGTATACGTATAGCATTCATGTACGTACGAATATTCAAAAGGAAAAAGACGGAAAATGTATGTATGGAATTTCAAAAAATCAGGCACATCCACCGAAACACATATACCCACAAACAAACATAACATTATAAGCACTCATAACGAACCAAATAAAAAAAATGGAAAAATTCGTGATCGACTTAAAAAAGAAGTTTGCGTTTTTGAATGAAAATCAATATAAAATATTCTTATCAGGAATTGATGATGATGTTGTTGATGATTGTCATGATTTTGTTAATCATGATACAAAAACTAAAGTGTTACGTCACACACGTGAGTATTATATTACCATCGTCATCATACTCGTTGTCATGATTATCATCACCCAGAAAATAATAATAAACATTCGCACGTAATCGCTTCATTGGATGATTTTTCTACGTACTACTGCATATTCTGTTCTCTGTGTGTTATCACGGACACGTAATTTTCATGTTTATATGTATGTATGTAAGAATATACATACGTTTTTCGGTCCTTTACTTCTTAAAAATTTGTTGTTGCTATATAAACGTGGTTGATGAGGATACTTTCTGTAGCTATTTGTATCATTTTTTTATTTCTGCTAGACGTCCAGGAAATAGTCACGTCGTTTTTGGAACACATATAAAAAAATAAATATGGATAGCTACTACACCCAAATATTTCTGATCATATTTATGTATATACCTAAGTTTGGTGAGAGTATGTGCGACATTTTACCGTTTAAACTTTTTTTTTATTTTTTAAGAATTTTAAGCACGTTAAACACTTGATTATCTGAAGTTCTTACATTTTTGTGGTTTTGTTTAGCTTTAAGCTAAAAAGGAAATAAGATATTTAATGTCTCTATGGTAGATAAGGCGAAAATAAGATTGGCTTAAAAACAGAATGTGATTTATTAAAAAAAAATTTATTTTATTTTGTAAGATAAAAATAAAATATGTGTAGGATTAAAAAAGGTGATATTCATTATTCGTTGTTTCAGGCTTCTTTTGACAATAATAATTTCATACGGTTTCTTACATAATACGATCAATTTGTTAATCGGCCGACTCAGTTGAATGAAATAAATTAACATAAATGATTCGGTTAAATTAATTATATCATTATTATAAAAATCATTCTTCTGTAACATAAAAGATATTGAAACAGAAAAAATTCTTAAGAATTTATGTTAAATTGAATTTCTAATTTATGGGAAAAATAGTTTAACTGAAAACATTAATATGGTTATTTATACTGAAATTCATTCAAAATCCAAACATAATAATTAAAATGACAATTCAAAATTTAGCTATACTTTATTCAATTGATTATTTAAAATTTGTCTTTTGGACTTAACTCACCATCAGGATTATTGGTGCCTTGTGAACTACCACCCTCATCTGAACCACCAGATGAAGGTGACGCCAATCCGCCATGGGGATTATTTTGTGCCGATGTCAAACTTAAGCCTAAATGCTCTGCCATTTCAGCGTGATCACCTTGATGTACATAGTCAAATACACTACTACCAGTCATTTCAACCTGAAACAAACAGAAACATTTTTTTGTATAATTTTCGTGTTCTCATTTTTTAAACACAACTAAAAAAATTTAATTACAATGGTTTTGTTTTCAAAAACCTTCCACCCCCCTTGAGAAAAATTTAAGAATTTTTAAGAAAAAAAAAATTTTAATTTATTTTAATTTTTTGGAAATATCTACTTAATTTTTTATTAAAATATAATCGATGTTTTGCGTATTTACGTTTAATTAGTTTATTTGAATTAAAGTACAAAACAAAATTTATTATTATATCAGATTAAATTAAGCACAAATTGGTAATCAATAATATTAAAAGGTTAAATCACTTAGTCAATCAATCAAATAGTGGCTTTATATTAATTTTGATCTAAAACAATTTATTCCAAGACATAGCTATAGTTCCATTTTACATTAGTGCGATATACTGCCGAGTTTAAATTAAATGTGTTTTTCATCAATTATGTATAAATAACTCGTGTCCACGAGGTAATCAAAATAATATTATCACGACGTTTACGTAACATTTGAATGCCACTTGGTAACTCGAACATAAACAAGCGTCGTAATTAAGAAACCAAGGTCACTACAAAATTAATCTAAACGACTTTAGCTCTCGTCACTTTCAAAGAGTACTCTTAATAGTCTAAATTTTGTGATCACAGGAAAATGTTTCGACTGAGTCTTTTGAAGGTGTTTGGTGTCATGACTCTTGTTTCTCAAGCCACAATTGTCGCTTGCCATATAAATATTTGATTTTAAAATTTTTTAAAGCTTGTCTTAATGGATTATTAAAGCGAATAAAAATAAGTAATCCATTTTATTTGAAATGAAGCGAATTAAAAGAAAATTTATATAAAAGATAGTAGAGTAACTATAAAAGAGTACTAACCGAAGGTTAGAAAGGTATATTCTGAACAACTGCAATAATTTAGTAAGATCGTATCTCACCAGGTATTGCCGAAATATAACAAGGTTTATGAACCTCAAGTATCAGGAGTTACAAGTAGGTATAATATTTTGAGAATTGCTTGGGTTATCTTGGAAGGCTAATTGTGAGCAATCAAAATTATTTGAGTCGTATTGTTAAATTCAATGTTGCTTTTAATTTACATAATATTTAAAATTTTACCGAAAGTTTGTAAATTTATAGTTTTTAACTAAATATGACTGTAAATCGTAAAATCCACGGCCTCATATTCTATAAATTTAAACAAGGACTATAGTGATGAAATAATGCTGTTATTAGAATAGGACAACATTCTGTTGAGAATGAGATTAACTGAGTGGTTTCACATGAGCACCAGGTAGTTTAAATTACGCCGGATAAGAGATGAGCGGTTAATTTATCTTCTTAAACTGGAACCTTTGGTTCTAAGGCATTCTGAATTCATTGAGATATATTATTTAAATCGGGTTAGAATCCCATGTAGTTCTGTTGGATACTCACCGTTAGATGATCTTTGTTTGTTACATTGCAGTGTATTGTGATATAAATATTTGTAATTGTGAGCGATATATTTGTCTGGTATAATACGAAACAATTTAGAATAGTAAGGTATCATTGATATATATGTCGTCATGTAATGGGAACAAGATTCGGGAAATTTTTTAAAAATATGTTTCGGTCATCCAAAATTGTCTACAGAAATTTATTTTTCATCAAACATTGATCTGAAGTTCTATTAATTTTTTTAAATTCTCTTTCCGATTTGATACGTCTTGGTTTGTACAGAAAACTAGAAAGCTCGTAGTAGTGCCATTTAGTGGCAGAAAACTAAATCACGTTGACTTAAGTTTTCTAATGATAATTAAATAAATGTTAAGTCTGTAAATTGACATATGCTATCTATATAAAAGTGAAAACTGCGATTTATGATTAAAGGGGATGAACTGGGCGGTTTTTGTTTAATAAAGTTTTGGTGTTGAGCGGATTGATTATGGAATTTTTAAATGTAATTAATGTTCTACTTCCTATGTTTCGCAGTTTTTTAAAACAAATTATTAGCGTTGTACAACTTCTACTATTTTGGATTTGATAGAGGTTATTAATGGTGGATTGATAAGTCTTTAGAATGAAACAGTAAACATAACCTTTTAAGTAAAATTTTATTTATTTTTCAACAAAGTCTCCTTTTAGCTCGATACAGATTTTCCAATTTCATTAAACCTTCTTTAAAATATGGTTTCAGCTATTATTTCACAATTTTACTCAATCGTCTATCCACCAAGTCATTTCTTCATGTTGGGAAATAGAAAAAAGCACAAAGGGCTAGATCGCAATTCGAAACCAAATTCATTAAATTTTTGCTGTGTTTCATGATGA
The DNA here is from genome assembly GCA_963691935.1 of Nephrotoma guestfalica. NCBI lineage: Eukaryota > Metazoa > Arthropoda > Insecta > Diptera > Tipulidae > Nephrotoma > Nephrotoma guestfalica. The sequence continues at coordinate 152,361,363 of OY829914.1, read as the reverse complement.
ATGTGACGGTGGATTGGCATGATGGAGGAGCACTATTTTTGCATCAAATGTGCTTAGAAATGGTCATTTCATAGATATAAGACAGTTTTAATTTATTATTAAATTAAATTTATTATTGTTTACTGACGCTTTACATAATGGCGTTTTTCAATATAACAAAAAAATTTATATTTTCAGATGTCGCTAACAAACCTTTAATTACTTTGAACCGAGGCATTTGTTCCAAAATTGTTCTAAAACTGTTTGATGTAATTTCTTTCGTGATATTTTGTTTTTGTTAAAATTGCATATTATATTTTAAATTGTATATATTACTTAAATTAATTTAAAAATCTAAAAATGTCGAATTTCAAATTTATTTTAGTTATGACTTTACGAGTATTTTCATGGCCATCTTAAACATAGGGCCATACCTCCACGCCATGTTTTTTCGTGCCTTTATTGAGAAGTAACTTTCATACAATTACATTTAAATTGCACGTAATTTACCACTAAATCTGACTACACGGTTATATTAAAGTTTGCATTAAACCCAACTAAAACGAAATACTAATTGTTAAAATATTTAAAATTAAGTTACTAAACGGATCTATTTTTGAAAACTCTTGTTATGACAAAACGAGCTTTCTCGTACGAAGCATGAAATTTGGAGATACCTAATCTTGCTGAAATAAAGTTTTTATAATGAGAGCTTATCATTTCCTTCCGTATCATCGAAATTTAATTTACAATTTTTTTGATTTTAATCGATTTTTTCGTAAATGTAACATGCTTTTCAAATTATTTGCATAAAATGAAAAATTTTCTAGGGAAACTGCCACTTCCAATGGAACGATTTCGACCAAACATTACTGGGGTTCTACCTATTTAAATTTTGGAAATGAATTTAGAATTTTCTGATCTGGATCGATATTTTTGCAAATTTAATTTAGACTCGTTTAGTTCATAGTAATTTTTCTCATAAATGGTAAACTTTTGAAGAGGATGCAGACAATTGCACGACACAAATTAAATCATTTTAAATAAATATGACTGGCAAAAATTCATCAACATACATTTTACTTTATTCTATTTTTATAACTTTTAGAATATTACAAGTATGTACTCGTAGATTGAGCAGTATTATTATATATTTAATATTGCACTAGAACAACGACCTAAACAGAAAAACTATCAAAGAAATGCTTTCTACCAAATATTTTTAAAGTAAATTAAATTAAAATATAATTTATAAATCTTCAATTATTAGTTAATTATAGGTATTATTCATTAAATGAATCTCCAAGCCTTCATTTTGCTTTTTTGTGATAAGCTGCTTTGCAATTGTTATGAATATCTTATTGGTTCCTGTAACACTAAATTTATAAATAAAAATAGTCCTATATTTTTATAGTTGGCTGCTTGGAAACTTTTCCACGACCACAACAATTAAAGATAAGTATATCTCTATACTAACGTTAGATATAACCACAATAAATTGGTATAAAAAATCCATGAAATCATCAATAAGCCATATTTCAAAATAAAAATTAAAATCTACAAATTATACTCATAATAAACAATTAATAATAAAAAATGAAACTTTGGTTTCATTATTATTATTTTTATTGCCAACAGGGCTTTATAAACTATGTCGAGGATCACATATTGACCATAAATTATACAAATAACAATGGAAAAATATTTAACTACTTTACATAAATCGGTAAATTTCTAAAATGATTACAAACAATGTACCTACGATTTTTTTTCTGTATACAAGGTTATCATTCAATGTCCGAGTACAGTAAATGTACTCGTTCGTACAAAAACGGCGTAACTAGCTCGTACTATTATTTTAAAAAAACTTTTAAAATTATATTACCAAAATTCCAATTCAAATAATATTTTTTGTCTATTATTTTACATTTTAAAATTTAAACAATAGAAATATTAAAAAAATAAATATTTTAATATTAATGTCTAGTATTTTTTTATTTTTTTCAATTTTTTTCGGTGAAGTACAAAAAAAGAAATAAATTAAATTTGATTATTATGACCATTTTTATTTTAAATGTCGAATTAAATTTTTGTTCACGTTTAACAAATTTGAATTTTCCATTAAAGTTTTTTATTATTTTAGTTTTTAAGTTTTGGAGAAATTGGGCCGAAAAAATACAAAAATCTTTGTAGTATAGTTGGGTGATTGTGTTATCTATATCACGTTTAATACAAAATAAAATAATAATAAAATATAATAAAATTAAAGAATGCCCAATATTACAGTTACAAGGCGAGATGTAAGTAACACCTTTAATTAAAAATGTTTAAAATAATTTCTCAAGTGATATTTTACATTGTAAGTAATTTAATTTTAATGTTTTTTGACGTCTTTCTATTTGGATCAAATTAAAATTTTATAAACGTTCTTGTAGTATGTTATTGTAACAGGCCTAAAAGTAGTAAATTGATTTGGTATGTAAATCGGAATTTCTAATTGTAAAATACATGAACAATAACAAAAATAGAAAAGTATATCTAACTCGAATTCAACTTTATTATTTACATCATCGTCGTAATAATGTAAATGCACAAAAAATCATAGTTTGAAATAGAAACATGACCAATTTTATTAATTTAATGGTGTGAAGTATTGAAAATGAGTCAAAATGTTTAAGTATTTGTTGCTTCTTTTAATCATGAATCCATCCAATCAAGAACAAACTAAAATTGATTTAATCAAAAATGTGCTTGTAAAATGATGAACATTAAATTTATTGTAATTATATCTTACGTTGTCGTCAGGTTAAAATAATAAACAGGCATTTAGAAATACTCATTTATTTCTAAATATGAGTGTGTACGTATATTGGTCCATTAGATTTGTGAAGTAATCCGTATTAGTTATTAAGTAACTCCAAATTTAAGCATTGTCAGTGCCTATGTGTGTATATGACCATATCACAATATATGGACATACAAAATGTTTGGACATTTGGACATACAAACTTTCATACAAATGCAATTTGTACAAATTTTTTCTTAAGTTTCTTTTTTACTTTTTTTAATTTATCTCGTAAACGTGGCAACAAATAAATGTTCACTCTTCTGAGAGTGAAACTATGTTTTTTATCTTTAATTTTGATAATTTTTTTCATTTTTAAGATAGTTTTCATTCAGAATTTATTCCGTTTCCGCTATAATGTCTTTAATTTGATGATCCTCTTATAAAGTATAGAGCATAGTTTGTGTGTATGCATGAAGAAACGTTATTTTGTCGTTTTTCTTCTCTAGTCATATATTTTTCATATCATGTCATATATTCACACACAAACATTGCTCTACATATTATACGACGATCATCAAATTAAAGATAGCATCGCAGAAAATAGTAAAATTCCGATTAAAAATTACCATAGAAATGAAGAAAAATTGATTAACTATTAAAGCTTAATAAACAAAGTTCACGCTCTGGAGAATGAAAATTGTTTGTTCAGCCACACTTACGAGATATAAATAAATAAAGTCAACAAAAAATAATTTCCGTAGCATTTGAATGACAGGTTTTTCTTGTTTAGGTTTTTTGGACCTGTGTTTTATTTTTTTTAGAAAAAGAAAATACTAATTGTCCAGTGGATTTAATGTTCCTTGAAGGTCAATTTAATACCCTCCTTTTCATTCCCGCACACACCACCCATCTATTACAGTATACCCACCTGCGTATTGCAAGCTCTATGTCAACCTGTACATTGACATGAACGGTGAGTCGGCGCTGAATTCTGCACTCCAACAGAGGGTCTTAGTTGTGTTTATTAACATCACCGATCGTAATCGATGATGAAAATTCGCTTTGCATCCACAGCCTCTGGTGGGATTCGAACCCAGTACCTCCCAGTCCAAGTGCCGAAGCTTTAACCACTGCACCACTTGTCCGGTATTTGTCTTCTACTTTATTTGCTTGAATGCCGATTAACTAACGTGTAAATTGTATTCAGAAATATTAATGATGTATTTGGTTTGAGGGATTTGACTAATTTATTGAATCTGTAATCTGTCACACAGAACCCATGACTTTAAGCACATACATAAATAATAGATCAGATAATAGATTCTGCAATAAAGATTAATACAACGTGGCTAAGTTTATGAAAATATGATTTTTTCTCTTATAATTCCACTGATACTAAATAACAACAAAATTAAAATATAGCTGAAAAACATAACATTTAAGAAATAAACAAAACACAAACAGTTGCTTTTACGTTTTTAAGAGAATTATAACTCGTTTCATGTTTGAAAATTGGAAAAAAAATTCAAAAAATTGAAGTCAAAAATTGAAAATGTTTAAATTTGAGAAATATACTTAAGAGACATTTAACTTAAAAAAAAATTTAAAATGATAAATATGGTATATATATATATATATATATATATATATATATATATATATATATATATATATATATATATATATATATATATATATATATATATATATATATATATATATATATATATATATATATATATATATATATATATATATATATATATATATATATATATATATATATATATATATATATATATATATATATATATATATATATATATATATATATATATATATATATATATATATATATATATATATATATATATATATATATATATATATATATATATATATATATATATATATATATATATACAGGGTGGCTGAGACCAAATGTTACTGGTTTCACTCTGCTGTCATTTGTGTAGTTGTCATTTTCGCGCGTTAATTTTTTCACAGATTGAAGTTTGGTTAGTTGTTTACATGTGGTCAACAAATAATTGTTTTAAATTAATATCTTCATAAAAAAATCGTAATGGAATTCAAACGTAATAGTGTAATTGCACTGTATTTGGGTGGAAATTCACAAACAGCAACAGTTCGTCATTTGAATGTGAGCAAAATGTTTGTGTATCGAACCATAACTCGATACAACGAAACTGGTAGCATCGCTAAACGCAACAGAGGCGGTCCTAAAAAGACAGCAACTTCAAAAGAAATGATACGAAATGTGAAGAAACGAATCCAATGAAATCCTCGTCAAAGTGCCAATCAATTAGCTGCATGTCTACATGTTTCACGATACAGCATTCAAACCATATTGAAAAATGAACTACACTTGAAGCCCTACAAGGTACAAAAAGTTCAAGATCTTACGGAGGCACAAAAAAAGTTAGGCTTGAAAGAACACGAGCATTGAAGGCCTTGGCCGAACGTGATGAGATTCCAAAAATTGTCTTTTCTGATGAGAAAATTTTCACCATTCAACAGTATGTGAATAAACAAAATGATCGTGTTTGGTTAGAGCACAAGTCCAACAATAATTTGGACACAAGAGTTGCCATGCGCAAGCAATCACCAGCTTATGTTATGGTTTGGCCTGCAGTGACTGCAGATGGACGCACTCCTCTGGTTTTCATCGAACATGGAGTCAAGGTAAACCAAGAGGTGTACCGCCAAAAGATTCTAAACGATGCTTTGCTACCTTGGGCACGTAAACACTTTGGTACGAACCGTTGGACATTCCAACAGGACTCGGCACGGTCACACAAAGCTCGAGCGACACAGCAATTTTTACAAAATTGCGTTCCGCGGCTGATTTCGTCGAAAGAATCATATTCACCAGACTTGAATTCCATGGATTTCTCCATATGGTCCATTTTGGAGAGTAAGGTGTCCACTAAAAAATACGAAATTGTTGATGCATTGAAGTCAGCTCTTGTTCGAGAATGGAATAAAATTCCGCAAACTCACGTTCGGTCAGCATGCAATGCTTTCTATGGAAGACTGAATCAAATAATGAGAGCCAAAGGAGGTCATATCGAGCAGTAACATGTTTTTCATAAAATGTAATATGTTTTCAACATATTCGACGAAATTTCAATAAAAAATAATCAAAATTAAAAAAATAAACAGCGTTTTCATTTGGTAACACTTGGTCTCAGCCACCCTATATATATATATATATATATATATATATATATATATATATATATATATATATATATATATATATATATATATATATATATATATATATATATATATATATATATATATATATATACATATATATATATATATATATATATATATATATATATATATATATATATATATATATATATATATATATATATATATATATACCTATATACCATATTATATATATATATATATATATATATATATATATATATATATATATATATATATATATATATATATATATATATTTAATGCGAAAATTGATTTTATAGTTCGTAAAAAAAATTACTGTTGAATAACATATTTTATTTAGTTATTTATTGTGGTGGCGCATCCTGTACATAGAGGGATTTGGCCGCCTCATCTCTAACGTTACACCGGGAACAGGATATTTTGATTCCAGTTTTTCGGGAAACCGAAATGTAAGGGAAATGCGGGAAGTCGTACCTTAACAAATTCACATAAAATAAAACTATAATTATCATTCAAAGTGATCAGATAGAAATCCAGAATATGCATTTAATTTATAAATTGTCAATCGATATTTATTAGGTCTTAGGCCGATATTATATTGAAATGATATGCATTAAACCCGACGCAAAATTTCAAGCAATTCTGAAGAGATATTATTGATTTTCAATCAATTTACTTATCTCTAAATTTGTTTCATCGTTACTAAAATGTTCAATGAAGTTAAAATTTAATTTTTTGCGAAACAAAAAACAAGTGTTTAATAAAATGTGTTTATTAAGTGATTAACAGACATTGAGCAGTAACCGCACAGGACTTGCTAACAGTTCTTTTAACTATACAGGTAAATGGGGGTTGGGTTCGTTCGTTAATCGAGGTATCAAATTATATGGTTTCATAAGAGAAATTGTTAGTTTGGTTCCTGTAGTGCAAATTTAATAAAAATAAAGTTTAAAAATAAAATAAGTAATAAAAATCGCAAAATAAAAAATTCAAATTCATATCATAAAAAACAAAACACTAATGCTTAATTATTTTGTAAAAAAATTATCGATTGTAAGTGGTTTTATTTTTTTCTTGAACTCGTCAAACATTTGTTTATAATACATCATACATGTTAGAATAATATTTGGTATATCCCCGATAAATAAAATACATTTTAACACAATTTTTTAACTAATGTATACATTATAATAACCTTCAACGTTATACGAACGATGGAAGAGGATTACTCGTAAACGAGGATTACTCCTTCGAATTGAACGATTACTCTATTGCGATTCCTTTTAAAAAACCGAAAAACTTGTAAGAACGATTCATTCAATTAAAGAAATTTTCGGGAGTGCCTTTACTTGTCAATTGTAAGGATACAGTGTTTAATGTGAAATTGAATTTTAAAAGAGATGTGCGCAAGTATATAACAATTTCAATTGTAATCTTGGAATTAATCGATGATATTCTTTTGACCGATTAATTTTCCATGAAGTGTGCGTGTTTTTCATGAATAATTCTGATTATTTCTATTAATTTGGAAGAGAAATAGGCAACTATCTTTTTAGCGCATTTCTTTGTAATGACTAATTTCAGATATTATTGAGTTTCCATATTTTGACTTTAGGAGCATAAAGAAGTATTTAATAGTCATATTTTTGTAGATTTACCAATCTCTGTATCGTCGTATTCCGAAAAGGTGGCCTCCAAACAGTTCTCTGCGTATTCATGTGGTCCGTGCAGTCTAAATGTTTGTAGTCTATCTACATCACAGACGGATTAACTAATGGGAGTGTAACGTTCGACTTGTTCTTTCATTTATCGGTCCACCCAAGAAAAAAATTGGTTTACATCTGTTTTTCGGAGTTTGCTTGTTTTTAACTCCAACTCTTTCACGTTTTTTCTTGTAACGCTCTACCTTACGCAGTATGCGCTTCCGCTAAGATTTATATACATCTTCTATACTAATGAAAGAACTAAAAACAGAACTGATCGATCGTGTACCAGCCACGTTTCATAAAAATATTACTTTTAGAAATAAAAACCTTTGCATACATGAAACTAACGACCTTAACTTCAGTAAGTTATATCGGAAATGTTCAACATGACCAGAATATCAATTTGTATTCTATTCATACTATTATTTCGATTTCTTAGATCTATTCATATTGCAAAGCGAGATGCGCGCAAACATCCCGTGAGAATTTTAATTTAAGCTTAACGATTTTACTGACTTAGAAGTTTAACGATTCAGCTTTTTAAATATTATAGTTTTCGAAAATAACTCCTTTCAAAAAAATACTATAATAAAGTAATTTTTTAAACAAAACTTTAGTCTTTGTGTAAACATAGACATACTCTTATGTATGTAGAAATATCACACATGCGCACAAAAAAAAATATGTACATACATACTTATGTATAAAGTATAAATATTTACAAGATTTCCAAATATAACATCAAAATACTATTAGTAAAGTGAAATAAAAACGAAAAGAAACTTTTTTAAAGCTTTTATTTTCTTTAACCAATCGTAAAATAGTTAAGTTTCTCTTTGTTTTTTTAAATTATTTATTGAGCTTTATATTTTTGAGAAAAAACACAAAATTGCCACGCCTGTTGATTTAATGATAATTTCACACAACATTTTAAATTGAGCTTTTTCGATATACCATGCTTATCATATAATATGCACATTTAAATAATTGTTTACACAATAATTAATATACATACATGCATAATTTTTATACATAATTAAAGTTATATATACTAGTATATATAAATAAACTAGGTACGGTGTATGTATATAAATTATTTAAATCTTACATCTAGTGTATGTATATAAATTATTTAAATTTATTTTGATAAAACAAAATTGATTACACCTACATGAAGTTGGATTAAATTATTTTATTTGTTTTATTAACAGGCAGACATTTTATACATTATATACATTTTTGTGCATATAATATTGTACATATACGTAAAACATAAAATAGATATAAACTTTTAGATAACAGAAGTAAAATAACAAAAAAAAACTTTTTGACGAACTCTCTCACACGCCCAGTAAAGAAAAAAACTTCAACAGGAGGAAGTTCAATTTATGCGCTGCGCATAACAAAGCATTTTGTTGTGTGTGTTGTGTTGAAGTAGATTTCCATGCGATGACAATTGAAAGGTTTTTTATTATTTTTTTTTTATTATATTGTATATCTTATTTAAATTATGGATAGATGAATGGAAATGAAAATTGAATTAAATTTAAATGAATTAGAAATTATAAAAACGAAATAGATAATGTATATGTGAATTACACATTGGAATTTCATATAATCGGGTATATATAAGTATTTAAATTTAAATTAAAAAGGAAATAACAAGAAATCTATAATAACAAAATGTTTAAGTTTTACATAATTTTTTATTATAAAATTATCTATTGTTTATTTATACATACTAACTATAAAATATAGGTATTTTGTACTAATAAATATTGATACTACAGTAGAATTCATCTTATTATTTTATAGGATACTATACACATAGTTTAAAATCTTAAAGTAAACCACCCACAACGTGTGTTTTAATGTGATAAGTACTTATTGAATTTATTGCTTATCAATTCCTTAAAATTGCAAACTAATTGTTAATTCATTTCTTGTCTTTCTACAATTTTCTTTTGCTCAACTATGTAAAAGTCATTTCATACTATTTATATTTAACAGTTACGAATGATTTATTTGAGTTTAATTTATAAAATAAATGATATGCACTGGAAGTTAACATTGTGTCACATTTTTTAAATGTAGTCTTCTGTCAGATTAAATTGATTAAGAATTTAAAATTATTGTAAACATATACGGGTTGCGGTGCGACTTTCGGATTTCATATTTAGATTTTTGTAGTCTTAAAATATTGACAAGGGATAATCTACTATTTTATTATATTATATATTTTCTCTATACTTTTCAATTTATTGATTGGACTACGGCATCAGCTGTATTTTTCTCGAGGACCAAAATTCAACATCATTACTAAATCCCAAAGGGCAACAAAAGCTCCATCCTTCAGTACTTGTGGACTGATAAAAATAAATCTCCATCAGCATAAGATTGAAGTCGTTGAAGAGTGTAAATCGATAAAACAAAGCAAATTTAAATGTGTAAATCGATTAGTTAATCTCACCACAGAAAAACCAGCATGACGAAATAATCGACATTGAATGTTAAGCTTAGGCGTCATCGAAGCAAATGAAAATGCTTAGAATTCTCCGATCATCAGATCAGACGATTTCTTGGTATGGCTGGGTAATACCAACGTCATCATCATTGCCTATAAAATGATTTCAAATTTTTACAGATTTTCAAAAGATTTAAAACAATTCAAAAGCTAGATATTCATTTTTAATAAACATTATTATTATCGGGACACTAAATTTCTCTTTTGTTCTCTTCTCTACTTCTTTTATATTTTCCAGGTGAAATCTGTTTAATTTTTTAAATCTTTTATTAAGTATTATGTAAGCATTTCATACAAGTTGAATAGTTTCCGCCTGAAATTGTTTAGATTTCATAATGAAACAACCAGTAAAATATTACATACAATTTTAACTAGTATAAGGTATACTAGTACCTTGATATAGCATCATTATAGCAGCAATTCCAATATATGGATCTACATCTTACAAATTTATGATTTATAATATTTAGAGAGAAAACCCGATAAATATCGCTTGAGATCACATGAAAAAAAACTTATGACACGTTAAAACACTCAGTCGTAACTTTTTGATTACCACCAGGAATCGAACCCAAGACCCCTGAACTACAGAGTTTACTTGGTCGACTACCGAGGAGGCTTCAGGAACTAGTGTTTTCTGAGAACCACGAAATGGAATATGTTCTGCACATGACTTTCCACACTGGGCCACACACATCAAATAAGACTACTGTGCAAATCTCAATTTGCCCTAATTTATGGGGAAAGCTCGGGTATGAAGTTTCATTCCAATCGATCAATCCAGTATGGCCGAATGGCTCATCAAAAAATGTCATTTCCAATTAAAATTCGGAAAACTAATCTTATTGTTAAAAATTTCATTTTGTTGTTTTTAGTTTATTGTCGTTTTTCTGATATGAATGATATGTTTTTTAAAATATTTGCAAAAAACGAAAAGGCTGCTATGGAAGCTGCCACTTCCGGTGGACTAATTTCACCCAAAAACCTCTGGGATATCCCAATTTGCGAAAAATGCTTAATTATACATTTTCACTCGTCAAGATTGAGGAATTGTAAATTAACCACTTCGGAAGACTGAACATCGTGGTGTCTTCGGTAGTTCGATATAACAAACTGCAATGTTAGGTAGATAAGCAAAAAGCAATTTGCTCAAGAAATTTTTACAACTGAGAAAAATTAAATATTTTGAAAAGGACTTCTACCGACCAAATGGCAAGTGGTTAAAGCTTTGGCGTTTAGATCGGGAGGTACTTGATCCGAATCCAGATAGGGGCAGGATGCAAAAGGAAATTTTCATCAACAGATCACGATTTAAGAGGAGCACAACTACGACTCCTTATTGGCGTGCAAAACTCATGGGCCAACCCATCTTCCATGTCCAGTATTTTAGGCTGGCATGGAGCTATGCAATGCGCAGATGGTAACTTAAATCGGTCGTATAGTCGTACGTCTTCGAGTCGGCAGAAATCTTGTAAAGACGGGGAAAATTAACCGCGAAAGAGCAGGGAGTGCTTCGGCCCCAGAAAAGATTGCATATATTAATAAAAAAAAATACTTTGAACATGTTCTCATGATTTTTTGAAACACTAGTACACTTGTACTTTGCTAACGATAATGGAACTCAACAACTATGTACATTTGGTATTTACATGTTGCACATTATTTGTTAAATAAAAAATATGAGCTTTCCAAAAGAGGTTTACACACACTTATGTAAATAAACTGTACATTTCTATTGAGAGCTCTCCGAAATTATTTATGAAATTCTATTACGATCTGAATAAAACGTGCTAGGTAGTACTATTCATATGTGAAAAAATGCATTTCTATCGCTCTAGGCAGCTCCACTGTGTAGTTTTCTATAAAAGATTATAAAAAATTGCGTAATCGGTTTTACATTACATTTTAAAACAAAAATTACTAATTATAAATAGGGTATATGTTTTTCGGATTTAATCCGATTTTCCGCGATTTCTACCTCAGAGCGCAATGATCAAAATTCGGGTTAAACCCGATGGTTACCGATAATAATAATAATAATAAAAAAAATTACGATTTTTTGTTTGTTCGTAATGCATCCATTACCTATTATTAGGTAACAATTTCAAATGTCCTTCGTGATATGTGGAATGCTACTATATAGCGAAATGTTAATACTCGAACTATAAAATTTTTGAAGTCAATAGCAATAATTGTTTAAGACAATACCAATAGTTGGAAAATTTACAAATATTCTTCGAACAATATGGATAAAATGATGGCAGAATTATTAGAATATTTTATCCGACCATCCCCAGATTGAATGCGTAAAAAGCAAGAGCTGATGAAATGCTATCAGTACAACCAGAGTTAAATATCAGCAATAACGTACGTGTATATTAAATTAAAAATTGATTTCTTATGTAAGTTCATTTCTACCGAAAATTAAAGCATTTTTTTCAATTTCCAATATATGTATTTTACATTTTACACCGATTTACATATAAACTCCGAACATATAAACTATGCAAATAGTTTATATTTGGATTTATATAACCACATATTTAGTGATAAAATAAAAGTGATTAAGGCTGTTTGGTACTGAAAAAACAAATTTGATTTATAGTATCGATATTTAAATGTCCCTAAATGTATGCAACTGGTTTTTTCTTTAATAAGTTTGAGTACAATAATTTTGTATAATTTGCTTACTAAACTTTACTTATAGTGTTTATATGTGTAAACTTAATTAATGAATGTATTATTTTTCATTATTACTGCTAAACATTGCATATTATAATAAATTAAGAACCACTTATCTTGGACACACTTTTTCGTGGTTTGCGGCGTAAAAAAAATAAACTTATCGTTTGACGTAATTTTTAATCGATAAAAATCGGAATTTTTAATATATTTAAATTAAATTTTAAATTATCTACGTCATTTCAATACTAATCTTGATAATCATAAATTAATACCTCGATTTTATGTTTTTTAACACTTTGATGCTACAATTTTTCGCTATTTAGAGGTAAAATATTTAAAAAATTGATTTGTGCATTTCAAAAAAACGATAAACTTTGAAACCTAACCGTAGACAAACTAAACATTTTTCTTTTTAACTTAAAAGAATTAAGTCAACTGGTAATATTTTAAGTCAAAAACTGATTTTTACTAAACATCGTTTTTGACAATTTAAGCACAATTTTTGAACCATATACGAATAGCGTTAAAAATTACTACACCTATGGAAAGGAATTAAACCAAATTTATTTCACGAAGTAAGGCAAAGTAAAATTTCTTGCTTTTTCAATAAAGACAAAGATTTCTTTACTTACTTACTTAAAAAACAGAATTGAGAAAATTATTCTTAAACTGGCAACAGTATTTTGTTTTCGGCTGTATTTGCGCTAGAACCGTACTGTACATTGTTCATTCACACAAATTAATCAATCCTGCTGATTCTCCTGCCATACATTTTGTTATGTTTTTATATCTTGGCCTCCAATAGCAGGAGTTTAAATTAAAAAACAAAAATATCACAAACAATATAAAAATTTAAATCATAGAATCGGTCTGACACTAGGCCGATATTTTTATTAAAATTTTGTTTAAAACAAATTAAAACCAACATGATCCATTTTGCTGTATCGCTTATTCTCTATTAGAATATTTCTTTTCATTCCGTCTTGAATGTCTTATTATAATTTTATAACAGCACAGTAAAAAATTTTGTTGGTATTTTACTGCAATAATCGTTGGCACAACATTTGCCAACGTAATGTTGTACAAAAAAGCCGAAGAGTAATTTTATACTTCGATTAGTAATTATGCTTGATCGGCAAGGAAAATTAGACAAAAGTCTAAACACATTACGTTTCGATTTTACTATTTGCCCGAATAATAAATTAGCACAAAGCAAAATTACTATAATAATATGAGTAATATTAATATGCGGAAGTAATAGCTAGTAAAATTACATGGTTTTGTAGGTATATACTATTTTATTTTTAATATTTGTGTATTTTTGCAAAGAAATAATTTCCTTACAACTTAAATGTTGTAAAAAAAATATGTAAAGTTACACATTTTTTTTTACTGTGAGCGTCCCGGAATTAGATTTTAAGTTAATTATATTCATTGGTTCTGTCAGCGTTACTTAATTTCTTATATAAACTTGTAAGGAATTGAATGAATAAATTTTTAATGAAAGAAACTAAGAATAAAAATAAAAAAAATATAAATAAAAATTTTCTACCTGGTTTAACAAAAAAGGTAAGTATTAAGTGAAGATCAATATTAATTGCAGAACAAGTTTTTTCGCCAACCGCGCGGTCGAGAAATTTTTGAAATTATTCTAGATAATACCACTATGGAAAATTAAAGTTCATATTCGAAGATATCGATGAAGATATTGTTGTTATTGGATATTTTAACAAGAGGAATGCAGGCGAGCAACTGGATATTTTTCCGCATGGATATAGTTTTTTATCATTTTATAGTAAAATGATCAATTCCCGTTGAATCTAAATATGTGGATAAAATTCATTTACGTATTAATAGTATATTATTAAACGGGCGTATAATGTAGGCTATAATTATATGAAGCTAAATTTGTTTGAATCATCCGAGAAGTGTTTAGCCATTGGCTCAAGTGAATAAAAAATGTAAATACTTTTTTGAAGTTAATACTACCGAGTTAGTGAATAAACCATACTATGATATTTTAAAGCATTTTCTTACTAATTTTTCCAGTATTAACAGTATTGAAGTAAAACCCACCTTTTATTTTTTCATGACATTTCAAAGTAAAGTAATTATAGTAGATAGTTTTAATGGATACAATTAGTAATTTAGTTAAAGCTCGAATTAATTTAGTGATAATAAAATTTTATCGCAAGTATAAAAATAATTGTTTGTACCAATAACTGTTGATGTCGATGGCATGGTTATTTTTCATCAAAATTAACACTTCATTATGTAAGTGAAGTATTAAACATTTACTTTAATTTAATTTTGTAAACAAATATTTTTAGTGTACGTTTTGTTGCAAAGTAAATACTTCATAATTTCCAAGATTTTGCAGGAAGAATATAAATAAGCCCAAGCAATTCTGAAATTTTTTTAATGAAATTATATTCAACAAAACTATATCCACCAACGATTGGGCTTTAGTTACGAGTAGTAGTTACGGATAATGTATCGTCTACCTTGGGCCAATACTTTTAAGTTCATAAAATGCGTAATGCATCCATTACCTAGTATTAGGTAACAATTTCAATGTCCTTCATGATATTTGGAATGCTACTATATAGCGAAATGTTAATACTCGTACTATAAAATTTGTGAAGTCCATAGCAATAATTGTTGAAGACAATACCAATAGTTGGAAAATTTACAAATATTCTTCGAATAACACGGATAAAAAATAATAGCAGAATTATTAGAATATTTTAGCAGGCCATCCCCAGATTTAATCACAAATTAGGTATCCTAATTTAAACAAATATATGTTATTGACACTATGTAGACCAATAGGGGTTTTAACAATTGGTAGCATTTTTAGACATCGGAAAAGCAAGAGCAAGGTTATTTTTCATCAAAATTAACACTTCATTATGTAAGTGAAGTATTTAAAATTTATTTTAATTTAATTTCGTAAGCAAATATATTTCTTGTACGTCACTTCAGCCCCAGAATTTATTTGGGGTTTCGTGATTTCATTAAAGTAAATAATTGCAAAATTTGAAGTTTTGAAATGTCAAGCAAAGTAAATACTTCAAAACTTCCCAGCAGATAAAGCGACGAGCTTGTTGGTAGCTACATAAATAAAAAAAGCAAAGAGAAAGGTAAATTCAGATTTTGCAGGAAGAATATAAACAAGCCCAAGCAACTCTGGAATTTTTTTAATGAAATTATATTCAACAAAACTAGATCCACCAAAGATTGGGCTTTAGTTGACAAATAAATAGTCAGTTAAATAGTTAGATAGTCAATCTTTTTAATAACTACTTTGGTAATATATCATCTACCTTGGGCCAATATTTTCAAGTATTAGCTCATAAAGATTTTAATTATATAAATTATAGAATTACTTATCCGCTACAGTTAACGTATACCACCGAACTAGAAGTATTCCGCATTAATATTGGATTTAAACATGAATGCGGCTACTGGAATGGAATCTATACTAAATTTCGACAATACACAGTTAGCATTATATCGCTATTGCTGGAATTATATGTAAATGGCTCTTTTGAAACGGGAAAAATATTTCCAAATATTTGTAAACTAGGCAAAATACTTCCAATTCGCAAATCCTTTGATATGGTACATCCTGACATTCTACTATTTAAAAGGTTTGGGGCTTACAAACATACGACTAAAATTATTTGAAAGTTATCTACGCACCAGAAGGCAGATTGTTAACCTTCACTATGTGTATGGGGATAAAAAATGACCCCAGAGCTACAAAAATGTAAATCTAAATTTTATACACATTCAATTTTTGTATTTTTAATAAATTAGAAGTAAAGTTAAAATAATAATTTTTATTACAGAAAATAATTTTTAAGTACAAAATATATTGGGGTATTTTTTTTACCCCGTACACGGATAATGCTCCACTGTACCATACACATAGTGAAGGTTAAAATAGAAGAGAGTAAAAGTAATGAAATAGTGCTGAATCTCGGAGTTCCTCAGGGCTCGATACTAGGACCCACGTTATTCATAATTTTTGTTAATGGTATTACCCACATTAGCCTAGAGGGAAGAATACAATTGTATGCGGACGATGCCGTTGTTGCTTATGAAGCCAACACCTAAAATCTCTGCTATCTAAAACGCAAAACTATTTAAGAATACTGGGTAAGTGGTTTAATACCAATAATCTACTTCTAAATCACGAAAAAATGAAATATGTACATATAATTTGAAAACAAGGTGTTGGATCCTAATGTGTTAAATATGAATCCAATCATTTATAACTCTTTTGTGATTGAAAGGGTTACTAAGTGGAATTATCTAGGTCTAGTGATAGATTGTAAATTTAATTGGTCGTGTTCGTGTCACGTCGATAAAATAAAAAAATCTATTCTATACCATATATATTTGCCATAAACGTAACCAAACACGTTCTTCCTAAAAAAATTTTTTTTACTCCTGTACTTCCGATTCATTCAATCTCGTTTGGTTTATCTAAACCCGGTTCGGAGTGACTGTGTAAATTACATGGTAAATGAGTTAGAATTATCGCAGAAACGAGCTCTGTTCGAAGAATTTTAGTCTCCCTATTTTCTTATCGATCAAGATCTTAAATAGATATATACTCGTACAATAGTTAACTATCGTACATTAATTTTTAATATCTTATTTTAATATTTTCTGATTCATTTATTTTATAATTAAAACATTGAACAATCGATTAGTTTTTTGATTATCATGGATCCTATACAGATGTGCTAGCTACTTATTATTAATCCTGTCATCTTACAGATTCCTCATTACTAGTTTTATTTAATTTTGGTTTAATTTGTTAAGGTATTGGGAATTCTAAAGCTGTGCGAAACATTTCTTATTAATACATTACCTTACATATTCCAGATTAGATGTTTTTGGAACCAGTTTTCGTTAGGCCATTTTCTATTTTTATAAATAAACATATTTGTATTAGATTAGGGATGGCAAGGACAAGTGACTTTCATAAATATTTTTTTATAAATAAATCCATCAATATTTGGATTTGATTTATTTTGTTTCAAGAGAACCAAAATAATTTAGTTAATGCTAATCATTACATTACATTTATTTTATTCAAGTATAATTTTATTATATCGTATATTGTACTAAATAATCAATTAGAATTAAATTAATAAATTTTCAAAAGATTTAGGTAGCAGGAACATACTAATTTAGTATTAGATTTCAGGAAACCTGCAGATGTGTAGATTAGAATTATATTGTCATTATGTTACTAACTGCCGACTTTATCTAGGTATATGTAACTGGGCCGAAAAAAATTAATATAGAATAAAATCTTAGGAAATTACCAGATATATATGAAATAATAACATTTTTCCTTAGGTTACTGATTTAAAGAAGCAATAATTGATGACCAATACCATCATTAAACATTTAATCTATTAAACCTTTATCGTTTCCTTTGTAGTTTAGTATTGTGTTGTCTTTGTTTTACTAACTATCGGCTATACCTAGGTGTTTGTAACCGGATCGATTCTGTCCCTCTTAATTAACCTATCCAATCCTTCCTTTTTTTATATGTAAAAAAGAGTGTATCCGGCGTCACCCGGGAGCTCCTGTGTAAGAACTTGGTTTTACATTCAGAATCAATCTTTTAATATGCATGTGAAGTAGACCTAACTAGGAAAGCTAACTTTAGGACTAGTTAGTTGGAACTAACTTTATCCTAAACCAACAAAAATAAAAAAAGTGTAGATGTATTGGTGAATATGGCAAACAATGACATTTAGGTGAATTAACAATTGACATTTTAGATAACATTTAAGGATTTTATTTAGGATTTTCTTAAGGGATTGAATGTTTCGGAACCTAGTGTGTTTGTCGGGAGCGTTGTAGTGTTTTTCTGATGGATCTAGATTGGGACTATGAATGTTCTGGGCCGTTCGAGAGGCTAGTAGTGTTTGTGCGCTCAAATTAATATTTTTACTAGTCTTTACTAATTTGAGAAGTTACCAAGGGACCTTTGCCAGGAATGTTATTATGTTTTTCTGGATATTATGTTATGGATGTGGACTATCTATATTCCAGGCCGTTTGAAAAGCTAATAATTGGATTGCGCAAGAATTATTGGTTTTTCGGGTGGCTTAGAGTATGGCTGGTCCTAGTCTGGCCCTATCGGAAAGCATAGTAGTATTCGTGATAAACATGTTGGGTCTCGGGGTGTTCGGTTTCTTGAGAGAACCCTAAATTCTTGTATGACATCCTAATAAATGTTGGACTTCTTAAATAATTATTTATTATAAATTGAAATTGGAACTAGTTCACAAATTCAATATTACGCCTAAATGGCATTCTATTTATTTTTTAACCAATACATACAAATTTTCGTTTGTTTTAGGTTAAGGATTGTTATAGGATTGGGTTAGGTTTAACTCCAAACGCATCTTTTAATTCGAATATTTTTGTTTAAAATGGTTTTGTAAAAGATTTGGGAAAAAGAGAAAATCTCCCTTTGGAGCTGCCACATCTGGTACACAGATGTCCACCACATCACAATTTATTTATGAAGTTTCATCCTGATCAGTTAATCTGTTTGGGCTGTAGGAAGACCGAATTTTAGTGTAAAACAGTTTTTAGTAAAATCGTTAGTTCCGCTTAATTGTTGAAAAAATATTGTAGAACAATGTTGGTTCAAATTTAATATACAATCTTTTTAAAATGATGTAACGAAGACGCACGTGGATGACGTCGTTCAAAAAGCTTTTCAAAATAAACATTTAAAACAAATTATTTTTTCAAATACTGGGACATATTTGAGGAAAAGAACAAATACTAGAACCACCCTGACTATGAATCCTATAGAAAAATAAAAATTTACAAAAAATATGAAAGACGGCCGTCGAACAAGATCAGCCAGTTCTGTTGTTATTTTTTATTCACGCTAAAGTGACAATTTGCGTTTGTAATGAAAGAAAATAAATGTTAGAAAGTACCAAAGAATCATTGTTTCAGAAATTCAATACACGCAACATTTTTTGTGATTGGTAACACAAATACTTGGTCTGGTCGCTATATAAATTTTATGTCATGACTTCCCATCTCGTACAAAATTAGCACAGTAAAATTTCTAAGTGAATATATTTTAAAACTCTCGGACAGTAACCGTGTGATTCTACCGTATAGTCACAGAGGTGTTAACTACAATATTTCGCATAACTAACCGTGCGATTCTGATGCTAAGACTATTAAGAGGCTAACAGTAAAGAGGTTTTTCGTTAATACACTTTTGTAAGAGAATCTCTAAATTGGTATTCTGTTGGTACTACTCTTAAAATTTCTATTAAAGACCCTCGAAATATTTTTGGAGACCTGTCATTTGTGATTTTTATTAATGCGAGCCATTGAATTGTATTTTTATTGTAAAATAAACGATGAAATACGATATATTATTGTGAAAAATAATGTTTTAAGAGTCAAATATTAATTTAGAATTAAATTTCAGGAAATCTACAGATGCTGTGAAATAATATTTCTTCGAAATATTAATTGTTGTTTGTGTAGATTAGAATTGTGTTTTCATTATGTTACTAACTATCAACTTTATCTAGGTCCCGATGTACGTGAAATAATAATATTTTTTCTCAGGTTGCTGATTTCGAGATGTAATTGTTGAAGACCAATACCATCATTATCCATTAAACCTATTAAGCCTTTATCCTTCCTCTAGTAGATTAGAAGAAGATTAGAATTGTGTTGTGCCGTACGATCGCTAGGTGTCTGAAACCGGATCGTTCTGTCCTAAAAAAAACCTTTCCTATCCTTCCTATTGTTATGTGTAAACAGGCCGTGGGAATAGGCCCGGCGTTATCCGGGACACTTGTCCAATATTTGGTCCTACAGTCCAATCAATCAATCTCTATTTTCTCATCGATCAAGAGCGAATAATCTTAATATACAAAATAGTAAATAATCAGATAAATCGCCGTTTTCAATTCACATCAAACGCATCCAATAATAACGTATTATATCCTTAATAAATTCAATGCACTTCCATCCAATATTAAATATATTAAATCTCTGAAAATGTTTAATATTAAACTGACCGAACATTTGAAGGGTGCAAATAGTTTCTGTATTGAGGACTTATCAGTAATGTTATATAATCATGAATGATTGTAAATTTAATGTTTTATTTTATTATTATAGTAACCATTTATATTGTATAAAATAAGTAATTTGTATATGGTATCATAATGTAAAGGGTGTTTTTTTAGAGGTTCACAATTTTAAATTAATATAGAAGAAAGAAAAACATTTTGAATATCAGCGAAACTAGCCAAGAAAGCTAGTATAGATAATTTTATGCCATTAATTTTTGAATATGATTTAAGCCATGTGGCCGCCGCGGCTGGCGCGTCGGAGGTCCAATTTTAGATCACTCTTCGCAGCAATTGCGGCCGTATCTGGCTAATAACTCGCCGAATGTTGTGTTCCAAGTGTTCAATCGTCTCTGGTTTATCGGTGTAGACAAGTGACTTCACATATTCCCAAAGGAAATAATCTAATGAAGTTAGATCATACGATCTCAGTGGCCTATTAACAGGACCATTACATGAAATTAATCGTTCATCAAATGTTTCTTTGAGTAAATTAACTGTATCCTGCGCTGTGTGGGATGTGGCAACGTCCTGTTGGACCCACATATCAGCAAGATTTATGGCAGAAAATTGGGGTACAAAAAAGTTAAAAATCATGTCTCTATACCGTTCACCGTTGACTGCAACGTTCCGCCCTTCATCGTTTTTGAAGACATATGGACTAATGCTTCCGCTGGTCCATAAAGCACATCAAACAGTGATTTTATCTGTATGTAATGGTGTTTCAGCGAAGGCTTGTGGGTTTACTTCACCCCAAATCCGAAAATTCTGTTTATTAACGTACCCATTCAACCAAAAGTGAGCTTCATCGCTGAACAAAATTTTGTTTGGAAAATCAACATCAATTACGATTTGTGCATCAGCCATTATTTTGATAAAAAAATTCAACAATTTGCAAGTGTTGCTCTGGTGTGAGTTTATTCATTGAAATGGCAAATCAAATGTCAGCTGTCAAATCGGTTGTCAAGCAAAATAGTGTCTAAAAAACACCCGTTATTAATAATTTTCAAGTAAATTTTTAAACTGAGTTCTTGATATTTCATAGAAAATAATTTACGTGAAGTTGCGCTACAACCAGTATTAGGGTCGAGCAACTGAATAGTTAATGTAGATATAATAAATTATAATGAACTGTTACATGATTTTTTCTAATAAAGTTGAATAAAAAAAAGTAAAAGCTGAAGGTTATTCGCATTAATCTTTGTTGTTACTTTTTCTTGACAGTAAAAACTTTGAAGACAGCGTTTTCAAATAATGCAAAGTATTAAGGGCCATTTTTAAATACAAGTTGTAAGCAGCCGGCTAGTTATGTGTCAGTAAAAAGTTTTATAAGAAAATTAGTGGCAAACACAGAAAACTCAGGGAAATCTTAATAAAATTAGTTTTTCTAAGTAAATATTTAACGTTTAGTTAAAATTGAATTCAATTAAATTAGTCGTTTAAATATTTCTACGCCAACTTCCATGGAATAAAATAAATTTAATCAAGTTTGCGTTGAGCTTTTCTCATTGTGAAATTAATTTCCAAATAAGACATTTGTAACTGGCCATTAGTCATATAATATATTTAAATTAACATAAATAATGACATATTTTTACGGTCCACTGTTTGTTAACATGATTTAAACGTTTTAAAAAATATTTATAGTTTAATGGTTTAAATATGTATATTTTAACGGTATCTCAAGCAACATTGAGTCTCTAAATTATCTACATTTATTCTACTAAACATTACTCTTCAAAATTGTATTACGTGAAATAATTTGTAAGTCTATTAAAACCGTAGATGTAGGTTTAAAATATTAAGGACAAAGCCGTAACTACTGAAGCTGTAAATTTGAAAATGAACGATCATATATATATATATATATAAATAACATATGACACGTTAAACACACCCAGTCGTAATTTTTTTTTACTGGTCACCACCAGGAATTGAACCCGGGACCCCCGAATAACAGAGCAAGCTTACGAGGGCGACAAATTATAAAGGCTAAAGGCTCTTTTAGCTATTTTCTCATGCAGGAACGCCAGTACGAAAAGATGGGGCTGAAACGTGAGTTGGTACACTGGTTTTACGCTACCGTATTAAGACCTGTACTTATACACGAAGTGAGTGTATGTGGACCGCGACTGTCAGGGGCAGGTCAGTGGAAATGTGTGGCGAATCTTGATTACATGTAGTATACCTTCTTTATACTTCAAAAGGTTGCCCCTAAAACCTCTAACCTCTTTATAAAAACGGAAGAAATTATAGGGGGTGAAGTTTTGCCAAGGTATTACAAAGTAACCTTTTTAGCAGGTTAACAGCTGAGTTTGGATTATTGTGGATTCTGTAATCTTTTGATATTACAACTACTTGATATTCAATGGAGTACAGCTGCAGTCAATTTTGTCATACATTTTTACATCTATTATCGATTGTAGTATAATGTTTCTGAAATTAGATTTTTTCCTGGCCCATTCTTATGTGAGTACTCTACATTTTTGTTCTCATAAATACAGTTTAAGAAAGAATAAATGTTAAGTAAGATTTTCAAGTTAACTGATACTTTTTGTTTAGATCACAAGCCCTGTTACTAACTTATAAAATGTCTAGAATTGTTGCCCCAGGTTACTCTGTACCCTGCGAGCTATGATGCTTAAAAAATACACCCAGCTATTACCATCCGAAAAACATCAGTTGTCTCGTATACTGCTTAGCTAGGTTTAGCGTCATTCAATTACAAATTGAAAGTTAAAAGTAACTTTGCGCTTCCAATTTTTAAATGATTGTTATTGTAAAGCATGGAATTTTTTTTTGAAGTAATATAATTTAATTTTTAATCAATTTTTATCATTTGACACTTAATATAATTTTCATGAAAAATAGAAAACATGTTTATATGTACGATGAAAATTCAATTTTATACTTACAAAAATACTGGAAAATTAGTCCCTTAAGTCTTAAAAAAAATCCTATCTTTTCGTTATACATATAGACATATTATTATAAGTACATGCTATAGATTTCTTGCTTATCGTTCTTCTTTAAAATACATTAACATTTTTTAGTGTGACAAAATCAAAGTTTTAAAATTCAGCTGTAATAAGAATTTTTGTTGTTAGAAAAACTATTATCAATTTTATATTGTAGTTTATTTTCAGGTTTAGCATCCTAAACAATGTTCCACCATTTTATGAGCGCATTATAATCATAAAAAATATTATAATAATAGTTATTTTGGAATTTTTGTTGTTACCAATATATACTTTTTCGAGAACATTACGTCCTTATAGTAGTAGTAAGAACACAAACAACATTGGAATTTATATGTATAGATTTTCTTCTGTATAGTCGAATATTGATTTCTGCACTTTTCTTTTATTGTTAAATTTTCATTTGAACAAAAAAAATTCTCAAAATAACGAAATAGAAAATATAAATATATATAAAAACGAAAAGAATCTATACGTGATTGGCATTTAATATTTTTTAAGAATACAACAAGACGTTGATGCCGTTTATATGTATGTACAGCACCCAGAAGATGTGAATGAGAATGATGATGATTATTATGTTGATGATGGAAAAATAGGAGAGTTAAAATTATCCAAGTAAAATTGTGTATTGTTTGAAAATTTTCTGTTTTGCTTCCAAAGCTTCTTCCAAGATGGTAAACTATCGACTATGGTGTATAAAACCGTTTAACTGGTAAATAGGTATATTTTTGTCGAGAAAAATTCGCGATTTCTGTAATGCGACAAAAAATACGTGTACAGATAAATACCGCAACAATATGGGTACTTCGCGAACATTTTAGGGGAATTTCAGTTAGAAAAAATTATACTATATCCCATACATACAATATAAATATTTCACTGTGTTGGTTTATTAACAAACGACACCGAAAAAAGAAGTATAAAAAAATATATACGAAAAATCATCCATTTTCCAAAGTCTCCATTTTCATTTTTACCGTTTTGTATTTTCCTACTATATAAAGTAAAAATGAAATGCTGGTCACGTCTAAAGCTTTTTGCGTGTTTTTCATTTGTAATATTCTTTTTCTCTGCGCTTTGCTTATATTTTGTTAATGTTGTTATATTTAAGTTCAGGATAATTCTTTTTTTGGTTTAACAAAAATGTATTATATATACTATATATGTGTGTATACTTCAAGTAAGTGAAAATGAAATATATTCTTTAAGAAACATATAAATATGTATACGATATATATAAATATTTATATATATATATATATATATATATATATATATATATATATATATATATATATATATATATATATATATATATATATATATATATATATATATATATATATATATATATATATATATATATATATATATATATACATATATATTGCATCGCCTGAAAAGTTCCCGGTCTTTCACATAGGTACCACAAATTTAAAACCCATACGATTTTTAAAGTTTAGCTACCTCCAAATAATACCTGTTAAAATTTCATGACATTTCGATCATTAAGTTTACAAGTTACAGTTGTTTTAGTAACGCTATTTTTGTTAACGTCAAAGCAATGCAAACGAAACAATTTCGTGTGTTAATTAAACACTGTTTTTTGATAGGGAAAAATACCGTTCAAGCAAAGCAGTGGCAAGTGTTATCCGGACTCTACACCAGGAAAATCAACTATCATTAACTGGTATGCTGAATTTAAACGTGGTCGTACAACCACCGATGATGCACCACGCTCTAGACGCGCAAATGAAGCTGTCACAGTGTACAGTGAAGTTGCGTGAGATAACTGACATTGTAAAGACATCAATGGAACATGTTGGTCATATTTTGCACGAACATTTGTCCATGAGAAAGCTGTGTTCGAAGTGGGTACCGCATTTGCTCACAATAATGATTTCGTGCGCTGTTTGGAGCTGTTGAAGCGCAATAAAAAGGATTTGAAAGGAAAGCAAAGAAAGGCCTCCAGCGTTATTACTTGTTTGCAGATCTAAAAAAAAGCTCCAGGGAAAGAGATTTGGTTCCATTGAAGAAGTGATTGCCGAAACTGAAGCTTATTTTGAAGACAAAGATAAATCGTTCTACAAAAAACGCATCGAAATGTTAGAGAGGAGTTGGACTGATTGTATCGCTTTAGATGGAAATTATGTTGATAAATAAAATGTATTATTCCCCAAAAAATTGTGTTTTCTTTGTTATATCGGGAACTTTTCAGGCGATGTGTTATATATATCAACAACTATAACATACCAGTATAATTGAACTGAACATTTTACCTGTGATAATCCTAAATATATTGATACAGTTTCTGATATATATAAAAATCGACCATCAGCTGCGACCGCTAATGCAAATCCATCTAGGGACTGAAAGAAAAAGAAATATTATATTAATGTAAATATGATAATCATGACATTAAAGAAATAAAGGTAAAGAAATTAAGTTTATGAGAATTATAAAATATCAAAAATGTGAACTTAATGTGAATAACCAGAACAGTATCCAAAAATACAGTTAACAAACCTCGTATTATAACCTTTGATATCAAAATATTTAAAAACAATAATATTATAATAACTCAGTTCGGAGAATCATCAAGGTCCTTTTGCTTTATCTCAACCAATTTCGCAGATATTTACGTTTATTTCAAAGCATGTATACCTAACTTATTTTAAATTTGTTTCTTTAATATTGGTTATTTTTTAAAAGATTGTCATACGAACGAATTACGATTTTTGACCATGACCATTGACATTGAACTGTAATTAAATAAATCGTTTACAACTTTGGCCATACCGTCGCTCGATAATTTTAATGGTTCAAATTAGTGTAATTTCTCTTTGCTATAGTTTTATGATTAATTTTGCTTAATAACTTTCACCGTCCTTGAGAATTGTTATAACTTTTTTCTGAAAATTTATATTAATACTATTAAACTGATTATTAAATTAAGATCCCAAAATTAAAGTTCAATTATAAAAACATAAAACGGAATGTTCAACTAATTCAAATGTAAATAAGCAAGACCACTTAGAATTTCATCGCATGGTACTAAAAATCTAACTCTCGGGGATAATAGCTAACTTGAATGTCTCTTGCATCATAAATAATGAGATAGATAGATTAACACTTCCTTTATAAACACAATATTTTAAGATAACTTAATCTATTATAAAAATTTAAACTAAACAAGTGCTACCAAAGACGATCCAAATTAAATAAACTAAACTAAGTCAGGTATAATTACGGAATACCCTGTAATGGAATTTATTTCACATAAACGCTACACCATCAACAAATGCTATTCTCTCCAGAAATTTATAAATTATTATATTTGAGTATTACCAAAAAATTAAGATCAAAATCCAAAAACTGTGTAATAGAGTCACCCTTCTTACAATACTTAAATACTCAATAAATGACTCTTCGCCTTCAGTTTCTCAGCTCGTTTAGTGATGAAAATAAAAAAATTAATGAATAGTAATAATATTATAAGAACCTCGTTTTATAATATAAACTGTACTCCAAATCATTTTCAATCATTTCTTGACTCTAAAACCGGCATTATGAAATTGGCATTTTACACAAAAATATTTTACTCGATCTGACATTTTCATTCGAACATATAAAATTTATCATAAAACTTAAATTGTTAGTAGTCGAAGCAAACAAATAAAACCTATGATTATGTACATAATATACTAAAACTAATAATGTAAAAGAGCCACCCTTATTAGTACACCCCTATTAATAAGTAAATAATAATAATAAACACCAACCTGTAATATATGTGTTCCTTGATGTTCTTCAAAAATGTCTAATGCTACACCAGCTGGGGTTCGCCTTGATGGTGGACCTGAAATAAACAACAAGAAACAAACATTAACGTATTTGTGATATTATTATTTTTCAATTAAAATGATAATTTCGATTTAATCCCTGACACTGAATTCATTCTATGAAAGACTAGTAAAAAGGGGTTAAATCTTACAATTCATCGATTTATAAATATATAAAAATTATAATTATTAATTAATATTGAAGTTTTAATTTTAATATAATGTAACTAAATAAAATAATAAATTATAATTTATCTATCGATTTCCTTATGTTTCAAATGTGAGCGAAATATTTAACATATTCACTGTATAATTTGCCTATTTATTATCTTAAAAATTAGTTATATTCAAGTCACTATACGAAGGGAGGAAATCGATTTTCAAAATTTATTTTTTGGAAGGGATTCGGATTTTTGATAGCAGAAAAAATGAATGGATGATGTAAAGATTGTTTCAATTTTTCTTAAAAAGAAGTACTAAAATTCAACATATGGTTATCAAAGCTAATTTGTCATATTGCAAACTTAATATTTTATTATTTGTTGTTAGATAAGACGTTGTATGAGTATATACTCTGATAAATGGTACATAATATGTATGTACAAATAACGTTCGATTGACAGGAAGATACAGGAATTGAAAACAGCTGTTTACTGCGAAATAAAATTAAGTGGCTAATACTGAGACCCGTTTGCACAGTTTAACTAAGATACGTGGTACTTTCTCCCAAAAACCCCCCTTGCTCCCCATTGCAATGCTTAATTATGAAGTTTCATGTAGAAAAGCTACTGACATTTCGTCGGCAGCGCACACACGCACACACAGACACACACCGAAGATTTTTTTTAAATTACTTCTGTTTTGACTAAGATGATATAGTTAATGGTAAATCTTCAAAAATCGAATTTTCAAAATTTTTCATGATTACATACTATACAAAACCAATTTTATTGTCAATTCACTGGGGTCTTCCAAATTGTGGAAAAAGCTTAAGTGTGCGAAGTTTCATCCCGATACATCAATCCGTCCGGGCTGCACAGGGCCGACTTTCTGTTAAAAAGGTTTTTTTTGGCAAAAAACGCCATTTTTGCAAGTTTTGGGTAAAACTGGTCTAATCCGTTATTGTTGCAAAACTAATTTAGAATCGTTTAGTTCATAGTCGTTTTTCTTGTAATTGATATACTTTTCAAAATATTTACAAAAAAATATAAACTGTCACTTCGCTATTTGTGGAAAAAGCTTAAGAAGCTTAAGCTTATGAAGTTTAATCCCAATCGTTCACTATAGGTCTGGATTTACAGGGCCGAATTTTTGTTGAAAAACGTTTGTTTGGTAAAAATCGTAATTTCAGCTTAAATTTTGGAAAACTGATCTGTGCTGGTATTGTCACAAGTTAATTTAGAATCTTTTAGATCGTATTCATTGGTATTATTGGAAAATTATTTAGAATCCGAATACGTTTTGAGTATCACTACGATCTGTATGCCGAAATGTTTTGTCGAATTTGTTTGGCGAAACCGTTTCTTGTCAAAAAACGTCATTTCAGTTTAAATTTCGGAAAACTGACCTGAACCACTATTGCTGCAAATTAAATTTAGAACCGTTTTGTTCATAATTCGTTTTCTCGTAAATGATATACTTTTCAAAATATTTGCAAAACAACGAAAAATCTCCCATCCAGATTGCCACTTTCGGTGAACCGAACTTAAGTATGAAATTGTATCCCGATCTAATCGACTGCCTGAGCTGTAGAGACCAAACAGTGATTTAGTGGGCGCTAGCCCTTAACCAGAATAAATGGATCACTTAAAGAAAAAATTTTTTGTTCTATTTTTAAAGTAATTTTCAAAGTTTTAATGTTAAAATTTTATCATATTCTAGTTTTAATCGAACTTTTTGGTTTGGTATACTATGTAACAGTTTGGCCCATTTTCAAAATCAGACATCCAGTTTCATTTGAAAAATATTAACCCTCATCTCTGGTGGAGCAGGAGGTGTCAAAACTACTCCTATAATTTTAATATCCAAAATTGTCTCTCTCCAAAATTGCGTTGGAGTGTTCAAACATGTTTTTCAAAATTAAATATTATGGAAGCTATTCAAGGCGTCTCGTTCTTATTGGAATATTTTCTATACGTGTAACAGGTAATAATCAATAGGATAAAGCGTCATCTGTCTGAAGAATTAAGTAAAGTAAAGTAAATTCAAAGATTTAAAACCAACATTTACGTTAACTTCTAGTTCCAGGATAGACGTTTCTGAGCCAACACCGATGAAGCATGAGACACATAAAATTAGTATTTACCATATCAACGCATAGTCTCACATAAATCTGTGAAGTGACATGTCGAGACTGACACGAAACCGTTCAAATAGACTAAACGAGATTAATTCGCTGTTTTTGATATTGTTCATCCTTGTTTGATAGTATAACGAAGCAAAAGATCTGTGGCAGCAATCTCTTCTTTTTTCAAAAGGAGGGCCGTTTGAAGTATGAGAAAAACCACGGTATCACTTTCGTTTAATGTGCCACACAAATTGTAAACTTATGATTCGATAATTCAATAGACACATAAGTTTGTACCGAAAGAATCCCGAATAACCCAGTTACAATGTTTCTATCGAAATTGAGAACAAGCTACCAGTTTTTTTGTGAGGTGGAACCTGGAATTTTATATATATATATGTATATATAAAAAAAATAAAAATAAAAAAAATATATATATATATATATATATATATATATATATATATATATATATAATATACATAACTGTTTTATTGCTTCGAACACAATGAAATGAGAGTCCTATATTGTCGAAATGGTTTACCCGGCGGGTGCAAATTGCAAATTGAAATTTGGAACGGTAGGTACTAACGGCTTTAATAACTCGCACGGGCTCGCAAAAGCTAATTGTGCCCTTCCAGAATAAATTACACTAGGGGGATTTAGGGAGAAGGTAACCAAACATTTTGTAACCTTCAGATCTCTGGACATATATATATATATATATATTCTTTAGTTTGTACCGAACGAATCCTGAATATTGTTCTGTTATATTTGGTTGGTGCAAAGTAGGGAGCTCGAGAACAAGGGTTGAGAACAACCTACGAGTATTTTTGTAGTGTGAAACCTGGAGAAATGTGAAATTGATGAACATTTTTGACAATATGTACAAGAAATTAAAGCACATCGAGAATACTGGTTTGTGTGTTGGTCAAACATGCAGCGATTTCTAAGGGGGAGCTACTTTATCGTGGATGCAAACGAATAACACATTAACTTCTAATTGTCTACGATAATAAGAACAGTGTACTCGAGACTGAAGCTATTGGACTCAGATTGAGAACAAGCAAAGGTGCCAGTACTTGCCTATTATTATTTTTATCATAACGCTAAATATGCTAGAGCTTATATAACCATTTCAATTTGTTGGACTTTCGAAGCAACCTCAATCACATCAATAATTATAACATATTAAATTAAAAGATATAGAATATTGAAATATTCGTAGTAACAAATAATATATATTAAATATTGTTAACGCAAAAAGTGTATATGTTTAAATTTTGTTTTTAATAAATCGGACAATAAATTATAAGGGGAGGGTTAGATTCAAAAATAGTAATAATGGCATTATATTATAATCATATGGTGGCAACAAATTGCTCAATGATTATTCGTTTATGACACCGCACACCGTGTAATTAAATTTAACTTCAATTGAATTCAGCACACACCATTAGAAAAATATTCTTCCCATTGAAAAATTAAATTGTAAAAAAATGTGACATATCCTTTAATTGAATCAACCAGCAAAATTATTCAATTGTGTCATAAACGTTCGTATAACAAGTAACAATCTAAACCGAAAATTATTTTTAATATGAATGAAATTGACATTACTAAATTTTGTAAGACATTCAACGAATTTGATGTTGATGATGATCGACGGGATAAAATGTTTTTTTATGGATGTATATAATAAACAATAATCATAGTAATAATAATAATAATAGTTGTTATATTAGTCCTTTGGGGGAACAGCAATATTGAACGCAAAATTGTTTTATATGTCACCCTTTAACAGCGACATAAAATAATAAAAGTGAATAAGGAGGATCGGAATATTGAATTGACAATTGACCTTGTCATATTATTAGTATTTCCTCATTTTTCATTTTTCTTATCAGAACCAAAATAAAAATAACTGGATATTTTCCTTAAAGGCAAAATTACCCGGCTTCCCTTCAAATATATTTTATTTTTTACATTACGTTTTATCGAAAATCGAAATAGGGGAATTTTTTATTTATCGACAGCAGCATTTACATTTTTCTTCTCAGGACGTATTACTATTTTGATGATTTATTAGGCAATTTTTCGCGTTTCTCTGCACATAAACCCAATTCTACGTATTGTTGAAGGATTGAGCGGATTTCTAATTCTGGTTTTCCAAGATTTTATATAAAATAACTGTTATTATTATTGATTTCCTAACATCGTTTTCTGCTGAATTCAACTTTTATAGTGTGACAACCTAACTAACAATGCGAGGAGCAATAATTCAATTCATTTCTTAATATGTATTTTAAAAATATGTAGATAACATTATGTACAAACAAATATATTTAGTTTTTATTTATCCCAAATCAATCAAAATTCTATTGTGCAACCCCTTTACATTTTATTATTGTGTATACCCTTACGTAATCTAATTACCCAAAACAAAAACATACAAATTTTTGGTTTACAAAAACCAATTATTGGCTCTCAAACCAAAAAATAATTCTATTGTGTATGTGTGTTATTCAAATTAACCCTTTTTAAATAATGAACTTGTCATCAAAACCCTTAAGCCCTAGTATATATTGTAAAATAATTTAAATACAAATTTTTGTGGTATCAATAACAAAGTCATCCTAATTAATCAAATTAAAATGTCTTAACTTTATTTTGCTTGTTTGAAATTAAACAAAGCAACACGCTAATTGTATTACACAGTCTTAGCACCTGTTTGTTTTATAGATATTTCAAATTTAAATCCAATAGAAAAGGCGAAATGAACATTTTTCTTTTGCGAAACAAAAGAAGAATATTTACGTACATCCTATGTGAGGGAAGGAAAAATTTAAAATTTTAATTGTTCGCAATAGGTTATTATAGCGAGCAAACGATAGTACAAAATGAGGGGAGGTTTTGCCTAATCCACTTTTGATTAAGATAACAATAAAATTATTTAGTTTATATTTTTACAATTTTTTTAATTTAATTATTTGTAATTTGTAATCTGAGCGAATCTGAATGAATATGAAAATATTACTGTATTTGTTGTTGTGGAAAATTAAAATTTTAAATTTAATTATGGTATATGATTTAAAGGGTTTAAATTATATATTTCCTTGTGTTACTTATTTATGTATACTCCCTTAATTTAGTATCACAAATATATGTATGTGTGTATTAGTAGTTAGAATATAATATAAATAATACATAAATTAACCAAAATATTATATGTGTAGTAAAATGGGCAAACAAAATTTTCGAACGTCCCATTACCCGCACATAAACAGAACATAAATCAAGTAAATTAATAAAAATTTGGTGCTGGCTTTCATATAACATTTCGTAGATATTATAATCTAACATAAACAACAAATATTTGGTGCGTTTTCATTTAAGAATGTAAGAAATACATATTGCTAGTTTGTACGATACAAATAACAAAATATAAACCATATTTGCGTCAAAATTGCAACTTAACTACTCGTATAACCACAATTAACCGTTCTTAATTTTATTTTCTATTTTCCAAACGAACTTAATAATCATAAATTTATCAAAAATTGGCAATTGAAAATTTCAATCGACCATAACATAAACTAAAATAACTTTGCATGAAAATGAAAAGCTGAAAAGCTATACATAATTGTTACGTCAAATAATTTTTTTAAAAGCAAAATGGCTGATATTTTATTTTTGTTTAAATGATAAAAAATAAAGTTCATTAAAATTCTACTGTCGTTTAAGAAAAATACAAAAACAAACCTTAACAAAATATAATATTAATGTTGTTTTTTATATACGAGTATATAATATATATTTTTATTTTTTAACTGTGATCGCGCATTTTATGTTTATTTTTGTTTGGTTGGCTGGATTGATGGTTGGTTGGTAGGTTAGTAGATGGTGGAATTGGTTCTGTTGGTTTAATTGGAAAACAAAATACAACTTTTTTACTTTTATTTTATTGGTACTAATTTAACATGTTTCTCTCGGTTAGTAAATGGAGTAAGCTATTGATTTATTATTTTTTGTTTAAAAACAGTTATGTGTCCTGTTGAAACAGAAGTGCCTGTTTCAAGGCGATTATTTATTGTAATCATTGGACTTATTGTTTAATGTATAAGGTGCGGTCAAGAATTCAGCAATTTTTCAGCTTACACTGTCTAGAACCAGCCGGTATCCGTTAAATTGAGACTGAAATTTTGACCGACAGTATGCATGCTTACATGGAAATTTGACAATTTTAATTTATTGCAGTGTCTAATTTTGTTTCGTCTAAAATGTATAGGTTAGTTGTTACTGTGTGTGTGTTGAGACGTCAAAATTAAAAGCTTTATTTAATAAAATTAACAATAAAAATGCACGTGATAATAAGAAATAATGTATTTTAGAATCATTAACTGAATCTCGTGAAACATTATTGCGCTCGATTTTTATTCCATTTGTATTTCAAGAACTGTTGTGAAAATTTCAAATTATATAGACATTGTCGATCAGTATTATGGAAATACATTTCGATCACAGTTTCGTTTGTCGAGAATCATCTTTAATGTAATTTTATGTACTAATTAGAAGTTCATTTCTAGTCAAACGCTTTGATATTTTAGAAGTTGCAGTTACTGAATAGCGGAATTCCCTCATCGCGGAGAATACTAAGTATTGGCACTGAATTAGGTTTGTTAATGATAATTTGGACATTGGGCAACCAAAATTGCTACAGAAATATAGCCTATAGATTTGGAATTTCCAAAGGGACTGCTATAAGCACTGTGCTGTTTATTTGCAGATGTATAACAAAAATGTCTCGGGATTAGATTAAGTGGCCATCAAGGGAAGAAGCCAAAGTAGTCATTGATAAATTTAATAATTTACGAGGACGCAATAGCTTCCTGAATGTCATTGGGTGTATTGATGGGATGCCCATCCAAATTCTGTTCCATTTGAAGATGTTTCGATTACGAGCGGAAATGGTTCCACTGCAAAAACATTTGTAAAATTTAAACTACAATAAACCATTGTTTAATTATGCTCCATATCATCCATCTTCACGTCAGACTCCGTTGCTTTGGCTGGCAAACTGAATTTTTGACCGCCTTGCAGCAAAAACTGCGCAATAACTGAATTCTTGACCGCAGTCATATACATATTAATTTACTTTTATAGATTAAAGTTATTCAACGTATTTTCTTGACAAAGTTATAACAACAATTACATTGTAAGAATCGCGTGATTTAAATTACCCAAAAAACATTTTGGTTTATTATTTATTTAAATCATAAATCAGATCTTTTGTTATGATGCTCGCCACTAGATGTTAAAATATATGTTAAATTTAAATTTCATTAAGAATAATATATAAATGTGTATAATGAAAATACTTGTAATAATACGAATATATACGATATAACTATTGTACATATGAGTAAACAAATATAATTTTCGAAAGGTACTACTTATTAAATAGTTATTAGTACTGCTAATTAAATCATTAGCTATTTCCTTGAGGAAAAAGTAAATCAAATCAAAGTTAAATTTAATTTATCTCAATAAAATACGGCTATTGTCACTTCATAATAAATACGATCGTTTTCGTATTTATTCGTGCATTTCCGTGTGCTTTGTAAAAATAAATTAGAATGTAATGTAAAAATATCAAATTAGTAAACAAAAACTAAATTTAAAATTATTCAATATTATTAAATAATTGAGAAATTTATTATTTTATTTGTTAATTGTAAAAAATTTAAATTGATTCTAAGTGAAACGAGAGTGTACTAACGTAAACTGCACTTCGAGATTTGCACTGATACAAATTTCACTAAACAAAGTGCACTAAAAAAAATTGCATTAAACATAGTGCACTAAAAAAATGCACTGCAACAATGTGCACTGAACAAAGTTTACTAAACATTGGGGTAGATCTAGCAAGCAAACAATTTGTTAGTCGACCCCCAAGATCAGTTTTATCATATAAATTTTGATTCAAATTATGTTTTTCTATTTCTGTTTAAACTTCATAAAATTGTATGTTTGTCTTTACAAAGGTGGGAGGGATGAGGGGACTGTTTCAGAAAATCGCAAGCGATTTTGAAACAAAGACTATAATGAAATATTTCGAATTCCGATATTTTTTTCAAAAATCCAAAATTGATAAGTGACAAAGCAGAAGCAACCTGCTTGTTTCAAATCCTTTGGGAAATGGTTTAACTCCATTCAAATTACTTAAATCAGGTTCATTCTAATTGACCTGATTAATTTTTAGGTCAACGTTCAGAACTTAAAGTCCCAATCATTTAGGAAATAATCTATTATGAAATTTTTCGATTTAAAACTTTTCCGCTTACAAAAATAATCGACCTATCACGATAGAAAGGATACAAACTACTATATGATCATTTGTCGATTGATAGATGGCAATTTGTTTTAGTGCATTTTATTTTAGTGTACTTTCATTATGTGGACTTTGTTTTAATGCATTTCACAGTCTATGATTTAAATTGTATCTCATTTTTAATAAAAAATGTGCAAATGAGAAACCCGTTTTTAGAAAACAATGGCCTAAAAGTTTTTTGTGTATGTTTTATACAAATTTGGTGTTCTTATAAATCGCATAGTTTAACCTTTCTCAGAAATTGCGATGTGGTCTAAATTGAAAACTTAGCAAAATAAATAAAAGTTCCTTTTTGTTTATTTATTGCCACATTTGTAATTTTATCGAATTGTGTTGTCATTTATATTTAAAGAGTTTCAAAATTTTCCGGAAAAATTTACCGCACCTTTACCTTACCATCCTTCCGTCAAAATTTGATTCGAAATAAACATATTTTAATTCAAAGCGAAACAAACAAATTATAAAGGAAAAGTTTACCAAATAGAATGTTTTGGGTGGTTGATTTTACTCTCTTTTAAAACTTTTAGTCAAATTTCGCGTTTAAGATGATCGAACTAGTAATTTTTATTTGTACATCCGCGTCAAAGGCTCCTGATGAAGTAAAATGTCTTCCGCAAAATCAACCACATGAAGTAGTATAACCTACGTGTGGATTGGCAACGTGTCTTGAATTATGTTATATGGTTCCTCTATAAATAGAACTAAGCTGATATAGATCTAGCACAATATAAATATTTTGCATTTACAGCTGCGTCTTCTTGAAATCAAGTTCTCGAGTTAGCGATGACTTTTATCGAAATTTAGCCAAGTTAAATCAAATATGTGTAATATTTTTTATTGTATAAGATAGTGTTTTATCTATCTTTTCTGTTTAACTAAAAAATCCATTATACATTCAATAGTTTTCTTCTAATATCGTTGTTCTGTATAGTTCTGAACAGTTCGGTTATTATACAGAACTATAACGAACAAGTACATTGCAAGTACACAATAGAAACTTTATAATGGATTCCTCTTTTATATATAGAGGACTATTTGATCTAAGTTATTTAATTTAAAAAAAAAAATACTAATTGATTAAATTCGACTTAAGCTATCGCGGCCTCGAACAATGGTTTTTCAAAAAACGCAGCTTACCTTACAAGTTGAATTATCATACAAACTTGTATGGTAAAGTAAAAATTGTTTCCATTGTGCGACCTGTAATTCAGCGATAAATTTTTGTTCATACTTTTTAAAGAAAGTTTAGAAATCATAGATTTTAAGGGAATCAACCAACAGGAAGAGACGGATAAGTTAGAAGGGTTTTGAGCAGATATTAGATTTCTTTTCTCTGTATCTAAAGAGAACAAGAACGATTGATAAAGTGAATTTTGTTATTTGTTTAAATGAGAATGAAATCCTTGATATTATTAAATTCTATCTTTACCTTAAATACGACGTTGATATAGTCTCGATTTATACGTTCGTAAGTAAAGGTCAAGTGTTGGTTGGCCTTGCCTGATGAAACCCGTATTTTCAATCTTGGCATTGAACTTAACATTTATTGTTAAAAAGTAAAAATAAATAAGAATTGATTATTATGAACACATCATTCTATCGGTGTTCTCAAAAAATTTTGAAAATGGGTTAAAAAGTGGTAATTGATTTCTTTAAATGAAAATTAATTATCGTCAAATCTAACACTGCCTTAAATAATTTTCTCTGTACTTTGACAGATAGATTAAGCAGCAAAGAAAATGCCAACAATTTTAATTTGGTTTTAACAGCTTATATGGTTGGATTTGCTGCTATATTGGGAGTACAAATAAGTTTTGAGGTTTTTTAATAGCTTCAAATTATTCAGAGAAATTTGAACAATGTATTATATTCAAAGTATTGTCCATCGTTAGCTACGACTTGCTCCCATCTTTCAGGCATACGGATTCCGCGTCGAAAAAATTCCTCGTATTTTGAGTCGATCCAAGAATCGACAAAATTTATGGCTTCTTCGTAAGCAGTGAAGTGTTGCTCGGCCAGGCTATGAGTCATCGGCCGGCCAAGTAGTAGCCGGAAGGAGCAATGTCTGGTGAATACGGCGGGTGGGGGAGGACATCCCATTGGAGCAAACTCCGAAGTTTCTTTGACGACTCTTGAAACATGTGGCCGAGCGTTGTCGTGCTGAAAGATCACTTTGTCATGTCTTTTTGCATATTGTGGGTGTTAGAGCTTCAGTGCTCAGCTTAATTGCATCAACAGTTCTTGTTAACGTTCTCCACTGATGGTTTCGTGTGCTGGAGTACCTCATAGTAGATCACTCCGAACTGATCCCACCAGATACACAGCATTAGCTTCTTGTCATGAATATTCTGTTTGACAGTTGAATTGATGCATGTCCGGACTTACCTCTCGATTTTCGGGACTTGGGTTTTCGTAGTGGATCCATTTTTCGTCCTCCGACACGACACGATGCAAAAAATCTTCAGGTTTTGTTTTTGGAGCAGTTGTTCGCACGCGGAAAAAAGTGTTCGACGTCTCTTGGCTTGAGTTCATACGGAAATAAATTTCCTCGTTTTTGCACTATATCCAGTCACTCCCAAAGTTTCAGCGAGCTTGTCTTGAGTTTGGAATGAACCACAATTCAATAACGCCTGCAACTCAGCGTCTTGTTTGTCACTAGTGTCAAAATCGCCACTTTTAAAATGGCGGAACCAGTACTCACATGTTTTTATTCATAAAGTATGTTCCTCATATATAGCAATCGATGCCCATTAGCTGTGTTTTGCTGGCACAATGGTTGACATGGTTAGAGCATAAAAAATGTCTTGTTAACACTTAAGCGAAATGACAAATACTGATTTTTAGAGGGAATGATGACGTTTTAACGTGAATATAATAGTTACAAGATGGCCCGATGCGATTTAATACTAGTTATGCCATCTTTTGTAAATTCCTCAAAACTTATAATTGCACTTGCTCGCGAACTTTTAATATATTAGCAAGACGACTCTTAGTAAAACCATAATAATATAATACAACTGAAGCATGTTTAAATAATAAAATCGATTTCGTAAAATGGTGTATTAGTTTGAAAATTTCTATTGTAAAATAATCTCATTTTTAAAGTGCTAGAATTTTATTTAATTTGTCACCGCAAAATATCGTAATAGAGTTCTATCTATTCGAATCAATAATATTAATCAGCTTTTTCGTTTAGGATGGAAAGCATTAATCACTGTGTTTCATTTGTCAGTTCAAAAGGTATATAGAAAGAAAATTGATCCAAATTTTGATTTAGATTATAAATTATGATTTCAAATCAAGTTACCTCATTTGAGTTGTTTAACGGAAGACGAACGGAACTGTAATAAATAAACCATACAAAACACGGCTAATCTGAATCATATAATTGGAAACGAAAAATTGTAATTTTGATAAACAATAAAATTATAATAAAAATAGATTCTGAAAAGATCAAAACAAAAAATGTTGACTTTACAGCCAATCAACTTATGTTGGTACGTTAAAATTATATTACCTACTCCAATTTGTATAAGGCCGAAAGAGATCTAAATGTTTTAAATTATTTTATCATAAAAACTATTAATAGACTCACCTTTTAATATTTTACTGCCCGAATTATTTTCTCGACTCCATGGTGGGTCGCCATGTCCCGAAAAATCTCTTAACTTCAAATAACTAATTGTCAGTCTTATAATTGATGCTTTGTCTAGTTGACTTGTTATTGCTGCAGGTAATGGCAACATTTTAGCTAATTCATAAAATTCATAATTTTCTTTGCCGCGACGTGATCGTGCCGCGTCACGTGATTTTTCTTTCCTTAATTCTAATATGCTGTAATTAAAAATAAAACAAAATAATTTTTTTTGTACGGTGCCTAAATTTTTAGGTGCTTATTATAAGCAAGGATAGTGCATATTAATATTATAGCCTATACATATTTATCTTTTATATATGTTAAAATAAATTCATTCACCCTTCGCTCGAGCACACTCAATTTATTTACCCGCAAATATAATCAATCAAACGAAAGATAGAGGAAGGTGGAATTGACCAGGCCACAAATTTTAACAAAAAATAATAAAACGAGAATTCTACTCGTATATTCTAAATTTCACTTGATTAACTTCCGCTTCATCATTTTGATTTTTCCGTTTTTATTAGAATTTTCGCATTTTCTTTTTGTATTTTCAGGGCAAATAAATAATCGGAATAATAACAATAATGATAAATAAAAATATTAGTTTTCCAACTTCTTTCAAACCGATATATAAATATATAGAGGGACCTTTGATTGGTAAATACAAATATTAACATATTTAATTGATAATTAAATTTAGAAAATTTCTTCTTATCTGTTGTTGAAAGTATTGAACTTTATGTTTGATGGACAATACAAGAGTAAATTGTCTTACATTATCTTCAAAA
Source organism: Nephrotoma guestfalica (assembly GCA_963691935.1). NCBI lineage: Eukaryota > Metazoa > Arthropoda > Insecta > Diptera > Tipulidae > Nephrotoma > Nephrotoma guestfalica. The sequence continues at coordinate 152,320,371 of OY829914.1, read as the reverse complement.
ATCAATTTAATTTAATTATTTTCAATCAGTGATCTTTTGAATAATTCTTTCTTAGTTTTAATTCAAACTTTCTTCCCTCAAGGAAATTAAATGTATTCATATTAAATAGAACTTACTCGTAGGTAATGAAGGGTGGACCTGGACATTCGAAAATACACTGAAGTGTGCAGACCAGTGTTTAAAAAAGAAATTACTATTATTTTTATTTATTTTATTTTTTCGTTAAAAGAAATATAACCATAATACTATTCTAAATTAAGGGAAGGGGATGAGTATTGAGTTTTTTTATTATTCCACAGTTTAGGGGTGAATTAGTTTATATAGTGGAATGAAATTTTGGTTTCTTATTTTGATATGATTACCTTGGGGTGTGAGCGTTAAATTGATAACTTGAATTGTTGAAATAGAATATCAGTATTTCATATTAAACTTGAACTTTGGCTTTTTTTAGAAAAATAAATTAATTTGGCTCCTAAACCGATGGACGATCATCGATTGACAATGAATAAGCAGATATACAACTATAAACAAAATTCCTAATCTGTAAATAAAATTGTATCCCTAATTTTATCAATTCAGAATAAAAAACCTAAAGCTAAAGACAAAATTTAGGGCAAACACTTCACACTTTATTTTTTATATTTTTTTGTATTTTGGGTCATATTTGACCAAATTGCCTGAACTAACTCCAATTCCTTTGGGAACAACTTCAAAAATTTCAAAAGAAAATTAAAAGGAATAAAATAAATAAAAAGGGCCTATGTGTGAAAATTCAATTTACACGAATTACTTTTGTGTTGCACAATTTGAAATATGACTCGCCTTTTCGAATCATTAATACTTATATGTACGTACATAATCAATGCGTACATGTTGCGAAATTTATTAAATTAAATGCATCTACTCGGCATGTATAAAATAAAAATCTAAATTGACGTAAGAGATATTGGTCTTTTATAGTAAAATTATCGTAACCTCAGATGTACGTTTATACCGGCCTGTCTTTACATATGTGGTATGTACATGTATTTATATAAATTTGTTATCTTACTGTCAATTTGTACACGATGATAAATTTTATGCGAGGGGCGCAAAAATTTATTGTGAGAGTATAACTATGGGGCCGTGAAATAGACAAAATAAATCATAAATAGAAAATAATTTTTCTTTTTTTGTTGTTTTTTTATATGTTGGGCAACAGCATTTTTCATATGATTTATTGTTGTATATAAAAATTGTTTCATCTATCCGTTGTTCACTCTCGCCTCTTTATAGTACATAAGTTAAATAGTCAGACAGACAGAATTAAGGATATGAAATATGTCTTCTTATATTATTATTTCGTGTACTGTGTTACAGTGTAATAATAATATTTTATATAGCGTAAACATGACTTTGCCTAACACCGTTGATAAATTATAGAAAATATGTTTAATTACCCGGCCGGTTTACCCGGCTAGTATAGTAAAATTTCCGATATGAAATTAAAATCAAATTAAAATATTTTCCCAATTCTTACTGCTAGACGTCTGACATTTTAAATCGTGACTCCATAATGTACGAGCTGAATTTAAATAAATTTCTTTCAATGACTACATGTAACAAAAGTTCTAAAACTGCCATTCAGGTAAGCACTATAATTGTACTTAAATAAATAAATGTTAACTCTAAATTCCGGAAATTAAATTTTTTTAAGAAATATAAAATTAATTGTCGGTAAATATAATATAAATAAATAAAAAATCAGTTAAAATAAAAATAGTTTCCTTTGAAATAAAACTAAAAAAAATGAAGTTTGTTGTCATTTTATACTTGGAATAACAATTTTATTCCATTTTTGGTAAAGTGAAATTTTTTATATGAGTATATTAAACCATAAAATACAAAAAACTTCAAGTCTATTTAAATATATAAATAAATTTTTTGGTATCATAATGTAATTAATTAATTTGTTGTGGCATATTTTATGTGACAATATCGTCGGTTGGCTTGGTATAGTTTATCAGTTTTGTTTTAAATATTTTGTTTATAACTACAACGGAATTCAATGCAATCGTTTCATTTAATTACGGGTTGAGTCATTTGCGAAATGATCAAACCAATATTAGCTGCTTAAAATATATGAGTTATAATCAGCATTATTTTTTTTAATATATCTAAACTAACAACGTTTGTATTTGGTAATGATATCACATTATTATCTTTACAAAAAATTTTAATGCAGAAAAGTAATCAAATGGAGGCGACGAAATGACGATCATCAGACATATGCTTACAATGCCGTCATGTGATTAGAATAACTTGGTTGTAAGCGGGAGTGAGAAGAATTTTTAGTGTAGTTATTAAATTACCTAGTGTATTGTAAGATAGGTGTTAGAAGCTAAACTGTGTAGACAAAGTTATCCAAATATTCACCCAAACCAAGATCATTTTTCATTGTTTAAATAATGCAACATTTAAATCGTTTCTATCGCTTAAAGATTAGTAGATTACGAAAATAAATAAATTTAATAAACCGAATCCGTATACATGAATATTATTGAGCTTACATAACATTTCTAATAAGCAGGACAAACACCGATTATAGTTCTTCAATAAATCACCATTATTCAAATAAAAATCAGTCTTAGAAACTGACTATTATTCAAATCTGTTCATGAAGCTTTTATATTGTAATTTTCTTTTCGTTAAAATTATCTACTAGATTTTTTACATTAAATTTTTTGTTTTTCTATCCGTTTCGCTGAAGCATTCCATATATAATGAAATTAGTTTTACACTAGACAAGAGACCCGTTTTACACATATATAGACTTGAATTTTGCGTGTAAAGGCAAGTGCAGTTTTAGTTTTGTTGCAAAACGCAATGTATGGAGAGCCTAAATAGGTGTGAATTTACTTTTGTCACTATAGAGACGAAAGTTAAGGGATTGGGATTTTTTATCACTAGAGAGGGAAAACATGCTTTCGCTGGAAGTTTACAACTATCGAAAGATATCTTTTTAAATAAAATATTTAAGATCAATTTAGGAATTAGCAGAGTTAGTTTCTAAATTTATCATATAGCAGAATAAAGTTGTTCAACATACTTGGTTTATTAAACAGTAGTAATTATCATTGATTTATGTAAACCAAATTCGAATTTAATTTCTACTGATTAATATGTCAACTATATTGAACAATTTTCTTTTTCCATGGCAAATTTAGAAACAAAGACTGCTTATTCCAAAACGGACCTCTAATATTTTATTTCTGAACAACATACAGATATTATTGTGTTGTAATATTCAGTCACCATGTCCTAATATGACTAATTCTTTTCTCGTAATCTCATCAGTTCGTTCGAAACATACAGACACAGTTTGTTGCGTAGCCGCGAATGTAAAGAAAGGTCTTTTCCTTGAGTACCACACAACGTTAAGTATGAAAATTAATATTTCTTCACTTTTTAATTCAGTCGAACTTAAAATACAAAATAATAATTTACTATTTAGTATTTAACTCTCAGATTTCTTGACTCTGTGTCACAGACTGGTAAGTGATCCAAAAAGCGAAACAGTGTCCAATTTTGTTCTAGACAACTCGGTATAAGCTTCGACAAGACTTTGTTCAGTTGTCGTTTATGAATTTTTATTTATATATATATCAGAGAATTTATTTTGATTTTAAATAAATACCCACAATAGTAAATCTAAATTAAATACATATTTGCGTACGATGTGTCAATGAACTGTAATAATAAGCGGTTGCAGCTTAAAAAAATCTATCAGCAGCTTAACAAAATGTTGTCAATGGCAAGCCAACGAAAAGAGGGATATTTTCCGCTTCAAGAATGAATGCGTTAAAAATACATATTTCATGAAAAGCTTTGCATTTCTTTTACATTGTTTAGTATTTATTATAGATTTAAATAAAATATTCACATAATTTTGAGCAACTTGTTATCGCAAACAAATGAGATCAAATTCAACAAGAGTCCCAAATAATTTTTTGGGAATTAACCTAGGCAACATACATTATTATCATTATGTATGTTTTTAAAATCGAGGCTCGTTGGTCGGCAATAACGAAATTTCTGTAGTTGCGGACAGGATTATTAATGTGTTAGTCCAACGAAAACATAAATGACCGGTCACAAGGAAACTATGTTCGCTGTGAGTTTGAGTCTATCTGCGACCCAGATTATGCTTTATTTACGAAGTAAAATATTACACCAATCATCTATACCATTTATATTAGTTTTAAAGCACCATTATACCATACCATATATCGGCGATCGTCTCTATCAAATACAAAAATGTAAAATAAAATTATAATAAATTATATCGATCATTATTCACACTCGAATCTGCTTTATAATCAACTAACTTGGAATTTTCACCGACAAGAAATAAAATAATACATAAAAACAATAATTTGTGTTCTTAAAATTAATAAAACGAGAACCTACAATCAAAGAAAATATTTTTTCGTTGTTTTTTTTATATACGAGTATCATTTGATGTTCAATGATTTTGCGTACGTAAGAACTCCCTCTCAATTTTCCCATAAAGAAATCCAAATTAATAAATTGTCGATGTAAAAATGAAAATAATAGTAGTAAGGAAAAAAATGAAATTACTTAAATCATAAAAGAAATACCATCAGCATCTTGGTATATAATATTATAAAGACAATAATATAAATGCAGAGTTGGAAAATAAATTTTCCATTATACAAAAATATATCGAGAAACCAATGTATAATGTGTATGTATAATGTGTATGCGATATTATGTGAGTTTTCTCGTCATTCTAGAATTGTAAGTTATGAAGGATAATGTGACTTCGTTTTTATTTTAACTTTCCATCAAGTCATCACAATATTTTTTTTGTGTTCAATTTTGATGAGACATTTTTCCCATGAGGATAGTTTTAAGTCCGAAAAGAAAAATTTATGTTGCAAATTTTCTTTTTAAAGACACCATGATGAAAATGTATAGTAAGTAAAGTACAGAATACAAGAAAGATTTTACTGTTTTTGAGTGTTATATGATGCTGAATTGACAAGAATTTTATTTGTTTGTTATTCGTTTGGAAAATACATGAAAATTATATTATAAGATGACAATTTTTATGGATTAAATTTTCTTATCGTATTGTTGTTTTATTATTTCTCCTTATTTTTTTAAATGTCCCAAAGGTGTAACAAAAATGGTTTTAATTAGATTAAAGTTTTTGGGGTTTGAAAGCTTTTTGAGGTAAATGAAATAGGAAAAGTCATTACATGAACACAATTGGGACAATAATATACCAACACATACCTTTACATACCACAATTATTTAAAAGGTTTAATGTATGACAGAAATCAACATGCCCTTTTTGACTTAACTCCTTCCTTACTCCTCCTAAGTAACAAGAAGCTGTATAATAATTTGTAAGTGTTTCATATGCCACTTATGAAATATAAAACCTGTCTTAGAAAGTGAAAACATTGAACATAAAACAATTCATATTATTGTCGCTTTAATTCATTCATAACCAAAAAAACACATAAAGATGTTTTATCAAGATAATCTTATAATAATCATTATCATCATGAATATGATCTTCATCAAACATGAAACAAGTTAATAATTCTTGTTACCGACAAAACCTTAAAATTTTATTTGAATTTTCTGCGCGCGGTGTCTCTTTTTTGTTTCGTTCGTGTTTTGTTAACATTTTAATAAGTCATCTTTTTATAATTTTGTAAAACAAGATGGTTAACATGAGATATGATGAAGAAATGTGAGGAGTTTATTTTTATCTTTTTCATTTTGCGGTTAGTATGATTAGCGTTTGTTAACACGGGTCTGTTACAACAAATTTAGAGTTGTGCAGTGGATCCAAAAATATAATTAATTGATGACAAACATGAGATTCATTGTATAAATATAAAACGAAAGCGCGAAAATTAATTTATAATATTTATATGACAGATGGATCGGTGCGATATGAGCGCGTATTATATGACTCATGAAACACCACTGTATTAAGATTATAGGTCATATTACTCATTCCAGCGCGCTTATACACGTTACTTTGCAATTCGTTTGCCATCGTATCTACATAGTACACCACTATAAAAGAATAGTAAATTAACAAATCCATTAAAATAAAATCAAAACCTATTAACTTTATGGATCATTTTTTGTAAACATGCAAACAATAAAAATAATGTTGTTTTCAAATTATTTTTTAATACATTCGATACCGTTTAAATAATATCGCAACATCTAGAAAAATATTCAGTGTTAAATTCTTTTATTATCAAGAATGAACCCCCTTCAATTTTCTTATACATATACAGAACAATAAGCTATTTTTTTAATTTTTTCAAGCCTTGACGGAATCATAAAACAAGAAGTTTTTTTTTAAATTTTAAAGTAATTTTTCATTCCCCTGCTCGAACCAATTCCTATAGGGATATGTTGACGATGATTACAACAATGATTGCTGTGAAAAATCTTGTATTTTGAAATTTTAAAGCAATAAAAGACCAATTGGAATATGATGAGGGGTTGATTATTACTCTTGTATTGCATATAATTTCACTTCAGAGTGTTTAAATAAGGGTGTTCGATTAGCTGGCTAAGTAAAAAAAAGGAAATTTATGTATTGGAGACTTTATCAAAATATACAAAAGAAACACCACTCAACAGATGTCTGTTTTAAATGAATTAAATTTTACAAAAATGAAAACTATCGACAAAAATAACTCTAAAATTCTAAATATTATTATGACCGTTTCACTTTTAATAAATCAAATTCTTCATGAAATTGTTATTTACACATAAAATATTCATGCCTGCCCTACCCACCTTATTATGACAATAAAAATAGTAATAATAATAATAATAATATAAAATTCTATTTCAAATGTTACAACAATATATACCTACAACTGAAATAAGCTTGCCTTGTTATCCAAAAATGAATAACAACTTTAGGCTACCGTTTCAAATCACAAAAATTTCTTAACAAAATATAAGTACATATGTGGTCCCTCAGATAAATATTACAAAAAGTGTTATGTTTTAACAGCAGCAGGTTAAAAATATTTTTTTATTATTCAATAAAACCGCAACGAATTAACGAGAATCATGTTTCTTAAAACATATCGTTTTATTATAAGTTATAATAAAAGGAGATGAAATAACAAAAAAATTGAATTTCATTAAAAAAATTGGATTTTTATTATCATTATGATTTATAAAAATTAACACCTCATAGGTGTGTTTGAAGTAACTTATACAATAAGTACAGTGTTAATGTAGGATCTCTGTTGTTACTTTAAGGGTCTCATCCAAAAATGGATGATTAACATTTAAAACTTATTTATGACAGGATTAAATTACCCGTACAACCAATTTTGTTTAAGGTATTGATTTGGACAATGAAGACATTTAAGGGAATTTTTGTTCTATAATAATCAAACTAATTTGATGGTGGCCATCGTATATTTAAATTAAGCTGTGCTGTAATTTGTAAACTTTGATTGTATGCCATCAAATAACTACAATTTTGATTATATTATTCAATTCGGCATAAAAATTGATAATGTTGAATTGTCAAACATTGTAATTCGTACAAATTAGGAGGATAGTCGCTGTATACATTAATTACCAAAATTTGTCTGTGTCTATTTAATAACAGCTGTATATTTTATAAATTTAAATATTTTATAGTCATAATCAAGATTCAGGGGTACATAAGAATATACAAATAAAATAAAATCGTAAAAGAATCCCGGAAGATCCCGATTCTTAAAATGTAAAAATTATAAAGTGCAAAAGTTTCGTATTGAGCAAATGAATCGGTAATACCAAACTGTAAACTTTCGCCCCTGTCAAACTAAACATAAAAAATTGTCCGCTATGCTCAAAAAGGTTAATTATTTCATAATACAAATAATAAAAAAATATTGCCGAAGAAAGAATATTACTAAGGGGTGTTTTTTAAGCCTGATAGAACTTGAAATTGTAAATAATAAAACAAAAAATTTAATATTTATGAAAAATATACTCTGGCAGATCTCAGTATAATCTGGCAAATCATCATGAATAGACTCATGCTTGAACAACGCTACGAAATTATTAAAATTTACTTTGAAAATCAGGCCGGGGATCGCGTTACGGTCAATAGAGATCATTACCGCACCATGATGTTTGAAAATATGGATGACATTGGTCCGGGCGAGATGTGGTTAACAACTTATTAAAATCAAAATTTGGCGATAAGCTGATTTTGAGAAACGGACTTGTCAATTGGCCTACAAGGTCGTGCGATTTGACACCTCTCGATTATTTCCTGTGGAGCTACGTAAAATCACTGGTTTATGCTGATAAACCAGCAATAATTGACGCCTTGGAGGCCAGCATTGTTCGAGTTATTCGTGACATATGGCCAGCAGTGCTCGAAAAAGTGGCCAAAAATTGGACGTCCAGAATGCGTTTCGTCAAGAACAGCTGCGGTGCCAATATGCCCGAAATAATTTTCAAATATTATTGCCATGTATTGATCTTTCGAATAAAAAAATTTTTTGATTACAATTTAATTTTTTGTGTTATTTTTACAACTTCAAGTTCTATCGGAAACAAACCGATTCTTTCCACTAAATGTTTGCAATGCGTTATCTCTACACAACACAATAAGTGTTATCTACAAACTCGAAATCTGCAAATAGAATCAACTTTACTTTTAGTACAGAGCAGTACTAACAATTTTGTTACTATAAAAATTGATTAAATTTGATGAATCACATTTTAGTACTGCTCGAAAATTTTCTGCTTACAGAAGTTTCTATCAGTTACATCTGTTCTATTTCAAATTTCCGTATACAATATTTTTTTTGATGGGAATTATTGCCCTACTTGAAGAATTTTCAAAAAATATGTTTTATAGTTAAAACTTCATCTGAAGTAGTTTTGATGTCTGACGCGACCAAATATGCCAAGATACAGCAAATATTGCAAATTACCATAATAGCTGCTTTCTAGTCGACCAACCACTAGAACTTATGTATAACAACCTTGTATAGTAACCCTCCATGTATAATAATCTTGTAAGTAGTTAAGCTAAACTAACGAATAGAACACTGAGAAACGTATTTCATGAGTACTTCGTAACCAACAAATTTCTTTCGTTTCAATTTAACAAAAAATAGACAATTCAGATGATATTTTTTATAAATATAACATAAAACTAATTTTTAAACGATTCCTCTAGCGGATAAATTTGGCATAACTTCTTCTATCTACTCAAGTCAAAACAGCAAGAGCAGTTGCGAATTCATTAAGCAAAGATACAAACCTAACTACTCTCAAGTAACCGCAAGTACTTACCGCTGGACTGAATTATTAAACTTTCCTCTTAGCAATGTAAGCGAAACGAAAAATGAATAAATCTCCTACAAACTTTGCGCAACGCTTTAGCACAATTAAAACGAATAGTACTAAAATAAACAAGCGTCCAAGCTTTTGATTCAATCAATGTGAAACGTTTTCATATCAGAAAAGCAACATATCTTTACTCTGGTAAACCGAAACATTTTAATACTTAAAATGCGGGTGCTATGAAATCTCAAAAGATTACAAAAATATTATTATAATTAATTATTATAACAAATACATATAATAAATTTACTTATCTAAATGTTTATTTTCAAAATATGTATTGTTTCGCCAAGTGCCTAAGGCAAATAAATATTTTTAAGTTTTAGTACAAACTACGTAGGTATTTTTGCATTTGAGGATACGCTTTGTTTCGATTTGTTTTCTTTTAAAGTAAATTTTTAGTAAACCTTTTCTCAGAGTGTAGTCGAAAAACGTTTTATGAAACAAAACAAGTGGTTGCGTTCTAATGGAGAAACCAATTTACATTTACCAGTTTACATTTAACTGACAAAAAACTAACCAACCGTTATAGTCAATTTCATGTAAAACCGGTGATTAGTGGGAAAAGTTAAAATTACTCAAATTTGGGAGAGAAAATATCTTGTTCTAATTCAAAATAGAAATCAGATCTTTATCGAAATTTTTGTTTATTAAAGTTTTTGAATTTAATCTTGATTTCCTTATACTACATAAATTCAAATCAATCGAGTTTGATTTTTATAAGGGATACTATAATATAAAAGTCACATTAGCCTATGAAAAGTTTTCCAGATTAGAAATCTTAACCTGCTGAACCTAATTCATTACGCACTCCACGCTCAAATAAAAATCAAGCAGCACTTACCTCACCATTCAAAATTGAAGTGAATTATATTTATTTTATTTTAGATGCTTGAGCGAAAAGGATAGGAAAATTAAAATTAAAAAATGAAGTTGAAGCACAAGCACAATGTAGAATTTACCATGTTTACTCGGGTATTTATTTTTAGATAAATATCAACTAAGCCTCCCTTTAGGGTTTGTATTAATGATTAATTTATCTAATGGTGTGTATTTCACTTCATTCTTAAATATTTCAAAACTTTACCAGGCAGGTATTGTATCTTTTCAGTAAACTATCGTTTGAAGGCGCTTCTGTAATCTAACTTATTTTACTGTTTTCTATAGCAATTTCTATTATCACTACGATTATTATTTAACTTTGATGCTATTCAAACCTATTGCAATCTTTGCAAAACTTGTGTTGAAGGTTTTTGATTAAAAAACAACAATTGTGGTCATTCTGAATGCCTGAATGTACGATAACTTAAGTTAGTCTTAAAATATATTGAACATATTTTCCAAGCTCATTTTATGGCCAAGGCGCAGAGGTAAAATGCTATTTGAATCTGTAATCCTATGGAATCGGTTACCTCCCTAAAAAAATACAATTTACTTCACTTTCTTTTTTTTATTTTTTTAAATTACTGATTAAACAAATTAAAAAATTTTAATGCCAAGAATTAACTACGCTCGGACATACTGATTTATGAAATAAAATCCGTTATTTGCTTCAATTATTTGTCGAAAAAAAAAATAGATTTTTCAAAATTCCTTTGTTTCATATCTATATACCCATAGTAGCTTTTTGATTATATGTCTCGCTCAGGCTTATACATTTAAAAAAAAAAATAGTATTAATTAATCTTCCGAATAGATAAGTGTTGTAGCAAAGCAATGCATCATGGAAAGTACTTATAAGAGAGGGGAAAATGCAAAATTCAAGCCCTTTTTGAAGAAGGTCTTTCTATTAGACAAATCGGGAGAAGATTAAACCGCCATCATAATACCGTTGCTAATTTTTTAAACGATCTGATCGATTAGGGCACCAACAAAATTGGTGCACCTAAAAAAGATGTATTCTACCGAAACATGCGGGTTGATTAAGGCCGCGAGCAATTCAAGTAAAAGTATTAAGCGCCTGAAAACGAGCTTAAATCAAATGTGCCGAGCTATGAAAGATGCTGGTCATCTAAAACACAGTAAAATGATGTCTGTGGTAAAGCTATTTAAACGGCACAAAGGCACGGCGTCTTGACTTTGTTAAGGCAAACATGAGTCGTGACTGGTTAAAGGTAGCTGAAAAACATCTTGTTTCGCGTTTATGATAATTAACCATTATTTGATAATAGGTGTTTCTCCGATGAAAAAAAATTAATTTAGATGAACCAGATGGCATTCAATATTATTGGAGGGATCTCAGAAAAGAGCCAAAGTATATACTTTCCTTAGTTGTATTTTGGTGGTGGTAGTTTAATGGTATGGGGGCTTCCTCTTCTGCGGGCACCGTCGCTTTAGCCTTTCCCTCCACTAAAATGAACAACGAGGAGTATATTGGTGTCCTAGAAAACCACCCTCTACCTTTTTTGTACATAAATCAAGAAGACAGCTGGATTTTGCTGCAAGATAACGTACAGACGAGCCGAAAATCATGGTTTGCAGAATACTATATACCACTATTAGATTGACCCGCTTGTTCGCCAAACCAAAACCCAAATGTAAATCTTTGGGGAGTATTAGCTCGAAAAATTTACATCGGTATCAGGCAATTCGAAACAATAAATTATTTAAAATTAGCCATTCTACATGCGGGAGGACGAAATATCATCCGAAACCATCAATCCATTGGTTAGAAGTATGCCTAATAGGACCAACATCATAAATTTGTTTTTTTTGTTGATTTTCATATCTATTAAACAAACCAATTAAATATTGCAACGGTTTCTTTTTATTTTTTTGAATTTTGTACTTATCTAATTTCTGGCGTTGGATACATTTGGATATATCGTTATGAAACGTACTGTAGTTTTCTTTTGGTTTTGTGGATTTTCATACGCTTCAACTGATATATAGCCCTTAAATAAATAAATAAATGCACATGTACGTAGCATTTCACCTGTTCATACGTTTTGGCACCAATTTTGCAAGCACCATAGAGTTTTTGCACCAGAGTTCCGCATATTTTAAGTTAAGTTTCACAATCTCATTAATAAACTAGGTCCAACTCTTTATTTTTTTTAATCGTTTGTCTTTTGCTTTGCAGTCTATTGTAAACGAGCTCTAGTCACAAACAGGCTGTAAAAGCATTCATATAGATGTTTTTTGAACAAATGTAATTCATTTTAAAGAGAACTTCCATAACATTTTTTTCTTTTATTATGCCAAATTTATGTAAATAAACAAATACAATTAATGCCCAACTGTCACTTTAATAAAATATTTTATTAAGTTTCATTTTCGATCATTTGAACTACATAAATTAAATTATACACAACCAATTATATTAAATTAATCGATAAATTGGAAAGGAGTAGACACTGTAGACACACAATGTAAGAATTTACAAATATGGTAAAAGCATTTATAGTAAAATTTCATAATTTGATTCAAAATTTTATAAATGTTTAAAGACACTTGTTTTGAAACTAGGAATGTCTTCTAATTTTTAAATTGTTTTGTGTCATTTCTTCACTAAAACTTGAGTTGCAGTTAAGGTAATATAACGCACGTTTGGTTTTTGCTACCAAATCAATTCAATTTGCTGTGGTGTGCAGCCGGATTGATTTAAATTTTAACTTTAAAATTTTTACCATTAAATACAAAATACAATAAATCAAAATTATTAATTATGGGCCGACCCATCTTCCATGCTAGTATAGGCTGGCATGGAGCTATGCAATGTGCAGATGGTGATAAAATTGGACCTATTAGACCGTACGTCCTCGAATTGGCTGACACTGTCGTAAAAGTAAGGAGGGAAAAGCAAAAGAGTTATAGTTGGGAGAGCCTTGGCCCCAGAACAGATTGCAGGGATAATAAAAAAAGAGGTAAAATATCGAGAAAATTGATTTGTACGTTTCAATAAAAACGAGAAACTTTGAAACCTTACCCCATAGACAAACTGTAAATATTTTATTTCAATAACCGTGTATTTTATTTACATTTACCTCAATTGTACCGGGTGACTGACCCGAAGTGTTACCAACTTCAGACTGTCATTGCTGTCAAGACAGTGATGACAGAGCGCTCAAATTTACACTAATGACAGTTCATTTCATTGTTTACAAGCGTACAAAAGCATTTTAGTGGGAAATATTCAGGAAAAAAGTTATCCGCAATGGAATTCAAGCGTAATAGTGTGATTGCTCTATATATTTGGCTGGAAAACCACAGCTGCAGATTGTTAACCAGTTAAAACATCTGCATGTGAATAAAATGTTTGTGTATCGCACCATAAATCGTTATAATGATACTGGCAGCAAAACGCCATGGTGGTGGACCGAAACGCACTGCAACATTGCCGGATATCATTCGGAAGGTGAAGGCCAAATTGGCTCGGAATCCGCGCCATAGCGGGAGAAAAATCGCTCGTGAGGCGAACATTTCGCCCGAACGGACGCAGCACATATTGAAAGATCATCTTGTACTAAAGGCCTTGCAATTCCATAAAACGCATGGTCTCACCGATGCTCATAAAAACAGTTAGAGTGAAAAGAGGAAAGGAGTTGTTACGCTTGCACGAAAGTGGCGATTTGCCGATTTTGGTTTTCTCCGATGAGTCACCGTTCATTATTGAGCAATATGTGAACAAGCAAAACGACCGAATTTACTTGCCTGGCCGTTCTACTGAAAATTTGGACCAACGGATTGCCACTCGAAACCAAGCGCCGCCGATGGTGATGGTTTGGGCCGCCGTAACGGCCGAAAGCCGTTCACCGCTCGTTTTTTGGACCGTGGCATCAAGATAAATGCTCAAATTTATCGCGATCACGTGTTGGAGGGAGCGTTGAAGCCTTCGGCACAAAAACGTTTCGGCCGCAGAGCCTGGACATTTCAACAGGACTCGGCGCCGAGTCATAAAGCTTCAATCAAGAGGCTGAGAAACAACGTTCTGCGGTTCATTTCCACTGCCCAATGGCCACCAAATTCACCGGATGCAAATCCGCTAGATTTCTCGGTTTGGAGTATTTTGAAGAGCTAGTTTGGGACAAAAAAATTCCAAAGTGTCGATCATCTCAAGCCACTGTCGTGCTGCATGCAATAGCATTGTCGGCCGTATGAAGGCCATAATCGCGGGTTAGGGTGGCTAAATCGAAAACTGCTAATGCAATTCGAAAATTTAAATATTTGTGAACATTTTTACTTTGATTCAATAAAATTCATGAAAAAATGAAAATTCTGTGGCGTTTTATTTTGGTAACACTTCGTGTCAGCCACCCTGTACATTTAACTTCATCCCAAAGAAAAAGCTCGATAACTAAATAGTTGAAGAATACAATTATACCTTTACGGCTATGTATAGTACTCAAATTGTCAAAAATGATGTGCACTAAACATCAAATTTTGAACACAAAAAGTTACCAACTGACCTAGTCAAATGGTAACTTTTTGTGTTCAAATCATTTTTGACAACTTGAGGACTATACAACCGTAAAGGTAAAATTGTATTCTTCAACTATTTAGTTGTCAAGCAATTTTGAACAGAAATGTATTACAAGTAGAATTTAAAGTTCGAAAATCTTCTACAATATTAGCCACTGCTCTCAAAAATGTATTAAGATTGCATTTATTCACGATCCTACACACATTAACACTAATTTTAATTGTTTTAGTCAATTATGTATGAGTACGCCATGGGTTTGGTTGCACTTAGCTAAAAAAGAAAAACAGTAAGCCGCCTAACATTTTATAAAATTTGAACAAAATAGGAACTGTAGCCAAGAAGCTGTCTTGTAGCTATTTTGAAGGCCTCTAAAGTACGTGGTGGCTTTCAAGCTGATACCTACATCATGAAAACTTGATGTAATTAAGAAGAGCTATAAATCCAGGGCAAATTTTTTGTATCTATTATTGCATCCATTTTAAATTGAGTCATTCATTTTGTTAAGGGTTTTTACTACAAAGATGTGTTTGTAAACTTCTTTTCGAAAATTAAATTTAAAATTTTACTCTGTTATACTCTACTACATTCTGTTTGAAGTTGGTGAAAAGCAAAGTTATACATTTTCAATCGTTCCAGATATGAAAGTCTTCTGCAAAATTGTGGATAGGATTTACATCATTCGTATGAGAAAAACAATACGTATATTAATTATCACTATAGTCACTATATTCCATTCCATAGAATTCCATAGCTACCTCTTTCAAAGGGACGCTTAATGCTTTAAGGGATTTGTTAGTCGCACACATATCATGAGGCAACCAATCTTAGCATCATCTAGTTTTAGTTTTCCTTAAAGCTCTAATTATACAGATCGGCAATTAATTTGCTATTTTGACAAATTTTACATCCATATAGCACGCTATTGAGTAATTTTGTGTGCAGTTTTTTCAAAAATAAATGTGCACGTTGAACAGGAAATTACAAAAAAAATTTCTACATCATCCCTTTATCGAAATGTATAGAAGACAATCGAATTTTAAGCTGCCCTAACATATACATAGGTTGAATTCAAAAATTCCGATTTAAAATTCTTAACTCACCCCTTATATATCACCATAACATTCATTTTTCAGGTAGACTCTAAACAAAACAACAACAAAACCTAAACATAAGCCAAATTCAAATACTAACTACCGAATGCACGCTAGGGAAATTATAGTTGCTAATGAGCCATTTAAAATTTAAATTAATTATTTTGCAATATTAAAAGGGCCATTTCCCCAAATCGAATGATACAAACATTTTTTGAATTTCGAAATACATAATTTGACAAGTGGAAAATTATATTTCATTAATCATTAAATTAAATTAAATCTTTAATCGAATTAAATGTTTATAAATTTTTTAAACATTTCAATAACATCATGTATGTAACATGTTCTCAGATTTAACGACTGAGCAAAAAGGAGTTGAAAATTAAAAATTATGTGCCCCTTGGGAACATATTATGTAGGTTTAGTTGGCTTGAATTTAGTTGAATTATGTTACTTTTATATTACTATACAGAAACTTTTTGCCAGTAGGATTTCATCATAACAGAGAGAAATTAATAGGTGAAAATGCTTTTTATTTAACGGTAGTTAATTTAAACATGAGCACAGATACATATTATTTTATTATAACTAACAATTATCGACAATGTTGTAATTAGGTATAAAATATATAGCGACAGTTTAAAACCCCCAACATTTACAATTCTTGGAGAAATTTCAAAATATTTCTCTTCACATATTTTGTAAGAAGTTAAGCGAAGTTTTCGTCATCATATTGACATTGTTCCAAAAAAAAAAATAATAGAGTTTTTTTAGGTTGTAGCCATACATACAATATTATTGTAACGTGATTGATGGACAACTGTTAAAATGGACATAATAAAATATTAGACAATAGTTTATCGTATTGTTGTTTTGCTTTTTCTGTTGACAAAAGTGATGGCACATGAATCATCTTATACATCATATAATTATATATGCGTACATATGAACAAATGTATTTAAAAATTGTGATTTATACTGCGGTAATGTTAAAAAAATTTAAATTACTGTATACAATCGACATAAAAATGTAAAATCTATTGAAATCTGTAACAATTTAATTTATTAATTTAATTTAAATAACAATTCCTTTGTGTCAACAGCTTTTTACTTTATATTTATACATACATTATACGAAGATAATTAGTTTCACAGTATTTTTATGTCAAATTAAATTTAATTATTTTGATTTTTTCTAAAATGAATACAGAAAAGAATTTATCTATTATATAGTCGGACCACCAATAAAAATTGTTAACCTTTTTCTCATAAAAATCCTTTAATTTTTAATTTAAAATAAAATCACAAATTGGAAAAAAGTAATGACTTGACAAATTTGAAAAATTAGAAATTTTTCTATAATAATCATGACATGCGGTGATGAAGATGATGATGATTCTTATTAACTACTTCACACCACAGTTGAGAGAATCGAGAGTATTTCAGTAGCCAAATTGTATGTAGATCAAAATATTTAATATTACTTACTTCACTTTTATTATTTACTGCGTGTAAAGTATGAATGATCTTGTTTCAATTTCACGGTTGAATGACTTGAATAATTTCATTTTCAAAAGAAATACAGAATTAAAACTAAACTGAAATACCTAGTTGTTAAAATGTTTAGTTAAATATTTCAGCTGATTTATATTAGTGTGAGTCTATCTATGTATTCCATGTATGCAGAGAATTTCAAGTGTTTTAGTTTAAGATTGTTTTTTAGCTAATCATGAAAGAATTTATCCATATTATAATTCTTTGTGGGTGAACTGTCTTCCATTCCATATAGGAATGTACACACAATTTGAAAATTAGAAAAAATATTCTACCACCGCAGAAAACTTTGTTTACATTCCTGCGGAGCATTTTTTTTTAATATTTGGTTAACGTAAATTAGAGTTTGGATCTCAGCATTTAGAGTTCTCGCTAAACTTATATCGTAATAGAAAATTTTGTTTCGAGAGCATAAAATCGGAGATTATTCCTCGAGTGGAGAAAGTACCACCTGAGACGGAAGACCATAGAGTGATAACGATTACTCCCGATTTATTTACGATATTTTTCTAAGACTGTTATCATTGGTTTCTAAAAAATTCATTTTGATATATAAGAAGCATCGTCTCAATAAGTTGAATCATTTGAATTTATTTATTTTTCATTTTGCTTTTGTATGCTCTTGTACTTTAATGATACATTTTACTTTGCATTTTTGAATAACAAAAAAAGCATTTTTGGCCAAAGGATTAAAGAAAAAATATTATTACGGAACACTTTATCTGAAATAATTTATAATAGATCTCTACAATAATGATAAGTTAAATATAGTGATGCCTATACTTTGCTAGCTTGGCACGCCAATCTACGAACCAAATCTTAAATCAGTTTGCTCTCAGATAAGCAATTTACGACACTGGTAAACTGGTTTTGCTAGTAGTTTTGTTCTTTATTTCTATATAAAATTTAATAATTGTAGCTGTTCATTTTTACGGAACAAAATGGTGGGTTTATCTAAATCGATATGCGGGATCTGTTATTAAAATTGTTTTTAATTCAAATTTACTTAATGCAATTTATTGAGGCAAGTATTCTGTTAGTTGGTCTAGTAGAGAACACTGCACATTGGATAATGGTATGTGACAATTTCGAAGCAAATTAAATTTATAATCATTTTCTGTATTACTACTATTTCGAGTGGCGTAACTGTCCGACAAAGACAAAGCGAGCACATTGATATGTTATAAAAAAAAGTTTAAAAGTTTTACCGGTTTCAGAAAAAATCAGTAAAATTATTTTTGCTTTTCAAAATAAATTATCAACACCTTTGAAATTTCCGTGCAGTGTTCATGTTTCGTCCTCCGTTTACTTTCTGATGCGCTAATCCTGCATAACTGTTTATAAATATTTATTTTGAAAACGGAGAAAAGTTTCACAAACAAATTTAGTGGTGGAGTGGGTTCAATTTCGAATTTTTATCATAGTGTATTGTTTTAAAATAACATTTTGTTAATTTGAATTTAAGCTTTAAAGTAAGCCATTTTTAGTACTACTTACGTTTAGTACACGTACTATAGAATGAAGACGATAGAGTTTTGAGTGCTTCGACCGCAAAACAGACGGCAAAAATAACAAACGATAGTATCTAAATTAATAACCGTGTTTTAGTCTTGGAGCACTATCCGGCGCCGAAAGGAAATTTCTACTGACTGTGCTATTTATTCACTGGTGTCGCTATTCTATAAAAATGAAAAAATAAATTCATCCATCAAACAAACATTTATCGACCTGAAATATAGCAATTAACAATGGTTTAAGAGTTGTACAAAACAAAGGAAATTTAAAATTTCCTTTTGAAATGGATAGCGCTCCCGATAGCGGCTTCTAATAAATATGTAGGTAGAGCAAGATATTTTTTTGTCGATTTTTAACTAAAAAGTTGAATGAAAAATCTTAGTTTAGAATTAAATAAATTAATTATATGCCAAAATAGCGCGCTAAATATAAGTTTTGACATAGAAAATTGCGTGCTCCGGATACAGCTATCGGGCTATTTTACTAAAACACGGCTAATGTTTCGCTATGTTGGCTATTTATGTTCTACGCCCAAATATTATTTTGTTTACCAATCGAATCGGAATTTTATTTTGTACGATTAAAAATAGTCACTGCAAAGCTATTTATGAGCAGCGGCTTTTATCTCTTTCAATTGGTAAATCTATCTCTCAGGAATATTTTAAGTCTATATGAAATGTTCGACTTCATTCTAACTTTTATCCCTCGCCAAGAAGTTGGAGTTGTGAAGTACATCAAAAATCGAATAGTTTCTTCTAATCCAAATAGAATGGACATAAGCGATTACAGTATAGCTTTTATTATCAATATAGTAGAGTAGTCTAGTAGTAGTAGTAGTATCAATCTAGTATTTAGATCGGGTTTCGAATTATATCTGTTAATTTCAAAAAATGGCGTGAATTAATCAAATTTTTATAATTATGGTTCTAAAATTAATAATGGTGTTAGACTTTGGGTTTTCAAATAATTAATTCCAACCATGACGGTTCGATGTAGACGGTTGGGTGTATAATTTCAAAAATTCAATGTTTCCAAAGAAAATTGTATTTTATTTTTGACTATTTATCCATATTAAACCATTTCATAATAATAAAACACTAGTTTATTCCCAAAAACCAATTTAACCTTTTGCTGTATAAAAATAAATACGCAATGGTGTACACATGAAAGGAAGATAAAACAAATTAACTGTGCAAAACTTAACTAATCCGCAACCATACCATATTAATACATTTCACCAACAACAAAAATCCCTCGGAACATAATTTTACACTAACTGTTCACGCTAAATAACAAATTTATATACCCGTTATGTATGTAAGGGGGAGAACACAATATAATTTAGCGATGATTAAGTAGAATTATTTGAAGACAAAATTAAAAGACATTCCTTCCCTAATTTCTATAAAATAGTTAACTTTACTGCGTATATGTATATATAAAAGGGATATTTATGTATTTCGGTAAATTTTCTTATAATTTGCTGATGATCATTCAATTAGAAAATCTACTTTATACCTTTTTAAATCAAAATATTCACACAATTTATCATAAACCACAAAATATAAAAAAAATAATAATACAAAATCCAAAGTGATAATTTTATTGTGGTCTTACGAAATCATTGATTTGTGGTTTAAGAAGAAATAGTAATTTAAATAAAATCAAGAGTTTTGAACCCTTTTGATTACATCAATTTATTTCTTCTTGTGCGCGTATGATATGAGACCGCAATAAATATTTTTTTTTGTTTTTGTGTTATTTAGATTAAAATTGGACACGCTTCAACAGGCCTGATTATCAACATAATATTAAATCTTAATTTCACGAGATCGACAAATGAAATTTTGTGGTGGAATTATACTTTTTTCACATGCAATCGTAATTCGAACATACGTATATATATATATATATATATATATATATATATATTTTTGTACCATAATATAAAAAAATATATATTATACACAATCACACAAATTAAAATATTTTAATATAAAATTAGTAAAACTTATGGCTAATTGAGTAAACATCAACAATATAACGTGCCCAGGTTCAATTAACTGCTGATTTGAATGCATCGTTGTATTTTGATGTTGACTGGGCATTTGTTTGTAGGGTACAGCACACAGTTCCTGAGTTGGTACAAACCAGGAGTGTGGAAATGATGGACCACCGACGGTCATTCCTAATGCTGCTCCCATGCCCATTGGCCCACCGGTTATACTTTGTCCACTTTGCCTTTGATAGCCAGGGTAGTCCATAGCAGCTACCGCTTGATATGGCAACATATTTATAAATATATATTTTTTTCACAAGCACTAAATTTCTTAAGATTTTATAGTTATTAAAATATTAAATATGTCACCAGAAGCTTTTAACACTTTGCCACAATCATATTGCTAACTTTTTGTTAATGGTCAAGAAGCCCTACACATAAAACATAATAACGTCAGCTGTTCATTTAATATTATATTTTATAGTTTCCACATAGCGAACAATAAAAATACACAGACTTTCTTCCTGTTTAATACAAGAAGGATCTTAGAAATAAATAAAAAATGGTTAAATCTATAAGTTATAGATCGTATAAAGCACACACCAAAAAACTTTTTCTATACTGAACACATTTTTTTTTTGTTATTTTCTTTTTTTATCTTAAGATTATAATAAAATAAACAAAAAGTTATACTAATAAAAAAACAGGAGTAACAAAAAGCACACACAAGAACTTAAAACTAAACTAATAACTGACTTTTGATACGTGCGACGTAAGACGCGTCACAAATGTAACTAGCACAAAACAAAACAAAAACAAAAAATCCGAAAAATAAAAAAAGATTTAATTCAAGAAGTTAATTCCTTGTTTCCCATAACGTTTCATAGATAGAATAGGATACTATAATTTGGTGTGCCATGGTCGAGAGCAAGAAACAAGAAAGAAAGAAAGAAGGTGACAATAAAATAACACACATCGAAACGAAGATATAACGAATTTTTCGAAAGCACAAAAAATATTTGCCGATTCTCTTTTCAGTCGTTTGCTTTTGTAAACATTATATTTGGGCGGGACGTGACCATCTTTTTTCTATTCGACGAATAATATCGCGTACAATCAATTCACATTGAAACGTGATTGGTTTATAAATTCCAACCACGCCTCGAAATGTTATATACAGAATTTTTTCATATATGTGTAATATAATAAACATTGAAGTATATACAAACATCTTCATATTATGTATACAGCAGAGTAAAGAGGTTGTGCAACAAGTTGATTAGAAAACAGTAAAGTGCATTCCAAAAACAGTAGTGACACCTATAATAATCTTTTCGTACGTCGTAAACTTTTCATTTGATTGCCCTTTATTTACTTAATTTTCGTGTGTACATCAGCACAATCGATTTTTCGAAGCAATCGGAAAACATTTAATACCGTTTTCTTGAATGAAGAAGTCGACCCAAACCAAAAAAAGACGGAAATCAATAATCTGAACTGTATAAAGCTACCGTGTACTTACCGAATGGAATATGAAAACGAGAAATATAAATAACACGTTCGCAATGAAAAAGTTGCGTGTATGCTGGACGAATTTTTAAACAGGATAGATATTCCACACAACCAAGCAACTATATAAACGTATTTGTGTTTTGATTTTTATGATTATTATTACTAGACTGTTACTATCACTTATATTATAGTTGTGATGTACCATTTTTATTTTGTACTTCGACAGAATTTTTCAGGTCGTGTTATACAATATATCGTTTATGAATGAAAATTAAGTCACACAGTTAATACAAGTATAATAATAATAATATAATCGGAGAATGAAACATGATCATGTTTCGCTTTTTTCGTCATGAGCAATTTTTATGTTTGTAAACATTTCGATTAATTCTGATGTAAAGTTGGTGCAAACAATTTGTAGTTAGAATAACAATTAAATTGTTTAATGCGAATAATCAAGAGTATCAGTTTTTATGTAACATATCAATTAGTTGTTGAGATATTGTCAGGGTTAGTAAAATATTTAGTTTTGAGAAATCGATTGGTTTTTTTGGTTCGTCATGATCTGTAAAACGTGATTGGAAATTTGATTGCTGAAGTTGTGTGCAATTTAATTTATCAACATTAGATTTTTGGGGAATTTTACTGTGACGTTCGCATATAGTATATGTAATCGTATTTAGTATATGTAATAATATAGTATTTATTGCAGTATATGAATGGACTAAATAAAAAATTTGATATTAGCAACACCTCATCAAATTGCAAAACCACTTTAATTGTAGTCGTAAAAATATGATTATTCAAACATTGAACAGTTTGATCTTTAAAAATGTCATCGAAAATGAAAAATTTTCAAAATTGCAAATTTTAAAAAAAATGTAACATTGGTAAAAAACAAAACAACAAATTTATGGTTCTAACTAGGTTTTTTCGTTGTATAACAACCAATATTTGTTTTTTAAATGTTTGTAATTTTGAGAAATTTTCAATATCAGTGCGATTTTTAAAATTCAGGGTCGCCTTAACAACCTTAGAATACTACACTAAAATTACACTTATCTAATAATATTATTTTAGATAACTAGTTTTTAAGATAAAGTCGTTTTCGATTTTAAATTCGTGTACAACACGCGAGCAACAAAATCGACTCAAACCTCCGCGCGTGTACGGAGGCGTATTTTTTTAAAAATGGCTTAACCGATTTTCGTAAAACAACATTTTTTGACAGCTTAATATTTTATCTTTACAAGAACACCTTTAACAAAATCTATACAGTGCTTTTCAAATTAAACCAATCGTAGCATATGTGATGTTTCGGTGAAAACTATTGGCATGCTGCAATCTTCTGTATAATACCACGTGGATCGATATTTGCTATATCAGTCACTTAGCAGACGTTGGCCTGAACAAATCACTACCAGGTTCATTCGTTGTTCCCTCAAAATCATGGATGCTACTCCAGAAAAAGCCACACAAGTTGTTACTTTATTGCAAGAAAGATGCAATAAACGAGAAGTCGCACGTCAACTAAACTGAGTCAATCTGCTGTTTCAAGAGAATCCAGAAGGTTCAAGGAAAATACTTTAACTCGGAGATCACATACCAGCCGGTATCGGTGTACATCTGAGAGGGACGATCAATTTATGGTCCTAACTTCACTGCAAAATCGCCATCTCACGGGCGTAGATGTGCAGCAAGCGCTAAGACACGTTCTAGCTAGTCATTGGACAGTAAGAAGACGCTTGAAGGAAGCCAACCTCACTCCAAGATGGCTCGCTAGAAGCCCAAAAATGATAGCACGTCACCGCAAAGAGCGACTCGAATTTGTTTCCATGGTATATTGATAGGAGAGGCCGGGTCTACCGGCGACCAGGAGAGAGCCATCCTACGGCGGCAGTTCGTGCATGGTGTGGGCTGGCATATCGCTTGAAGGATAAAACGGATCTTGTTTTCGTACCTCGTCGAGACCGTAGAGCGCTGAAAGATATATCGAGAAGAATGATCTCTTGGAACATGTAGTACCCTACGCAGGATATTTAGGGGAAGATGTCATATTGATGCATGACAATGCCCGGAGCCCACACGCTCGAACCACTCGATAGTTCATAAGTTGAGCACTTATGGGTCGAGCTAAAACGGAGGGTCCATGCCAGAAATCCAGTACCAGTGTGGTGCGATCTCCCAAGTCTTTGTCAAAACCTTAAGGTCAATGGGGAACCGCATGCGAACCGTTGTAGAACAAGTTGTTTTAAATATACCCAATATTTTTTTTCATAATCATCAATTTTGGATGCGTTTTCATTCAAAATTCATTATAAAAAATTGTTAAACCAATTTTCATCAAAATAGGTGTCATTTTAAATGAAAAACATCAGGCTTTCAAAAAAAATATGTCTTGTGAAAATCGGTTAAGCCGTTTTCAAAAAATTTGTCTTTCTGTGAGCGCTGAAGGTTTGAGTCGATTTAGTTGCTCGTGAGTGTGCTGTAGAAAAAACTTATTTTATACAAACATTTGATTTTAAATTCTATGAAAAGAAAATTTAGGGTAAAGTATATTTACCCTAAGGTGAATTTGGAGAAAAGGTGTTAAAAACTATCAAAATATCTTAACATTTCAAGTGAAAATGTTAATCATTTAGATGCAGTTATTTATAAAACATAACTTTCGTTGTATTTGCAACTTAAGCGTATACAGAAGAAAAGTCGTGAATTAGAATAGCGTTTTCAATTCCGTTTACGTTGTGTTAATACAGATCGGCATCGCATTATAAAGACGATTGGTGGGAGCAAATGTAAGTTTATTGTTTGAATGCTTGTAATAAATGAAAATTTTTATATAAATAAAGTGTGCCTAATAATAAATAAGCTTTTTATTAATGGATCATGCACAATTTTACTAGTCGTCAAATTAACTGTGAAACGAAATGGTGGGTGGTTTGTTACCAAATTGGTTTCGCAATCAGAAAAAACCCAACACCAACTTGATTAAATTTATTCTATTTCATGGAAATATTCAACTTGCCTATAAATATTTAAACAGCCAATTTTGATTTAATAACT
The DNA here is from genome assembly GCA_963691935.1 of Nephrotoma guestfalica. NCBI lineage: Eukaryota > Metazoa > Arthropoda > Insecta > Diptera > Tipulidae > Nephrotoma > Nephrotoma guestfalica. The sequence continues at coordinate 152,294,797 of OY829914.1, read as the reverse complement.
TTTTAACAAACTATAGGTTCCCATCTGTATAACTCATGGGCCGGCCCATCTTCCATGTCAGTATAGGCTGCTGGCATGGAGCTACGCAATGTGCAGATGATGATAAAAATCGGACCTATAATCGTACGTCCTCGAATTGACACTGACACTGAAAGCGTAAAAGTAGGAACGGAAAAGCAAACCGCGAAAGAGTTAGGAGAGCCTTGGCCCCAGAGCAGAATGTAGGGATTATAAAAAAAAATAAAAAAAAGGTTCCCATCTAACATGATTGCAAATATTCACAAAGATAAATTTTTGTATCATGTAGTTGTATTTGTGTATTACTTTAATTTGTACGTGAATAATTTTGACGATGGTTTTTGACATCGCATATGAACAACATAAATAAAACTTATTTATAACAGATTTTTAGACATTAATATACAATACAATTTCCAAAAATGGCAGCAAATATAAAATATAGTGTTCTCAAAGTGGCTATATATGCGCCATACTCGCCATGAGTTACCAATTACATCGACCTAAAGCTTTGCATTGGTAAACGTTAGGACCAGAACTACTCGAAAATCATAATGAGACCGATGATCAATACTCAAAATCTCCACTTCCATTAAGATATAAAGTGTGTTCTCAAAGTGGCTATGTGTATAGGCCATTCTCGCCATGAGGTACCTATTACATATTACATCGTCCTAAACGTTGGACTGGTAAAAGTTAGGACCGGAACTACTCGAAAGTTATAATGAGGCCGATGACCAATACCCAAAATCTCAACATCTATTAAGATATGAAGTGTGTTCTCAAAGTGGCTAAATTTGATGTATTTTTTTTTTTTTGTCATGATGATATTTACAATTGACAAATATGGGGATAGAAATTTGGGATAGAAATTTGGGCCAACTTCACAAAAGTTATGAAAATCGAGACATATCTTATTATCGTTATAGTAAGTTGTTTTTGGTTTGGTCTAAAAAAACTGTCAAGACAAAGTCTAATAAATAATTATTTTTGGGCTGACATATAAAAACTTATAGAAAATTTAATTTTAGCGTTGCCATAGCATTTTTTGGGATGAACTTTGGGGCAAGTGCACATATTCATATACAAATGAAAATAACAAACATATAAAACTATATACATGATAGAAAAATTTCCCTTTGCGAATATTTGCAATCATGCTAGATGGGAACCTAAAGTATGCTGTACAACTTGGCATATGTAAGTCAAGCTTAATCAAAATACTAATTATATTGTGGAAAGTCATAAAATTGAATGACCGATTGGTTATATATTAACACATAACGGATTTGTGAGTGTACATGAGGTTTTAGGTAAGGAATCATAAAATAAACACTATAAAAGCTCTAATCAGCAAAATATAAAATAAAATATGAGTCTTCTATAGTTACGTCATCCATAGTGTGCGTTCATACAATTGCGGACAAAACTATGAACACATCGTTCTGCACATAATTTATTGTATATTTCAAATACGCTAATAGATGGCATACGTTTATTAAAATCATGTAATGTGTAAAAATAAAATAAAATTTAGAAGTCTTCAACTCTGTATTCTATCTATAGTCATTAACAATTTTAGTCATGTATATAGATTCATGGTGACACTACGCGTTAAAACTATCGAAGCTTATTATGAAAAAGGCGCTATTAAAGAAATGTATATCGAGTATGTGTGGCTGAGAGCCCGAACACATCAACTCGTCATCAATACCTAGTAATTATGACCCGAATTGAATGATTTGGACAGTGCCTCATGCCACACAGCCAATGGCATTATTGCACGATATGTTTCCCGGAGTTATTATCTCACAAACAACATCGTAGGTCGTTCAGAAGGAAATACTGCCGCTGTAAGTGCTAGTATTAATGAGAGTCTAAAAACTTCAATTAGTCATCGTTCACAGTAATTCCACATTTCACTAACCACTTTATTCCGAATGTTGCACAAAGATCTCCATTTGAAGGATTTCAAGATTCAGATAACTAAAAAAATAAAAGGCATCGACTTTGGATTGCGTGAACACTTTGGTAATAATATAATAATAATAATTAATTTAATAATTTCCCGAAGAGGGAACTTTAATTAAATCGTGCGATTTATCACTCCTAGAATTTTCCTATCATATTAGGCTATTTGACGTCAAAAGTCCTACTATCCACAAATAATTGAAAACCCGAAGGAGAATATTATTAGTTGTATTCAAGAAATTGAGCCTCAGTTACGCCAGAATGCCATCAAAAATTTTGGAAAAAGAATGGTAGCTTGTCATTCAGTAGCAGAAGATTGACCTATATAGATTTTAGATAATTTAATTTAAAACAAAAATATTAAAAATTCAAATAAAGAACTTTCAAACACAAAAATATAAATCGAATTTTGATTTAACAATTAAAAATTTAAAAAATAATTCTTAAAGATATTTTTGAAGTTGTCCTTTGATAAATTTAAGTCAAATAGGTCGTCGACGATGTTGAAAGATTTAGACAACCCATTAATTAGGTTATTTTCTCAATAGTTTGTGGAATGGTGTTTTAGTGCTAAAAACTCTTGGTTTCGAAGTGTTCTGCAATCCACATGAATTGATATGTTTTCCAACATGTAGCTGAATCAATGTGATCAAGTAAAATGTTACCAATAAAAGCCACGCCTAAGAGGGAATTGAACTATTCCAATATACATACTGTAAATTAGTTTGTAAAAATTTCTAGTATATAATGATTTTAAACGGTTGCTCTCATTTGGGGTAGTTTTCTAAGGGTTTAATTGTGCCATTGTATTGTAATTAGTTTGTAAAAAAATTCCATACAGAAATGCAAAAAGCGTGGTCTAACGAAAAATATGATTTTTAAAGAATTGCACCCGTTAGGGCTAGTTTTTTGAAAGTTAAGCTATCCCAATATGTTGTAATTAATTTGTAATTACACTGTACATCTGTAATTACAGTACCACGCTCAGTACGATCCAACAAATATTAACTGAAACCCCAAAAGCATGGTTTAACGAGTAGTTTTTGGGAGGTTGAACTATACCAATATGTTGTAATTAATTTGTAAAACATGCCATTACCATACCCAATACGATACAACAAAAAATAAGAGAAATGAGAAAAGCATGGTTTAACGAAAACTATGGTTTTTGAAGAATTGCAGGGGTTGTTTTTGGGAGGTTGAAATGTGCCGATATGTTGTAATTAATTTGTAAACAATTCCAGTACCACCCCCAGTACGATATAATAAATATTAACAAAAAAACGAAAAGTGTGGTGTAGCTTTGTCTGATGCCAGCCAACACACGAATTGCAGCTTAACGGGACCTGTAAACAATTTTCTAACTGTGTAAGAAATTTGTAATTAATTTGTAAACAAATCCAGTACCATTTTCATTGGATTGTTCTACAAGTGCTGGTGCAGCATTAGGGTAATTTCATAATGCAATTTAGTATTTTCTATAGCTAAACTGGATTATAGAATAAGTTTTAGACGACATTCAGAAATTTGAACAGAAGATTTATTTCTTTTAACTTATTTAGCCGACTAACATTACGAACAGAAAAGACACAGCTGGTGAAATGTGTAGAAGCTTACTAATGATATCTATCGGGTATCACAGTTTAAGAACAACACTAGGTTTTGAGTAGAGGCACAAGTATTAATTTTGTCATGCAATCAAACTGAAAATAACGGAAAAAATGTTGAAAAGTTAGCCTTCATTTATTTTTAAAATCAGATCATTGAGGTTAATATTTTCCTCAATAAGCTTGTACCTGACGATTTTGGTTACCAAACAGTAGAATATTGTTTTTCGTAGCTCTTCTGGTTTTCAAGAAATTGAATTTTGGAACAGTTTGCTGCTTTTTAAATTGTACGTGTAAATTAAATAACGGTTGTTGGAGCCATAAATTAATATTGATATTTTTGTTAATACTATGAAATCAATTAAAGCAACGAAAAAACTGACTATTGTTTGACAACCAAAAACACCTTGAGTTTAAAATAATTGAAGGCAACCATAACTTTTCGAAAGTTTTTCTCGTTATTTTCAGTTTGATTGTAAAAATTATTATTTTCTCGTTCAAATCAAATACTAAATAAACATATGTTAAAAGTGCAAATAGTTCTCAATCGAATGTGTTCAAAATCATATTACTACCATTTTTACTTTTTAAGATATTGGTAAAAAAGTGAAACGAGTTTTTTTAACTTTGGAGGTTTATAACAGCTTAACGGCAACTAATTTGAAAAACTCCTAGTAGTTTTTGAATAGTGAAAGAGGGAAAAGAACTTATTCAGAATTGTAAGCTCTTCGCCTCTTTCAATACACTACTGTCAGTCGTGGACATACGAGTACAATAAAAAATATTGTAAAAAAAATATTTTAATAAAGTAAGAATTGGTTAGCCGGTGGGCCAATACATAAGCCAATCTAGATATTCTTCCGATTCACTCTCACGCAAAAAAGCTGATTATTTAAAAACAAGGGAGACGATTTTAATCAAGTAACGGAAACTAGCCTCGGAAAATTACCTTTTACATTTGTTCTATTAAAATTTATTTACAAATCAAAAAGCAACTCAGTTCTAATAATTTAGGTTATGCTAGAATATATAATAAATCTTTGATTCGTTTTCTTTGCTATTTTATGATAAAAATCCATAAAACCATAAACACCATAAAATATTAGTTGTTAGAGATTAGATCAAAGACTTTAGTTTAGTTGCATGTTGCGTCGCAGTAGTCTTATTGGCTATTATTTCTACAACATCCCACGAGTATATTAACATTTTGATATTGACTAATACACCGCATATGTTTGCTCGCATGTGAGCGTATTTATGGAAGCTTTTTAGATCGATGGTGCATTAATTATAAAACTGGAGCTTATTGTCATAGAATTGTATGATTTTGGAAAGATGAGTAATAAATACACAAGATAGCAGAAATTAATCCCGTTTCAAATCAAATTTTATCCATAATTTGATCACCAGCTGAGAAACACTCTGTACACAAGATATTAAAATCTTCAGTAAGGTTTTTAGCGCCAAAGCAAGTACTGATTCCTCCTGTTATTATACACAAATATACTTGGAGTAATCGACACATAGCATAACACGTAACTAGATTTATCGTATACTTGCAGTATCTCGCTTTTGATCGGTAGAATGTTCGTAAGGTTAGACGTAAGGTTAATTTTTTTATTAATTCTTAAAAAAATCCACTACACTACCTTTACAATAAACTAGCCCAGACGTTTTATTGTAAAGTTTATTATATAATTTTCGACAGAAAAGTTATTACCGTATGAATGAATGGAACCAATTTTTGTGGCCACGAAAAGCTTTTTGTTAATTTTATAATTTTAATTTTTCAATTTTTTATTTTTTTGAACTTGAATATTTTTTATTGTTTTAATTTAGTTATAACTATTTTAAAAACAACATTCAATCTGAAACATTTAAAAAATAGTAATTCAAAAAACTTTCTTTCTTTAACAAACATTAAAATGTATACATTAGTTTCGGAAAACTAGTTTCGGAAATTCTCCCTTCCTCAGTCCCTTTTTCTATACTAACTAGGGCAGTATAGAATAAGGAACTGAGGAAGGAATAATTTCCAAAACTAATTTTTCTAATGTATTTATAAATTTTAATATTCGTAAAAAAAGAAAGTTTTTTAAACAGTAATTGTTTTCTTAAAATGATTTAAATTGAATGTTGTTTTTAAAAATCTTTTAAAATAATTATTAAGTTGAAATAATTATAACTAAATTACAACAAGTTTAAAAAATTAAATAGAAAAATTAAAATTAGAAAAGTAATCCATAAATCCATACAGCTATAACAGCTAAAGCGAAAATCGTCTTATTGAAGATTGAAAATATTAGATAAACCTGGAAAAACAGCATAAAGCTGCCTTTTTGCCGTTCTAATCACATTTGTCAAATGACAGGGCTATAATAAAATAATTTAGCCTTTTTTTTTTTTAATTTAATTTCTCTTATTCAATATATACAATACAATGACCCTTCAATATACGTTCATTGCGTTGATGAAGTTTTTCTTATTTTAGTTGTCAAATGCGTTGCTACCGTCAAAATTGAATGTTCCAAATATTTATATATTTTGATGTTATTTAACTTTTTTGTTATCCCATCATGCATTATAACATCGAGGTTACCTGAGATATAAGGCAGGATTTATATCATTGCTTTGCACAGCACCTCTTTCCAGTTAGTTTTTAAAACAACAAAGATGCGACTAATTGGACATTAAATGTCTTAGACAAATCTTGCTTATTCCAACAAGTATCTAATGATGTAAAGTATATTATGCAATTTAAATGGGTTAAACAAAAAACTTACACATCTTTATTTACCGTAATTGTTATCGTTTTCTGTCAATACATTCACGAGCATATCAATATTCGATTGATTGATTAATTGATTTATTTTTACTGAATAATTTTTAAGAATCCCATTTCAATCAACGAAGTTTAACGTTATCCACTAAGACTTATTGAAGCTCCATTAAAAATGGTTTATTAAATTCATTCTAAAATTAATTTGAAATGTCACATTGAAAATGTAACCTTTGTTGCCTAACTGAAAATAATTGTTACAAAATGTGTATAGAAAAAATTTGATGTAAATTTGTACAGCGGCTTAACCGTCAGCTTTTCTTCAGATGAGGGCACAAAAACGCAAATACATGGAATATAAAAAATTTAAAAATTATATTGGGAATACAAATTAATTCGGTCCGTTTTCAAAAAGTAGCTCTGACCGTAATAATTTTTTTATAATGGCAGCTGATTTCCGTTGTTTCAGATAGATTAGACATCGGCCGTTAACATTCAGTTTGTGTATTGCTTTGAGTTTCATGCAAAATGTGTTTTTACAGTGTTGAATATGTCGGATTTTGTGATAACTAAACAGCATTAGCGGGAAGTGTTAATTTTTTGTTTTAATTGGGAAAAAGTGCAGCTGAAGCACATCGAGTGCACGTAGAAGTTTACGGTGACAATGCTCCGAACGATAAATCATGTAGAGAATGGTTTCGACGCTTCAAAAATGATGATTTCAGTGTTGAAGATAACCCTTGCATGGGACAGCCAAAAAAAATCGTAGACGATGAATTAGAGGCATTGCTCGATGAAGATCCGACTCAAACGCAAGAGGAGCTTGCCGGTGCATTGGAGGTGATCCAACAAACAGGTACAATTGAAATCTATGAGCATGATTCAGAAGCAAGGCAATTGGGCCCTTATGAATTGAAACCAAAAAATGTGGAAAGGCGATTTCTTTCTTGCGAGCAGCTGCTTCAAAAGCAAACAAGAAAGGTTTTTTTTACATTGTATAGTGACTGGTGACGGGTCGGCGACTGAACGTCGTAAAGGAAAGACGTGTTTTTTTGTCTCTCCTCTAAATAAATAAATAAATAATTTAAATGTATTCCAATAATTAATAATTGATTAACTAACTAATATATGTGTTCTTAAATAAATAAATAATAATATTAATAATGATTTGTGTGATTTTAATAAGTAAAGTGAGAAGTTGTACGTATTGTGTAGTTATATTAATTTGTGTACGGGGCGCTTGCAATGGCGTAGAATATTTATATAAGAGTTTCGTTTATATGTATTTCGATACCGTTGTTTGAATGCATCGTACGCATTGTGTGTTAGTTTTCAATGTGTAGGACTTTTTTGATTCCAAAGCATGCAACAATATATTTTACTACAATATATTTTATTACATAATAATCAACGAATTATATGGATGAGTTATTTGTGTGTTGTAATATAAAACAATTTGTGAGAACAGTTGCTTCAGTTGTTCTACATAGTCTATTTTTTCTATGAAAAATACTGTCGTACTGTCATAATCTCTCATTTTTTATAATTTTGTCTTTTTCTCTCGCATACGTATTGTTTATTGTTTTTTTTTATGTACACAGTGATTTTGTTGAATTTGGTCTTTTCGTAGAAAATTTAAACAAATCACGACCAAAAAGCTAATTTAAAATTTATATATCAAGTCTTATGATTACATATTATACTGAAATCCTTATTGCTTTTAATTAATATACAAATGAAAATATTGTATATAGGATACACAAAATAGAAACAAAATGATCATATAATATTCGCTGCTCACTCTCTCACGGTTGTATTTATATTTTTGTAGTGGAATACAGTAAAACTTCGTATTACGTTATCTAAATAGGCGAATTTCTTTAAATTCGCACTAAACATTTTTGAATATGGATAGACCTAAATTGTTAATAATTTATTTATTTATTATATAATAATTTAGATTTTTGTTAACTTTGTGTGTGTTTTTTGCCTTCGTAATGAAGAGGCAAGGAGTATTTTTACTTAGTTGTGGTAACGCTGACCTCTCGTTGTCGACTTAAATTGACGTCATCGGCGAAAAATGAATGTTGTCGCGGGCTGGTTCTGTATAGGGCACTGGATGAACGAGCAAAATGAATGTACATATGGAGGAGTATATGTTTCTGGCGATTGGGAGGGGGGGGGGTAAGTGTGTGTGTGTGTGTGTGTGTGCAGTGCACCTAGAATACTACAGGCCACACTGCTTTCTATGTCATCAAATTTATGTCTACAGTTAATTCTTTGAACTATAGACGGCAGTAACGTTCATAAAAAGAATAAACGAAAATAAACAGAAAATAGAAAATATTTGTACGAGTGCTAAAAGTAAGGTTATGTCTTCCCTTAAATTACAAGAAATGTGTACATATTTTGTACGTGTTTACATATTTAAGACAATTTAAAATGCATAATTTTATAATAATATTATGAATTAATACTTACCAATAGATTTTTATTAAATTTTAAAATATATATATTATTAAAATATTTTTCTTGGTGTTTGTTTACAATTTTGTTTTATCAATATGACAGCTTAAACACAAAAAAAATCAAAACAATCTTTATAATTTTAGTGCTGCCTATAATAGGTAAAGAGGGAACTAACGACGTAAATTTACGTCTTATAGCAAAATTTTTAAAGCAGTGTGGCCTGTAGTATTCCAGGTGCACTGGTGTGTGTGTGTGTGTGTGTGTGTGTGTGTGTGTGTGTGTGTGTGTGTGTGTGTGTGTGTGTGTGTGTGTATGTGTGTGATTGTTTTGCACAGTGACGGCGAGGATGTGCTGCAGCTGTGAATTGCGGTGAATTTTTTTTTTTGATATTTGGAGTGATATGAATGGGTTTCGTTCATGGTGGGCGATGGGTCAGTGTCTGCGGTTTGTGGTGGTTGTTCGTTGAGCGTTGTGTTCGTATGTGTTCTGTCGTTACCTGTATTTATAAGGTATTTTTGGCTGTTTTGAGTTGTATTGTTTAGGCCTTGATGTGGTTCTCAATTGTTAGTGTAAGAAGGCGGATTTGCAGTCTTGTATTGAATCATTGCCTGAAGGTTGTATTTGTATGTCCAAATAGGTTTTTTGCTGAATGTTTCGGATGTTTTTGTTGGAGTTTGCCATCGATTTGGCGGGGACTGAATCATTTTTGAAGTTCCGGGATGCTCGGTCGTTGAAGTTTTTGAAGTTTTGAAGTTTTTGAGCTGTAGCGTTGCCTTGGTTCGTTTTTGATCTGTCATGAACTCGTCACGGCTTTGTTAAGCATGGGTTTTGTTGAATGGTGGTGTTGGCCGGGGGTTGCTTGGTGGATGGTGGTGGTTTCATGGTGGGAGGAATCGTGCCATCAGTTGGGATCGTTTCGGAGGCAATTTTAGGCGTTGCGGTTCGATTGGGGTTTTGCTGTGGAGGAGCGAGTGAGTAATGCTTCTGGATGGGCATTGCATGGTTCTCTTGGTACATTTTACTACGATTGTTTGTAGAGATGGTTTCTTCCACGGTTTGATTTCGGAGAAAGCTATTTTGGTGATGTTCCTTCATCCAATTATTCAGCGTTTGTGTAATAAGTTGTTAAATTTTTATTAGCGATTTGGAGTTGTCGATGTGTGTTTCTTGGTAATTGGGCTACTTTATTTGGTTCTGGTGGTGATTTTTGGTTGCAGGGGATCTTTGTGACCGAATGCTTTCTAATTGAAAATAGAATTTTGGTTTAAATTCGGAGGTGCAGACAGGATAGTAATCATAGTGGCTGTCGGGGTTGCTTGTGGGTTTGTTGTTCAGTGGAGGCTTGACCTTTTGAAGTTGTGGATGGCTTGGAGGCTGCAGAGTGAATTGCTGTGTTTAGATGGCTTGTCGGGGATCGTGACGTTTCTTTGATTAAATTGTTTTGTGGGTTGTTCGGAAGGGAGATTGTGGATTGGTGGGGGTTTTGGTTGGCTTGTTCTGGGTTGGATGGGTGATTGTGCTGGTTGTTCATTTTATAATTTATTATTTATTTAACCCTGTTGTAAATTTGTTGATATGTAGAATGGTTGACGATCATAAATTGTTTTCGAATGTCTTATTTTAATGTTTACTTGGTAGTTTATTTTGTAATCCAGGCGTTGAACAGTCGATTTTTTTTTTGGTTTGATTGGTTTTAGGAGAGACAAGTTGGTCTAGTTAATGCTGGTCGTAGTATTACATTTGTTTTGTTAAAGTAGAATTTGACTCGTAGTAGTGATGTTTTGTTTCAGGAAGTTTGCTGCATTGTATCCAAAATTAATTAAATAATTGTACTGTCCTGCGCTAACCTTTTTACATTATATTTTTGACTAACAATTTACTAACTGTTGACTACTTAGATGTCTGAAACCGGGTTGATTCGGTCATATTAACATGCCTATTATATCCTTTCGATCTTGTTGAGTGTAATAGGGGTGCATGGCGGGCCCGTATGTATGTTTGTATGTGTATATACTTTTTTTTTATATACTATTCAATTAACCATGGTTTCAGGAAATTCTATTGTAAGTTGTGGAGTTGCAGAAGAAGAGATTTAAATTAATCAATTTTTACATGATTTAGATAGCAGGAACATATTAATTTAGTATTAGATTTCAGGAAACCTGCAGATGCCAGTGAAATAATATTTCTTTGTATTTTTAATTGCTGATTGTGTACATTATATTGTCATTGTGTTATTAACTGTTGACTTTTTCTAGGTGTATGTAACCGGGCCGATTCAATCAATCAATTTTGTTTAGGAAGCCGACAATATTAATATAAAATAAAATCTCAGAAAATTTCCAGATACATATGAAATAATAACATTTTTCCTTAGGTTACCTGAATTTAAGAAGCAATTATTGATGGCCAATACCATCGTTAACCATTTAACCTATTAAACCTTTATACTTCCCCTAGTACTTTAGTATTGTGTTGTCTTTGTGTTACTAACTACCGGCTATACCTAAGTGTCTGTAACCGAGCCGATTCTGTCCCACTTAATTAACCTATCCAATCCTTCGGTTTTGTTCTATGTAAAAAAGAGTGTGCGGTGGGCCCGGCGTCATCCGGGAGCTCCTGTGTAAGAACTTGGTCGTACATTCAGAATCAATCAATCAATCAATCAATCAATTGTATAGCGACTGGTGATGAGAAGTGAATCTTTTACGATAACCCCAAGAGGAAAAAATACTACGCTTTGCCCGGCCAATCGTTTTCATCTACCTCAACATCAACACCAAAGACAAACATTCATGGTTCGAAGGTTATGTTGTGTATCGGGTGGGACCAAAGAGGTGTTGTGTACTACGAGCTGCTACAACCTGGTTATTCCATTACGGGCGAGCGGTACAGACTACAATTAATTCGTTTGAGCCGTGCATTACGAGAAAAATGAGCGGAATATGAGGAAAGGCATGATCAAGTTATTCTTCTGCATGACAACGCTCGGCCTCACGTTGCAAAAGTCGAAAATTGCCTGATAGGTGGGAAAAAGTCATAAGCAGCGACGGACAATATTTTAATTAATCTTTTCATTCATTTTATTTTAAAATAAATTCATTTTTAAAATTAAAAGACGGACGGAATTAATTTGTGTTCCCAATATTTTTCCTCTACTATAGTTCTATTATACCATATCAGTGTTGTATGCTATAGGACGCTGGAAGTTTTGTTTTTAGGAATGTGTTCGTTTATTATACATTGTTACAATAATTAGTAACAATGACAGTTCTAAAGCGTTTTTAATGCTCTGACGGCTAGTTCTTTCTTCTCTGTTGTTCTTAAATATTTTAAACAAAGATAGAAATGTCATTCTCAACTGTGCTCGGAACTGCCTTTGGAGCTGTCAAAAAAAATAAAAATTCGTTTTATTTTAGTTTCAAGAAGCAGTCATTTGTAATAGACGTAGTTTGAAAATGTATTCATTTGTAGTGAACGACCAAATAATTGTAATAATTATTAATAAATTATATAATAATATTAAAAACTTGCCTAATAATTAGTTATTTTTTAAATTTTTGTATTTCAGATGACGCACGTTTATAATTTATATAACGTTTGGAACAATAAAATATTATGCTTGTTAACTATTAGTGTCACTTATGTAATGGCAATGGTAACAATGTTCTATAATGTATAATAAATGAACACACTCTGGCTAGAGGTTAGTAATATTTTGTTATTATCTCTGATTAAGAATAAAATTCAACTGTTCAATTTTTTCCAAAGCACACATATTTTGCGTACAAATTTTCACCGTAATTCATCACCCAAAATAAACCCATCTTTTACTACGGGCCTATTAGCTAAAACGATGACGTAACGCTTTTCGACGGTTATCAGTTTTTCTTAATCGATCGAAGTAGGGGTATATTCATTTTCATTGTAATTTGCGTTAGAAGTGGATTTTACTTTTCTTTTTTTTAATGTGCTCTATTTTCAACGAGTAGTTATTTGTGTTGTATTAAAACAATAGTAAAAGCGAAGTCGTCGACTTAAAGTTACGTCAATCTCAAAAAATTAAAGTTGTCACTGGCCAGTAGTAAAGATGGTTTGCCAAAAGAGTAGCCAATACTTGTGATTGAAATTCGATATCGCTAATATAGAGTGTCTCAGCAAGAGCGCCGAATTTAAATTTATCGCCATTTTGTTAATACGAGTTGTGCGGTGATTTTTTTGACAGTTGTCACGTACTGACCACGCGATTTAAGATTATGGAGTAGTATTCAAACCAACAACGCTTAATTATTGTAAAAACACATTACACAAATGGTGAAAGTTTTGCGAAAACAGTTCGCCAATTACGTCAAGTTTGCGGTCGCAATAATGCGCCAAATGAATCGGCAGTGAGGCGTTTAATTACAAAATTTGAGACCAAATTTACGCTGATGGAACAGAAGATCATTGTTCGTCGTCGTCCTTGTCGATCACTCAAAAATATAGCCAAGTAAGGGAATCTGTGGCCGAGAATCCAGGAACTTGGGAGTGTGGTATCGCGAAATGTTTTTCCAACAAGACGAGCACGTGAAACAATGGTGTTGCTTGAGAACTGCTATTATAAGCATTGCTTGCTATAAACTTCTCGCTCGGGATATAATAGTGCACTTCTCAAACTTGGTATATAATATACAGAGGTATACCTCGGCATACAATCTTAATTCCCTCCGTCGAATACCGAATTGGTCGTATACCGAAGCAACCTTTCCTTTAAGAAGCCATGGAAAAAGAATTATTCCGTTCCCATTTGAACACTGTTATAGTTATTAATAGTGATAGACTAAATTAATAATGAAATTTATTGTATATTATTTATTTTAAAATTTTTGTGCATGCCCGCTTTATGTTTTTTGATGAAAAATATAAATAACCGAATTTTGTTTCGTATAAAAATAGGGTCATGTACAGAATCTTGCGTCGCATACCGAGCAAAATTTCCTCATACAAAAAGATCGTATACCGAGTAGATCGTGTACATCGGGGCGGTCCACTGTACTATTATTATTCTACGATCACATGGTGCGAAATGTTGAGTTTTACGAAAATTAATTGTGCAGAGTGAATTATGATATTAAAATCTATGAATTTTAATCGTACAATCCATCCATTGAATTGCAGAGTATTTACAATCAATTTAATATATTCAATCAATTTATTTTGATATATAAATAAGCAGCAATACATGGAAAATTTGAAGTCCTGATTTTAATGAAAGGTAATGGAAAAGTCGAAAAATAATGTGATTATATTGTTTTTGATACCATTAATTTTTTGAGTGAAATCTATGCAATAATTGTGCAAATTCCCTACCAGGGACCAAATTTTTTGTCGAAAACTGATAATCATAGCTATAGGAGTTTTACCTTTGTGTCACAGACGTACTAGATGTAAATATTAAATTTCTTCGCTATTTGTATACAACAATATTACGATTTAATTCTGTACATATAGTACGTACGTAAAACAACAGTAAAATTCTCTAATTTTTCACTAAATTTTTGACCAAAATCCGACTCCAGTTGTGGTTCTCTCCAACTAATCACTCTTAATAACATTGTGGTAATATATGAAGACTCATGATCACATGTGGGACTCGTTTTCATGTATGGGACATTTGATAGCATTTAATAAAAATTATGGAAATAAATATTTACAGAGGGAACGTATATTATTATTGTTGTGTCAATTGATGCATATGGATATTACAACACGAAGTTAAATATCTTCTGTTATAATTGAAAATAAGCTGTAAAAAGCTGAACTTTGTCGGACCTCCTGTCTGGATGAATGAATATATGATGACTTAGAAACTACTCAAAGGGGAAAAGTTCTCTCCCCATTCGCATTTTACCTCAATTTCGCAATCAAAATGATTTGATGAAACTATAACCCAATATGCAATGCCGATAGAATTCCGTTTACATTCGTGTGCAAAAATCACATTCGTTTTATGGAAATAACCATGTAAATTACACGGAAATTCATACCACTCTCCAAAGAAAAATGTCACCAAAATTCTGCTATCGGTGTGAATCTCGACTAAAAAGAGAAAAAATCAAATTGGAGAGAAGATGAAATTTTTCTGGAAACTCAGTTTTTTCCATACTTATTTCTAACACTTTTCTAGATACAAATAAAGCTTTAGCCTAAGATCTCCTTAGTACTTTTCAGATGGAACTGGGAAATTTTTTTTCGAAACTAAAGATTTTTTGTTCTTTGTTTTTAAAAATTATTTTTTATTTAAATAAATACATATTTTTTATAATATTTTCATCTGTCAGTCACCCGATTTTAGATCTTCAACTCCAGCAAATGAAATAAAACAATAAAATTTTATCAACAATGTACGTCATCGTAAATATATTTACATTTTATATGTAATGGCGACGCCTTTGTAAAATAGATTTAATTTACTTTTCTAGTCCAACTTTAATGGTCACGATCACGTATTTTATACAATTGTGCACCACTAATAATTACAATTATACAATTATTGTAATTATAAATACAATAAAGAACACTAAGAAATTCAAATATGAAAATATTTGCACTCATAAGAGAGCAGAGGCAACTACAGAGGTGTAATCAAGAATAATTGTGGTAATCAAATGCAGAGTGGTATAAAAAATCAAAAAAGTAGGACAAATGCTCGGACCATTATCGATAGTTTTTAGAATTCGAGGTAGTATCTAAATTATTTTTATTTGTAAGACAAAGAGTTGCAATATGTCAACTGTGTGGTTGTGACTTCACAATTTTAATCGGTATTAAATTTAAATTAATCCAACTATATAGTCTCCTATTTGGTCGAGTAAGCTTCGGAAAGTTAGTACCCAAATAAGCATTGCTAAGAAATTAAGGTTGATATTTGGAATCTTTGTGATGTGAACTTCCGAGTAATTAACTTATTGAAAATTGAAATCATCGAAATGTTGTAGTTGCCAATTACTCGACGAAGTTTATGAATACAGTTTGTGACTTTATATTATAAAATTTTCTTTTCTGCTATCTGCGTTCAATGGGCGCTTTCAGGTCACCCAACAATAGACAACATGCTGGGCAAAATCACGATCAATGTAATCTAAATTTTGAACTCTATGAAATTTTGAAACCAATTTAGTGGTAATTTCTCTAATCATGATGCAAACAGATGGCAGATCTGAAAGCGCCCAATTATAAAGCATTGTTCCTAATTATTGATAATATCCGAAAATTATAAAATAACACTCGCGAACAATATTTAACATTTTAGGGTTACCAAAAAGTTTATATGTATACATATTTCTATCGTGTATATGAAAATTCTGTGCAAAATCTACAAGTAAAAATAAAATTTAATAACACATGTTTTAACAGCATCTTTAGTATATTTACTGTAAATAACTGTATAAAATTCACTCGTAAATTAATATTATGAAAATACTTTTTCCGAAATATACCCACCATTATGTAATTGGTTTTTAGACCAAATATATCACCAGGATTTATATTATAAACATCGTAAGCCACATTTCATATAAATTCATTAAAATGTTGCGGCAAATATTTCTTTTAATTTTGCTTTTAAATATGATTATGTATAATAATTTAAATAAAAAGCTCCTCTTTCATTCAGAAAAACTTAAAGAATAAAAATCATTCACTTTATATTCATTTTACAGAATGCCATTATAAAAATGTACTCGGCGCTATATCTGCTGTGAATGCTTATAAACACAAAAAAATCCAAATTGAAGCGATTCAATTTAATTAAATTCATTTAGTACCCGCAAAATTACAATACAGTAAGTGGAGAATGATGGCTGCCTGAAAAAAAAATATTTAATTCAATTTTATTTTTCTCTTAAATTAAAATTCTTTTTTTTAATATAAATGTCCCATTATTATATTCAATTTATATTTTAAAAACATATAAACCCAAATATTATCATAACATGACATCACTGTGCTCACCAAAACCAAACCAAAACGGCTACCACTATATGAACATACAATA
Organism: Nephrotoma guestfalica; assembly: GCA_963691935.1. Classification (NCBI taxonomy): domain Eukaryota; kingdom Metazoa; phylum Arthropoda; class Insecta; order Diptera; family Tipulidae; genus Nephrotoma; species Nephrotoma guestfalica. The sequence continues at coordinate 152,277,918 of OY829914.1, read as the reverse complement.
TAACAAAAGTCATCAAAATAAAAACTAATAAAATTAAAAAAAAATGATAAGATTTTTATCTTACATAGAGAAAAGGAATGTCGCATGAAAATAACGCAAAATAGCTCATAAAATTCAACTTTCTCTTAAATTCACTTACATACAACATACAGTAATTGGGATACACATTGATGATGATGGGTATGAAGCAGTGGAATGTACATACGAGTTTATACAGTATGTATATACGAGTACGTATATACGAGTATACGTAACAGATATCCACATATATTTTGCGTCATCCGTACGATAGGAGTGAGTTCTTTTTCTGTTATATTTCAATTTTCTATAAAGAACAAAACAAAAAATTAGAATATCTTAATTTGATCTTGAGATTATTATATTCCCTACACACATAATACATAACAATTACGGATTCATATACATATTAAGTACAATTTTCTCTGGGATGATAAAATGAAACCCCTTTTTACAGTTTTTGTATATTTTAAATACGATGCCGCAGTGCCGTTGCTCATACCATGTTCTACCCTAAATGACGTTACATTGGTTTATTACATGCATATTATCTTCATTTCGACCGTCATTTACACACGACTTTTATTAATTTATATCGAGTTGAATGATTTTGTTTCGAACTTCGTCTGTATGAGAAGCTGTGCTGAGGAGTATTTTTGAACAAAGGTTCGTCAAAAGCTTAGATTTTGCCGGTTGGTCTTACATAGATAGATAATAAACATCCCTATGAGAAAAGGTGTGCAATACGAATATGTTTATAAAAATCGATTAAGTAAAAATAAACAATACCCATCCTACTTAACAGCAATTATAAAATCCGAAATCATTTGCATGTAAAGATTGAGAATACAAATTTAAATGTTTCCTCTTTATCGTATTCGAACAAAACTGAATAAATAATATTGTTATTCAAAAATAAAAATTTCTTATCTAATTATAATTTATTTTTTGGAAAAATCTCTATTAAAACTTTTAATACTGAGTACGAGAAAGCTTTTATACTGTAGTGTTTTGAATTACATTTTTGTTATTTATCCATATTTTAAGTGTTGTTCATATACGATAAAAATCTACAGTAATTATCATATGAATATATAAAATGTGTATTCGTTTCTATGTGTAATTTTCTTCGTGCCATTTTTCTATTAAACACATATATAAAATGTAATTACAAAACTTTCGTAATTAGAATATCTTTATTAGACATTAGAAATTAGATTTTGCGAGTTTTTAATGTTATTTTTGTACAAAATTTACTTACGTATTTATACAAGTGTCAAAGGACGTAATAAGTAAATCACAAATTTTAATTAATCCTTTGAAATACAATTTTATAATGATATGAAAAATATCACACTTAAGCTTGATCCTTTAAGTTTATTATTGTAAAAAATTTACTACAAGTTAATAATTAAAATGGAATAAATGTTAATAACATTATACAACTATCTGTTTTAATTGCTGCATGCATACATTTAAAACGAAGTATAACTCGCGACATCCAGAACCAATAAAGGTGGCATTGCAATATATCTTTTACGTAATATTTTAAATCAATACAAATGAACTAACAGTTGTAAAGGGTTTTTTGTTAGAGGTTCACATCTTTAAGTTGAGAACACTGTTTTGTTTGACATCTGATTTGACAGCTGACATTTCATTTGCTTTGTCATTAGTTTGATTTACCATTTCATAATGAATAGACCCGCGCCAGAGCAACGCATGCAAATTGTTGAAATTTTTTATCAAACCGATGGTTCTGTTCGGAAAACTCATCGTGCATTACGTCCATTTTACGGTCGTCATAATCGTCCATCAGGCTAAAAGCTTACAAAATTCAACTTGTGGAGAAATTAAAGTCATCCGACCATCACACACGCCGCCAATTCGGCTAATGGCCTGAAGCACAAATTGATATTGATGTTGATTTTCCAAACAAAATTTTGTTCAGCGATGAAGTTCACTTTTGGTTGAATGGGTACATTAATAAACATAATTGTTGGATTTGGAGTGCAGATGATCTACAAGCCTTTGACGAAACACCATTACATCCAGAGAAAATCACTGTTTGGTGTGCTTTATGGAATCATTGCTCCATATGTCATCAAAAACGATGACAGGCGGAATGTTACAATGAACGGTATAGAGACATAATTTCTAACTATTTTGTACCCCAATTGGCTGGCATAAATCTTGCTGATATGTGGTTCCAACAGGATCATGTCACATGCCACACAGCGCGGGATACAATTAATTTACTCAAAGATTTGATGAAAGACTAATTTCACGTAATGGTCCTGCTAATTGGCCACCGAGGCCGTGTGATCTAACTCCATTATTATTATTTTCTTTGGGGATATTTTAAGTCACTTGTCTACTCCGATAAGCCAGAGACGATTGAACACTTGAAACACAACATTCGGCGAGTTATTAGCGAGATGCAGCCGCAATTGCTGCGAATAGCGTTCGAAAATTGAACCTCCAGATTACGCCATGTACGCGCCAGCCGCGGCGGCCACATAACCGAAGTCATATTCAAGCATTAATGGCATACAATTATGTATCCAATAAAGCTAGGTTTACTGATATTCAAAATGTTTTTCTTTGTTCTATTTTAATTTAAAATTGTGAAACTCTACAAAAACACCCTTTAATTCTGTAGTAAGTATCATTTTGAACATGAATAAGGCTTGTGTTGTGAAAATAAATAAATTAAATTAAATCGGCACTTTTTAATCCATTTTCAAACTGAGTTTGGATTTTTCTGAACGAAGTGATGTGATATGATACTTACAACGCAGGACTGCGGTTGAGGTGTTAGCAATTGGTATGTCCATATCTGGCGATTACACTTTTCCTTTGGTTATGTAGCTTTAGTTTTACCATTTCCATTGCTACTTACTGTTACTAGCCGATCTTTTTTTAACCTAAGGAGAACGAAATGGTATTTGTCTACGGCAGTGAAGTTTCTAACAAAAAATGATCAAGTCACCTATAGCCGTACGTCTTCAATTTGGCACAACTGCGTAAGATAGGACGGAACACAGATTGCAGGGAATAAAAAAACAAGTTTAATGATCCAATTGGAATCATATACGTAGATTCCAATTGGATCATTAAACTTTTTGAATTGAAGACGTACGGCTATAGGTCCGATTTACGTTACCATCTGCGCATTGCATAGCTCCATGCCAGCCTATAGTACTGGACATGGAAGATGGGTCAGCCCATGAGTTTTGTACGCCGATAGGGGGTCGTAGTAGTTGTATTCCTTTTTATCACAGATCGTAATCTGCTGATGAAAATTTCATTTGCATCCTGCGCCTATCAGGTTTCGAACCCGGTGCATCCCGTTCCAAACGCCAAAGCTTTAACCACTGTGCTATTGGGTCGGATTATTAAACGTCTTTTGTGTATTAGTGTTGCACTGTAAAACGTATGTTTTAATAAGACGAATATATAAAATCAGAAAGAAATGAGAAGTGCTATCCCTCTCTAAACAATTATACGTTAACGATATTTTTTAAATTGGGATTTTATGAAAAAAATAAAAAGTAGTAAAAAATATTCGTATGACATAGAGTAATTTCTTGTAATGGCATGGATTCTTCGGTTTGAGTAATTTACTAGACTAGAGTTTACAATATCTCTATGTACTAAGCAATAAACGATTTATGTACCGTGTCTCAGCAGTTTTCGACATTTTCAATTTTTTATTTATTTTTTATTTATGGTTCTATATCACTTAGTGCATAGAGGTATTGTAACCTCCTGATGACGTGCTGGGATATTTCATATGGACAGTTTATTACTTAGTACATAGAGCTATTGTAACCCCGTGTGGCACTATGCTGGTAATTTCCCGGCAATACTAACTGGGGAAAGAACTTATATGTAGTTTCTGTTCAAATATTTTTTTCAAGCCTTCTGTGGCACTATTCTGGGAATTCCTCGGGAATAGGGAACTGGGAAAAGGTTTTATATGTAATTTTTATTTAAAAAAAAAAATCTGGCATGCTGAGGTAAAAAGTTAGTTTTAATTTTTTTGAAAACAAAATTAAATGGGGAATAATTTTCCCTACGAATTTAGATATGGAAAAATTATTCCCAAATTATAAATATTTACATCAAACTTTTCTCCTCAGTAGGCCGGAAAAAAGAATTTGAACAGAGATTTCATATAAATTATTTGTCGAAATAGTGCCACTGAAGAGAAAAGTTTGATGTAAATATTTATAAATTGGGAATAATTTTTCCATATCTACTAAATTGTCAGGGAAAATTAATCCCGAATTAATTTTGTTTTCAAAAAAATTAACACTAACTTTTTACCTCAGTATGTTAGAATTTTTTTTTAAAATAAAAATTACATATAAATTCTTTCCCCAGTTCCCTATTCCCGGGGAATTACCAGAATAATGCGACTGATGACTGAAATGATCATGAAAATTTAATTTCGGTTTTTTAATTTAATTTATTAGTTAATCATTCTCCAATTTTGTATTACCAATTCCGTTTCAAATTAATTTATAACGCACACCCTCTATATATTGGAGGATCGACTGATCGTCGTAGAGGAAAGACGTGTTTTTGTCTCTCCTTTAAATAAATTATTATTAATATTTTAATTCAAATCAGTTTAGGAATGTGTAGTGTGAGAGTGATGTGCTATTTTTGAGTGAGTTTTGTTCTTTAGAAGTTCACCTGTTAATACAGGTTAATTGAGACAGTTATTATGAAAATTACGTTCAACACATATACAATCAGAGATGTATCTTTTTATTCTAATTTTCATTCTAATTATATAAAAGTTAATTATTTATTATTGTTATTATAACTATTTACATATATGTGAACGGTAATTTATAATCGTATACATAGAAACTGACATTTCAAGGGAATTCCCTTTGTATGTACTTAAGTACATAAAATATTGGTACCCGAGAAACCAAAATTTGTAATTACAACAGATCGAATTGTAACTTACCCAATAAGCGAAAATTTGTATACTTAAAATGGGTTGCCACCGTATTGTGACAAAAATGACTTTTTGTGGAATAATATAAATATATAAAATGTTAATGAAAAAATTTAATTACATTTTCATAACTTATTTTAATAATTTTCACTTACTTTAAACAATTCTATAAATTGAAATTTTGTCGAAAGTCCTGATTTAAAACAATAAAGTTGTCGGCAAATATAATTCAATTTATTTTTATTATTATTTAAAATTTATTATTTATTTATTTATTTTTTACATACCGTAAGGTCAGGGAAGATTGTGACTGCAACATTCTTGATCAGGGGGTCTATTATTACTTACGCTTTGAGCATAAACTCAATATAATCAAATATGTTAACGATCCAAAGATTTTTTGCTATGGAATGTTGTTTTTCGATGATCTTTCTGGTTGAATTCAGGTTATGTTTTAGTGAAGTTGTGTGAATGTTAGATATAAATTAACCCTGCTTTTAGTTGGCTGAATTTAAATATAGGTAGCTGAATATTTTTTTTATTTTGACATTATTGACGGAATATTTAGGTCATCATATGTATGATAATACTGCCGTGTCATTACGAACGTGAAGTCCCTCGGTTAGATGGTGTTGGATGGGAAGCTAGGCAAAATAAGGTTACAAGCAGTATGTGATGAGATGACCCATAGATGTGAATTGAATAACCTAACCAGTCTAGTAGGACTGATGCCGAATACATATGATGAATATTAGTATCCTTTACCTCAAACACAACTAACTTACATTAATTAACTAACAAACTCTAATCTAGAGTGTGAATTTAGTTGAGACTAACATTCTAGTATATTTAAGTAGTTAGAAAATGACTTTGCTGCGGTTCGCCCTAGTCGTTTCTGTGACTAACATCCTTTCCTAACTAACCTTGTCTGTTAAGGATGCAGGCAGGGCCTGGGCCCGCATGATGCTGAAATATTATTCACATTCAGATATAATTTGTTATTTGATTGTTGATATTTCAGGATTATGGTAACGTACCTAGGATCGCCGTTATGGCTGGCCTGTACGCCTCTATCATATCATATCATATCATATCAACACGCACCTTCTATATATAAATTAAGATGTTAATTCTTATTGTGTATATTTTCATATTTTATATTTATTTTAAGACTATAGCTTTAAGTTGAGATGACCGTCACTGGTGTTGCTCTCTACACAAAAGGCCTATTTAAAAAAACGGTAACAAACCAATTTTTGTTCAACTTGAAGTTGAGAAGTTAATTTTTAGTAAAAATATGGAAGATAATTCTATATAGGATAATATTGGGCTTAACTCGTTTTTGATAATCATTGGACATTTCCATTTTAAAGCTGGCAGAACCCAAATCAAAAAACTGAAATCAAAATTAATAGAAAATAAAAGCTCCACTAGTTCTTGACTCGCATTGGATTTTTTCATTTTAAGCTATTGTAGCAGAACCCAAATCTAAAATCTAAAATCGGAGCAAACCCGATTTAAGAACGCAAAACATGATCTAGTGTTTTTAGATTATGCGAATAATTAAAGGCTCTACAAAGGCTAACTGAATACCCAATTTAAAAATTTCATAACATTCGTGTTCGATAAGAGATTGGAGTTTTCCATTTTAGAGCTAACAAATTCTAAAAACGGATCAAAACCGCAAAGAAAACCACTTTAGAACGCAACACAAGGTCTATTGACGTACCATAATTAAAAGCTCGTTTTTCTACTTCAACTTTCACTTCTATTATAAAATCATGCACAGTTCTAAATTCGGTCTGATCAGATTTTTGATTCGGATCCTTCGAGCTGTATATAAAAAAGCTCATTGTTTTGTCAAAAATGAGTGGAGTTCAAAATTTTTTATTAGTACATTTAATTGTAAAGGGTGATTTTTTTGTGGTTAGGATTTTCATGCATTAGTATTTGACAGATCACGCGGGATTTCAGACAAGCTGTCAAAGAGAAAGATGCTCAGTATGCTTTGACATTTCATAATGAATAGACTTACTAACGAGCAACGCTTGCAAATAATTGAATTATATTACAAAAATCAGTGTTCGGTTCGAAAAGTGTTTCGCGATTTACGTCCGATTTATGGTCTACATAATCGACCAAGTGAGCAAACAATTAATGCGATTGTGACCAAGTTTCGCACTCAGTTTACTTTATTGGACATTAAACCAACCACACGAATGCGTACAGTGCGTACAGAAGAGAATATTGCGTCTGTTTCTGAGAGTGTTGCTGAAGACCGTGAAATGTCGATTCGTAGCAATTGGGTTTGTGTTATTCGACGACATGGAAGATTTTACGCAAAGATCTTGGTGTAAAACCGTATAAAATACAGCTCCTGCAAGAACTGAAGCCGAACGATCTGCCACAACGTCGAATTTTCAGTGAATGGGCCCTAGAAAAGTTGGCAGAAAATCCGCTTTTTTATCGACAAATTTTGTTCAGCGATGAGGCTCATTTCTGGTTGAATGGCTACGTAAATAAGCAAAATTGCCGCATTTGGAGTGAAGAGCAACCAGAAGCCGTTCAAGAACTGCCCATGCATCCCGAAAAATGCACTGTTTGGTGTGGTTTGTACGCTGGTGGAATCATTGGACCGTATTTTTTCAAAGATGCTGTTGGACGCAACGTTACGGTGAATGGCGATCGCTATCGTTCGATGCTAACAAACTTGTTGCCAAAAATGGAAGAACTGAACTTAGTTGACATGTGGTTTCAACAAGATGGCGCTACATGCCACACAGCTCGCGATTCTATGGCCATTTTGAGGGAAAACTTCGGAGAACAATTCATCTCAAGAAATGGCCCGGTAAGTTGGGCACCAAGATCATGCGATTTGACGCCTTTAGACTATTTTTTGTGGGGCTACGTCAAGTCTAAAGTCTACAGAAATAAGCCAGCAACTATTCCAGTTTTGGAAGACAACATTTCCGAAGAAATTCGGGCTATTCCGGCCGAAATGCTCGAAAAAGTTGCCCAAAATTGGACTTTCCGAATGGACCACCTAAGACGCAGCCGCGGTCAACATTTAAATGAAATTATCTTCAAAAAGTAAATGTCATGGACCAATCTAACGTTTCAAATAAAGAACCGATGAGATTTTGCAAATTTTATGCGTTTTTTTTTTAAAAAAAAGTTCTCAAGCTCTTAAAAAATCACCCGTTACAAGTACATTAGAGAGCCTCTAATTATTCACGTGACACTAGATCATGTTTTAAGTTCTAAATTTGAATTTTGGCCGGATTTTCGACATTGACCCTATAATTAATTGTATGTTATTAGAGCTTTGTGCTCTAAAGTGGATTACCAACTCGTTTTCGATTTCGTTTTTGTTACCTTTAAAACTACTGTTTTGTCAAAAACGAGTAAAGCAGCAAACATTTTAAATTGTAGGAGTATTTGATCAGCCTTTAATTGTATATTTTCCATTCTTTGTTGCTCAGCCACCTTTCCAAATAACAACAATAACACAAACCTTACCTCCTCTTGTCGATGCAAATCTTGTTTATAGCGTTCTTGGTTACATGGACTAAACTTACATTTTGTAGTACACTTCAATTTATGTCTATACCGTTCAAGATGCAAATTAAGGAATTAAGTACGTACATATTTAATAAAATTATGAAATTTCATAATTTTCCTTTTTATGCGGATAACTTTAGATGCATGTCGCTATATGAATAACCGCATTTAGTCCGGTTTCTTGGCGTTTACTAAATAAAATATGTTCCAGTGCCTTTCGACTCTGAATGGATAAATTTTCCACTGTTATTAATTAACGATAATTGGTAAATGAAAAATTCTAAAATGTTAGTAGTTATTTTCTCAATAGATATAAAAATCATATCGAAAATGTTTGTGGTAAAGATAACTCATTAGAATTAGAACAAGAATGAGGCTAAAATATTTTGAGAAAAATTGCTTCAGACTCTTGCAAAGTATTCATTCATCACCTCTGTATTTTACGTGTTTCTATTAATTTTCATCGACACAAAAAATAGTTGGTGGGCTTCTGTAAATATTCTAGTTTGAGACTTCTTCCTCTAGCCTTGGTATGCGGAAAAATTGTGAAAACCAAATGTTCGTACTCTCTAAATATTAATAACCAACTATAGTTCATCATTAACCGATACCATCTAGTCAGTAGAGGGCAGAGGAAAATGTGTGTCGACCAGATCTTTGTTCAAACAACGCGAACATATATTTTCAGCATGTTCAAAATTAGTCTAGCGACAGTCAAATACTTTTTTGCTCATGATTAAAATGCATCTGGTTGGAGCTAAAATAACAGGTAAGATAATAAACCAGAAAATTGGTTGTAGTGCTTTTTAATTCTGAAGTTATACGAATAAAAAAAATAAGATTACGAAATTAAACACTTTTGAAGTAGCGTGAATAATGAAGTTCAAAATAATTGAAATCCGTGAATCTACAAATGAGCAAAATAAGATAGTGGACAAATAAGTCTCGCAATATTTAAAGAAACATTGAAAATCTAAACTGCACCCAAACTTATTATCCGTTACAGACGACTCACACCACCTTATTCGTTAAAAATATTGAATAATTGATTATGAAAGGTACAAACCGTGGAAACGATCATTTTAATATTCCACTCACAAAATTAGACCAAATCCAATATAAAATTATAAATATTTTTGTGTGTTTTACGCACAATAAAAGACAAGAAATTAACATATTGTAAAATGACCAAAGACAACGATAAAAAAACGTTAAAACAATTGTTCATTAAATTTTGTGTGCGCGATGGCCATTGAATTAATTCTAAGAATTAAAAAAAAAATTGACAATTTTTTAATTTTTAATAATCCGCGTTTTGTAAGTCAAGACAGTATTTGAGTCATTATATTAAATTCATATTTGTCATTTCTTTTGCTTGACTTTCTTGTAATAATATAACGGAAGCCCGATTGTTAATGTATTTAAGATTCCAGGTGAATTACTTTGTGTATATGGTGGATTAATGGTAGATAAATCATTTATTTTTTTTAATATTGACCAAAATGCGAAATTATTCACGAATGATTGAATATTTGAATATCAATATACCGCAATAAATAAATAATTTTATTATTTCCGGGAATTTTATGCATGTATATATGTTTAACTATTTTATTATCTCATTTATCTAGGTGATGTCATGTTCTTCGAAATTATCTAAAAAGCCAGCATAATTCGTAAACATTTCATCCTCTTCTTTACATTACACTTTTTTAGTACACGACTGCGCTGAATGCATCTTATAAAAAAAATATAAAATCATAGAACCATAAATATTGCGTTCCGAAATGTACCCCTGCAAGTTCCGAAAACATTTTTTATTTATCTGTATACTGCTGATTTCTAAATGTACGTTATTTTTGCTGCTCTTGTAGGTGTCAATAAAAAATTGGGAAAAAATCACAATAAAAAAGCCGCTAATATTTTAATCCAATTTTCTTGTATGACAACAGAAGGAAAACGGGAAAAAATTGTTCAAAGGAAAATATTTTCCTAAAAGGGGAAAACCAAAAGTAGAACCAGGGGTGTACGATTCAATATAAAAACTTAGTTTTTGTGTACAGTTTATGAATAAATCATAAACGGTACTCGTAGTTGGAATAAATTTTTATTTTTATTACTGAATGCAATATTTTCAATATACATTTTGTGACTTTTGTAATTTTGTAAAGGAAATTGAATTTATGTTTAATACTGTGACTGAGTCTAGAACAGGGCTTCAACAGTCTTCTTTTCAAAATATATACATTTTGTAAAGAAATAAATAGTTTTGTCAAGAATCATTTTGTAGGTCGTGAAAAATACCAACAAAAGCAATAGCAATAATTAATTATTAAATGATATTTTATTTTAAATTTAAATTCTATCAACGTAACATTAATATTTTTTATATTTCTGTAGATTGAAGTCCCAAGAACCCAAATGTATAAAACAGAAAAATAAATTTTAATTGTGTGTGTGGAAGTGTGTAACTATCCATGAACAAATATATTTTTGCATATGAACTTATAATATAAATTATTATTAATTATTAATATTATTTCTGTTTCTGCCGTATAGGCGAAAGTTTATATGGTGACAGAAAATTTGCAGTCACATTTGAATTTACAATATAACTTTTTAAAAACTAAAACGGTAGCCCCAATCTAACAAACAAATCTATTTGGATTTATAAAATGCAACAAAGAAAAAACTATATAAATAAATAAAATAATTCAAAAATGCTTTATACAGTGATATAAGGAGTGCCATTCAACTAAAATAAAATACAATATTCTTATCATCGATGACGGCTATTGTCATCAGAAGTTTTTATGATTTCAGATTTATATTTTAAATTTTATAATAAAACAGTGATGCTTTATAAAATAAACCTAATTGGCTTTAAAGAGGCAACTTTTATAATGATTTTTGAGTGTTATATAACCTACAACCAAGCATCCGCTTTCAAGATTATAGAAAGTTACGTGTTAGTAGGTGAATAATTTAGTTGGTCTGGGAATGGCATCTGTAATGCACTACCCCTAATTAATAAAGATTTCACTCAAAGAAATTAAGAATCGATTATCGACTTGCTAATCCAACGAAAAGACGTTACAAAGTTGTTTTTGGTTGACTGCAATGATGTGGAGCGATCTTAATGCTAAAATTGTTTATGGTGCAGAAACCAACTAATTCGATGATATCGAAAATACAGTGACGGTAAATGATCATTTCAAAAGTCCGCTTAAAGGGATCGTAAACATTTCGTGTTTGTTTTGTCGCTATAAGTTGGCACCAGTCTCCTATATCTTGACGTGCAGTTTGCGCGCAATCTGTCATTTATTTTGTTTACTGTGCTCTATTTTGTCAGTTCATCTCAAGTGTGTTTTGAGATTTTTGTAATGAATAAAAATATTGAACAAAGAATTTGTCTCAAATTTTGTATTGCAAATGGAATTTCGTGTTCCAAATCACTGAAAATGTTACAGATGGCTTACGGTTAATCGACTTTATCAAAAGTGGATATGAGTGGTATAGTACATGCAAAATCGGTCGCGATGTATAGGAAAGTTTACCTCGCTTTGGTCGGCCATCTTCAATTGAGGTTAACATCAATAAAGCGTAGGAAAGAAAGAGATAGCCGTTGAACTTTCTGTGGCTCACGAATCAATTCTTACCATTGTACACTATTGTTTGAACATGAAACGCGTTGCCGCTCGACTAGTTTCGAAGGACCTGAATTTTCTTCAAAAACTTAATCGCGTAAACGTCGCTGAAGATATGCTAGAAAGCGTCAATTGTGACTCTACGTTATGAGACATTATGAGAAAACGCATTATGAGACACGGGTTTACGAGTCTGGCATGCAAACCAGTCAACAAGCTTCGGAATGGCGTCTTCCAACTGAGCCGAAACCGAATAAAACACGTACAATTGATCAAAAGTCAAGGTATTGTTGACTGTTTTCAGTGATTATAAAGGTATTGTGTACTTGGAATTCTTGCCGAAAGGTCAGACGGTAAATAAAGAGTATTATCTGGAAGTTATGCAACGTTTGAGAGAGCAAATTCGTCAAAAAAGGCCAGATTTTTTGGAAAGAAAACTCAAGGATTTTGCACCACGACACCACACCTCAACAAATATCATCGAACGACCACTGTATTCACCTGATATAGCTCCGGTTGACTCTTTTCTGTTGTCAAAACTGAAATTACCACTTCGAGATACCCGTTTTAAGTCGATAAAAAACATAAAACAGAATTCGCGGCGAGAACTGAAGTCGTTTCAGGAAAATGCGTTTGAAAAATGTTTTGATGATTGGATCATCCGCCGTCATAAGTGTATTATTGCAAAAGAGGTCTGCTTAATACGGCGATACAATAAATTTGAATGAATAATAAATATTTTATGTTTTATTGACCAGAACCTATAAAACAATTGTTTTCGAAAATATATGTAGTACTGTTTTAACTACTCTAACTCTCTCTATCTCATTGAGAAGTTAATAGTTTGAGACTGAGGATAAATGAGTATCCGAAACCCTATAAACTTTTAAACTTATTTATTTATTTAATGCAATCTATTCTGTGATTTACATGTATGAGTTCAGATTATTTAGTTTAAAACAAAAATTATATATATTATATTATAGTATTAAAACAAAAATAAAATAAAAATTTATACAAATAAAATTTTGATTTAACTTTCAAAAATCTACAAAATAATTCTTCAGCATATTTTTGACCTATAACCTATCGATGTCTTCTTGAAGTTTCTTCGAATCTAGTATTCCATTAATACTACGAAAAGTTTTCACGTCATCAGTAAATATGATTGATATATTTTTGATTATCTCTGTTCTCATTTCCCATTAGGTATTACAAATGGTCGCCAGTTTGATAGATAAGGCTTGAACCAAATTTTGTAATCGAGTGAAAATCCAAATGCAAATAAACTCTGGAGTGCTTTTTGAAGACAGATGGAATCGAATGCTTTACTGAAATCCGTGTACGCTGCATCAACTTGATGATGTTTTTCTATCTCATTAATTATTTTACTGGTGAATTCGACCAGATTAGTTGATGTGGATCAGCCAGGCATACACTAATGCTGGTTTCGGTAGGTAACATAATGGAATTGCTAAAGTATCAGCCTACTCCTTTTGACTAGAAGAGAGTATATTGTCAGGACCAGAACCGTCTCTAAATCCCTTTAAAGCCGATAAAATGTTATCCTCAAAAATAACAGGAGGAGTTATTGTACAATCCACTAGTATGCTTGGTTTATAGACTGATTGAAAAACGCCTTTCAACATTTTGGCATACGCTTTCCACTTCCAATTTCGTAAATTAACTAGTCTATTATCATTCGAAGCGTTGCAGCATAATGTCATTAAATTTGTCAACATTTTCGTTTATATCATTGAAATTTAGAGTTATTTGCCAGGTGATAGATCCTAGGTAACTTTGTAGCCCCACACGGTTTGTTTTTATGAAGTTGTATTTGATTGGTTGTAGGTGTTCTGAACTCGCCATTAAATTAGTTGTGTCACATACCATAACTAAAGATTTGTGATTGATATCATTTATGACAAAAGGTAACACGAATTCTGTCAATATCGTTGCTGAAGGCAAGGTCCAATAATATATTACCATTATTAGCAATTATGTTTATTTGGTTCTAATTATAACCCAGCATGGCGTCCACAAATCAATACTCTGCGTCTGTTTTTATATTGCATGGTAAAATACAATTTAGTTTCGAGTCCAAATTCCAGATTATATTTGGTAGATTAACATCACCAAGCATGAGAACTAAATCTGACGAGTTTGTTGTGTTAATAACTTCATCAATCGCATCAATGCAAGTTGCACTTTAAATTTCATAAAAAATAAAAAAGCAAATCATCTTGACAATAATACTTTTAACAATATGATGTTTACTAGAACATTAGTTAAAGGAAATGTATATATATATATATATATATATATATATATATATATATATATATATATATATATATATATATATATATATATATATATATATATATATATATGTATATGTATATATATATATATATATATATATATATATATATATATATATATATATATATATATATATATATATATATATATATACATATATATATAATTATTATGATTTTTTTGGTACTAGCAAATAGTACAATTTGGTACATATTTTCAAAAATTATGTATCAAATTTGCACTAATTTGAAGTATCCAAGTGGTAACACTGGTCGTGACTGGTTAAAGGTAGTTGAAGCACACTGGTCCTGCTTTTATAATAACTAACCATTATTTAATAATAGCTGATTTTTTCGATGAAATTTAATTATATCTAATGTTCTGCAAACCATGATTTTGCACTTCGGCTGGTGTGTACTGGAGCGTTGTCTTGCTGAAAAATACAGCTTTCTTCTTGATTTATGTACAAAACAGGTAGACGGTGGTTTTCTAGGATAGGTCAATATACTTCTAGGCCAATATACTCTCCGTTGTTTATTTTAGAGTAAGGCGAGGGTGCCCGCTGAAGAGAATGCTCCCCATAGCATTAAACTATTAACTTCAAAATTTCGCTTATACAAGTAATTTGGCTCTTTTCTCAAATCCCTCCAATAGTATTGAAAACCATCGAGGATTTCAGTATTATTGGAGGAATCCCAGAAAAGAGTCAAATTACTTTATCAACATCTTTTCTTACGTAGGAACAATAAAGTAACGTGCATATCAAACACAAAGATTTGATTATAAAAAAAGCGATGTCAAACGATATGGAAACATTTGATAGGCACATTCTGAAATGCACCAATATGTTTCCTCCATAACTTCAATTTACCTGCCCCTTGGTCAGAACCATTTAATATATTTCCATTAAAATATTTACTTCATTTTCCAAGAATAAACATGATTTATATTTTGTATATTTTGTCGATTGTTCTCTATAAGTCTCTTTGTAATTTGAATCGATACTGTAAACAGATACTGAACAAAATTACGGATGGTGGCAACATTCTGCAAAATGACAGCATTCTGTATATAATCTGTGTATGCCTATTAACCAAACAAAATGGGTAGCGACCACTGAATTATGCTGAAAATGAACTATCTAAAAGATTTAATGGGACCGACATCCAAAAATATACGAGTACATATTAGTAAAGAATCGGAAGAAGTGAAATTCGATCAGATACATCAAGCACATATTCAAAATTATTCAATTAATTATTAATTATAACAACTTTTAAAACCTAGAAATTCATTCAGCCCATTTAGAAACTAGCGATTACAAATTAATTTGTTTGGATTGCTCTTCATTTAATATAGAACAAACCGTTAGATTATTTTAAAATTAGTTTTAGTACGTGGAGTACGCGCGCATATAAACAACATTTTCTATTATTTTGATTTGTGCTATAAAGGTTGAAATTCAAGTTTGGCCTCACTGTTAACTTTTGTCACTTATAAAATTGAACTTGAATTGTTTTAGTAAAACACTTGTAAACAATTTTCCGTAGAGTGACAAACATTTATTAATTTATTATTAGGAATTAATCTTAGGTTTAATTTGTTGTGCTCCTCGTACTGTAGTTAGTGTTGTCTATTGTCTAGTGGTTTTGGTATTCTATTTGTCATTTAATAAGATGTTGCTGTCTTTGTATTTGTAAATTTCGAATTCTTCAAGTCTGTTGAGTATGTGTCCTTTTTTGGCTATATGCAGTATTGTTAAGTTGTGGTCAAAGTCTGTGAATTGATGCTTTTCTGTTTTGATGTGTTGTGCGTAGTTCGATTTTGGATCTGATGTGTTTATGTCTTTGGTATGTTCTATAAATCGTGTTAAAAATTATCTGCTTCTAGGACCTGTCTATGTACTTTGTTTTTTAGTTTTTATTGTAATTTGTTGTTATTTCTATACGCTATTTTATATCCGAGTCTATTGAAGGTTTTTTGTATGGCTTTGTAGGTTGTTTTGTTGTATTCTACACTCACGTATTCTGGGGTGGTTCTATCGGTTTCTGCTAGTGTTGTCATGTTTTGTAGTAGTGTTTTCGCTTTGTGTTTGTTGTTGATTCTATTGATTAATGCTGTGTTATATCTGTTTTTGTTGGCAATGTATTTTATAATGTTTAATTCCTCGTTGTAATCTTCAGAGTTCATCGGTATATTGTTTAATCTATTGATCATGTGGTTATATGCTGATATTTTGTGTTGATTTGGATGGTGTGAGTCATTGGGAATTGAGTGATCTGTTTCGGTGGGTTTTCTGTATATTTTGAAGGCGTGTTTTTTTGTAGTTGACAACCGTGAGATCTAAGAAGTTGATTTTATTTACTAAATCTAGGTTATTTATTAATGAATAGTTACTTTCTAATTTTTTTTTGATTTCACTGATTATTAATGTTCTAATTTCTTGTTGGTCTTGTGTAGATGTTATTAATAAGGCATTTCCGATGTTGAACAGGTGTTTGTTGAAATTTTTCTTGTCGTTGGCCGGTGGGTTGATATGATTTGGAGGATAAAAATAAAGTTGTATATGTTTCAAATTTCCCCACAAGAACAAGAGCATGCCAACAAAATTATGATCGTCATTTAAGATTTGATTGACCTTAAATCGGAATCTAAATACTAAAATTTAAAATAAAAATGCTATTTCTTAAAAAAAGGAAACACATTTATTTATAATAAATAATATTATTTTGTGTGGCCAACGTATAAAATATAAATAAACCTTTTAATATTAAATATTGTTCTACCAAATAAATTAAACGCTATTTCATGTGTTAGAATATTCCTTATCGCTTAACATAATTAAAACATATTGCTATTAATAGAGTAAGTTCGTGTAGATTTAGAGAAGCTTATAATGTTAGTAGTGTTGTTTACCTCCACCAATTTTAATCATATTTTTAGCGAAGGAGAACGTTCATTAACCCCCGCTAATTTTAGGTTTCTTTTATGCCGGGAACTTCAATGATAAATATATATTTGTATTTACATTATCAACATATATACAAACTATTTACATTAAATATATATATATATATATATATATATATATATATATATATATATATATATATATATATATATATATATATATATATATATTACAACCTTTTCCCTGTACTGTTCTGGGGCCGAGGCTCTCCCAACTCTTTCGCGGTTCGCTTATTTACGTCCTTAGCTTTACGCCTGTATTGGCCAATTCGAGGACGTACGGATATAGGTCCGATTTTTATTACCATCTGCACATTGCATAGCTCTATGCCAGCCTATACTGGCATGGAAGATGGGTTGGCCCATGAGCCCCGCACTCCGACAGGGGGTCATAGATGTGTTCCTTCTCATCACAAATCGTAATTTGTTGATGAAAATTCCCTTTGCATCCTGCCCCTATCGGGATTCGAACCCGGTACCTCCCGATCCAAACGCCAAAGCTTTAACCACTAAGCCATTTGGTCGGTTATATTCTTGTTTGGAGAGGGCTACAACCCTCTTTGGTTAGTCGCCTTTACAATTTTATTATATTTTTAGTCGATCCTGATTGGATCTAGTAGATCGTGCGGTTTCTTCCTTCGCAGCCGTCTTACTAGGTTTGAATCATCCAACATACGACGTATCTCAGCATTTTGGTGTAGACTAATACGTTGCATGTGTTTTCTCGCGTGTTTGTTTATTTCTTCACTGACAAAATCCATCTTCAGATCTCTATGGAGGTTGTCAATTCTGATGTACCACGGTGCATTAACTATCCCACGAAGGACTTTGCTTTGGAATGACTGGATCATATTGACATTGGTTTTCTTTGTACAGCCTCAGAGCTGAATACCGTAAGTCCACACAGGTTTCAGGATGTGCCGGTATAGTAGCAATTTATTATGTAGAGTGAGCTCAGAATTTCTTCCTAAGAGCCAATCCATCTCTCTGCATTTGATGTTTAACTCTTCTTTTTTATTTTTCACATGCTCTTTCTATTTTAGTTTCGCGTCTAGAGTCATGCCTAGATATTTTGCCGTGTTTGCATAGGGAATCTGCTGGGAGTTCAGTTCTACTGGTATCCAATTGACCCTCTTCTTGTTAAAGTTTACGTGAACAGATTTTGTTTCATTAAGTTTTATTCGCCATCTCTTGGTCCAGGTACTGACAATATTAGTAGCTCTTTGCAATTTGCTTGTGGATTCTTCTATGGTATTAACAACTGCTAAGATGGCCGTATCATCTGCAAACCTCGCTATGTTAGTCTCCTCTATCGTTGGCAGATCCGAGGTGTATAGAACATATAAAGTTGATATATATATATATATATATATATATATATATATATATATATATATATATATATATATTATTATATATATATACATATATATATATATATATATATATAAATATATCTGCAAATACATTAAAAATGTTCGATTTGCTGTATGTCCGTGAACAAAGTATACGCTCGACCTTCTAAAAGATATTTAAAGTGCTTAATGTCAGAGTACGTTGCCAGCTCGGAAGCACTATAACTTCGTTGCGTATCATTCAGCCGAACAGAGATAAAAGTATGTGGGTATCATGCACCATTGCTGTACCGCCCCACTTGTTGTGTCCGATGCGTCAACCATAATTACTAATTTTGCTGAAGAAGATGGATGTGCGAGAATAGTTGTTTGGCATAACTTCTACTTGCCGTTGTAGAAGACTTCATTAGATTCTGCTGCCCCATTAATCGGAGTCTTACTGTTTTTTGCAACCTTTCAAAAATTCGTAGAGTAAGAGTAGGTTTGATGTTGCGTTTGAGATAAAACGTGAAGAAGACAAGATAATCAGAGCAAGACATTCATAATTGTTTATTACTTCAAGTTTATTGAAAGAACAGATTCCATTAAATTATGAAATTTTTTTGCTGCATTTCTAAAATGGATTTTATGCAAATGAGGGTTCCACCGGCATTCAGGTGATATGCTTGAATAAGATCCAATATTGTAAATATTGAATATTCTTCAAGTGTAAACGAAAAATTAAAATTATTGAATAACGAGCAGGAATAGTGACGCAGTTTAAACTACCCCAGTTTCCACATTGTCTGGCTTCATAACCAAATTTAATGGACTTCATTGCATACTGTTGTTGACAGACATCAAGGGCCATTAAATTTTCAAATTCTGACCTTACAATTTTGAATTTGTTCAGCGCCATGTACCTAGTTTTATAAAGTAAGATTCACAAGTTTCCAGTCAATGTGTAATTTGATGTTTAACCGATAGCAGCACCAATGATGGGTAACGACACGTCCGCAATTATGAATCCCGATTTAAAATCTCTACGATGTCCAAAATCTGCATTCAACATTTATTTGCCGTAAGCCTGAATAGGTATTTTCTTTGTCACAAATAATTATGATGTTGTAAATGGCAACGGAATTTTGCACAGTTTTAGCGACAACTGATGACCGACAAAAAAAGTTAAATGAAATGAAACCTAAACAAACGACTAGTTGTTAATCTGGTTTTTGGTCGAAAATTTTCAAATTTTGAATTTAGATCCGACACTTTATACGTTTATTTCAATATTAAATTTTGATATGATCGTCCGTTACGATGAAAGAATAGAAGAATCACCAGAATTATTGATAGTGCTCAAATGAGTTTGCGTCATGTCATCACTTTCACCATTTTATCTGCGCGATCAACAACCTGAATTTGACCCCGCAATCCTTCATTCATAATTGAGATGGGATTTTATCGCTGTGATCGAAAATGTTAAAACAAGAATAGTAATTTTCGATTATTTATTGTGAATTTTGCATTAATTTATATTTTAGGAATTCCATTTAGTTATTTAAAAATATTTGAGTTGTATATTTTGCACCTTATCCATAGTTCTCAAAACCTAAAAATTGTGGCTATAATTCAAGCGTCCTCATGGTTGAGTCATTACATATATCTCACATATGATACTCACAATCACCTACTACGAGTATTTATGTATGTGTATAAGTAAATACCTTCAATAACACACATGAGTGACTTATAATACGATAATACTGACCTAACATATAGAGCTACGGACCGGGTCCAAAAACGAATCCGTATTGCCATTATACACGACGTGACGATGCAAATCGTAATTTTCTTATTTAATTTTGTTCGATGACAATCTCAAATCGATATTTTCTAGTTTGAATATACATACATACAAAATACAAGGAATGAGGGAGAAAAAATAGGTAAGATGAAAATTCTATACAACGTTTTTTATCATGGTAAAGGAATAATTTTCTTTTTTTTTGCTCAGAAAATATTTTAGCATTTTAATGATATGAAAATCATGATTTTTTCATTTTTCATTCTGCATCTTATATCCAAGCATAATCTCTTTTAGAAGCAGAAAAGAATAAGAAGAACAACAAAATAAATATTTTTATGTCGCCTTTGGGTATTTTTTACACATCTTTAAAAAAAATTTAGTAAAAGATAAAGAAGGCTTTAGTCCTTCTTCCCATTTCGTCTCATCTCAGAAGAAGACAAAAAATATGAATAATTTTCTGTTTTTTTATATATGAATAAAAATAGTTTATTGTCCGTTTATACAATCTATGGCATTTACACTATAGATGTGATATGCGAAACTAGAAAATTGAATTGGAAATATTTCAACTTGATTTTCCAAATCACCTAACACAATCGATCAAAGATATTTCCTTTTCATTTAATTCGAAGGCAAAATATAAAACTCGGAAAACACTCCGGTATATGGAAAGGATACTGACTTTAGACAAAAAATTCCATTTGGTTGAATAGAAACGGACAATATGATAAAGTGCCTTCATTTCAATTTTGAATTACTTTTCTTTGCCTTTAATTTTCTTTTTTATTGAGTTGTGATTGGAAATGGTTGCAATTTCATATTCAATCCCGGTTGTTGTTCATTGTACATGGTTGATGATTTACGGGAAATTAAGAATAAATTGGAATTTTATATTCTATTTATGATAATTATATAAGAAGAAGGGTACGTATAGTGTTTGAATTTATATGTCAATGCCCAAAAAGTACCGACTATTTCCCTAAATTTAATATAAATTATAAAATTGCAATTGAATGTGTAAAGGGAGTTTTATTGTTCTCGCACTTACGTTATTATTGATTTACACAAAGGTAAACACAGCTTGATATTTAACCATTGTGTCAAAGGGGCTAAATTTAAGTTAACAACAATACCCGTGTCCTTTCCTTTTATAAGGTTTCGTAACCAAAACATTAGATTTTATCGGAAATAAATAAATAAATTAGTTGAAAAGTAATAAATTAATCTGAAGCTAAACGTCTTGGGATATATTGTATTTAATTTTGTTACGAAAACTAACTGGATTTTTTTGTTTAAATTTCAGAAGAAAGTTCTGGAAGAAACTAAAGATTCACAAACATGATAAGTTTCATAAATCCTGTTAGATTTTATTTTTATGATTTTATGACTTTATTTTCGTTTTATTCTTTATTGTGTTACATTTGTTAAAACAAGGGCCGATTAGGATCTCGTATGAGGTATAAGTATTCGAATTAACAAACCGTTTTTATTTGTGGGTGAATTAAGTCGAGTTCTTACGAAAAAATATTAATAAATTCAAACTGATTTATTGATATTTGTGATTACAGATCAGATGACCAAAACCATTCATTTCCTTTACTGTGACTATATAGGTGGACTAATTTCAATTATTTCTTTTTAAATCTAGGATTCAAATTTCATATTAAATAAAACATATAAAACCAATAATCTACTATTTTATTATCCCTAAATAACCTGGAAGAACAATAAAAAATCCAATAAAATATGCTGACAAAAAGTCATAAAGTTACATGACATAATAATTTTAAACTATTTAATGCTTTTTTAGTAACCAGAAATCGTTTATTGCTTTATGGTGAATTTGCAGCAGAGGATAACGAGAAAGTCTAATTTCAGGTATAGAGTTTCTTTATAGTCCGGAAAAGGACATATTAATGAAAACCGATTAATGTTATATCTTTTGTTACATTAAAATTTAATTAGATGTAGACAGACTTTTAGACGTTTATAATAGTGACTTTGTTATAGGGACAGAGCTTCGGTTTCTCAATTAAACGGGCTTGCTTTCGATAAAATAGTTATGTCGTCCAACCGAAATCGGGAAAATCGAGGAAAATCATTTTTCCTACATCGGCTTAAAAGTTGCATGTTTTATATTCAATTTTGGGCATTAAAGTGAGCATAATAATACTATCAAAATATTCACTAGATTTTTAAAAAAATCACGGATTCACTTTCATACAACTTCGTCAATTCATATAGGTGTCAAATGTTACTTTATAGAAAGGTTCACATACATGCTTTTATTAAAACAGTTTCTCGTTAGTTTCTTCGTGTAGACAGCTGATGCAGGTTGTTCAAACGAGTTTTGTTATAAGGGTTCTAGTTTGCTGACGTACCCTTCTTTAGAATGCTGAACTAGACAAAACAAAAGCGGCAAAATTGAAAATATGTTCAATATTAACGCAATACTCAACGGATTTAACAATACACAAAGATGTTGCGGGCGGGATATTAGGTGTGTAAACTCAGCCGACAGATACAAGGCGAAAGATTTCACAGTTGGTCAAAATGCCCGGCAATATTTATTAACTGTAAAAAGTAACACCCGGCCAACTATGGCGGATACGAAGTAGTGGTAAAACTGCAGAGATTTTTAAATAAATCACGCCAACCGGCTCAAAACTGTAATGTTAAAAGAGAGAGGATTCCAAGGATAAATTCTCGCCTCATCACATACAAAATTTATCAGTTAACTAATGCTACTAAAGAAAATTCATTCAAAAGGATATACTGAAGTATAGAAAATTAACATCTAGCAAAGCAAGAACATGGTCTAGGAGCTATATATAAGCGATTAGAAAGACAAAAAGACACGAATGAGCACAAACATCAATGATATACTGAAAAAGGGACAGGACACTTAGAATTGTCATTTGCAATGCGAATGGATTACCACAGCATGTTCCAGAGCTAGACATTTTCCTAAACTTAGAAATGCTACCAAGATATCCATCCAGGGCGAAACACATGATGGAAATCTACCGCATTGTTAAGAAAAATATCACTTATTACGAAGAAACCGGTTTCGAAACAGAAATTATGCAAGTTGAAACCATAAAAGTTGAATAAATCAATGATAGGGATTACAGTATCTGCTCTATTTACTGTCCCCACGTCATCGGTTGAAGAAAAGAAGACTACAGTCAACCTTTTAAATTACTAGGACCAAATTTTATTATAGGCAATGGCTTTAATGTATAAAATTTCTATTGAGGGTCTAGACTTACAACTTCCAGAAGGAAAGGAATATAGATATATAATATAGCTCGCAAAAACTGAACTGAATGTCACTCTGGCGTTAAACCAACAGATTGGCGTACTCACATACATAAATCACCAAACCTTTCTGACTTCATTGTAATCAAAGGAGCTTTACAGGACGTTTATGTGATCACTCACCTTTGATCAAGACTCTGAGTACAATGATAATACAAAACGAAAACTTGCCTAAATGACCAAACATTGGTGTTATTCTATCTGTTCCAGAATTTAGTGAAAGTGTGAACAAATACTAATTAGAATAGCAATGCAACTGAAAGATGAACTAGAAGCGTCCAACATTACTATCCAACAAGTAGCATGTGAAAGTTCACCTCAACTCCTTCAGGACGTAATGGCAACAGACTCGCGCTCCGTATCATGAAAATATCCACAATTTTCTGAAAATGAAAAATAGAACCCTAAATAGGCGACTCCGCAGTCTATCTGTACTAAAGGATGATGATTACTCACTTTGGAAAGCAACAAAGAGGTTAATAAGAACCAAAATGTATGTGCCATCTGTCAAAAAGAGTGACAGATCCTGGGTTAAAAATGATAAACAGAAAGTCTCTCTATTTGATGTCCATTTTCAAGAGTCTTTCCAACCGTAACCGAGGCAAACAGCGAATGGAAATACAGCAACCGTAAACAAAATAGATGATCTTAAAATAAGACATTTTTGATTGATTGATTGATTGATTAGAATGTTCGGCATTATTAAGACCAACTTCAGACTGTCATTGCTGTCAAACTAGTGATAACAGAGCGCTCAAATTTACACTAATGACATTTCATTCCATTGTTTACAAGCGTACAAAAGCATTTTAGTGATTGCTCTATATTTGGCTGAAAAACCGCAGCCACAGATTATTAACCAGTTAAAACATCTGCATGTGAATAAAATGTTTTGTTTCGCACCATAAATCGTTATAACAATACTGGCAGCATTGCAAAACGCCATGATGGTGGACCGAAACGCACTGCAACATCGCCGGATATCATTCGAAAGGTGAAGGCCAAATTGGCTCGGAATCCGCACTGTAGCGGCAGAAAAATGGCTTGTGTGGCGAACATTTCGCTCGAACGGATGCAGCACATATTGAAAAATGATCTTGGACTAAAGGCCTTGAAATTCCATAAAACGCATGGCCTCACCGATGCTCAAAAAAAGTTAGAGTGGAAAGAGCAAAGGAGTTGTTACGCTTGCACGAAAGTGGCGATTTGCCGAATTTGGTTTTCTCCGTTGAGTTGCCGTTCGTTATTGAGCAATATGTGAACAAGCAAAACGACGGAATTTACTTGCCCGGCCGTTCTACAGAAAATTTGGACCACCGGATTGCCACTCGAAACCAAGCGTCGCCGATGGTGATGGTTTGGGCCGCCGTAACGGCCGAAAGCCGTTCACCGCTCGTTTTTTTTTTGAACCGTGGCATCAAGATAAATGCGCAAACTTTTCGTGATCATGTGTTGGAGGGAGCGTTGAAGCCTTGGGTACAAAAACATTTCGGCCACAGAGCCTGAACATTTCAACAGGACTCGGCGCCGAGTCATAAAGCGCGCGAAAATCAAGAGGCTGAGAAACAACGTTCTGCGGTTCATTTCCACTGCTCAATGGCCACCAAATTCACCGGATGTAGATCTCAAGCAACCGCTTCGCCGGGACTGGGCCAAAATACCGCAAACACTGCTAATGCAATTCGAAAATTTAAATATTTGTGAACACTTTTTACTTTGATTCAATAGAATTCTTAAAAAAAATAAAAAATCTGTAGCGTTTTGTTTTGGTAACACTTCGTCGCCACTCTGTAGATATGATAGACTTGACCCGGTTACAGACATCTAAGTAGTCAATAGTTAGTAAAGCACAAGACGGTATAATAATACTTGTTTTCAGGATATAAATAATCAGCAATCAAGATCCTACAAAATTTTTAATTGGTAAATTTCCTGAAATAAAACTTCATTATTATGAGTGATTAACCACTTCCTCCACCCAAGAAAAAAAAATATAAATGACAACCAGCGATAATTATTTATCCAACTTAGAACAAGCTAACCAAAACCTTTACCAATTTACAGTCTCCCGAACAACCTAGAAAATAATTTAAATAAAGAAGTGACATGAACCCCGAAAATAGAAAAAATATCTAAGTACAGCAATATTTGTCTGCATTTAAATTTTATTCTGTAGTATCTAAGCCATCTATAATTTCAAAAATTCAAACATCCGCTGAAATATCAAATTCATTAGCAAACTCGGTTATAGCCATTGTGATTCCTAGCTTGTATGCTTCCATAAACAATCATGAAAATTTGCACAATTTAATTTAAACAGGAATCGACAACATCACTGTTATGTAACTTTATAAAATTTTTTTCCTCCGATACTTCAATTTTCCATATAATCATATTCGTTTGATCTATTAAAATAATTTTATTAAACCAATTGTCGTAAATCAAATTAAATCCTAAATATACAATTAAATTAAAATAAGAAAAATTAATTCGACCTATAATTAAAAATTTATAATTTGGTTAATAATGGAATTATATTATATTTCCGGCGACCGATTGAAAGAGCTTACTCGCATAAAGAAGAAAACCCTTAATTACAAAATATTTAACTAAATCAACTCAACCCGAAATTAAAATGGTTGTGCAAATTATAATTTATTAGTTTCTAATAATAAAACTTAGTATTGTTAACTGTCCAAACAGGAAACCATAAAGGAAACTATCTATAAAGGATAGTATTAATATTGAACATCTTGAACGATCCTAGATTCTTAAATTCCTAAATAAACTAAATCAATAATTTGAATAGTAATTATCAATTAGTTAAAAGAATTAAATGAATTATTATTACTAATTATAACTAATTGCAGCCGCATTGATTGACTTTTAAATGAAAATTTTATTTTTAATTAAAAAGTAGTACGGCTTTAAAGATATTCCGTAATCAAAAATCTTCATTAGAACTAAATAATTTAGCTTAATCATAAGCTGCTAATCAAACTAAAAGCCCGATAACTCTGCTGCTAATCAAACTAAAATCCAATAAATATAATAATTTATTACACAGAAGCTGAATAATTGGATACAGGAATATTACTAAAATTAGTTAATCTCTGAAAACAAAATACGGCTGAGTAGGAGACAAACAAAAAAACACGGTCCGCATGTAAGCAGGCACAAATAACCTAATTACGATGTTACGAATTGTTACGATTTTTCCCGACCCTTCCCCTTCATATCTCGTACATGCGGCGTGCACATAAACTCTGCCCATCCATCCTCAATTCCGATAAACTATACCTTTCACTGTCAAGTCATTCCTCATTCAGAACTTCACCATTCTCCGCTAGGACGTCCCTAACCCTAAGTGTGTGATCGATTTTTTGGACTTTTGCAATTGAGTAATTGCGATGCTATTTCAATTACAAACGCCATAGTGAAATATTTCGAAGAAGTCAATGTACCTATAACCAATTTAATTGGGTTTGCATCGGGCAACGTATCGGTTATGATGGGCAACAAAGGTAGTGTAAAAACACTTCTTACGAAATTACAGCCTAACTTATATGTGATGGGGTGCACATGTCACTCGTTGCATTTATGTTCATCTACAGCTGCTAAAAAAATTCCGCAAAACATAGAGAGATTGGCCCGTTATATTTATTTATTTTTTTCGCACAGTTCCAAACGCCAAACTGAATATCGCGAATTTCAGGAATTTTTTAACATAAATACACATAAAATATTAAAAACCGCATCCACAAGATGGTTATCGTTGGAGGCGGTCGTAACCAGAATTCTTGAACAGTGGATTCCTTCGTCACTATTTTATATCATACGAGTTGGATTCAAACGCAGATTTGGCCCAAAACATTAGCGCCGAAATGACAGACGAAACCAAAATTTATTTTAATTTTCTTAGTTATATTTTAAAATTAACAAATAAAATTAACATTGAGTATCAGTCAGAAAGTCCTCGGTTTCATATATTGCTGCCAACTATTAAAACTTATTTCAGAACCATTTTATCAAACTTCATTAAACCTGAACACATTAATGATAGCGCATTAGATAAAACAATTTTTTCGAATAGTGATAATTTTTTCGAATATGATCAAATTTATATTGGTGCAAAAGCTGATATGATTATCAAGAGCGGATCAGTCTCGGAAAATGCGATTAAATCTATAAAGATAGCTTGTTGTGCTTACTATGCAGAACTGTGCAGGCAAATACGAAGTCGTATAGAATTTGAGGATGAGACATTAGTTGCAGTACAAATTCTAAATCTAAGCGAAAAAGCTGGCAGTCTTGGTCCACTTATCCGGCTATTTCTCAATTTGATCCAAGACAACAATATTGAAGTTGAAGATTTAAATGATGAGTGGCGCAGTGTTATTAATCAACCTAAAGTGGAG
Organism: Nephrotoma guestfalica; assembly: GCA_963691935.1. NCBI lineage: Eukaryota > Metazoa > Arthropoda > Insecta > Diptera > Tipulidae > Nephrotoma > Nephrotoma guestfalica. Next base: position 152,249,536 of record OY829914.1, on the reverse strand, counting down.
GCCGACAACAATTTAAGTTTTGACGAATTTTGGAATTCTATTTTTAATAAAAAAAATGCATTAAACGAACTTATGTTTCCCAATTTGCGAATTTTTATTGGAGCTATTCTTAGTTTTCCGCACAGCAGCGCAACGGCCGAGCGCATATTTTCGCAAGTCAATTTAATTAAAAACAAAAATAGAAATGCATTGTTGACGACAACCGTCAACGCTATCCTGATGGCTAAAGAGATGCTAATTGGAATGACATCCAGTCAATGGATTCCGTCCAAGGAAATTATTAATAAATACAGTAAATAATTTAGTATGCTATTTTAATTAATATTTTGTGATTTTAGAAAATGAAGTTCCTTTAATTTTAATTAGTAAAATTTGTAACGCTATTTAATTGTTAATAATTTGTATTTTGTTAGTAAGAACGACAGTTTTACTTTTAATAAATATAAAATAAATTTTAATTTATCTAAAAATTAAATTTTTTTTCTATATACTCCTGAATACTCCGCTGGTGAAGCAAAATATGCTACCCTTAGAGCCTTGGTGTAAATACGTATACGAAACGAAAGGTAGGTCGTCGATCACCAAACCATGCTTACTCTTCTTAGGAAAAACAACAACAAAAATTGTTAACGAGTGAAGCAAAACAGAATAACAGAATCGAAAATCCGTTCTCGCGTAAACAATACTCGAATAACCCACTGCATGAGAATACTAGTCCTCTACACCTTTATGTGTTATAAAGTACAGTTAAAATATATGTTTTTATATAATTAAAGTTTATTTCGAAAAAATATGTATTAAAACAATGAATGAAAAAAATGAAAAAAAAACACTTATCATAGGCATCCTTTGGAATCAAAAAAGTCTTACATATCGAAGATTTACATACATTGCGTATGTTGCATTCAAGCAACCGTTATTATGTTATGCACATTTTCTACAATCTACACCATTGCAAGCGCACTGTACACAAATTAATATAAATATACAATACGTACAACTATTCACTTCCGGGAATATGCGCGCTACTTTGATGGTAACAAATATATAAACAATTCTAAAAATCTTAATACAACCTTTAGATCAGATGATCTTAACATAAGACATGTTACTTTATTGAAACTATAAAGTGAAATCAAGAATAATTTAAGTACCAGAAAAAATGTAGGTTATGGTTCAACAATAGGCAAATTGTAAAAGCCAATCAAGAGAAAGGCTTGCGAAAATTAGTTTATATAATCAATGCAGCCTTCAGAAATATGTTCCACGTCAATGGAAGGTGGCTGAAGTAATTATGATTCCTAAACAGGTAAACCAGTAAATGATAAAAAATTGTATATAGACCGACATTTCGACTTCGAGGCAGTCCAAAAGTATTTTAAAAACTGCTGCTTCCACTACGCCAATTTGGGTTTAAAGAAAATCACTCTACTTTGGACAAGTTCACAGAATAGCGGATGCCATTGATGATGCACTTGAGAATAAGAATATATACTCCAGTTTTTCTTAGATGTGCTCAAGCTTGAGACAAATTTTGGCACCATGGCTGAATTTAAACCTTAGAAATTTTACCAAATTCTTAACTTAAGTACTGTGAACTAGAAGTATTATCAGCAGGTATACCACAAGGTAGCGTACTTGGAGCCTATACTGTTCATCGATACGAGTGGTTTACCAAATATTGACAAAGTACTACAATAGGTACTACATTTTTGGACGGTTTAGCCATCCTGACAGTTGGTAATGATACATCGGAAGCAACAATAACCATAATTGAATGAAGCCGAATCAGTACAGTCAACGCTAGAAACCAAAATGTAAACTGGGTTCCCGTGGTTCTTGACTTAAATACATTGGCACGACCCTCGTTACTAAGATAAGATGGAAAGAGCACATCAAAACAAAAAAGAAGAGTTTACATCAAATAGAGAAAAATGTAATAGCCAAGGGTAGAAATTATGAGCTCATAATACATAACAAATTGCTTTTGTACCGGCAAATGCTAAAAATAGTATGGACCTACTTTGGGATTGTGTCAAGAAGATCAATGCACAAATGATACTATGCTTCCAAAATATCCTATATGGTACATTAGGAAATACAGCCTTGAATAGGGATTTGAAGATGGAATACGTCACCGGGGAAGTAAAGAAATCAACAAGGGATCTCGGTATGAATATGCGGACATACGCCGTATGTTGGACACCACCAATGCAGTGGAAAACTTCAAAGGCATAAACCGTTGGTGAGCTGTTCTAATTAGAATAAACAAATAATTGTAACAGGGGTAATCAATAGGTTATTTTTTATCAACCGAGAAACTAATTTAAGGTACTCGTAGATAAATTACTAGATGATCAGTTGTAACATTGAATAAACCATTTAAAAATGTAAAATAAAACAAACACTTTTGGAATTGCTTATCGAGAAAATGTACAGTAAATTGCAGTATTATTGTGTGATTGTTTGACATATTTTTAACAAACATTTAAAATTTTCTTCGTGCTTAATCAATTAAGTCGACATTTTTTATTAGAATTTCACATTTAAAATTATCAGATAGATAGCATAAACAAAGTAAAATTAATAAAGTTTACCGTACTGAAAAATAAATGTATTTTTTAGAAACATTCTCGAATGGTACCGTGGACATACGCATTCATTTATCTTTGAGATACAATTTTCGGTGCAGAATCTTATAATTAGTATTTGTCTTAGCGTTTCTTAATGTTTATTTATTGACGTATTTCGAGCGTTTCCTGAAACTAAGTTACAATCTCCGAAATGGCCGATAATAGACATTTAAGTTGGTTTTAGTTAGATATGTACATATTGTAGCGTTCCATACGGTAGTGCACCTAATAAGTTGAAAATAAATTAAGTATTTCTCGGGTGAAGCTACAAATATATATATAGACTTCCGACAGGCATATGACAGTATATAAATCGCGAGAACCTATGGTACACTCATATATCTAAGAATTCCGCAGATAAACTCGTTTCTCTGGGTAAATTAACAACGTTTCAGTCTGCATGTATAATAATGATTGAAGGAACTGTATCAAACTTTGTAATAACATCTGGTAATTGAAAGAGTGATGCACTCGCGCCTGTGCTGTTCAATTTGGCGCTTGAGTACGTACTATATAGTAAGGAAAACTAACATTGAATCGCGCTGTATATTTAATGAATCAGTCCATATTCTTGGATATACAGATGATATTGCGTTTCTTGGCCGAAGACCTGGTTATATCAAGGACAGTTGTAAACCGCTAGATCGCTGCGCAAGAAGACTTGGTTTGGCGATGAACGGCAGAATAAGCAAATTTTTAGGAACACCCAAAAACACCTCCATGGAAAATCTCAGAATTGGCGACCATAATTATGATATGAACAACCTTGTTTACTTCGGCCAATCATGCGATTTAACAATCTTATGCACTCGTACAAGCTTGCACTTTTTAAAGAGCACACTTTCTCTTTATCCTCATCAGAAAGCACTCTCTCTTTACCGGAACCCTTTACGAAAGCGAAAACTGGACCATGACCTCTAACGATTGCAGATTATCATCTGCCTTCGAAAGGAAGGTCATACTTCCATTTTTGGTTCAATGGAAGTTGCGAAGAACGAATTTCGGATTCGTATGAACCACAAGATAAAGCAACTTCTCGGAGGTAGCGATACCATCGGATTCATCAACTCCAATCGAGTTAGATAGCTCGGCCACGTTCCAAGGGTTCCAAAACAACGGATGATTAATAAAGTGTTCCATCAACAACTAGTCGATGTGTGTCGTAGAGGAAGGCTCCGCTGCGCTGGCGTGACGATGTCGAACAAAACCTACTTATAATAGGATGTCGAAACGTTGGACGACCATAGTATAGGCGGCAAAATACCGTCATGGTATGTCAAAATTAGAAAGTATGTCAAACCAGAAAAACATACCCAGCTCGCTAAACAACATTTGAGTAAACGCATGGTGACCTTGGATGACCGCAAGAAAATAACCGGTATACTACAATCATTCTTTAAGCATTGTGTAATTGGTGGTCTAGGTGGTAGTTCATAATCAAGTTCAAGCGTATAACCTCTCCCGGGTCACACCTCCTCGTCGAACTATTGCCGGGTACATTTACTTGCCTAATTTTGTCCACCTAAACTACCGCTATAGTGTGTATAGAATTGTTTATTAAGTGGTCTGGGTAAATCATCGTAAAACCAATCTTTATTTTATGTAAATAAATATGTAGATAATAAAACATTCGTGCCGCTGTCCACCTAGTGCTGTGCTGTGGCATTTACAGGTGCAGACCGTAGTGCTACCATTTATGACTAGTAATTGTTTAAGTTGTTGTTTAGGTATCTAGTGGATTAATTGTAGGTTCAAATTTAATTTATTTGAAAAAAATATATTCATCACTCTTCTGTATTAGCTAGCTAATTAAAGTTATATTTGCAATTAACTAATGCATTCAAATTTCAATCATTATTACTGTTATCGTTTGAATTTTAAAAGTGATTAAAATATCATATTATAGCTATAAAATCAAATCAATATTCAGTTAATTATTAAACTGAACGATAATAACCAAAACGATTTAGAAATATGAAAATAAAGTGTTTATTATAATGTAGATGGTCCATACCCTTTATAACTGGATTTGGTGGTTTTTTAATACAAGTTATTTTATGCTATAGGTTTATAATACGTATAAACAGCCTGCAACAAATCTAACTTAATGTCATGAACTAATTTTAGTGCAATTCCCAATAGAAAATTAGCAAATACATAATAGTTGCTGATATCATCCATAGTTCAATCTACGACATTCATTCCAAAACTAGCTGACCTGTGACTGAATAATCAGTCACGTGAATACATTTTATTGAATTTTTGGTTAAGAAACGGACCTAGCAAACGGCAAGCATGCGCTGAAATGCACACAGTATGACTGACGTCACGTGGCAAGTCGAATATTCATATCTCAAACAAGAACCGCGCGCTCGAGATCACATGACCATTTACGCGCCCAAACCAAATATTCAAATCTCAAACAGGCAGCGCGCGCTCAGGATCACATGATCACTTACGCGCCTAAACCAAATATTCAAATCTCAAACGGGAAGCGCGCGCTTCCTAATAATAATAATAATAATAACCTTGGAAATTTTCTGAAACCACCTGAGGTACCCGTTTCGGGTACCTCCCGGTGGAATTTTTCCGATTTTTCTAGCCTATGCACAGCGCAATATTTATGTCGACCTACCCTGAATAAATGCAACGTATCGAGTCATGTTTAGGGGTCATTTTAGGGTTGAGTATGAAAAAATTAAGAGTATTAATTATAAGAAGCAAGATAACACAAATTGAAATTACTGGTCAAAATAATTTAATGTTGTCATTAAATTCTAGTTGAATAAGTCTCAAACATCGAGAAATCCTGGCACAAGTTATTTTTACCATTTTCTCCAATATTGTTAACTCAGGTTTGATTTGAAAATAAGTAGATGATTTTTTTACCGTTTAGGAATACTAAAAAAATTAAAAGGCTCCCGCACAGATTTTTAAAGATTTTTAAATAAAGGCAAATTCTAGTCAAAGTTTAAAAGGTCTTTATTCACGATGGATTAGTGAATCGTGATGCACGTTCAATTTGATAACACTTCGCTTATTTTAGTTGGAAATGTTCTCCGGTATCACGCTGCTACCTGAGATCCTATACTTCTGTAACATTGAGTATATTAGCTTTCAAAAACAATAATTAATAGAGAAGTTTAGATACAAATTTGTTCCTAACGATTTTCCGAACTACTCGTACCATAGATACGGAATTACAACCGGACACAACCATATTTCTGGGCCCCATTCATAAATAAATGAAGATATTCACAGTTAATTATTAATAACTACGAGTATGAATATCTTCATTTCAATTTTTCCCGCATTAATTTAAGAAATCAGAATATGTAATTATTTGCTGTTCCTATTTTTAATTTTGATAAATAAATCAAATTAATAAATAAGGCGATGAGAGTTTGGATTTCAAACGGAGTAGTCGTGTCTTGTGTTGCTCCTAATTTTAAAATTAAATATTTTTAAGTATTTAGAAGTGATGGATTAATTAGTTAATAATCAATATGTGTTGTAGTGTATTATTGATATAATAATATGTGAATGAATAAGTGATGTGACGTGTACATAGTCTTTTAAATATTTATTTTCGTAAAGGATGCACGTGCAATTGTGTAGAATGTATACGTAATACGAGTATATACCTATTATTGTTTTCGTGTACATTCTGATACGGTTGCATATGAATACATATATAGGGTTGTGCATATTAAATACGTTACACTAATTACGCTATTATTTACACGTAAATAATTGTATTAAATATGCGAAATTTTTTACGTTACGTGGCGTGACAAATGTAAAAAATGTAATTAATTAGCCATATCTGCCTGAAAATACTTAAAATAGTAAAATAATTTAAAATACGTTATTTTCTAGTCGATAATACAACCATTACATGCAACTACATCTATTGAAATTTTGACATTTGAATTTTATTTTTATAGTTGGCTAAAATAATTTTTTGCGTTTCTAATTTCCTTTCCTAATATTGGTATATACTCGTAAACCCGGGTTTTTTAGATTTTTACTTGTTCTAGGTTGGACAAATAATTATCGACGTATGTCGATTATATAATTGATAATTTATTTAATGCTGTTGTAGATATATATATATGTGTGTGTGTATGTATATGTGTGTGTGTATGTGTGTGTGTATGTATATATATATGTATGTATGTAATTTTTTTCTGATTTATTTATTTTATAATTAAAGCATTGAACCATATAATTGGGTTATTTGATTATCATGGATCCTACAGATGTGCTAGCTACTTATTATTAATTCTGTTATCTTACAGATTCCTGATTACTTTAATAGTTTTATTTAATTTTGGTTGAATTTGTTTAGGTATTGGGGATTCTAAAGCTGTGAAAAACATTCATTATTAATACATTACCTTACAGATTCCAGATTAGCTGTTTTTGGAACCAGTTTTCGTTTGGTCATTTTCTATTTTTATAAATAAACATATTTGTATTAGATTAGGGATGACAAGGACAAGTGACTTTCATAAATATTTTTTTATAAATAAATCCATCAAATCAACAGACTTAGAAGTTAGGAAGGCCGTGCGTGCCTTTCCTGGATTCGATTTATTTTATTTGTTTTATGAGAACCAAATTAATTTAGTTAGTACTAATCGTTACTTTACATTTATTTTATTCAAGTATAATTTTATTATATTGTATATATATTGTCCTAAATATACTAATGAATTTTAGAATTATTTTGAATATAGTTCAAATAACTTTGGTTTCAGGAAATTCGACTGTAAGTTGCGGAGTTGCAGAATGATTAAATTAATAAATGTTTCAATTATTTAGGAAGCCGGAAAATATGAATTTAGAATTAAATTTCAGGAAATTTACAGATGCTTGTGAATTAATGCTTCATTGTAATTGCTGATTGTGTAGTTTAGAATTGTGTTGTCATTTTATTACTAACGACTTTACATAGGTGTCTGTAACGGGTCGAGTCAACCAATTTTGGTTAGGAAGCCGAAAAGTATTAATAGAATTAAATTTCAGGAAAATTCCAGATGCATGTGAAATAATAATATTTTTTCTTAGGTTGCCGTTTTAAAGAAGCAATTGTTGAAGACCAATACCATCGTTATCCATTAACCTATTAAGTCTTTATCCTTCATCTAGTAGATTAGAATTGTGTTGTCTTTGTGTTACTAACTATCGGCTATACCTAGGTGTCTGTAACCGGGCCGATTCTGTCCCACTTAACTAACCTATCCAATCCTTCGGTTTTGTTATGTGTAAAAAAGGGTGTACGGTGGACCCGGCGTCATCCGGGAACTCAAGCCTAAGAACTTGGTCGTACATTCAAAATCAATCAATCAATCAATACTCGTAAACCCGGGTTTTTCGATTTTTTTTTAAATGCATTTATTTAGTGTAAAACTGTAAACACATACACACTAGTGATGGGTTTATTTGATACTTTTGAGTATCAATATCAATTGATTCATTTGAGTAATTAACCTGATACTTTTAACCTGATACTATTAACCAATTGATATTTTTGGACGGAAATTTAATATGTACCACCAATCAACCACAAATTTCCAAAATTTAAAACAAGTAGATTAATAAAACAAAATTAATATTAATATTAATAACTAATAAGCCAAAGTTTGCATTCATATTTAATTTTAAATTAAGTTCATCATTAGGTTTATATTAATAAAACTAAAACAAAACATCCCCTTTAAAAAATGAATTTATCATCGAACTTCAATTTTTCATAAATATTAATACTCAAAAAAGTAACAATTCGGTCAGATTTAAAAATTATTATCAATATCGAAAGAATCGAAACGTTCAAAAGTATCAATATCAATCGCATGTTGCTCATTTATTTAATATGTATTTGGTTCGTTTTCTTCTTCTAAAATCAAATAATACAAATACGTATATAAAGGGTGTTTTTTTAAGAGGTTGCCGATTTTTTTTTTGAATAAAACACATATAAAATTATGAAATGACCAAAATTTTTTTTTATTTGGTAGATAATTTTTTGGCATTTAACATTTAAACACAATTTCTGGCATATGGCTACCACGACTATTTTTCACAAATGTCATTCTGGAGGTCCAATTTTCCAGCACTTTTTCAAGCATTTGAGGGCGTATGTCAGCAATGACACGTTGAATATTGGTTTCCAAAGCGTCAATCGATTGAGGTTTATCCACATAAACCAATGACTTCACGTATCCCCACAAAAAGTAATCGAGTGGCGTCAAATCGCACGAACGCGGAGGCCAATTCACCGGACCATTTCTCGAAATAATGTTGTCGTTGAAAGTTTCTTTCAATAAGTCGATTGTTTCACGTGCTGTATGGCAAGTGGCACCATCTTGTTGAAACCACATTTCATCCATATCCATATCTTCAAGATTTGACAACAAAAACTCATTTAACATGGTTCTGTATCGATTTCCATTCACGGTAACGCGTCGTCCTTCCTCATTTTTAAAGAAATATGGACCGATGATCCCACCAGCCCATAGACCGCACCAAACAGTACATTTATCAGGATGCATTGGTAATTCTTGAACGGCGTGTGGATTATCTTTGCTCCAAATGCGACAATTTTGTTTGTTGACGTATCCATTTAACCAAAAATGCGCCTCACCACTGAAGAGAATTTTACGGTAAAAAAATGGATCTTCGTTCAATTGATTTAACGACCAATCACTGAATTCACGGCGCAAACGATGGTCGTGTGGCTTTAATTCTTGCACCAATTGAATTTTGTATGGCACCAAACCCAAATCTTTACGTAAAATTTTCCATAAAGTCGATGGACAAAGTCCAATTTGCTGAGCACGACGACGAATCGATAAATTGTCGTTTTCTTCGACACTGGCCTCAACGACAGCAATATTTTCTTCTGTACGAACTCTTCTCATTCTTGTCGGTGGCTTGGCATCCAAAAGAGTGAATGTAGACCGAAATTTGGTAATTACGTTCTTTATGGTGGTCTCTGACGGACGATTATGTGCACCATAAAATTCACGAAGTGCTCTATAAACATTTTTAATTGAACACTGATTTTGAAAATAAATTTCCACGATTTGAAAACGTTGTTCTGGAGTTAACCTATTCATAATGATTTGCCAAACAATACTGAGTAGAAATGCCACTTTGAGCTGTCAAAACAACTGTCATAAAATAAAACGACATCTATCGGAAAAACAAACCTCCTAAAAAAACACCCTTTATATTATTTTATTATATAGTCAACTCATTCTCGCCAACTAATATATATATTAAAAAATTCAAGTTCAATACTACCTGATACTTTCGAAAGTACTCAATTGATATTTCGAACTATTTGAGTATCAGGTTAAAAGTATCTGGTTAGAATTATTGATTTATTGATAGATTGACATAACAATTTTAGTAGAGGAAAAGCACATACGGAAGCATAATAAATGAACATCAACAACAAAAAAATACTCCCATTAGGCATAAAAACTTCAGAGTTTTACAAAAAACAAATCCATTCCATGCTAATTAGTCGCCGGGAACGTCAACTCGTCATCATGGTCAAGAATTGAACATTTCATGCACAACATTGCGACGAATTCTGCATAAAGGCCTTGGTATGACACCGTATAAAATTCGGATGCCGTCAAAGATAAGTGTTACGCCGATAAACCAGCAACGATTGACGCTCTCCAGAACAATATTCGCATTGCCATTGAAGACATAATGACGCATACCATCGAAAATGTGCTCAACAATTGGACCGAGCGTATGGGGTACGTCAATTCCAGCCGAGGCAGTCATATGAATGAAATAGTATTCCATAATTAATCGGAAGGATTGTTCTTTACAATGAAAAAATAAATTTGAAAAAATATTGAGAACTTTTTGTTTTATTGCATTTAAAAAAAAAATATTTGGCCCACCCTATAACAGTACATCGAAATTCTAAAATAACTATTCCACCGTCCACATAATAATTGTTTGGCGCTTCCAGAAATCAAATAAAATTTGTATATGCTCCATGAGCCCCTGCAAATTTGTATTACCGCTTAAGGGGCGGGGGTACCTGAGCTATTAACAATATAATTCATCCTTTGAATCATAGATGGATCTGCTATTAGTATGTCTTTCCTTATCCAAATGTCAAGTGAATTACGCTTTTAAATAATATAATATGCAACGTTATAGAAAACTGTTATATTACATTATATTATTGTAGTAGCTCCATTATTTAGCAGATCTCAGGCCCATAAAATAATCTATAATATATTAACACAAATAACCATTATACAGATGAATATTTATCATGGCACGTCGATGTGCACTAAATAAAATCGATAAATTTGTAGGGGAAAAATGTTTAGCCAAATTGTCCAGTATTTCCAATATGATCGAGTAGAATTTCATAACAAAAAATATTTTATTTCAAAACACAAATTATTCTTCAAAATGGGCTTTTCAATATTCTATGACAGTAGTGTATGGTGGTGTTTACTGTAAGCAAAAAAAAACAAACGAATACAATGAGCAAATCCAATCCATTCATTATTTTCGTTTGGAAATATCTCTCTCTCTCTACGCGTCATTTATATTTAATAAAACAGAATGAAACGAAATCTCAAACGCACATATTATGTATATGCACTCGTATATGCATACTATTTAAAATAATATGTGTACATGATCGAGTATTTCTTCGCATTTTAGGTATATCAAAATTAAACACGTGACATGAAAAGAAAAATGATCTGTTTAGGCCAAAATCTACTTTAATATAAGTCCTGCTCTAACTCTCATTGACAGATACCTATATAAAAATAACTAACAAAGAATGTATTGGTTACACTAACAATCCAATGTAAATTTGATTTTTTTTTCATTTTTGCTTTGTTGCTGCACCAACACATTTATACTTAGTTATTTAAAAAAAATTTACTATAGAACCAATACATCTTTAGATAGTTATTGCTTATTTCATATGTGTGGAGTTAGCAGGACTTATATTTAAGTAGATTCTGGTTTAGGCGGATGTACAGAATCTACTGAAATATAACTCCTGCTAACTCCACACATATGAAATAAGCAATAATTAACTAAAGATGTATTGGTAATTTTTTTTTTCCATAGTAGTTTTTTTTTTTAAATAACTAAGTATAAAGGTGTTGGTGCAGAAACAAAGAAAAAATGAGGGAAAAATCAAATTATCATTGGATTGTTAGTGTAACCAATACATTCTTTGTTAGTTATTTTTATATAGGTATCTGTCAATGAGAGTTAACAGTTAAGAGATAATTATTTATTTATTAGTTAGAACAGGACACATATTTAAGTAGATTTTGGGATGTAGCTACATTGAATGTACATATTTTATGATGGTGTGCTAAATGAAATATAAATCAAAAAATGGGGAAAAATATTTGCAGGATTTTGATACGGTAAAAATCAAAAACTAATCAATGAAAAGGAAAAACTGGATGTTATATCGGTTATTGATGGTAGCAGTAACTATGGATTAAACAACTATTATAACTACATACACATACATATTTGTGTTTTGTATATAAATATTATGCATTTCCTATATATACTGATTTGTCCAAATTATTGAGTTTTTCTACGTGTGTACTATACGGATGATATGTGATTTGAATTCAATAATATTAAAATACCTAACAATTTTAGAAATTAGTTTTTTTGGAGAAAATGAATGAAATCAGCCTGCAACGGAAAGATGACATTTGGGAAATATAGGTACGGATCGGGAGGTACCCGGTTCGAATCCTGATAGGGGCATGATGCAAAGGGAATTTTAATGAACATATTACGATCTGTGATGAAATGGAACACATCTATGACCTCCTGTCGGAGTGCAAAACTCATGGGCTGACCCATCTTCCATGTCAGTATGGGCTGACATGGAGCTATGCAATGTGCAGATGGTGATAAAATCGGACCTATAACCGTACGTCCTCGAATTGGCCGACACTGGCGTAAAAGTAAGGACGGAAAAAGCAAACCGCGAAAGAGTTGGAAGAGCCTTTACCCCAGAACAGATTGCAGGGATAATAAAAAAAAATTAAAAAACTATAGGTTTCCAAAACTTGATCAAGCATGATAGTAGTTTATTTGATTCGAGTATTAATTGATATTGACTTGTTATTGATTTTAACAATATTTGCAAACAAAATCAATATTTCGACAGAATGACGTACATAATTATGAGTACACAATACACGTGCAGTTCCATTTCTGAACTACTAACCTTAAGCGTGTAAACGCCCCTTAAGGTTTACCCATGGCAATAAATAAATATTTCGCTGTTGGTTTTGGCCAGTCGATTGAAAATTTCGATAATAGATATTTCAATATCGAATAAGGGATATCGATTTATAGGCTTCACCAGAAGTGCAATTCAATTTTCGGATAATTACTTTTAGGCATAAAATCCAATTTATTTATTATTGTTCAATTTATTTGGAGTTTGAGATCTCATATAGCTGCGCTGATTTTATTTGTTATTTATCAATGTTTATAGCGGTCAGCTCAACAGGACCTAATTTCGCGAGCATCATACTTTTTCGAAACTTATCGCAGAGGGCGATTCAAGGATTTGCCGCCGAGGCTAATACTTGTACCTGTGAAAACATTAAGCTTTTCACGAGAAATAACAACAAAATGTTCGGATACCGCCTAAATATAAGAGGACCCTCTACCACGTAGTATGGTAACCACATGCATCAAGAAATATCGGTTGGAACTTGTTTCTCTTCAAAAAATTGCATGGCCTTGCAGCAGCCTGTTTCTTCAACTACAAGAAACACCGCACAATATACATAATTACAAACGGACAATTCTCCGTATAAATAATTGTATTCTAACAGTAAAAGAATATGCAACAATAGTCTTTTCATATAAAATCGGTACATAGAACAAAGCAAATATTATACACAAAACAAAATTGATAAATTTTATTAGCATACCGATTTTCATATCAACCAAATTCGTTACCAATAATAAATTATCATCAAACGAACAATATTGTAATGGTATCATAGATGACACCATAATTCTCGTGATAACCAAGACACAGAATATTTATATTGCATGGTAGTTGTTAAAATCTTATTATAGATGCCCACCATCACCATTAAATGATTGTGATAACCAAAGACACAATTATTTAATACCAGTCAACATGATGGCGGGGCAATTAGAACAAATTAAATTTAATGTTGCAATATTTTCCATGTCAATAATTCAAACAAATTGGTAACCGAAAAAAACCAGATTTGGTCGATGCATTCAATATTTTATTGCCTTGTTTACCAAAAAAAAAAGCGAAAACACTGGATCAATCGAATTTTTATTGCATCCAGCTTGCACTAAAATTTTGTATAAAAGTTATACAAAATTTTGATATTTTTCTATTCAATTTTTAATTCTTGAAGCCGCAGCAGCAGCCGAAGAAATTATTAACTTTTCTTAATAAAAAGTTCTTTATAAATTTTCAAAATTTAATTAACTTTGTTTTTTTATTTAGTTTTAATTATTATTATTAATTTATACTAAGTGCTCCGCTCATCTATCGACGCACTCCACTACTACATCCGCTTTTCACTTCAACCTCAACAGTCTAATAAATCAGGGAGAAGTGTCCTATGGACTTACGTTGCCATCTTAGCCTTGCGATTTCATTATTGATTGGACTAAAACACATTTTGGAATTTCAAGCGATGTTAATATGCACTGCCGACCACTTTTCTATAACAATGTATAGAATAGGTGACATGGAGCTTGCAACGATTAGTATACTGAATTTATGAGAATGGGTGATGTAAGAGTAAATAAGAAAGAGTGTACATAATAACTCATTTTCCTTAAAAGCACTTCAAATCGATTGATTTTTAAAAATATCTTTTTTAAAGTGTTAATGTGTTAATTTTTACAAATGAGCTCGGATTGTAAATTTGGGTTATTATTCGCGCGGTACAATTTTATGTCTTATCGGACACAATGTTATTGATTGATCCTGAATCGATTTTAACACAATTCTAACTAATAATAATAATTATGAAACTGAGACTGTCGACTTTTAATTTGTAATATTTGAATGCTTCGAAAAATCCGTATCTCGCACTTGCTTAAAAATATCCCGTCGTCTAATGGTCGTATAATGGTTATTTGTGATATTAATTTAAATAATATATTTTAAATTAGCCTACTAATTTAAGTATTTTCATGCAAATCTCGCTAATTAATTACATTTTTTACAGTTATTACAGTTTTTTACCGTAATTAATCATTATTTACATTATTTACGTACAAATGTAAAAAATTATTTTTTACGCGTAATTGCACATACAGGGTTGTAGCATACATGCACATTAATGTTTGAATCACTATGTGTATAATGAATACAGGATGTGCACGTGGAACATTCGGATTAAAAAGATAAGTGTTTTTGATTTATTAATTGTTATGTATTTCCTTGTGAATTCGTGAAACTGGTAACAGTTTCTGGTTTTCAGACCAGTGTGAAAAGCCACCTGAACGATGACATTTCGTCCAATACAACTACAAAGCGGACACAGTGAACTTACGACGAATTAAACAGCAACAGTTTTGATGTTAATACAGACAAATTTCACACACTGTTCTATAACGGAATAGATTTATTTGTCACCACTGCTGCCACTAACCTAAACCATTATCCTCCATGGTATGATAATAAACTAATAAATCTGAAAAATAAAAAGGCAAGGCTTATAAAAAGAAACTCAAATGTTACCAAGCTCGGAGTAAACATAAACTCACCAACAACATGCATCCAACAATACGAAATCCACTATCAAACCAAGTTCAAAAGTTATATCTTTTGTCTTCAAGATAAAATAATGAATAATCCGAAATACTTTTAAAGCTACTTTCAAATAAAGCGTGAGACTAACGGTTACCCGGAACATGTGACATTTGAAGGACCAACATCTTATGATCCACAGAAGACATCGATAAATACATAAAACCAAATGATAGTTTAAAGAAGGATGTGGCACGGATTGTATACCAGCCTCATTATTAAAAAACTTCAAAAATTTGGTAACAAATCTGTGCCGTCTTTTCAATCAATCACTGAAACAAGGCATTTTTCGTCAGAAGTGTAAAATAACAAGAGTAACACTAATATTCTAAATTGGAACACGGAATGATGTTTCATGTTATAGAGGTATAACGTCAATTTCATCAATTCGGAAGTTATTTAATCTAGTAATATGCAATTCATTCAGAACCGATTCATTCAGAACTTTGCTAAGGCCTTTGACTCCATCAGTCATTAGAAAACCTTAGAATGCTTGAACAAATTTGGGTTCTGCAGTCCGTTTGTAAGCTGGTTTAAATCATACTTAAACAACCGCTCTCAATACATGGAAATTGGAAAGAAACTGCATGCATTTGAAGGCCTAGGGGTTACTTTAGTTGAAAATATCACATCGAGCAGTGCATCGCTAGAACGACCTATATGTTTGGCTTTATTATACGGTGGACTAGGGATATTGAATATATTGAGGCAATGAAGATATTGTACTTCGCATACGTCAGATAACAACTTGAGTATGTTACTAATATATGGTGCTCTTTCTACAATGAACATATTTGTAACATAGAGAGTCTCCAAGCGAAGTTTGTACGTCACTTATCTTGGAAGAGTGTCTGGAAATACGGCAAAGGGTTACTCTACCACGTTAACCTGAATAAACTACCAGTATACCGCACTACCGGCTGTAGAATCTACAATATGACAACCCTGGAAAACAGAAGAGAGATTTTTAAATGTTAATTTGTTGGCAACATCTTACTGGATGAAATCGATTCACCAACGTTACTTGAGTCTATTGGAATAAAAGCACCAAGCAGAACCTTAAGAAATTCTTTTTCAAGTAGATAAACACAGGACAAATTATGGTTACCTCGAACCGGTAAACATGATGTGTACGAGTTTTAACATAATTGACCATCCTTTTGATTTTTGCCTAAGCAAAGACGGTTTTAAAAGTAAATTGTTGAGTGTCCGACTATTTAATTATTTTTTGACAAGAAAAATATTTAATAAACACATTTCTTTATTCACTTCTTTTTTGTTTTGCAAAAAGATTTTTGCGAAACAAAAAACAAGTGAATAAAAATAAATGTGTTTATTCAGTGATAGCGTGTTTCGTCAAGTGCCTTCAGCAAATAGTGTTAAAAATAAGAACAAATATATTTTCTTTGTGTTTAATTTTTTGTATGTTGTAAATTTACCGACCAAAGGGCTCAGTAGTTAGAGCGTCGGTATTTGGATCAGGAGGTACCGGGTTCGAAGCCCGATAGGGGCCAGATGCAAAAGGGATTTTTCAGCATTAGATTACGATCGAAAATGGACACAACTTTGACCCCCGGAGTGCAGAACTAATGGGTCGACCCATCTTCCATGCAAGTACTATAGGCTGGTATGGAGCTATGCAATGTGTAGATGGTTCTACGAAAAACCGGACCTATATACGTACTTCCTCGAATTGGCTGACAAACTGCGAAAGAGTAGGACGGGAAAAGTGAACCGCGAAAAAGTCGGGAGTGCCTCAGAACAGATTAAACATAATAACGAGAAATCAAATTTGTAGATTTTTTTCTAAAATCAATAAATAAACAAATAAATTCATATTATTAGCTCAGACAACAAACAATCCACAAGACCAGAAAGAAGTCGTACAAGATAGCTTGGTTTACAGATCCATGTAGCAATGCTATATAGAGCTGAAAGAGATAATAATGTTTGCTCCTGAGAGGCTTTAATATTATCATCCAACACAATTTTACGCGATCGTAATTGGCGCCCTTGATTATATATTTTTATTTATATTTTTATATTACAACTGATTTACAAATCAATTAGTAATTTATCTTTCTTAAATAAAGATTCAGATTTGAGGAGCAGTAACCCAATGGTTACTCCCGTTTGAATTTACATACTATACTATATTTCTCTGTCCTAATTAAATACAACTGTCCAGTTCTAAAGGTTTCTGCCTTTGAAGTTTTCTTACTATATTGGTGGTGTCCAACAAACTTCGTATGTTTGCATTTTGGCGCCGAGAATCCGCTGAATGTGTTTCTTCGCATGTTTTTTTATTTCATCACTGACATATTCCATGTTTAAGTCCCTATGTAAGTTATCATTTCTGAT
This sequence comes from Nephrotoma guestfalica, assembly GCA_963691935.1. Classification (NCBI taxonomy): domain Eukaryota; kingdom Metazoa; phylum Arthropoda; class Insecta; order Diptera; family Tipulidae; genus Nephrotoma; species Nephrotoma guestfalica. Next base: position 152,231,677 of record OY829914.1, on the reverse strand, counting down.
GTATGAATGAAATGAGGCAATGAAAACATAGTATCATTTGTGTATTTGTCTTCTTGGTAAAACCCCAAAGTTGAATACCATAGGTACTGGTTTAAGTATTTGCCTATATAATCGAATTTTATTGCGTATTGTAAGCTCAGAATTTTTACCTATATCAGCCAATACATTTTCCTATATTTGATGTTCAATTCTTCTTGTTTTCTTTTTAACATGCTCTTTCCTTCTAAGCTCGCAATCAAGAGCCATGCCAAGGTATTTGGTTGTATTGGCATTTGGAACACTCCTTGAATTATAGCCTGGACAGACCGCGGATTAGTTAAACTGGTTTAGTAAATTTCAATCAAGCACCCTATGGAAAAACTTGAATTTGCTAGTAGATTTTTGATTTTTTCGTAGTATGTCGAACTGAATTGAATTTTATTTCCTAGAGAACTTGACCAAATTTTGCTAAACCAGTTTAACTAATCCGCAGTCTATCCAGGCTATTAAGTTCCACTGGAATCTAGTTACCTTTCTGGTTTGTGAAGTTTACGTGAACTGATTTTGCTTCGTTAAGGCTAATACGTCATTTCTTTGTCCAGCTACTCACTGAGTTGGTTGCTTGTTGAAGTTTTGTCGTTGCTTCTGATATACTCTTCCCAGTTGCCAGAATAGCTGTATCGTCTGCAAATGTTGCTATGGTAGCACCTTCTGTATTTGGCATATCTCTGGTGTACATAATATACAATATAGGTCCCAGTACACTACCTTCTGGTATGCCTGCTACTATTCTCTTTATTTCAGAGTACTCTTCGTTATATTTTACACGGAAATGCCGATCTGCAATGTAAGATTTAAGAATTTGATAGAACTGCTTAGGTAGATCTCGATGCAATTTAAATTCAAGTCCATGGTGCCAAACTTTATCGAAAGCTTGTGCTACATCTAAGAGGATATTGGAGCATATTTTCTTGTTCTCAAGTGTGTCCTCTATTATGTCCGTTTCTGTGAACTTATTCTATCGTAGAGTGATTTCCCTAAATTCAAATTGGTATGGTGGAATTAAATTTCGTTCTTCTATTATTGGCTTGAGCCTCTTGAGCAGTAATTTTTTAAATAATTTTGAAATGACAGGAAGTAGTGAAATCGGCTTGTGCGACTTTTTGTCATTTGCTGATTTGCCTGGTTTAGGAATCATAATTACTTCAGCAACCTTCAATTGCCGTGGGATATATTTTAGTCTGAAGACAGCATTGATTATTTGAACCAATTTTCGTAATCCCTTCTCGGGAATGGCTTTTACGACTTGGCCAATAATTCCATCATAACCTGGAGCGTTTTTCGCATTTAAATTGTATTTGATCTCATCTTTCAATTCCTGTAATGTTACAGATCGTATATTATGTTCATTAATTTTGCTGACTGTTGTTGTGTTTTCATCTGCAGTTTGCCGAGGTAAAGATTGAAAGGTTTCTTCCAAGTGAGCCGCAACTAAAGTAGCTTTTTGCTTGTCACTTTTGGCTCAGGTTCCTTCCACATTTTTAATAGGTGGCACATGCAGTTTGTTTCTTTTTAATCCATTTGTTGCTTTCCAAAGAGAGTAATCAGTGTATTTATGTTCGGTGAGACCACTTAAGTACTAGTTAATAGTTTCGTTCTTAAGTTCTTTTATAAGTTGTTTCAGTTTATCGCACAGATAATTGAGAATTTTTTTGGGGGGACGCGGGCGCGCGTGTCTTTTCCAGCTCTTTCTTCCAGGCGTCCTTGATTGACTTGGGAGTTAAATTATAATTCAATTTCATAGCAATACCTTTTGTTTGCAAATTCTTGTATACGGTATAAAATCTAAACTGTTGAGCAGAGAGTTTTATGATGTTATATTGGTTTGGCTAAAGCTGAACCGGTTATCTGTTGTACTTATTTTGAAGAATATATCAAATAATGTGATAAAACTGAAATCGATCATATGTTAACTAAACAACTTTTACAAATAACAAGTAAGTAAAGTTTCTGTTAGTGATTTAAAACAGATATAATTGAAAGTTATCCAACTTTTATTTTTAAAATTATCCTGTTAACCAAAGTTTATTACGTACTATAATACGTAAGAGTAAAAGTGCATGTAAGGGTTAAAATGTTGTAATGGTTGATGTTTCAAATTTACCTCCCTAAAAGTATTGAATTATGTGGAAATAACCTGTTGAAATATTAAAATAAATTTTTACTAAACATCAAAATTCATTCTCAAATCAATAGTTAAAAGGAAAAATTTGCCAAAGAAAGATTATTAAATATGTCCAGCTGCTTCTACTGGGAACCAAACCAACCAAACTTGCATTAGCTTAAAGTAAATTTATTTAATAATCCCGTGAGAAGACTAAATTCAGTTTTAACACTTATCACCGTTGGCTGTTGAATAAGCACATCGAATAACTATTATCTTGTTACTGTGGTACAATAAATTAAAATTTTCATTTAAAATGTCATAATGTTTGGTTTTATAGGGATGTTTAGATCAATTCGTATTTGAATATTTAAACGGTTAATATATATAAAATACTAAGGTCAAAAAACGCTAAAAACATCACTTAATTGTACATACATACATAGACACAAACAAATTAGATTATATCAAATTAAATGAATACAAGCTTTAATTGATTTTGTAAAACTTAAAAGTACTCATCTAATTGGTTAAAATAATATTTTAGGGCGGAAATAAGTATGCTTATAAATTCATGAAACCTGACGGAATGACCGTATTTAATGGTCAGTTTAAATATAAAAATTTTACCACCACAATAAATTTCAATTAACGCCATATTGCTTAAAATGATTAGTTTCTGCTCAGTTAAGTTTATACGGTTGGCTAGTATTGTATGTAACCCCACATAAGATAAATATGTATAGACTTAAATACCTGCATTTCTATTATAAATTTTTAATTTATTTTGTTCATTTATAATATTGCAATACAATTTTATTGTAAATTTTTTGATAATCCGACTAGAAACAACAACAAACTGAATATATATAATAATAAAACCATTTTGTCGCTTACCTTTCAGGTGAAAATTCAAAATTACCATGAAAAGAGAAACAAAAAACCAACATTAATTTATTTATTTACACTTTCTTATATAATATTTTGTGTTCTTCTGTAAAGAAATTAAATAAAATAACAATACACTGCACAAAACGGTAGCTAAAGAAATTTCGAAGAAAACCAAAAAGAAACATAAAATAATTGTAATAAATTTTGATGAATTTTAATGATTGTAGGAGTTGAGAAAAAATGGAGAACTAAATTTTCCTGATCTCAAATCATGATTTAAATAATTTTTATGAATTTTATTTTATGATAAAGATTTTATTTTTTTATATCCATTTTATAATATTTTAAAACATAAATTTGATACGATAAAAACAAGAAAGAAGCATTTTTCTAAGAAGGAAAAAGGAAATGATGTGTATTTTAAAAAAATAAACGAACATAATAATTCTGAAGAGGACGCAAGTGTCAAAATGGAAAATTTATTAGAGTTTTTCATTTAAATTTATATACATAGCAAGTAAATACAGTAAATTTATAAAGAATAAACTTATTGCGTTTAACCACATATTAATTTTATTTTTTGAAATAAAATGCTGCTTATTTATTTTCAGATTATTTTATTTGATTAAAAACTATAAGAAAATTAAATTATTTTATGAATTCATGTCAGAAATGTTTTGAATATATTATTATGTAGTTTTTTAATACTACTGCATGACAGGGTTACCAGATTTTCAGTTAATTTTATAATGCAGTATTTTGAAATAAGGATTATCATATGAAAAACATGTAGCATTGTACTCTAAATTTATATTAAGTTTTAAATTGTAAAATCAAGCCGATAAATAAGTTCCGACGCCAAAGTGATTATATTTTTATAATAAATTCAGACGTTCATAGAAAAGATGGAAAGTTCTCACCAAAAAATAACGGAAATGTTATATTTTATATAAATATAAAAGAAAGGTATATTACATATATGACTGTAGAGTAAATAAAATAATACATTATTAAAAAATATCTAGTGAGATATTACCGGGAACTGGTAAAACACATTTTCATTGTGCTGCGAAAATTCAGCGACCTTAGTTAATCATATGGAATACAAACATTTCACCCAATTTTGAAAGACGATCCCTTTAGTATCTCCTATCTGGATATATATTTTTTTAAATCTGCGCTCATTTGACAGTGGATTTAGATATATTTTTGATCGTCATCTTTGTTGATAATAAATTATTGATTTAGTTTATTTGGGAAATTAAGAATACACCAATGGGTTTAATAAAATTATTTTAATAGATCAAACGAATATAATTGTATGGAAAATTGAAGTATCGGAGGAGGGAAATTTTATAAAGTTACATAACAGTGATGTTGTCGATTCCTGTTTAAATTAAATTGTGCAAATTTTCATGATTGCTTATGGAAGCATACAAGCTAGGAATCACAATGGCTATAACCGAGTTTGCTAATAAATTTGATATTTCAGCGGATGTTTGAATTTTTGAAATTATAAATGGCTTGGAGCTTACAGAATAAAATTTAAATGCAGACAAGTACTGCTGTACTTAGATAGTTTTTGTATTTTCGGGGTTCATGGCACTACTTTAATTAAATTATTTTCTAGGTTGTTCGGGAGACTGTAAATTGGTAAAAGTTTTGGTTAACTTGTTCTAAGTTGGATAACTAGTTATCGCTGGTTGTCAATTTTATGAGTGGAGTAAATGGTTAATCATTCATAATAATGAAGTTTGTTTTCAGGAGATTTACCAATTAAAATTTTTAGGGTCGTGATTGCGCCGCGGCGTATCCGGGATCCCTGCTTAGTCTTGGCCGTACATTCTAATCAATCAATCAATCAATTTTTGATCGTCATCTTCTATTTCCGAAACTAAGTTTAAATGTCGAGACATTGATTTTCTGTATATTATGTAAACTCTTTACTGTAAAATTGTGAGAAATTTATAAAAGATATTATTATTAATAAATCGTATTTATAAAATTTATAAACCTGAAATTACCATTTGCTCACCATTTATTATGCGGAAAATTAAATTGTTTTACTAAAAGTAATGTAAACCAGGAGACACATAAGGTAATTGATAAACAATAATCGTGAAAATACGGCAGTCGTGTTTCTAAATGATTTTTTTTATTCACTACAACTTTTTACAGGTACTCTGCTCTTTCGAAAGCAACCCTCGAATATTGGTTTGTTGAGTTTAAACGTGGCTGAACAAACATCGATTCGGTCGCCCGAAATCAGCAGTCATTTCAGAAAAGATAAACGAAATGCACAAAATCGATTTGGAAGACCTTAAGTTGCGTGAGATAGTTGACACTTTAAAGATATCAGAAGGCAGTGTATAAATATTTGACAGAAATATTTCTCTAAAAGAAAGCTCTGTTCAAATTGGGTGCCGCACTTGCTCACTTTGAACCAAAAACAGCAGCGTGTCTATGATTCACAGCGCTGTTTGGAGCTGTTAATAAACAGGTCTTTTTGCATCGATATGTGACAATAGATGAACCATAGATCTGCCCTTACACTCCGGAATCAAAACGACAATCAGCTGACTGGATAGCAGCCGTTAAAAGGCGTCCCAAAAACACATGAAATACCATCAACAGCGAATATTACAAGGCGTTATTGGTGCGTTTGACATAAGAGGTTGCTAAATACAAAAGATAAAAGTACTTCACAAGTTGTTGGATACGATGATACCACGATGAATTGCATGAATTGAGATTGAATTGCTTCCACATCCACCGTATTTTCCGAATCTGGGTCCCAACGACTACTACTTGTTCGCAGTCCTATAAAAAATTGCTTCAGGGAGATTTGCCGAAATAAACGCCTATTTTGAGTCCAAAAATAAATCGTTAGAATGGTACATTCATTCATTCTCAAAGAAAACGATGTTGATGAATAATGCCATATTTTGCAATAAATTGGGTTTTAGTAGTTAGCCTCGGGACTTAATGATGGACGAGTTATATTTTTACTATAAAGTTATCAGTATACTAAGTAAGTTGTTAGTTCAAGAAAAAAAATCGACCAAATGCTAGTCGTACTCGTACGTCGATGGATCCGTATTATCTACTGTAAGGACAAACATTATTTTATTTTATTTCTTAAAAAAGCTTGATCTCTCTCGCCCGAAAGCATTAACTTTTTTATTTTATGTCACTTTCGTCCTACCCGAGTATCACCTTATTTTCGACTTATTTCGACATCCTCTAAGGTTGATAAAAGGAAACGCAGAAAGTTGTTGTCTAAGAATAATATCTAAAACGTGTCGTGTTTTTACGAAGATTTAAAACAAAATTTTATTTTACTTGTTTTATTTGATGTTGGTCGGGCACACAAGGAAATGATATTTTGTTCGCATACACTTTAAGAGACAGTTATTCAAATAATCGGTTCGTATTGCAGATAAGTATTCGAATAACCTGTCTTATATCTTAAATTGTCCTTGTACGCTACAGTTTTACTTTAAAATGTAAATTTTTCTTGAACGAAAAAAAATCTGCATTGAGCAGTGGGAGGGATTCGTACTCAGTAGTTATACTCAACTAAAAAAATATAGTGAAAATACAGTCATTTTTTTGTTTTTGTTTTATTAAGTTCTTTTTTAATCCTGTTAGTTATTATATAGTAATGTGCACTACCCCTATTTCTTAAAATTACTTTGAAATTTATCTCTTTACAAAAATCTATAAAGATTTTGAGTAGGCCAAGGAATTCTCAGTTTAGGCTACCTAAACCCAATCCCTGTAATCAGCTCTTCGTTGGATTCGTACTGTGTGTACCCTTCATATACTTTGCGACTTAGTCATATTTAAATTAGGTGAATATGGTGGCCGCACTAAGAACTCTATGTTTTCACTCGCAATCCACAACTTTACAGCACGGGCCTATTGCGTTTAGGCGCAGTTCTGTCTTTTATTATTTATTAAATATTGAAATTGGAGCACTGAGAATTTCTCGTGAAACTGTGGACATGCTGGCTGTTCTGTGGTTCTGTAAGTTTTATTTTATCTTGCGACGTTAAAGCTAATGCAGACTTCACTTTTCTAATAGTAGCTCCCATATGTTGCATGACCCTTTACATAATTTGCATGCCCCTTTCGCTATCTGCAGTATTTAAAATATTTCCTATCATAATTCTGATCAGCTATTAAACGCTTATTTTAAAAATTATTCAAAAACTTTTTGGATGCGTATATTCAATTGGACAGACAAAATGCGTTTAATATGAATAATATTCCAAAAACACAAAGGAAAGTGCAATTAGATTGTTATGACGAAATATTTATTCATTATTGTTTTGCTATGAACTAATTTCTCACTCATCTCAGTGAAAATATTTTGCTTCTCTTGCGAGGGATTACAGTAAATATTACATTTTAAAGAAAGCGCGACTAATCTAGAGACTCGCAGTATATGTAAAATGACATACTCAAAGAGACATACAAATTCGAAAGAAGATCCCTAAACAAATATACAAATTGTGATTTAATCTAAATTCTTCTAGCATGGTCTATTTATGAGATCATGCTAGAAGAATTTAGATTAAATCACAATTTGTAAATTTGTTTAGGGATCGCGTAACAAAATGTACGAAATTAAAATGTTGTTAAATCATTTACACGACTAAAATCAGGTTATAAAACGGACATTTACTGGTCTGTTTTATAGTTTCTGGTACATCACCCAAATATCCGTAGTCAACTGGTGAATAACCTTGCGAGGGTTAAGCGGGTGGAAGAAGGGACAGCAACTTCTTGCGTGCTCTTAATAGTTATAGCTGACTTGGTAATAAAACCATACAAAACGGTGGGTCGAGTGAAGGGTGAAACATATCGCCAATATATGATCTTCATATCAACGATTTTGGATTATATAAAATTATATAAAACAGATTTTTTCCAATTTCTATTCGCATATTCGACGATTTCACACTTTAACCGTAACATAATACATTCGTTACAAGGTTAAACCTATATGTTTAAAACTTACTTATTTATAAGGAAAATTTTTGTAGTGCCCGCAACCAGAATATTTTTCTCGAAATTTAAATACCTTGAGAACTATTTAAAAGAAAATGTTAAAAAATATATTTGTTTCTTAAAAGACGTTTTATATTGACACTCCATATGATTGTTTCTTGGGAAATACTGTCACTTGCACAATTATCAGAACAAACTCCATATACGATCCACTAGATACATAAAAAAAAATTAATAAGTTTAGAGATAATGCTTGTGTCAGCTGACATTAGAACAATTATATTTAAAATAAAATTGATGACAATATAGATTTTCTTTAGGTGACATTCGTTTAAGGACCTAAGTCTGCGGTTTTGAAAATATCTCCATATTTGCGATGACAATTTCACAATAAGTTCAATTAGTATCAGTAAAGGAAAGTAATTATAGATAAACAACGAGCATCAACATCTCCAAAATCGGAATTTGAATTTGCATACTCGCAACGAGCATCAACATCTCCAAATATCGCATTTCGGAAGGTTACGTTTACGTTTTTGAAAATTTAATATGAATTTGATAGATAAACGCAATTTGCGGTTTGAAACTACTGTCAGATGATACTCGTACCAAGTTGTCATTAGCTGGCAAAAAATCGGGACATGTACAAACAAGTAACTGCAGTCATCATTCTGTTCAAGACAGACGCACCAGGAATCTTGAACATACCCTATTATGGCCTTCCTTGAAGATAAAGCGGACTTTGTTAACCTCAAGTTACGTTCACAAATGAAGTACTTTGCCTTTCGGCAGGTAGAGGAAGTCCGCTTGCGTTTAGCTTGGTAATGAATGTAGATCTTAATAGCTTTCTTATCACTATTAAATATCCAAAAACTTTTGTTGTCAGCTGTACTTATTGTTTCGGGATACGGAGGTATTACACATTCTTCGTTACCCTAATTTTTTAACCAACGACACCGTGTCACCGAACCCAGGAGTAAGCCTCAAGCGCGGGGCTTGAGGCAGTCTGTAAAGGGGAAATCCCGAGCAAGCCGAATGCAAGCTAAGGTTGGCTTTAGATTGGCAATCATGCTAATCAATAAAGAATCCCGGGATTTCTTTGCAGAATAAAATGGAGTGATCAACTTCGGGTTCAAGTCGACCACTCTTAAAGTATATAAGAAAGATGAAGTCGATACGGGTGCGGAAGACCAGCCTGGACGAGATGGCGAACAGACCCAGCGGAAGACGATCAAGCGGGCAGGGGACGACCGAGGAAGCGCTGTTTCGGGCGCGGAGAGTTTGGTGAGTAGAGATAGCCTCCTCTCTCTTGAGTCTGATGGGAACATCCTGTCGGGCTCTTGACGAGAGGCGAATGGCCTCCGAAGCAACGAGCCAGATGGTACTATCCCGTTGCAGGGAGTGCAGGAAGAGGTGAGTAAGGCATAGGTCAATGTTGAGTATTGTACAAATAAATCTGCATCACACGAAAGCTAACTCGGAAGCTCTTGTTCTTAGACTGACTAAGTCAGTCGGTGTTGGTGTTAATCCAAGAATCTTGGATCAATAATAACAACATCTATGGCCTCAGAACAAAGTGGTATAAATTATTATACTCAAGAAACTCTGAGAAGTTCAGATCGTGTATTTTAGTGAAAATTAATTTGAATATTTTTCTTCTTCCTCAATTTAGTAGCGGGGATGTTACAGCGATGAGCGTTGAGGTTGGCTGTGAAAAATTATGGCTAGCCTCAGCATATATGGATCGCGAAAAAGAGGTTTCGCCGGATAACCTAGGGGAACTGATCCGGGTAGCAGGTCAAAGAAGGATAGGTAGAACAAATATGGGAAGACGTTGGAGGAATTCTTGCCGCCGGAGGTCCCTGGACTTCCGGCGATAATAGAAGAATTATATTGCATGGTTGATTTTGTCACAAAGGCATGTAATCTTTCATTTAATGCTACGTGCCTCATGATAGAGCCTAGGGTCAGGTAGAAACCGACGTGGTGGACCACGGATTTGGGAACCTATCGGAGGGCGTGTAGGACAGCTTTTAATAAAGCCAAAAGCACAAGGGAGGTTCAGGATTGGGACCCCTATAAGGAGGACTTAAAAAGTACAAAAAAGAGTTGCGGAAGGCACAAAAGGGTCTTGGAGACTTTTCTGTTGTAGAGTGGAAGAGGTCTCTGAGGCTCCTCGCCTGAGGAAAATTCTATCTACTAACCCAGCCAGTCCTAGTTATTTAATTAGACCGGACGGGTCATGGACAGCTTCAAGTGCGTAATCATTGGAGCTTCTCATGGAGACCCATTTTCCGGGAAGCTTTGATGACATGATGGAGCCTGGAGCACATCGAGGAATACCTTCCACAGATATGAAGGGCATCGTGGACAGGGAATGAATCAGGGCGCTGAACGGTTTTAAGCCTTATAAATCGGCGGGACCGGATCGGATTGTACCAACAGAGATCCAAAGGAACTCGGCAGTCATCCTCCTATGGCTGGAGGTTATCTTCGAGGGATGCCTGAAACTGGTTTATGTTCCTAAGACATGGATGGAGGTCAGAGTAGTCTTTATCCCGAAATCGGGAAAGAGCTCACATGCTTGTCCAAAGAACCTGAGGCCTGTTACTCTATCATCCTTTCTGTTGAAAACCTTGGAAAGGCTGGTAGATCTAGTTATTCGAACAAAAATTGAGCCAAGAAATTGGGCAATGTCGCAGCATGCGTACTGTAAGGGAAAGTCGGTGGACAGAGCTTTGCACGATCTAGTACGCATGATTGAGAAATCAATTTAGTAGCAAGAGTTGTGTACGGCAGCATTTCTGGACATTGAGGGTGCAAGAATAATGTAAAAATGGAAGCGAGCATGGAAGGATTGTCATTTTTGAAGGTGGACTACCCTATACGTAGGTTGATAAACCAGATGCTTGTAAGCAGGATTATTACCTCAAAACTGGGCGAGTCCACCATTAGAAGACGGGTGGTTAGAGGTACCCCGCAAGGTGGTGTAATGTCCCTCTTTCTTTGGAGTATAGTGATGAATGGATTGCTGTTGGAAATGGAGAGAGAGAGAGGGGACAGGGGTGGTAACGTATGCAGATGGTATAGTGATAGCCCTCTCGCAAACATCTGGATACGATTAGGGATGTTATGCAGAATGCACTCCTGATCGTTACGAAATGGGCCAGCAAATGTGGAGTAGGTTTCAACCCTTCCAAGACGGAGCTGGTACTATTTATTAAGAAATACAAAATTCCAGTAGCTAGCTCTCCTACCATGAACGGCATTAGATTGGCTTTTGCTGGCAGAGCGAGATTTTTAGGCATAATCTTGGACAGCAAGTTCAGCTGGAAGACCAACAATATTGAAAGGGTGAATAAGGCTAATGTAGCCATTTACTCGTGTAGGAACGCCAAAGGTAAGAGATGGGGTTTGAAACCAGAGCTGGTACACTGGCTCTATACCGTACGGGGTGGGCGTGTGGTGGCCAGCTCTGGACAAGGTAACATATAAAGGGATGATGGAGAAGGTTCAAAGAACGGCATGCATTCTTATAAGCGGGGCGCTTAGGACAACACTTATACACGCGCTTTTTGAGGTTATGCTCCACCTTATTCCAATCGAATTTTTTGGTAAGCAGATGTCAACCAATGTGGCGACGAGACTCTTGTCTGTCTCTCAGTGGAAGTGTCTTCAGGCGGGGCACTCGACGACAGGTATATCACTACGGGAAGAACTGGCGCATCTAGATTATATTAAACCAACGTTGTGCTTCGATAAAGGTTTCCGAACCATCTGTCCTTCAGGAAAATCCTGGAGGAACGGATTAATACTGGAAAACGAGGCAGTGCAATTTTTCACGGACGGATCTAAGCTAGGTGGCAAGGTAGGAGCCGGAGTCTTCTATGAGAATTTTAATGTTAATATATCTGTTCGTCTCCTGACTACTGCAGCGTGTACCAGGCTGAAGTGGTGCCGATCGGGGAAGTCGTGACATGGTTGAAGCAGAACGTGGTATCCGTGAGAGATATCACAATTTATGTGGACAGTCAGGCGGCGGTCAGGTCACAAGGGGCGGTTTGTCTGAAGTCACGGGTGGCGCTGAATTGCCGATCATCTCTTAATGAGATGAGCGAGTATTTCAGAATAATTTAGAAAATGGATGATAATCACGTTGAAGACAAGTTCTGAAAGATTTAACCATTTTTATTATTGATTTTTAGTATGTCGATCAAAAATCTAAATGTGTAAATACAGTACGTGACAAAACATATAGACATTTTCAACATTTAAGTATTTAGCGGGAATGATTTTGTAAAACAATTTTCTTTTTAATTCATTAAACTTATTGATATATATATATTTAACTAACCGGCATAATATTTCGTGCCTTACCGTATTTTTAAGTACACGGTCTTTTTTCTAGGAAAATTTTCACTGTTGTTCAAAATACATTCTAAAATGTTCATTTTATAAGGTTCCGAAGCATTTAATGCAGAAACAAGTTTGTCATAAAAATATTTTGATTTACCTAACATCGTTTATTTTGCGTTTAAATAATCCAACCCAAAAGGCAGGATTATTTAAAAGCTCAACCACATTTATAAAGAGATAGGCAATATTTACTAATACTACTATTGTTTGTTAACAAAATCCATCTGTTTTCAAACTCTAAGAGATTTTACAATAACATGCAAGTTTTGTTGTAGACCCATTAAAATAAGTTAATTTGATACGTAAAAATACTGCTAACGAGAGGTTTATTATTTTCGAGGTGTAACTCGAGATGTAATAGTTGTTTGTATACTTAGGCTGCATGCCAAACTTATGGTAATAGTGAATGTTAAGTAAATTTTTCGGTAAATTCAATTATTTTTCAAAAACTCTATGGCTAACTTATCGAAAATCTGTCCTAAAACCGGTTTTTACCGTAGTAAATGATTTACCTTAAGTTTAGCATACAGCCTTAGAGCGCAACATAGTATTTTGCCGCTCGAGCGAAGTGTTTGTTGACTGAGGACTATTGAGGGCCAACAACTGCGCCAGGACAACCAAATCACTCGCGCTCGAGTTGCACAATATATTTTTTCTACGTCGTACAACAAAAATTACAGAATAAATTGAATTAATTCAATTTATGTTTTATTTATTTTCAAAAAGTAGCCGTAGTAGTAGAAAAATATTTTTGGTATATATGGTAAGCTAACAATAACGATAAAATCTAAATATTTCAAATTGTTTTGTAGTTGTCCTTATAGACGAGGTAATAAGTTAATTGTTTACTTGACTTGAAACAGACTAAACTTTAGCCGCCGCTAAAGTCAACCCAGTTTCACAGATTTGCCACTATCTGTTCAGTACCCCACGCGGCATCGATTACCGGAGTGGTGTGGGTTTAGGGGTACCTCAGATTGTGGCCTAGATTACCGCATTAAATAAAGATACCAAAAAAAAAGACTAGGGAAAGGTAGGAGTTGAGGTATCGCACCCCGAAGTAGCGGGTTGTATTTGTAAAATGTTTAAACAAAGATTTTACACTAACCTAACTCTAACTTTGTTTGGCCCATAGGCCCTAATGGGGAATGGGTTAGTAAAAAAAATGATAGTGGTATATGCTACCAAGAACAGCAGAGAGGAAAAGGGCCGCTTAGCGTCAACAATTTCCTTCTATCGTCCGTCAGTATCAACCCACTATCGTTATTTTATGGTTAATCTTAACGTCTTCCACTTCAAAACTTACCAAAGAAAAAAAAAACTGCCCGCAAAAAAAACTAAATTAAATAAAAAAAACAGAAACAACAAACACAGTTTATTAATTTCACTAACACTATCTTTATTTTATATAAAATCACCCCAAAAAAATAGAAACACTAAGAAAACCAAACTTTACTTAATCACACAAGAAAACAAAAAAAAAATAAATTTGACCACTCGATGGTCTAACTAAAAACTCACTGCCTCCAATGGCTAACCCCCTCCCAAATAAAACCCAAACGCGGTTTTGTAATTTTTCCCATCAGCAAATTGGTTGAGAGAGGGAAATATTTTTTGGTACATGAACTTGAAAATTCACTCTCAACCAATTTATAAAAAAATGGATATCAATTACCGCGCATGTAAAAAGTTTTGCATTATCGGTAAATTGACCATAACAACAAATGCAACATTTCCAATTTTTGCATCGGTCATTATCATTTACCTATGCACATGTGTATATAAAAAAAATAAACATTTCAATATGTGCATAAACGACATAATCACATTACGATCATGAACATATTTGAGTTCATTTAACTGCGAAAAAATGTGTTTTTGCTATTCACCGCTAGAGGCAGCACTATCACAAAAAGGAAATTTTTCAGCTGATATTTTTTGAAACCAGCAGAAAATTTTTGAAATTTTTAAGCAAATCAATAATTCTGACCAGCAGAAAGTTTGATGAAAAATCAAATAATTAATGAAAAAGAAGAGAAAACACGAGTATATGTTTAAACGTTTTGAAACGAAAAAGTAAATTTTCTTTAAAGAACGATTTGCGGTTGTATAAGGACTCTTAAAATATATTAAAATTATTATAATCATCATAATACAAATACAGGGCAACACAAAAAAAATCGCCTACGTTGAAAGCACTCCATTAATTTTTGAAGTCTTTTTAATGTGAAATGTGTTCAGTTTTTAACAAAAGTGTTAGAAAAACCCCCCTGTAACTACCCTGGGCTTATGATATTATGGTAGCTGAGATCATAATCTATATACATAAGCAACATAAGATTCATAACTGGCGTCAGTAGCGTTCCATAAACTCTTGAAGTCATTTTAATGTGAAATGTTTTCAGTTTTTTAACAAAAGTGTTAGAAAAACCCCCTGTAACTACCCTACGCTTATGTTTTTATGGTAGCTGAGATCATAATCTATATACGTAAGCAACATAAGATTCATAACTGGCGTCAGTAGCGTTCCATAAATTCTTGAATTCATTTTAATGTGAAATGTGTTCAGTTTTTTAACAAAAGTGTTAGAAAAACCCCCCTGTAACTACCATGGGCTTATGTTTTTATGGTAGCTGAGATCATAATCTATATACATGAGTAACATAAGATTCATAACTGGCGTCAGTAGCGTTCCATAATTTTTTGAATTCATTTTAATGTGAAATGTTTTCAGTTTTTTAACAAAAGTGTTAGAAAACCCCCCTGTAACTACCTTGGGCTTATGTTTTTATGGTAGCTGAGATCATAATCTATATACATGAGTAACATAAGAATCATAACTGGCGTAAGTAGCAGTCCATAAATTTTTGAAGTCATGTTAATGCGAAATGTTTTCAGTTTTTTAACAAAAGTGTTAGAAAAACCTCGCTGTAACTACCTTGGGTATTCGTTGATGAGGTGCTACTGACTCCAGTTAAGAATCTTATGTTGCTCATGTATATAGATTATGATCTCAGCTACCATAAAAACACAAGCCCAAAGTAGTTACAGGGTGGTTTTTCTAACATTTTTGTTAAAAAACTGAAAACATTTCACATACATATAATAACTAAAATTTTATGGAGTGTTATAAAGGTAGGCGATTCTTTTTTGTGTTTCTCTATTTGCTTTATGATGATTATGGTAATTTTAGTATATTTAAGAGTCCTTATACATACGCAAAACCTTAAAATATATATTTTCGCTTCTTTTTCATAAATTATTTGATTTTTCACAAAACTTTCTGCTGAGATTATAAAAGAATTATTATTTTCTGCTTGAAATTTTCAAAAAATTTCTCCTGGTTTCAAAAAATATCAGCTGAAAATTTTCCTTTTTGTGATAGTGCTGCCTCTAGCGGTGAATAGCAAAAATACATTTTTCTGCTGGAAATTTTCTGCTATCTTATACAGCATAAACATGACGGCATTACTTTAGAATCAGTTGAAGATACTATCTCTTGGGAAATTAGTACTATTGGGATAGGTCAGTAACAGAATTAGATAGAATATTGGAAAACAATCGTTTTGCGAGTTAAAACTCGTGTATAAAAGCCACTTCCCATGGTAGTTGTATAGGAAAATTAAGATTACGATCAAAAACGAAACTTAAGGCTTTGTGAGGCAGTTGTGATAGCATCTCAAAATCGCATTTTTTAGAATTTGGATGTTTTCCACTCATGTTTTATGATATTTAGTAAAGTGTCGATTCAAGAGTAAATGAGTCAACGCAAGATGTAACAAATGTCCTTTTTAGTTTTACCTTGCCATTTTGCCACCAAAAAAAACAAACCGTCTCTCATAGTTCAATTAAAATTAACGAACGGAACATATTTAAAGGCATTTCTATTATTTTTATAGCTTTTGATGTTGTAATTATTATTTTTATAGAGGTTCTGATTACCTTGGTTTGTTCTGGATAAATGTAAAGATAGATAAAGTTTGCGGTGGGTCGCATTGTCCCTTCAAATTTTATTTCTTGTAACATTTCTTTTTAAATTTATATTTTTATTTTGATTTAAAAAAACAATTACATTCAAAAACCAAAGTAATAAAATTTTCTTTGTAGTTTTTTTTAAAAGGGTTACAATTTTTCGGACTACTATTAAATAAATTTGTGCGTTCCATTTTGAACGCAGGTGTAATATCAACCTAAACATGATGCTAAATAATATGATGTGCAACTTGTTCTCTATCACTTTATCAATTAAGATGAAATCGAAAAATAGAATCATTTCCTCAATAAAACTTTTGTTTACATATCGTTATGTTTGTTAAAGAAACGTGACAATCATTCTTATTACTAAATTCATGCTCGTATATATCTTAGATGTTTGCTTATAGATTATAGTATTTCATTCAGAAAAATAAAACAATACATAATACTAAACATAAAAGCAATGGTCGTATTTTTACAAAAATTAATTTCAGTGTCAGATCTCAAACCGTAAAATCACTTCATAATTCATCTAACGCTTACCAAGAATTTTGATAACCAAACCAAAAACATATTTTTTTCAAGAATGAAATCATAATAAGTATACCTTTTAAAGATCATTTTAATGTGATAACATAGATTAAGTATAAGTAAAAGAAAACATTCATTTAAGATGATTGAATTGGTTGTGATAATGTTCGCGTGACAATAAAAAAACGTGCGTTCGAGACCGACGATCATGATATTTAAATTCCATCAAAAATTAATTTATTTGGCTGTATGCGATGATTATTTTCAACTACATAGTGTTTTCTTTTGTCTTTCTGAAATGCTTCCCTTAACTGAGAATATACGTAGAATACCAGAAGTTTTATATTATCAAGACATCTTTCATTTTTATTACTGTATAAGAACTAAAAATGGAAAGAATGGAAAGAAATTACGTACATATGTACTCGTATATGTATGTATTTAAGTATATTGTTATCTGAAAGATTAGTGTTTAAATTGTTTGGACATCAAAATTATTATTTGTTCGTTTGTACCCCCAAACTACCTGAAGTTTTATATATTTTTGTTTAACCTTTATTTTATGATCACAAAAATGATCATTTCAGGATGAAAATTATGGCCATGGATTCAACATAAACAGTAAATGTTTGATTTAAAAATACTATAAACAAATAAATAAAAAAAGTGATAGTGGGCAATAAAATAAGACGATTTATGAAACAACGATTTTTGTGGTTTGGAATTTTTCAAACAGAAGTTAAGCGCCACACAACCATACTATTCGTTATAGAAATGTAAACGGTAAAAAGTTGTTTAGTTATAAAAATGAATAGCTCAATCAATTGATGGCTTGGAGACAAATGCAACACCAACTTTTCTATAAATATTAAAGGTCGTTCAACCAAACACACATGTTGTTCATTCGAATTGCAATATGGATTCTGTATTAACAAATTTTAAACTGCAAACACTGACATATGGACGCACAAATAAATTTCGTGCTTAAAAAAATCGCACCCCTTAAAAGATTTATATCTATGTTTTTGCAATATTTGTTTTGATTTTTATTTGATTTATCGGTAACTAATAAACCAAAACAATCCATTTAAAAATGAATCGCAACGGTTCGGTCTCGTTCTATTATTATTTTAATTTAAAATTCAAATAAATACCACCCTTAGGTGTCGTTTATAACCTAAAACGAACAAAATAATATTCTTTACCAAAAAATAAATAAATAAATGAAGTGGGTGAATCTTCGACTATAAATAAAATCTTTGAAAAAAATAAAATAAAAAAATTCGCGAATTATTATTGCTTGTATTATTTTTATTTCATTTTAAGGGGTTGTCGCAATTTGTCGTTCCATAAAATTGTCTAAATTCGAGTACCTATCTTGTCTTAATTTTTTGTCGTTTTGTTTTAAATAAAAAACATAATAAAAACGGAATAATAATAATAATAATAATAACAGTAGTACTGCAATGAGAAAGAAAAATATGACACAAGGGATTTCTCCAAAATATATTCATGTTTTTGATCCGTTTTTATGGCTGTCTCGCTTGTTTCCGCGGTATTTCTTATTGAAATTTCCATTTCTTGTAATAAAACTAATCTTTTATGCAGAAGTGTATGTATTACGGATAAATGCCTTATAGGAGACAGAAAAATAAAAGGGTTTCTTAATTGTCCATAATTGTTGAAGTGTTTCGAAAGCAGATATCGTTAAGGATCATTATCCATTAGAGTTTGTTTTAATTCAACAATATTGCAATGACAATTTAGAAAATTAAATGTTGCCTTATGTTTTTCTCTAATATACGATCTTAATAATACTTATTTTCGTTTAGTTTTTCTTATTATCTAAGATGTAACTAATATATGAGTTATTATGAATTTCGGATATAGTATTCTGTCTCTCGTACTGTACGATGAAGGATCCCAGTTGAGCAGACGTACTGCGGATTTCATACAATAAACTTGGACAAAGGCAGTTGTTTATCCGAACAAGAGTAGTAAATGAATGAACGATGGGCATGTACTAACTAAGCGCAAATTTAATATGAAATATGAATCTGTAGGATACAAGATTTCGAAAGATTTTAGCTTTAACATATTTCAAATTGTACTGATCATTAAAGAATACTGAAACATCACAACATGTTAGTTTAATAATAGGAATAACAAAGACGTCATAACAACACATCATCACTGTTTTCATGACCTGTGCAATATTTGTTAACAGAAACCAAAAGATAGATAAATAAAACGTTAAATTTTGGAAACATTTAAGAGTACAATAAGTCAATTATTGAGATAAAACTTATTAAAAAAATAAGAAAATCCTATAAGCTACTTTAAATGTAAATGACCTGTTCCTAGAATAATTTAACTTCTGCACAAAACTAGCGAATTTAAATTAAAGCAACAACATACTGTGACTAATTCTATTCTATGCAGATTCCACTTGATGGTGGAATAGTGGTTAAGGTATACACCGCCAACTACTATCTTCCCAACGATCACGGGTTCGATTCGAGGCTAGTCGAAGTCTAAAATTTTGTTGGGCGATTATTATTCTGAACATGAATCGATGTTACCGGATCAAATATACCTCCAATACTGATATGAAACTGGATTTCACAATGGCATTATAAGAGGAATATTAGAATAACGAAAAAAGCTAAGTATGTATATTAAGCGCGAGCAATTTGGAATGCAAACAGTTGTGCTGTTTAATAGTGACCAATATAAAAGTTGAACAGTTTTATAAAACGAAACAGTTGTGATTAAGCACACCTCAGTAAAAGTAACAGTGACACAAAGTGATAAATAGTGAAATTGTCACCGGTGAAAAATTTAAATAAACAAATTTGTAAAGAAGCAAGTAAGTAAAGTTTGTAACTTTGTAAAAGATGAGAGTTTAATTTGAAAAATCTATTAAGAATCCGTTTTGAACACCCAAAATTCAAATCAATATGTAGTTAAGATTGTAGTATTTAAGATATAAATAAATAATGGTAATATATTTAGATTTAATGTTTTGTTTATGCATCAGTTTATGATGAAAAGCCTCAGCTTATCATAAAAGTACAGGTATTGATATCACTAAATTTATTTACATATATATTTATTAGTATATATAGAGAATTAATTTAGAAATATATTGTGCCAAAAAAGCAACTGGAACTGGCCATTTAAAAAGCCCACTTAAAGGGATCGTAAACATTTTTTGTCGCTAAATTGACATAACTGTCCTCTATCTTGACGTAAAGTTTGAGCGCAACCGGCACTTAGTTTGTTTACAGTTCCCTATTTTGTCAGTTCATCTCAAGTGTGTTTTGCGATTTTTATAATGAATAAAAATATAAGACAATGAATTTGTCTCAAATTTTGTATTGCAAATGAAATTTCGTGTGCTGAATGGTTCAAAATGTTACAGAAGGCTTACGGTGAATCGACTTTATCAAAAACACGAGCACACACATGAGCGGCACTGTGCATTCATAGCGATCAAGATGTGGTGGAAGATTTGCCTCGCTCTGGTCGGCCTCAATTGAAGTTAAAATCTATAAAGTGAAGGAAATGATGAAGGAAAATCGTCATTTAGGTTTGAAAGAGATAGCCGCTGAACTTTCTGTGTCTCACAAATCAATTCGTACCATTGAACACGATTATTAGGGTATGACACGAGTTGCCTCTCGACTAATTCCGAAAGTCCTGAATTTTCTACATAAACTCAATCGCGGTGATGAGCATCGGTGAAAACAAGCATCAAAATGGTGCCCCCCAACTGATCCGAAACCGAAAAAACCACGTCAAAGTCGATCAAAAGTTAAGGTATTGTTGACTGTTTTCTTTAATTATCGTGATGTTGCGCACTCGGAATTCTTGTCAGAAGGTTAGACGATAAATAAAGAATATTATTTGGGCATTATGCGTCGCTTGAGAGAGTAAATTCGTCGAAAAACGCCATGTTTCTGAAAGAAAATTCATGGATTTTGCACCACGACAACAGACCATCTCACAAGACTATCATTGTGAACAAATTTCTGGCCAAAAACTCAACAAATTTCAACGAACAACCACCGTATTCACCTGATCTGACTCCGGCTGATTTTGCTCTCTTTCCAAAACTCAAATTACTACTTCGAGGCATATACTTCGTCTTCAGTCGATAGAAGGCATAAAAGAAAGTTCGCGGCAAGAACTGAAGTCGATTTCGGGAAATGCGTTTGAAAAATGTTTTGATGATTGAATTATTCGTTGGAATGGTTGGATTCGTTAGAAGGGTCTACTTTGAAGGCGATACAATAAATTTGAATGAATAATAAATATTTTATATTTAGAATATGAAGTAGTTAAATGAAAATTTTAAATCTGTTTATCTGAATCTTGTTTGGTTTATGAGTATGTGGTATCATGCAGGAAATATATGGCCCATCTAACGTTTGCAATTTAGTTTGGCTCTAATTCAATGAATTAGAATTCATGAAAATGAATATTTTCCAAAGCTGTTTATTTTATTAGAAGAGTATTCATTCCCATTAAGTATGGAACACAATTTCATTCAAATGACTTCCACGGCTGGCTTGTCAGAACATTTTCGATTGTATGGGCTCCTATCTCATCAACGTCAACTTCGATGTGACCTTTCAAGTCTTGCATAGTCTCTGGATGGTTAGCATAACACTTATCCTTAACGGCTCTTCTCTAAGAAAAGCCTAACGGGGTCAAATTGCAGCAGCGTGCTGGCCAATTGACATCTCCGTTACGGCTGATTATTCAATCCCCGAAGACAGTGTACAAAAGACCGATTGTTGCATTATTGCTTGATTGCATTATTGCTTTATTAGGTTATTGCAAGTTGCGCCGTCCTGTTGAAACAAAATGTCGTGTGTGTCCGCCGAATTCTGGGTAACGCAAACTCGTTTATCATGGCTCGGTAATGCTTCCCATTAACTGTAAGGGCGACTCCTTGTGTATTTTCGAAAAAATGACAAAGATGCCGCCGGACCAAAATCCACACCAAACAGTCACTCATTGCTTCTGCATGGTTACGTGTGGATTTTCTGAAAGCCAAATGCGATAATTTTGATTGTTGACGTAGCCTTCGAGGTGAAAATGAGCTTCGTCGGAAAAGATGATTGTTCGGTAAATATGCTCATTTTCTTCTAAGCCCTCCACAACCCAATTAGCAAACATGAAACGTTGTGGATGGTAATTTTGGTTCTGCTTCTGCACTAATTGAACTTTGTACGCCATCATACAAGAAAAAAATGAATGAAAAAATTCTCATCACAGAATTGCGTGAAATGTTCAATTCTTCGGCACGATGGCGAATGATGGATGCTCAGGCAAATTCTGAGCAGCAGCTGCAATGTTCTCGGCTGTACACGCTGTAAATGCACGTGACGTATTGGTTTATCCAATAACAATCCAGTTTCACGAACTCGCTTGACAAATTGATCAATAAATTACCTTGTAGGCATTTCATTTCTACGCATCTTCATTTTCTACTTGATTTCATTTCTTTCACGTAAATTTCTTACAGTTTGGGGAACACTCACCACTTTGAAAGTAAATTTTCAATATTTCCCAATTTTGTTCAAGCGTAATGCGACCCATTTCGTGCAATCATTAAACTAATTTTCTGCATAACACGTATGACGTAAGTGTTTCTACACTCGAAATAACCGGTAGTTGAAATTGCACACGCTATATCGGTCATCCTTTGTAACCAACATTACATTTACATAAGGGTAAATCACGTATAATTCAATATTATAAATCCAATGGCGTTTTACTACCGGTGGTCATCCATCTTCCAATTTATGGCGTTTTGGAAGATCCCAATGATTTTAGACCGAAAATTAATTCAGATCTTATTTATATTTTACCGAAGATAACGAGTTCTGATAAAAAAATTTATTCACCAAAATTCGGCATCTCACCAGGCGGATTGACTGTTTGGAATAAAACTTCATACTCAAAGTTTTTCCATAAATTGGGTTAGCTATGCGAAATGTGGTGGACATTTGCGTACCTGAAGAGATAGCTTCCGGAGGAGCTTTATCAATTTTTGCAATTTATTCAATTTTCATCAACGAGGTTGACCTCTTTTTTTTTAGAAATTTAAGCAACAAATCTATTCTATATCTATATTATCTAATTAAGTGTGGTGTATTCGAAATCTATATACATTTGTCGTGAAAGAAAGCCAGGTGTTGGTCACAACAATTACATCCCTCCAGTTATTTGTCGAATTTGTCATTCTCTGTCATTTGACGTGTGCGGACGCTATATCTAACCACAATCTAAAAATATTTAATCTAAGTTAGTAAATTCAATTTTAAATAATAAAGTTAAAAGTATTATTTTGAATTTTCCTACCTCCAAAGTGCTGTATTTATTATAATTATTTTATTTTAACTTGATTGAAAATTTCAATATAACATCTCGGAACTATTCTTTTGAAATAATGAAATACGTATTTTAAATGCTCAAAAAATAGCACGGGAACAATTTAAAGGTGCTCAAGGTGAGCAATTAAATGGTAGGGGACAATCTAGTCCAGATTCAAACAGAAGAACAAAGTAAAACCACGCCCACCAATAAATACTGAGGGTGTAACCAGTTACCCAGAAATTCAGTCACTGATGAAATCGGTTACTGACAAAGACTATAAGGTAACAGCGTTAAATAATGACGTTTGGAAAATTAACACTCTGGACTCAGATACTTATAGAACCTTATCTATGAAATTGAATGCTGAAAAGTATGAGTGGTTCACTTACGAGAACAAACAGGCCCGACCTATAATAGTCATGGCAAGAGGTTTGCATCACACTTGCTCAAGCAAAGAAATAATGGAAGACTTACAAAATAAAGGTCCTAAAATACTAGATACTGTGAATATTGTTAAAAAAGAGAGAACAGAAATTCAGGAAGGAAAATTATCGTAAAAGGGGACTCCCTCTTTTTATGCTAGTATTTGACAACAAAGAGAATGTTCAAAACATTTATGGAATAAAAGAAATCCTTCACATGAAGGTGAAAATTGAACCAATGAGGAGAACCACAACACGCATACCCCAATGCAAGAAATGCCAGGCATTTAATCACACCCAAAGATATTGCGGCCGGGATCCAAGATGTGTAAAATGTTCAGGTAATCATTTTATCCAGGCATGTACAATAGGCAGAGATGTGTCAGCCAAGTATACAAATTGTAAAGGCCAACATCCGGCAAATTACCGAGGCTGTGAGTTTGCTAAACAACTACAAAAATTAAGAGATAAAACAAGAAATCAACCGTAAAATCACGAAAATCGACGGGTTCAAATATCAAATCAGATGAATCAAAACCCACAACCAAGCAATACAGGGCAAAGAAGTTCATTTGCGCAGATAGAGAAAGGATTGGGTTCAACCAAACCTACGGGCTCTGAAAGTAACCAAATTATGGAAAACATTATGAACAGCATTGCAGTTATTACAAAGCGGCTAGATGACCAAAGTAATCTGAACAACATGATACTTGACCAACTGAAGAAAATGCAACTCCCTCAATGCAATCCAACAAAAGTAAGAACATAACTTTCAAAATAGCAATCTGGAATGCGAATGGCATTATGCAACATATTCCAGAAATATAAATATTTTTACGCTATGCTGCTTTGGCAAGTACCCCTATTATACAAAATAAGAAGAAGCTTAACATATCCTACCCAATGGAAATTAGAGAGTTGGTAAGACAAAAACGACGGGCACGTAAACCTGGCAAATAACTAGAACACCGGAGAACAAAACAATTTTTAACAATTTAGGCAACAGACTCAAATCTCTTCTTAAAGAAGTTAAAAATGCATCAATCAACAGATATCTAGTTAGCCTAACCGATGAAAATATTCTCTGTGGAAGGCGACGAAAGGGACTCAAAAGACCTAAAATGTAAGTGCCTCCACTAAAAAGGAGGATGGAACCTGGGCAAGAGGTCCTAAAGAGAAGGCTAATTTGTTTGCGGAGTATCTCGAGCCAATGAAAATACAATGTCAATCCAAAAGCTAGATGATTTTGATATACGCCCAGTAACTCTCAAAGAATTAAAACCTGATAAACCACCTAACGATAAAAAATCATACAGGCCAATTTCATTGCTGCCAATTATGTCAAAACTCTTTGAAAAATTATTGCTAAAAAGACTTAAACCAATAATTAAGGACCGACAACTCATTCCTCCACCTCAATTTGGATTTAGGGAAAAGCATTCTAAAATTGAACAGGTGCATAGAATCACCAACGTTATTGAAAGAACGTTAGAGCGCAAAAAAGTATGCTCCAGCATATTTCTGGACGTCGCCCAAGCATTCGATAAAGTTTGGCACAGTGGACTGGAATTCAAGCTGCACACAGATTTGCCGACGCAATTCTTTGCCATACTAAGATCTTATTTATTCAATTGAAATTTTCGTGTGAAATATGAGGATGAATACTCCGAACTAAAGAAAATCTCTGCCGGTGTCCCGCAGGGGATTGTCTTAGGACCAATCCTGTATTTATTATATACAAGGGATATTCCAACAACAGATGAAGGAACCATAGCCACCTTTGCAGACGACACAGCAATCATGGCCATTGGAAGTAATATCGCTGATGCAACGAGCAAACTCCAGAAGATTACCAATGCGGTTTGTAACTGGACTAAGCGCTGGAGAATCAAGCTTAATGAGACGAAATCCACGCATATTAACTTTACATATCAAAAGGCTTCCCATCTACCGATAGTAATTAACTCACGACCGGTGCCCTATGCAAACAAAGCTAAATATCTGGGCATGACTCTCGATGCCAATCTCAAGTGAAAAGAGCATGTCAAAAAGAAAAAAGAAGAACTTAATATTAAGTTCAGGAAAATGTATTGGCTCATAGGTAGAGGCTCTGAGCTTACAATATACCACAAGCTGCTGCTATATCGCATATAAATACTAAAGCCGATATGGACCTACGGTATTCAACTTTGGGGATGTACTAATCAAACAAACGCCAAAATGATACAGACGTTTCAAAATAAGATTCTCCGTAGCATCGTAAATGCTCCGTGGTACACAAGAAATGAAGAACTTCACAGGGGCTTGCAGATGAAATACATCAAAGATGAAATAAAAAAGCATGCCGCTGAACACGAAATAAGGCTCCTGGAACATGGAAACCCCTATATTCCCCATATGACAGAGAACCCTGTCGTTGAAAGAAGACTTCAAAGAACGGGCCCCTGGACCTAGTAAACATACCAAATAAAAATTATATTTTAAATAGGTTTAATTAATTTTGGGACTAAATATTGGGTTTCACCCCAACAAATCAGAATTATATAAGAAATGAAAAATTTGTAGATTTGAAAGATAAATTGCTAGATGAGCACAGACTCAGTTGTAATTAATAAAGCAAAAAAAAAAAATGAGAAGAAATTCAAATAGGGTGCTTGCTTATTTGAATTCCGCGAATGTAAAGCCTATGTTGATTGGCCTTTCGGAGATCTGAGTCTATGAGGACGAAATCACGAGCTTCAGTGTGGAGCCGGGTGCAATGAGAATTACAGATCTGGTGGTGTGGCAATATACGCTAGGAACGATTTGAATTGTATCATGAACATATCATGCTCGACTTTAACACTTTTTATGGTACAGGCATTTCCTTTATATTGGGGTCAAAACTAGTATGTGTCTTCCGCATCCACAGACTAAATTTCATCAACATATCCAATTTCATTGCGGAATTCAATATGCTTTTGGCTGATTAAACAAACTCTAATATAACAATTACGGACGACTTTAATATAAAATTTTTATTAAGAAATATTGATGTCGACAATTTACTAGATGTGCTGTCAGTTAACGACTTGATATTCTTGTGTCTGAACCTACTAAAATTTTTAAATCTTCAGCAACCTGTATCGATAACGTTCTCTGTAGGTTTGATCAGAGGTATTTCCGAAGTCCCTCAGCAATGTTTTAGATTTGGGCATACCAGATCATTGTTTAATAGAAACTAGCTTCTTTGGTGCTCCCATTTTTAGATCAGTCGTAGGAAACTCGGTTGAGATTGTGCGCATTGACTATTGTCAACTGCAAGAACTGCTTCTATAGGAGAAATTTCGCGATATTTATTTTCTAAATAATCTAAATGGTCATCTCAGTAGCTGCACAAAAACTACTTCTAAAGCTGGAAAAGCATTTACGCTTAGGCCTTGGACGCTGATCTCATATTAAATAATATACGCAAGAGAAATAATATACGCCTGCTTGCAAGGAAAAATCCTACTGACAAAAGGCTTGCTAAGTATAGTCGCAAACTATGTGACAACGTTAATACCAAATAGGTCAGAGTAAAAAGCAGTACTAAGATGAACAGTTTAATTCCAATGGCAATAATTCCCGGAAAAACTGGCAGTCAGTAAATGAATTGATACATGGGCACCCCAAGTCTGCTGAAATTAAAGTATTAAATTGTAAGTCGGGTGGTGTGATCTCTGATTCAAGAGCCATTATTATTATTATTATTATTTTTATTATTCATTCTCATACAATAACAACGGCGGATTATCCAGTGAATTTAATGTTCCTTTAAGGATAATCCAAGTTGTTATACATAAATATACAAAAGTTACAAAATTTACATAGATATAGAAATATTATAAAAATTAAAGATAATGGAGATTTAGTTCCAAAATAATAGAACATTCGATTTAAAATAATTTTTAATATTTTTTTTAAATTGTAAGTAGGTTTCAGATTCCTTTATAAATTCAGGTACTTGATTATAAATAAATGGGCCCATAAACGTGATCGATTTTCTTCCAGATTCAGTTCTAATATGATGCGAATCAATTCTGTTACAATTTCGAGTTGAATACACATGATGAGCGTAATTAAAGTTTATATTAGACATAAATGAAGATACATTTAAGCTTTTGTACGTATATAAAGGGTTAATTGAAACTTATATAAGACATTTATGGGCAATATCATAATATCATCTTTGCTGTATAATAACCTAGTGGAAAATAGAATTGGCAATCTGTATACTGCTTTTACACTTTTGTTGTGCATAACTTGCAATTTCTTCAGCATGGTTAAGGTAGCTGTTCCGTATGCGATAAGGCCATAACTAAGTAGCGAATGAATAAACGAAAAATAAATCATAAGCAATACCCTAGTAGGAACAAAGAAAGATAATTTTCTGAGCAACCCAACAACATGTGTTCGTCAAGTGTAACTCCCAAATATTTGAATGAACTGACTCCCTCAATGTTAATGTTACTAACTTCAAATAGAGATGAACTAGTCATCGATTTATATGGGGAATGAAATACCATATATTTGGTTTTAGATATATTGAGAGCTATTAAATTGGAATTAAAATATCTAAAAGTATACTAAGTTCATGTTTCATATCAATCAATATACTGTCAGGATCATGGGTTTCATAAAATAAAACAGTATCATCTGCAAATATTCTAATATGACCCTTGAGCTGCAAATAGGAAATATCATTAATATAAATGAGAAACAAAAGTGGTGCTAAAACACTACCCTGAAGGACACCACATTTGATATCTAACATTACACTTCCTACTCCATTTTTCATAACATACTGTTTTCGATTTGATAGATAACTTTTCAATAAGTTGTGAGGAATTCCACGTACACCGTAACAGTATAATTTGTTTCGAAGTAACTGATGATCAATACAAACAAATGCTTTCTGTAAATCCAAGAAAAGCGCCCCAACATATCTTTTTGAATCAAAAGCAGTATATAACATTTCTGCCAATGCCAATTCAGTTCCCAAACCTTTTCTTTCTAAATTCATATTGGTAGGAATAAAAAAAATTATAATAATTTAAAAACGTTATTAAACGCGAAAATATTAATTTTTCAAGAATTTTATCGAATATTGAAAGAGTAGAAATAGGCGTTTAACTATTAAGTAAAGAAGAATCTCCATTCTTTAGAATAGGAATTACTTTAGCGACTTTTAAACATTTGGGATAAACACCAGTGATTAAACTTTCATTAAAAATATCAGACAACATGTTCGAAAAAAAACTCAATTCTACATTTCAGCACGCAGTTATTAATTTTTTGCGGACCTCCGCCTTTACCACTACTAAGCGAACAGATAACATTACAAACTTCAGCAGGTGTAATTGGTGACAGATACATGCCGTCTGAAATCCATTTAATAGTTCCAAACCTGTGTATGTCTCATTAACAAAGAAGCAATTGAAAAGATTAGCTATCTCAAAAGAATCATTAGCCATTGCTAATGAGTTTAACAATTTTTTTGTACGAGTAGGTGAATCCAGTTTTTTGGACTGTTACTTTGGATGAGTCGTAAAACATAGATTGGTGACAGAAAACTACTATACGACGAAAAGCTTTTAGCTTTCCCAGATCTTCCATGGTGAATTATATGCAATTATCAATTCGCTTAAAAATAATTCATCGCCTGGATTAGATGGTGCTTCGAACATATTAGTTAAGATGATGGCTTGTTATCTTGTGGATGGCTTAGTTTCATCATGAATTTCAGTGTCAATATAAGGATTTTTCCATTAGCCCTAAAGCGAGCTGTAGTTATCCCAATTTTAAAAAAAAATGGTAAATCGAGTTTAGATAGCTACCGACCAATATCGCTTCTTTCCATTTTTTCCATAATCTTTGAAAATGCCGTGAAATGTAGGATGGTAAATTTTTTGAATAAAAATAATCTCTTCACTGCAATTCGAGCTTAGGAAAAATGATAACACGGAACAAGCTATTTTAACAGTTTTGGAACAAATAAGTGGGAGCATTGATTTAAAACTGAAGTCATTTGTTTCTCGATATGACTAAAGCGTTTGATCGAGTAGACCAACCGATTCTCTTAAGGAAATTTTATTGTTGTGGCTTTCGTGGAGTGATCTATAGCTGGCTTTGAAGTTACCTATCTGATCGATCACAAACAGTGTTTGTCAATCACCAACTGAGCGGAGGACTGCTAATTATGGCAGGAGTTCCTCAGGGATCGGTGTTGTGACCCCTGTTATTCCTTGGTTACGCGAATGGAATTTTCCAACGCTCTTTTGCAGGCTTCCTCACTACTTTTGCTGACGACTGTTCGTTTGTGTACGCTGGTTCAAGCAAACAGGTTAACATATCAGGGATCGAACACGATTTAGATTTACTGGCGGAATGGCTTAAAGCTCACAACTTACTTATGAGTGAGAAAACTAAAATAGTACATTGTAGGAATAGCCAGGAACTACCGGATGCTCTTTCTTTCCATGGTTTGGCTGTAACAAAGCTCAGACTTGTACTTCGATTGGCTGTTTAGGATTAGGGTAGTAAATGAAATTAGATATTTAGGTATTTTGATTGATGCAAATCTAAATTGGATGGCTTGAAACATAAACTATTATTAGTATCGAAGAAGATGTATGTATTACGCCTCTTTTGTCCGTTATACCTACGGAGGTTAGTTTATTATGCCCTAGTTGATTCTATTCTTCTCTACGGGCTGGCGTGTTGGGAGAGTGCCTATGCAAAACATTAATGCATTCGCTTTTGGTTCGACAGAAACATATTATCCGTTTAATAAATTGCATGATGCGCTATCTTCTTTATGGCCCACCTTTCGGGCTCTAGACATCCTGCCACTGCAACACATCTTTGTCTTGAAGGTCTTAAAGCTTTTCTATATTAAGAGTGCAAATAACTTGCTCACTTGTTCTGGCTACGGTCTTCGCTTGAACTCGCATTACGGAAAACATATCCCTAACTGGAGGTTAGATTTTCCTACACATTTCTTCAATGTGGTTTCACTCATCATCTTCAATAATTTACCGATTGAAATTAGAATGTCTGGGAGCCTCTCGATCTTCTCTAAAGCCCTTAAACAGTATTTAACTGGAACGCAAGACGTAGAAAAACTATTATCAACCCAAATATAAATCAATTTAATTTTTTTATTTTCTTAAGTACATAAGATAATTTAAGTGTTTTTGTAATTTTGTTGTATTCTTTCAATCTAATTTTATTGTATGATTGTATTTATAGTTAATAAGGAATCATACACGAGTTCTAAGAGCCAACGGTACAATTATCTTATCGTACTTTGCGTTTTGTAATATATATATATATTTTTTTAAATTAGTTAAAATAAAGTTGGTAGGTTAGGTAGGTAGGTTTTTCGAAAAAAACTTTAATTGAGTTTTTTGTTACTTCGTGCAAATCGAAACATTCATAACAGTGATTTTGTACCGCAGTACATGACTCATTACAAATTTTTGTTGCAGCAGCATAACAACGAGCAGCTGCGAAACCAAATGGATCGCTCTAAAGGACCGAAGTGTCTAAAAAGAATAAAGCCTTCAGAATTAGTGCAGAGCTGGGATGAGCGGATAGGTTTCATCCCACAATAATGTACTACTAAACTAATGAAACAATTACTAGACAATCAATGAGGTTAGCTGTAATATTATACAGAAATAAAGATTTCTTTAAATAAAAAAAAATAAAGAGAATAAATTAATCGAATTATAGTTTTCCCGCCAAAACTTTCATTTTTAACAATTTTTACCAGTTATACCAGTCCATAACTGTAATGTATATAAACCAAAATGTGTATAAGTTAGGTTACATTTATCAATCGATGATTAAAAATATTACGGAAATTGATAAATACATATTAACTTTTTTAGTAAATTGCTTTCGTTTAGTAATCATGAACAATTTTGACTTGAAGATTTTGGCACAAATTTTTATTATAAAAACCTCTGCGTGCGTCTGACTGTGTGTATGTGTGTGTGTGTGTGGTGTGTGTGTGTGTGTGTGTGTGTGTGTGTGTGTGTGTGTGTGTGTGTGTGTGTGTGTGTGTGTGTGTGTGTGTTGGTGTTTGTGTGTCCGTGCGTGTGTGGTGATGTAGAGACTAAAATAAATTCTCAAAAACACGAAAAGTTAATTGTGAGAATGAAACATACATAGATGAAAAATATGAAAGAATCGATTTCGTTAGGCTAGCAGTAATTCGCTAGTACTACAAATACATGGTATTGTCCTATATGTACAGACAATATTCCAATGTAAATAATACAAAATCAGTCGTCGCGACCTATTCGACCTGATCCATTCGAAACTTATTGTTGGGATTCTTACAAATTTTCCATCTATGAGTCAAAGGTAGTGTTGCTTTCACTAATCTAATCGGATTAGCTAAGAAATGTGAAAGCAACAACTTTTGGATTTATTTTTTTTGATGTATTTTTAATTCTTCTGTGTTGGCAATAACAAAATTTCTGTCAAATTATCTACAGAACATTAACATAAAAGATACGACATTTAATGCGGCAAACAGTTAATAAAGTGAACTATACGATAAAATTATATTTATAAATTAATATATATATATTTATAAATATATATATATATATATATATATATATATACATATATATATATATAATATATATATATATATATATATATATATATATATATATATATATAGAATTTAAATGGCAACACCTGAGGGAAAATCGTAAGTTTTTCGTGTTTTTAGTATACTGATTTATTTTTAATTGCGCTTAATTTCTTTAGATGTATCAGACGCGGATGGAGCCGCGTTGAAACCCGTACACTGCTGGTATTCGCTATAAAAAGGAAAGAGGAATTTAATCATCTTACCAAAAAAAAAAATGTCCACAAAAATTTGGTGGAAGACATGATTAGTTCCGGCGTAGCGGTAAGAATATACAAATGAATATAATTTATTATGGGTATCTGTAACTAATTTATTTGTTAACATTTTTTATTTGTTATAGGATGTACCATACACGGAAAACGAGATTAAAACGAAATTAAAAAACATGAAATGCGCATATAAGGCAGCAATTGACAACAATGCCTCAACCGGTGCTGCACCTTCGATTGAACCATTCAGAGACCTACTTCGGGATTTGTATGATTCCGAAAGATCAGTTGAAATCAGCGGCCATGAAACAATAACGGCAGGGTGCGTTATCCCAAGCCCGATACGTCACTTGATGAATCAGAATCATCAGATGATGTGCTTGTGCCGCTGGATGACGTGCTCATTTCTAACATAGATGCATCTTCTTCACTATCTTGTATATTATCAACAATAGTCTAAAAATTAAGAAATTATTAATATAAACTAATTTACGATCATCCCAAGCCAAAACATGGTAACTACTACAAGAATCCTATTCAGTTACCATGTTTTTGCTTGGGATGATCGTAACACGAACAATAAATTTTTGTTTGCACTAGTATTTCATATACGTTAAATACATTATAATTCGCAAAGTATAGTTACTTGAATTATTAAAGATTGTTCGGTTTGGTTCATTTTATAAATATGTATTGATTTTAATTTTTTTTTATTAATTTTTTACACAGAACAAATTAAATGGATTTTTCTGTCAAATAACAAATGCCAATTGTCTTTTTTTTACAAGATGACAACCCTTCGAAAAAAAAAATTAAAAAATAGCCGCCTTGCGGTAAACACCATAACCATAAAAAGATTTATTTCCCCTAATCCTAAAAAATTTTTTCTTAACATTCTAAAACAATCGGCTTAATACAATGCAATTGTTGTTGTAAAATTTTGAAAGCAACGCAGCTAAAAATTCAAATTTATCCGCGGTCCAGCGATAACGGACGAAAAAGTATGGGGTGGTTGGGAAGTTTGATTGTGCATATAAGTAGGTGTCGCGATTATCATAGTCGTTTGTGTTTGTCACTAGATTGATGCTAAAATGGAATAATTTCCTATGACTGTGTATTTAATTCGAGAGTACTGAAGATAGAACCCACAATGTACGGAACAATCACAATAAAACCCATTACAATAGAAAACAAAAGTAAAAATTATAGTTTGAAGTTTTATTCCGAGTAGTCACTTCGCCTGGTCTGTAGAGATACTGAATTTTGGTGAAATAAAGTGTTTTTTATTATCAAAACTCGTCGTTTTCGGTAAATTTAAAAATTTTGTCAGAACTAATTTTGTTTCAAATTTAATTTACAATCTTTTAATTTTTTTGACTTTTTTTCGTACATGTTATATACGAATATATACTTTTCAAAATATTTGCAAAAAACGAAAAAGTTTCTGTGGAAGCTGCCACTTCCGGTGGACTGATCTCGACCAAAAATCACTGAAATTTCCCAATTTTTGGGAAAAACTTAAATATGAAGTTCCATCCCGATCAATCAATTCGTATGGGAACCAAATTTTTACTGGAAAACAGTTTTTTTATCGAAACAGCCGAAAAACCACTTTTTGTCAAAAATATCATTTCTGCTTAAATTTTAGAATACTGATCTAGAACGGTATTGTTACAAATTTTATTTAGAGTCGTTTAGTTCATACTCGTTTTTCTCGTAAATGACACACTTTTCAAAATATTTGCAAAAAACTACAAAGCTTCTACAGAAGCTGCCACGTCCTGAAAAATCAGTGGGATCTCCCAATTTATGGTAACGCTTAAGTTTGAATTTTCAACTCGGTCCGTCTGGGATGCAGAGCCCCAACATTTAGACTGCACGCACACACAGGGACATTTTAAAACTACTTTTTTTTGACTTCGGTAGAATGGTAGATCTGCAAAAATCTCAAGGCCACAAATTTTCAAGATTAATATACTTTATTTTATTACGTAAAAGAAAATAAATTTTGAAGACATGCTGTTACACTTATAAGTAATAGTACGCACTTTATAAGTTTTTAAAGGGTGTTTGCTTAGAGGTTCACATCTTTAAGTTGGCAACACTGTTTTGTTTGACAACCGATTTGACAGCTGGCATTTGCTATGTCATTAGTTTTTTTTATTAATCTATGACATCTTTTCTGGGGGTGGAAGCACTCCCTGCTCTTTCGCGAATCGTTTTCCCATCGTGCTTTACACAATTACTGCCAAATCAAAGACGTAAGGCTATATAGGACTGATTTATGTTACCATCAGCTCCATTCCAGCCTATAGTACTGGACTCCTGATTCAATCGCCAAAGCTTTAACCACTGTGTCATTTGGTCAATTTGTCATTAGTTTGATTTGCCATTTCATAATGAATAGACTCACGCTTGCAAATTGTTGACATTTTTTTTATCAAAATAATGGTTCTGTTCGCCAAACGCATCGTGCATTACGTTCATTTTACGGTCATCATAATCGTCCATCAGAGCGGGTAATTCGATTAACTATGGATCGTTTTCGCACCACGTACTTACTAAATGATAATACACATCTAGTAAGATGCCAAACAGTCATGCGATAGACCCTGGACAGCGTAGAATTGAGGAAGACCCAAATCAATCAATTCGACATCGATCTCAGCTACTGGAGATGTGTCCATCCACTTTATGGAAGATTTTATCTAAGGATCTTGGTTTACGTACTTACAAAATTCAAATTATGCAGGAATTAAAGCATCCGGCACGTTAATAAACATAATTGTCGGATTTGGAGTGAAGAAAATCCACAAGCCTTTTCCGAAACATCATTACATCAAGAGAAAATCACGAAAAAACGCGGAAACATTGGTCCATATGACTTCAAAAACGATGATGGGCGAAATGTTACAGTTAACGGTGAACGATATAGAGACATGATTTCTAACTTTTTTGTACCCCAATTGGCTGGCATAAATCTTGCTGATATGTGGTTCCAACAGGAGGGTGCCACATGCCACACAGCACGAGATGCAATTAATTCAAAGACACATTTGATGAAAGACTAATTTTACGTAATGGTCCTGCAGATTGGCCACCGAGATCGTGAGATCTAACTTCATTAGATTTTTTTTGGGGTTATCTTAAGCCACTTGTCTGGGTTTATGGGTATTATAAACATTTAATTATAAACATTTTTTCAATATGCTATCTTTCTATACTTTTAAAAACGCCATTTGATGTTAATTTTGTAAATTCCAAGGCATTTTAGAAGATTTACGGGTTTTTCATGATGGATCTATTTTTCCTTTCTAATTTATTTTGATAATTCGTCGTCATCCGATGTGGTATTGTTGTTTTAAATTCTATCTTTAGTAGGATCTTTTAAGCATTTAGCTTATACTGGAACTTATTTTCAGTTGAAGATATTGACGATTTTAGTAATTAAAACTTCATCTTTTGGATCAATCTTTGAAGAATAAGGCAGCATGACTGACGCTGTGTCGTTAGGGATATTACTTTTGTTGATGTTATTACATCTCTACTGCTTGATTTGCTAAGTTATACACTTGCAGCGTGGCCACGGCTTTACCTGTAGAATGTTATAAATACAACCGAAGCCCACGACCACCCTAGAGGGAGGACCAAATAAACAAAATAGCTATAAAATTATTATATTTCAAAACATAGATTAACAATTAGGGAAACATTTTCACAAGACCAATACTAGAAATATTAATCATCAATTCGGATAAAGTTTTAGAAACGTACATATACATATTTTAACATAGCAAACCCTTTTGATCACTAAAGTTGTTACTGAAGCGTCATACACATAACTTGTGCTTGACAACCAAGGCTATCACGTAAATAAGGTTTTTTAATAATTTTCTAATGACGTAATATTTTACGTGAATTGATAAACATAGTTATTGTAATCTGTCTCAGACACAAATTTCGAGTATTTAAACTCTTATTATTACTATTCTTTATAATTATTTTTAGAAAATAATTTGAATATTTAATTTTTTGAGCGTATAACATAGCACTCGTATATACGAGTACTTCTCTATATTTCGAGTATAAACAATTTTTTTAATTCTTGGAATTTAATTTATTATTAATTTTATTTCTTATTTCGAAATTGAAAATTTCGTTTTGAATACAAATTTGGGTTTGTTTTTTTACTTAAACTTTTTATTGGCGTTCGGTTAAAGTTTGGCTTGTTGTTGGGTTATTTTGCTATTTATACATACATTTGTAGTTTTTTTGTTCAGGTGACATTTCAATGTTGTGTTTGTTTTCTTCAAAATAGATGATGCATCGAATATTTCTGTGAATAATATAACGACGAATCTATGAACAATATAACGACGATCCTACACGAGTGTGTATATATTAACACATATTAACTTCATGTTTCATTAACTGTCGTTAAATTTAGATGCTGTGTATGACAAGAATGGTCGGATCACCAACTAAATATATTTCAATAAGTAGCATGAAGCGAGTATACTCGTATCTTGTACTCGAGAGAACATGGTACGTTATCTAATAACTTATATCCACCAAAATCTTAAATAGAGAATTTTAAAATTTATCTACAAATCTATTAAATTTGAATATTCTCGCTCCCTAAGTCATGAACATAAAACAAGCTTTTCAATAAAATAAAATGTTTTTTTTAGAACTGAAACGTAACAAAAAATAGATTTTCATTTAAATTTCATTTTGTACATTTGTTGTTGGTTTATTAAGTAGGAGTATATACGAGCATGTATAGTCGCTATAAGAACATGTGTTACAGATTGTCAGAATTATCAAATATATTTGCCAATAAATTTCTGCAATAAATTTTTTTCATGTATTTTCAAATTTTTATTGTCTTATTAATATAAAATTGAAATTTTCTTCTTTGAAAATCGTAGAATTGTTATTATATAGAAGAGAGTGTGGTACATTGTTATTGAATATTTTAGGCGGAAAAATGCGGGATATGATAACATACAGTTACTGAGGTAAAGGTTTTAAAGTGTGATATGTAATGGTTCGTTAAGGATTGTACCGTTTTAAAATGCACAAAAAAGTATAAGTGTATAAATTTTGTTCTATTCTAAGCCGGAGCTTTTAGGGTTTAATTAAGTGTGAACAATAAAATAAAAGCCAGAGAGAGGATGAAACTTAAAAAAACAAATTTAATTGCCATTGCCTAAGTATAGGGTGTCACAATAACCGGTTCAGATTTGACATATCGGTTATTTTGGCTCTAGCGACACTAATATCATTCTTTCTGTAACAGAAACTCAGTATGTTATTTCTAGTTGACGAAATGAGTCTTCCACAATAAAGACAAGGCGCATTTGGGGATCGGAAAAACCACAAGGATATGTGGAGAAGCCAATGCATCCATTGCGTTTTACTGTTTGGTGTAGCGTTGTTTGGCGTGTAGCGTAGCGGCATTATAGGGCTATTTCTTCGAAGATGAGGCCGGCGCTACCGTTACGGTCAACGGAATCTACTACCGAAACATGTTAACATCTTTTTTGTGACCATATCTTGAAGATATTGGTTTGGACGACTTTTGGTGCCAGCAAGATGGTACGCCATGCTACACATCGGGCGTTACAATAGCGAAACTGCATCAAAAATTGACGTGTATTGGCCGGCAAGGAGCTGTGATTTGACTCCTTTGGGATTTTATTAGTGGAGTGCCGTGAAAGACAACTGAAATAGATTGCCGAAATATATCCGCACACAATCCAAAATGTGCTCAGAAATTGGACCGACTGAATAGAGTGCGCCAAGGCCAGCCGCGGCTTTCCCATAAATAACCAGAAGGATTTTGCTTTCATCCAAAAAAATCAATTTGGAAATATATTAAGTCGTTTCTGTTTTATAAAATTTATAATTTTATATAAAGGCACCCTTTATATAAAAATGTATACCATACCTTATTCTATACCGTTAATAAAGGGTTAGGGAAAAACTTCGTGACCTATTTTGGGTGACATTGAAACAAAGAATATTTTTATTTCAAATGAACTTTATTTAACCAAATATGAACCATTTTGATCGATGACATTTTGCCATTTTTCTGGTAGAGCCATGATCCCATCCCTGTAGAACTTCTGTAGTTTAGAAGCGAAAAATCGAGACAACTCTTTTTCGCAGACCTCTCTTGAATTTAGTGTAAAACCATTAAGATGGTTCTGCATGGACCGGAACAAATGGGGGGTGTATGAAAACTTCCCAGCCAAGCTTTCTCAGTTTCTGCCGGGTCATCAATGATGCGTGTGGTCTAGCGTTATCATGATGGAACGCAACGCCCTTTCTGCTGATCTGATGGAACACAACGCCCTTTCTGCTGTTTTAACTGAATTGCTCGTCAAGCACCTTGTCCATAAACAGCACAAATATCGAATTTTTCATTATTTATCTTCATGTTTAAAATGGTGTAACTTTTTATTCACTTCACCTATTTTAATGTTTTGTATGTCAAAGTACAAGTTAAATAGTACCAGTTATGTCACCTTCCAAACACACATAAGAGTTGCTCGATACGATCAATGGTTACTGAGATTTGTAAAGCCATATCTACCGGGAAAAAGGCCACGAACTTTTTCCCCTACCTATTATATAGAATACCCTAACGACTTTAAGTGTAACATGATTTGTAAAACTTTTAAACCTTCATTCGCACTTCTGCATTTTACAATCTCAAGGTAGTTTTTATAAGCGAGTGTTTTTGTACACGTAAACAAAGCGAATAACATAAATCATAACCAAAGACAGAAATTAAATGATAACAATTTAATTTAAAAAAATTAAAATTGAAATTTGATATTTTCCTAAAAGGACACACACAGTTTTGTTGCTGTTATTGTTGCTTTATTCCCCCAAAAAGCAAGGTTGCTTCATTAATCAAAAACCAAAGCGAAAAAATTCTTATCACTTCATTTTTTGTGTCTGTCGCGAGTTTTTTGTTGTTGCTGGTTTTAATTCATTTTTATTATCGCAGTGAGAATACAATAAAATATAATGAAGTAGCTATATCAAGCTAGTCCTGTTTATTATATAGATAAATTTTCTTGTATATTCTAAGTTTTGTTTTTGGTTTAATTTAATTTATTTACTTTTACAAAGAAAATTTATTCTGAGAATTTTTTTAAGATAACTTTCTGTATTTTCTCTAAAATAAAAAGGATAATATTATTTCTAAAAAAATGTCTGCATAAAAATTAGATAAATAATATTTTTCGGTCCTATGTTCCATGATAAATGAGAAGGATAGATGAATTAAACAAGGAACACGTTTTTTAAAATCCTATTTAAAGCTACATTTTTCCATTTTTACCTGTGGCTTACGAGAAAATCGCTTAAAGCTCAACAGAAAACATATCCTGGATTAATAATCAAAAATAATCCAATTACTGAAAAATAAAAATACAATCAGTTAAGATCTTTTAGTTTTCCGTTTATAAATGAACTACTTAAAATAATATACAGAAATATGTACATAACTACATGCGTATATATGCATCCTTAGACATATAATGATAACATAAATAACGAGAAAATCAGGAAAAATAAAAATGATGAATTGTCATCGTTCAACAATGTCAGAAATATCATACGATTAAGCGACTTAAAGCCAGATCCCCTACACAGTTTATTTTATTTATCCCTTTAATAATTGTATTAACATTTTCTGTTAAACTTGTTAGTGTGCGTTTGACGTACAACCGGGATATT
Source organism: Nephrotoma guestfalica (assembly GCA_963691935.1). Taxonomy (NCBI): domain Eukaryota; kingdom Metazoa; phylum Arthropoda; class Insecta; order Diptera; family Tipulidae; genus Nephrotoma; species Nephrotoma guestfalica. The sequence continues at coordinate 152,191,234 of OY829914.1, read as the reverse complement.
TGGTAGTTTAGCGTTGATTTTTGTTTATTTTGAAGCAATGAAAAAATCGAACATTTTCTATTAAAAATGTATCAGATTTTTTATTTTGTTTGATTTGTCACAACAAGAAACTAATATTATTAAAGATTAAGGATATTGGACAAAGATAAATGATTCACAAAATTAGAAAATATAATATGAAATTCTGATAGGCTTTGCTACAATTTGTCAAATGATGAAAACTGGAATTAAACAAGTTTACATTGCTGAATGGTTTCGTAAATATATATTCATAAATGATAAATAACTTAAGAAAGGCGTTGATAGCCCGCAGTGAATCGCAGATATTTGAATGAATTTATTATCTATTCCACATTGTGGAAATATTTGATGTTTAAGATGTTTAAATTAAAGATTAATAGTGAGGCAAACCAATCAAAATAACAAATTATTTAATAGAGCGAATATACAAGTAGATTAAGTCTGCAGTGTATTATATCTCATTAAATATTAGTTTTGAGTTTAATACCTATAAATAATATTTATAATACGTCAGAGACCGGGTTCGAACTAGATGTAGCAGTTTGAATCAACAAAGATGGAACGTTCGAAACCGGTCTTTTGACCTATTATAAATAGAAAAAGAAAAATTATTTATTTGTATTTTAAAACAGTTTTATGTTAATACTTATAAATTATTACAAATTATTTAAGTTTGTTGAAGTTTGGCTTCAAGGGTTTCATATTGATTATTAGGCGTCCAAGTTGAAATTTGGCTCTGAAGTTAATTGCATTAAAATATACTTGATCGCATCCAAATCCCCCGCCATTTTGGGTATATGTAGCTTAGTCATTGCTGTTTTTATGACATAAGTTTCAGTCAAGATGCCGTTCCGATGTGCGTCAATTTTAAGAGATGGATGTCGATAAGCAACATTGATTGTTTTAACACTATGCGCCGTTGGTACTTGGTGAAATACATTAACACTTAATAAACACATTAAAAAGAAGTGTTTTGTATTTCTATAGGATTTCAAGTGTCCTTATGCCACACACCGACGAAATAGGATTTACATATTTATTCAAATTTAAATAATTTTTTTCCATGATATGATTATGAATTTGTTGTACTTGATAGCCATAACCAAGCCCTATCTGTATACGAATATTGTTCGTAAACCGCGACTTGAGAGTTGGGAGTTTTCAGTTGTTTCAACAGCACACTAGATGTAAATATAAAATTTAATTATTATTTAAATCAATCAACAATAATATTAATTTTATGCATCTAGTAGGTAAGTGAAATGCAGCAAAACTCCCAAATCTCAATTCTCAGTTACCGAAAAAAATCTGTACTCTGGTGGTATATGCAACTGATGTCGAATATCACTGTTATTGACTTCACAAAATTTAAAGTTTTTGTTTTTATATCCTATACGATGATATAACTATATATATATATATATATATATATATATAAAGGGTGTTTTTTTAAGAGGTTGCCGATTTTTTTTTTGAATAAAACACATATAAAATTATGAAATGACCAAAATTTTTTTTTATTTGGTAGATAATTTTTTGGCATTTAACATTTAAACACAATTTCTGGCATATGGCTACCACGACTATTTTTCACAAATGTCATTCTGGAGGTCCAATTTTCCAGCACTTTTTCAAGCATTTGAGGGCGTATGTCAGCAATGACACGTTGAATATTGGTTTCCAAAGCGTCAATCGATTGAGGTTTATCCACATAAACCAATGACTTCACGTATCCCCACAAAAAGTAATCGAGTGGCGTCAAATCGCACGAACGCGGAGGCCAATTCACCGGACCATTTCTCGAAATAATGTTGTCGTTGAAAGTTTCTTTCAATAAGTCGATTGTTTCACGTGCTGTATGGCAAGTGGCACCATCTTGTTGAAACCACATTTCATTCATATCCATATCTTCAAGATTTGACAACAAAAACTCATTTAACATGGTTCTGTATCGATTTCCATTCACGGTAACGCGTCGTCCTTCCTCATTTTTAAAGAAATATGGACCGATGATCCCACCAGCCCATAGACCGCACCAAACAGTACATTTATCAGGATGCATTGGTAATTCTAGAACGGCGTGTGGATTATCTTTGCTCCAAATGCGACAATTTTGTTTGTTGACGTATCCATTTAACCAAAAATGCGCCTCATCACTGAAGAGAATTTTACGGTAAAAAAATGGATCTTCGTTCTTCATTTAACGACCAATCACTGAATTCACGGCGCAAACGATGGTCGTGTGGCTTTAATTCTTGCACCAATTGAATTTTGTATGGCACCAAACCCAAATCTTTACGTAAAATTTTCCATAAAGTCGATGGACAAAGTCCAATTTGCTGAGCACGACGACGAATCGATAAATTGTCGTTTTCTTCGACACTGGCCTCAACGACAGCAATATTTTCTTCTGTACGAACTCTTCTCATTCTTGTCGGTGGCTTGGCATCCAAAAGATTGAATGTAGACCGAAATTTGGTAATTACGTTCTTTATGGTGGTCTCTGACGGACGATTATGTGCACCATAAAATTCACGAAGTGCTCTATAAACATTTTTAATTGAACACTGATTTTGAAAATAAATTTCCACGATTTGAAAACGTTGTTCTGGAGTTAACCTATTCATAATGATTTGCCAAACAATACTGAGTAGAAATGCCACTTTGAGCTGTCAAAACAACTGTCATAAAATAAAACGACATCTATCGGAAAAACAAACCTCCTAAAAAAACACCCGTTATATATATATACATATATATACATAATATTTATATATATTATATTTATATATTTAATATTTATATACAGGGTGGCTGAGACCAAGTGTTACCAAATGAAAACGCTGTAATTTTTTTAATTTTGATTATTTTTTATCATTTTGATTCATTTTTTATTGAATTTTTTATTGATTTCGTGGAATATGTTGAAAACATATTAAATTTTATGAAAAACATGTTACTGCTCGATATGACCTCCTTTGGCTCTGATTATTTGATTCAGTCTTCCATAGAAAGCATTGCATGCTGACCGAACGTGAGCTTACGGAATTTTATTCCATTCTCGAGCAAGAGCTGACTTCAATGCATCAACACTTTCGTATTTTTTAGTGGACACCTTACTCTCTAAAATGGACCATATGGAGAAATCCATGGGATTCAAGTCTGGTGAATATGGTGGCCATTCTTTCGACGAAATCAGCCGCGGAACGCAATTTTGTAAAAATTGCTGTGTCGCTCAAGCTTTGTGTGACGGTGCCGAGTCCTGTTGGAATGTCCAACGGTTCGTACCAAAGTGTTTACGTACCCAAGGTAGCAAAGCATCGTTTAGGATCTTTTGGCGGTACACCTCTTGGTTTACCTTGACTCCATGTTCGATGAAAACCAGAGGAGTGCGTCCATCCGCAGTCACTGCAGCCCAAACCATAACATAAGCTGGTGATTACTTGCGCATGCAACTCTTGTGTCCAAATTATCGTTGGACTTGTGCTCTAACCAAACACGATCATTTTGTTTATTCACATACTGTTGAATGGTGAACATTTTCTCATCAGAAAAGACAATTTTTGGAATCTCATCACGTTCGGCCAAGGCCTTCAATGCTCGTGTTCTTTCAAGTCTAACTTTTTTTTTGTGCCTCCGTAAGATCTTGAACTTTTTGTATCTTGTAGGGCTTCAAGTGTAGTTCATTTTTCAATATGGTTTGAATGCTGTATCGTGAAACATGTAGACGTGCGGCTAATTGATTGGCACTTTGACGAGGATTTCGTTGGATTCGAATCTTCACATTTCGTATCATTTCTTTTGATGTTGCTGTCTTTTTAGGACCGCCTCTGTTGTGTTTAGCGATGCTACCAGTTTCGTTGTATCGAGTTATGGTTCGATACACAAACATTTTATTCACATTCAAATGCTGGAGCTGACGAACTATTGGTGTTTGTGAATTTCCAACCAAATACAGTGCAATTACACTATTACGTTTGAATTCCATTACGATTTTTTTATGAAGATATTAATTTAGAACAATTATTTGTTGACCACATGTAAACAACTAACCAAACTTCAATCTGTCAAAAAATTGTCGCGCGAAAATGACAACTACACAAATGACAGCAGAGTGAAGTCAGTAACATTTGGTCTCAGCCACCCAGTATATATTTTGTGGTTTGGTATTTTAAAGAATAATGAATACATTATTCGTTATCAAAAATTTTTCTTAATTTACTGATTTTTTCGGGATGGGACTACACTTTTCCAATATTTACATTTTCTCGTGAATCCTACACTTTTTTATATATTTTCGGGATGGGACTACACCTTTTCAATATATACATTTTTTTCGGGATGGCTACACTTTAGCGCAGAAACCTACCAAAACTTTCGGGTTCGGGCTAACTTCATTGACTTTTCGAAAACACCAAGTTTCTATCACGAAGACATTCATCGTTTACCTGTTAAATGGCAAAAGACGATAGATAATAATGGCGAATATTTCGATAATTAATATTTTTAACAACTATATTTTCAATAACGTTGAATTTGACCAAAAGGCAGAGTTCCTACTTGCACACCTAATATTTGGAATGTGTGGTCTAACGCAAGTAAGGTTCTCGGTAGACGTCGGGCTCATCCGCACAACTTTTTATAATTCCCACAGCAAAAAAAGTTTTTCAAAATTTCCCGATAAACAGTTCCTATATGGATATTCAGCTAAAACTAAAAATATCCAAACAAACGCAAACTAGCTAACAGATAGACATATTGTTTATCCATTAAAAACACAACTTCCAATGTTCGCACTATTCCAAAACGTTTATTACTTCGTATTTGTAAAGTAAAAAATAATCGCTATTCTTTCGTCTTACCCGTTTGATCACTTTTGATTTTCAGGAAAGTGAACATAAATTGTGACTACTTATTTTTTTTGTGGAGAAGTTACTGCACATCACAGAAGTAGATACCTTACATCAACCATAATAACAGGTACGCGTGTTGTGCATCGTAGTACTCGTATATAATAAAAATAAATTTCGAGTGGTTGTTTAGCGTGTATAGAAGTTAAAACTACTTCTCTATCTTATTATTTTGGACAAACTACATAAATAAAATAAATAAATAAATGGATGCAATTCATTTGTGTTTAATTATTCGCAGATTAGAAAATAATTTTTTCAAAATGTAGATATAAAAACTAAGTCAGACACTAAGCCAACATAATATGTTGCTCTTTGAGGATATGGCATTAAAAGAGTATAGGAAATACGAGTTTTTGAAATGTTTACTTCCACGACTTTCATCCTCCAGTCCAGATTAGCGATTTGGATAGGAACGGTCCGTATCTTATATTGTTAGTTCAGTTATGATATGATATGATATGATATGATAGAGGCGATAATCCTGAAATATCAACAATCAAATAACAAATTATATCTGAATGTGAATAATATTTCAGCATCATGCGGGCCCAGGCCCTGCCTGCATCCTTAACAGATAAGGTTAGTTAGGGAAGGATGTTATTCACAGTCATTTTCTAACTACTTAAATATATTAGAATGTTAGTCTCAATTAAATTCACACTCTAGATTAGAGTTTGTTAGTTAATTAATGTAAGTTAGTTGTGTTTGAGGTAAAGGATACTAATATTCATCATATGTATTCGGAATCAGTCCTACTAGACTGGTTATGTTATTTAATTCACATCTATGGGTCATCTCATCACATACACAGAAAAAAATAACTTAGTAAAATTGATAAAATATTAGTATTATTGATAAAAAACGCAACCCATAAGTAAAATTGACAAAATTGATAATTTTTTTCATCGGTTTAAGGGGAAAAGCAAATGTGGTAAAAAGTATGAACAGTTTATAGTGTTTATAAGAAAATTATGAATATGATAAATAATTTTTTTTAAATAACTACTAGAGGTTCATCACTTTGATAAATCGATTTATGCGAATGTTACAAATGTTTTCAAACTGAAGTTCAGTTTCAGTAATCTATAATAATTCTGTTTGCGTATGATGCAAAATTAATCATTTTAAAGAAACTTCTTATTAATACGATAACCTGATTTCATGAAAACTATATCTTTCGTTTTCTAGTTTATAAAAAATTTATTGTCAACATACAAACCTCTTTCGATTTGATAACTCAATCTTAATGAAAATATAGAATTTTTATTTAATTTTATGAATTTATTTATTATAATGAACTTAGATTTTTTTCAAACAAACATAACTTTTAAAATTAATGAAATATTTTTGGTTGATAATTGCAACAATTTACGCTGGATTTCCAGGAGCACCTCTTGTAATGAAAAATTCTGCCGGCACAAGTTTCCAAAAACCTGAAAAGTGAATTGATTGAACTATTATCGCAAACTAATAATTATTTTCCATTAAACTCACCAATTGGTTGTTGCATTTTCGAGTGTTGAGTGGGTTGATAAGCATCGTACAGGTATACACTAGATGCTCCAATCTATTTTTGACCAAATGGATCGGGTTGCTCTAATTAGAGATTTTACATGGCCCTCATTATTCTCGGGTATTTATCTGCCTCACCATCTGTAAGTGATAATTTGAATGAATATATTAAAATATCTCGAAATTATCACCGATGTTTATTTTACCTGAATATTTAACCTCCAATATGGCGAAGACAACAACTTCAATTTTGCATTTGTTTAGAAGAACCAGCCATTTTTTTCGCATTTTGGTGTCAGCAAAAAGGTTTTGTTTACTTATCACATTTTTCACTTAACACTTTAAAAACTAATCGAATCACACAATATTTTTCAAAAACTTTATGATTTATAATAATTATAATTAATAAAAAAAACACAAACTTAGTTAGTGACATCCTGTCGGCATAAAATTTCGATACTGAATACTAGAATAAATGTGCTTTTGTAAACGCCAATATTTCGGTTTTCTGATTTTTACAAAATGTATGAAAATGATAACATATTTTTGAAAGCCATAACTCGATGACATAAAAACATTTAAGTCATAAATTCCTGAGTCAAGTTCATAACTCGACTTATGATTATTAATATTTTTACCAATGGTTTTATAATTTATGAACGATTTTAATAAAATGAAAACGAGGTGTATAATTTATGAAAAAATAAGGAACTCATTTGCCTTAATGCTTAACCGTGCATACACAATTTATGAAAACGATCAGCGTGCGTGAATGCTAACTCTGACTCAATTTCTCCTAACTAATTCTAAACAAAAATTTATTTTCTAACCCGTAATTTGGAACCCCGTACAAACAAATACTTATAAGACTATCAAAGCAAAACTGTAGGATGAAATAGTGATCCATCTTCGAATTGCTTTGCAGAAGTTTCGCGTTTTCCAAATAAATTTTTGCATGTACTTTGTATCTGTTTACTGAGTCCGAGTCTCTTAAGCCAGTCAAATTTGGTTTTAAATGGTTATTTGTGTACCTTTAACCCCCGGAAGAAAGTATAGCTAAACATACCTGATGGTTTTTTGTCAGGTAATTTTTTTTAAGAATTGATCTTATGATTGAGTGTTTAACAGTTTTGCAATGTCTTGAAAAAAATTATAAATTTTTCTCTGTAACTACAGAAAAAACGATGAAATGTTTAAAGTAGGATTCATACAACGATAACTCTTAAATTTTCTCATGTGAGCCTCAAGTGTGAACCATAAAAAATTTGGAATTCTGATATTAAATAAATGCTGTATATGAAATTAAAATTTTCTAGGAGCAATGAGGTATTGTAACAGTATAGATAAAAAAAATATAAACTATTTTTCAAGCCAGTACGTAAATTTTATAGACATAAAAGCAAATTTATACATTTCTTACTTTTTGTATAAAATGGCTAATCTGAAAATCATATTTTGCACATTTTTATTTAATTTGTCAAATAAAAAACTTTATTTAAAGACTACTGCTTTTTATACAAATAGTTATTGCAAGCATTACGAATTTTATCAAATATATAAAAAAAATTATACAAAATTGAAAACCAGTAATTTATCAATTTAACAAAATTTATTTTTTTCTGTGTACTGCTTGTAACCTTATTTTGTCCAATCTTCCCATCTAACACCATCTAACCGAGGGACTTCACGTCCGTAATGATACGGCAGTCATATCATACATATGATGACCTAAATATTCCGTCAATAATGTCAAAATAAAAAAAAAATAAAAAATAAAATAAAATAAAAAAAAATAAAAAAAATTTTAGATTCGGTATTTTCATTCAGCTACCTATATTTAAATTCATCCAACTAAAAGTAGGGTTAATTTATATCTAACATTCACACAACTTCACTAAAACATAACCTGAATTCAACCAGAAAGATCGTCGAAAAATAACATTCCATAGCAAAAAGTCATTGGATCGTTAACATATTTGATTGTATTGAGTTTATGCTCAAAGCGTAAGTAATTAAATAGACCCCCTGATCAAGAATGTTGCAATCACAATCTTCCCTGACCTTCCGGTATGTAAAAAAAAAATAAAAAATAAATAAATAATAAATTTTAAATAATAATAAAAATAAATTGAATTATATTTGCCGACAACTTTATTGTTTTAAATCAGGACTTTCGACAAAATTTCAATTTATAGAATTGTTTAAAGTAAGTGAAAATTATTAAAATAAGTTATGAAAATGTAATTAAATTTAAATAAAAACCCAAATGGATAACACAATCCAACATATTTCAGCTCAAATGATAAATTTCCCGTGGCAGAAAACTCTTTCCTCCTTTCATTAACATTTATATATTTATCAATTTATATTATTCCACAAAAAGTCATTTTTGTCACAATACGGTGGCAACCCATTTTGAGTATACAAATTTTCGCTTATTGTGTAAGTTACAATTCGATCTGTTGTAATTTCAAATTTTGGTTTCTCGGGTACCAATATTTTATGTACTTAAGTACATACAAAGGGAATTCCCTTGAAATGTCAGTTTCTATGTATACGATTATAAATTACCTTTCACATATATGTAAATAGTTATAATAACAATAACAATAATAAATAATTAACTTTTATATAATTAGAATGAAAATTAGAATAAAAAATACTTCTCTGATTGAGCGTAATTTTCATAATAACTGTCTCAATTCACCTGTATTAACAGGTGAACTTCTAAAGAACAAAACTCACTCAAAAATAGCACATCACTCTCACACTACACATTCCTAAACTGATTTGAATTAAAATATTAATAATAATTTATTTAAAGGAGAGGCAAAAACACGTCTTTCCTCTACGACGATCAGTCCGATTCGTATCTTATATTGTTAGTTCAGTTCAACATAAAAGTTTTATTAACATTCGCATTAGTTAGTAAGCTACAGACGGACGGATGAACATTGTAACTTTAAAAACGGTTCCAAAACGTTCAGTGGGTTTAAAACGTTCAGATCCATCAAAAACTTACCTTCGAGTTTTCGCACCGTTACTATACTTTACTTACTTCGTAATTATAAAGTAATAACCATTACGACTTGAGCCTCGAAATTATAAATGTATACGTCAATATCTATCGGTAACCCAATAGATAAGTTTATGAATTTTACATTATAAACACAAGGATTAAATAGATTAAATTAATACTATCTACGTCGTTAAGTTAACCCAAAAAAATGTATTAGTTGAAAAATAACAATGAGCGTTCAATAAATTCGGCAAATCTTCATTAAATAACGGTAATATACATTTTTTATTTTGTTTTTTTTATTCCTCTATTTAGTCTAAAAAATGTTCACGAAATGCAATTGTTTCATTTAATTTACGTGAGTGATTCGATCAACGCGTGTTTTGAAAATTTACAAAAGTGAAAAATATTGAACAACTTTCATCAAAACATCCCTGGGTCCTCCTAATGGAATGGAAATCTTAAATAAGAAATTTCACCCTGATTTAGTCTGCACGACACCGCACACTCACACAGATACATGTAAAAGATAAAATGTTTACTAACTATTCTTGTTAAATAAACAAAACAACGAACAATTTAATTTAACTTACGACTGTTGCGCTCTTAAGATTTACCTTACGTTGGTGCGATTTGATACTAATTCATAAGAAAATTGTAATTATATTTTCTAATTTAGAAGAATTGTTATTTATAATGTCAACAGAAGTTCTTGAATAAAATTCTGAGTTTGAATTCCACTACTAAGCTCGTGAGGAAAAACATTTCAATGATTGATAGATCTTTTGCGGTTCCACCATCGAAAGAATTATTTTGATTATAAATGTTGTTTCCCATGTTTGGCCGACGGCTTTTTATGTTAAATTTTTAAAATAATGAAGCGCGTCTGTTGGTTTTCACCTGTCATAAAAATTAAACTTAGCAAGGCTTAGCGTGTCGTTAATTAGTGGTTGCTAAGTATATTTGTATTGTACGTATCAAATGGTTATTTTCATTTAAGATTGTGCTCTTAACGATCTACGATTACATTTCATTACTGTAATACCGAAAACATTTAAAATATATAAAACAATAATTAATGGTTAAATTGCAAAGTACAGAAATAAAATTAAGAATTAAAAGAATTGATTTCGACTAGAATATAATGCGCAAAAACTTTAAGAACAAGGTATGTTGTATACCTGTATTTCGACCGCGACATCACCTAACAACGTTAACAAATTTCGGCATAGAATACGCCAAAGTCGATGCATAATTTATCTTAAACGATCGATATAAGCGACTTTATCTTCCATCACATCGAAAAGGTTGGACGACGCAGTTATAAGCTAAACGGCTGCCACTTTCGCTACGACACAATAAAAACGAAACGGCGCTAAAAAATTTCCGGTTGATATGTCTATTCGCTGACTGACGCTTGGAGGAAATATTCTTCAAAGGCGAGAAAATTTTTTCAAATTTCGATATCACAGATGCACTACGTACTGGAAGAACCAAAAACAAGAAACTCTAGGAAATTATCGAAATAAACCAGCATGCGAGCTGTCATAGCACAGATGCTGAAGATTGACCACAAAGCAGTTTCAAATCATTTGCATAAGGCTGGCTTCAAAAAGAATGTCGATGTTTGGGTGTCGCATGAGTAGACGCAAACAAATTTGATGTACCGTGTTTCCATCTGCGAATCTTTGGCCAAACGAAACGAAATCGAGCCTTTTCTAAAGTGAATAGTGAAGGCGATGAGAAGTGGGTCCATTACGATAATGTCATGTGGAAATGATCATAGTCGAAGGCCAGTGAAGCAATGCAAATAGTGGCCAAACCAGGATTAACGGCAAGGAAGGTTTTGCTATGTGTTTGTTGGGATTGGAAGGGAATCATGCGCTATGAGCTGCTCTCCAATGGCCAAACGCTCAATTCGGACCTCTGCCAGCAATTGGACCGACTGAAATTAGCCAATAGGAGGAAAGAACAAAACACCAGGCCTCACAAAGCCAAGATGACCCGCCAGGAGCTCCGGGTGCTTGGTTGGGAGGTTAGTATGCATCCACCTTATAGTCCGGACCTGGCACTAAGCGATATTATCTTTTTTTGTCCATGGCAAATGCTCTTGGTGGTGTAAAAATGGCCTCAAGAGAGGCTTGTGAAAACTGCCTATTTCAGTTTTTTGCTAATAGGAACAAGGCGATTTGGAAAAGCGGAATAATGAAATTGCCTCCCAAATGGAAACGAGTTATCGAAAAACGGCGCATATTTGAGCCAAAACGGATCATTGTAGCCTTATGTTAAATAAAGCCGTGAAATAAACGTAAACTAAAGGATTTGTTGTTCCCCAACCTTATATTAGTCCACCATATATTTGCTTGCCATATATAATAATTATCAATATTATTTTGTCTTTTGTTTGTTTCTTGTCTTGTTTTGTTTAACTATTGTCTTTAGTTTTTGTGACTAAAGTTGCTGATAACCAGTGGCTCTATTCTGGCTTTCCCTCGGAATAGATAATTGGAAAAGTATTTTCATATCATTTTTGTTCAAATTGTAGTTCTCTGGCCTACTGCAGGAATAACTTTAGTCCAAAAATTTTCAAAACAAAGTTAATTGGGAAACTTTTGCTCCACAAAGTTTGTATAGGGAAAAATATTTTACCGTTTAACTTTGCTTCGAAAATATTTATACCAAACTTATTCCCACAGTAGGCCAGAAAAATACAAGTTAGACAAAAATGCTATAAAAATATTTTATCCAATTCTATATTTCCAGGGAAAGCCAAAATAGTACCACAGGGCGTGATCATAAAATTTGACCGGAAAATTTAGACGGATTGAAAAATATTTACAAATATTCTCGAATAATTCTATTAAAATTAACCCCAGTGGAGTGGCGATTAAATGCATTTGTATTCTATTTTGAGAGCAAATTCAATTTTTTTCGCTAGTTATTTACTTTTAAAATTGTTCGATAATGAAATAAATAGTGAATGCAATTTTGCCGTTAAACGTTCGATTATTTGTATTTTTATATCAAATATTATAGCCAACTTTGACCATTTGAAATGTTTTAGAAGAATCGATTTTAAGGTTTTGATTTCATGATCTGGCCCCTGTATTTATTATAAACATCAGAAAACTTTCGACTGGTACACCTCAATCTAGAACATACTTTAATCAGCTATTAAAGTAGCTAATATTAATGGGAAATCTCGGGACAGATTAATTAGGGGAATGATTATTTTATCATATTAGTTCTGGAGGAGGGGGGCGGGTCTGGGATGATTAGTTCATTATAAAGAACAAAACATGGAGTGGCGTTGGTCAAGAAGGTATATACAATCCAGATTTCAATCCCACTCTCAATTGCACGTGCTTCTAGGTTCTGGCGACCGGAAAACGGCAGGGGATCCGAACTCCGAGAACCTAACAAATGATGTTCTTTCAAATGACCCATTACCAATTTCACTGGTTAGGTTCAACAACCAGTCCTTAAGTCACTGAGCTCACAATAAAAAGGAGTTTTTACGCCAGATGTAATCCCATCTTCTCAGTTAGCTAATCTACCCTTTATCGAGAAATCCTCAATGGATTCTGGGATGTGACAACCATTGCGATGCCCATTCATACCAAGTTATTAAATATCTAGATCACTACCTAGACAAACACACTCCACGACTCAGCAGGCAAACGAAAAGGCCTCACTATATGCAGAAAACCGAATGAAAGATAAAAAATGGCATCACAACTTTTTCATGAAAGCACAAAGTTAAAGAAGGAAAATGAGGAGCTGAAGGAGACCGGAATGATAGAAATTTTGGAAACTTCTTTTACTAATTAAAATAAAAACAGCCTAACGCGTTATTAACGTTAACTTTCTTACACGTGATGAGAAACTGATTGGATGCATAAACAGTATAAAAAATCTAGAAAAGAACGATGAGCAGAATTCTCGTCAGAAGTTGGAGAGCATTCACATGCAATAGTTAATGAAATTACCAAACAACGCTTGTACCTCAACAACACTAGCAACAAGAACAACGCGAGGTGGCATTGAAAACAACGGCGCCACCGCCAATTAATGTGATTGGTATTACAAATTTTTCGAATATTCAAGCTTTAATGCAATCGGTGTCCACAAACGACTATATAGAGTAGTGGCGCTAAACAATAATGTTTGGAAGATGACTAAAAAAGAAACCAGGTAAACCAACAAATGATAGAAAATCTGATACCGATACCACTACTTCCAGTCATATCAAAAATATTTGAAAACCTGCTGCTCAAGAGGCTAAAACCTATAATAGAATAAAGATGTTTAATTGTTCCACACCAATTCGGGCTTAGAAAAAATTACTCTAGAGTTGATCACAGAATAACTGAGGTCATTGAGGATGCACTTGAGAATAAGAAGATATGCCCCAGTATTTTTTCTTTCTTTTTTCTTTTCATATGTAGTTCAAGCTATCGATAAAGTTTGGCACCAAAGACTTGAATTTAAACTGTATCGAGAACTGCCTAACCAATTTTATCAATTTCTTAAATCATACATTGCTGAGTGACTTTTTTGACTCAAATTTCTAAACGAGTACCCTGAACTAAAAATAATATCAGAGGGTATACCAGAAAGTAGCGTATTTGGACCGCGTTTGTTCATTTCTTGTACGAGCGATTCACCGAATATTCAAGGTACTATAGTAGAAAGATTTGTGGACGATATTGCCATCCTAGCAGTTAGAAATGATTATTCAGAAGCAAACATTAAAATGCAGTTAACACAGTGAGTAACTTGTCTAAAAAATGGCCCATCTTATTAAATGAAGCCAACTTGGGACATGCAACTTAAAAAATATAAACTGGATTCCCGTGGTTCTACACTCAAAATTCCATATGTAAATACAACTAAATACATTTTCATGACTAATCTAAGATGGAAAGAGCACATCAAGTAGGAACAGGAAAAGTTAAACATCAAATATAGGAAAATGTACTGGTTCATGAGTAGAAATTCTGAACTGAAAATACATAACAAATTGCTTCTATACCAGGAAAACGGTAAATAAAGTAAGGACTTATGGTAACTAACTTTAGGGTTGTGCCAAAAAGTCCAAAGTACAAATGATACAATGCTTTAAAAATAAAGTGTATCGAGAGATTGTGAATGCCTCATTAGGAACGACAACCTTCATAAGAACTTAAAGATTGAATAAGTCGCCGAATAAATAAACAAACAACGAAACACGTACAGCGCTTATTTCGACATGAAAATGCAGTAATACGTCTATGTTACACACCACCAAAGGAGTGAGAAAACTCCAAAGGCAGAAACTGCTGGATCTGGGTAGTTCTAATTAGAAACAGAAATTATTTTAAAATGACTAACCAATTAGGTTATTCATCGTCAACTAAGAAACAAATTTGATAGATAAATTACTGAATGTTCTCTGAATATTTGTCTTCTATGAGCAAAATAATTTCATTGATCACCTATAAATAACTTTATTACCAGCTCTAACATCGCCAAGCCTTTTTAGAGCAGATAAAACTGGATCGAACTAGGCAAAAGACCAATCGACACGAGGAAGTTTATGTTTTTACCAGAATCAATTTTTTATCGTCAGCTCTCATATAGGAACTTCTCGTTAAGTTAACGATTTCGTTACTGCAAAAACTCGATATAATTCTGTTCATCAATGTTGTTTTTCCTCATTTAACAGAGTCAAAAAGGATTGATTAAGTTGCATTGTATCAATCAATTATTTCCTCACACACCTTAGTATTTAAAGTTAGTATTATGTATAACCATTTAATGAGAACTTTAAATTTCACTAAAACAACGCAGCATATACAAATGTTATGTACACACTTAACCGTTAATTAATACTAAATAAAACTACCAATTATACATAAAACAAAATAAAATTGTAGTGCATTGTGTAGTGCATTATGCATTACCTTGCTGATAAACACAATTCAAACAACATTCCTTTAAGCACCTCCATTCGTTTAGTTTTCCTCCTGTACGACCAGTTTCAATAGCACAGTTGCGTTTTGCATTTTTTTGGGGCGTCGAATAATTATTTTTTGTACTGTAATTTTTGTCTAAAAAAAGGGCTGTTTCATCGATCCACAGGTTAGCACGCCAGAACCCAACAAATTTGAACAAATTTCAGTCTCTGCTTGTTTTTCTTATATATAGAAGATTTAGTTTGCTCTACGTAAGGCCTAACCCTTTTCAAAATGTTTTCTTCGTACCGTCATTGCACTAATTTTACATTTATGGCGATTGTTAATGTCATCTGCAACGATTTAATCTGTTCCAGAGGATTCCTTGTCAGGGCATAATCATCTTGTTGTTGAACCTAACCTAAAATTTAAATTTTAATGTGTCTATTTATACATTTTTTCTTTGCCATTCGGACCTACCTAATAGAAAAACTTCGTATTTCCATACCAAACAATCCTCACCCTCTATCGGTAATTTTCTGTGTTAGTTTTCATAAATTTTTTTGGAAATTATGGGTAAACTAGACACGAAATTATTGATTTAACTTTATTAATGCGAAAAAACAAATTAACTCATTGTTGTTGTATATTCCGGGCGAGCTCACACGACTTCTAACACGAGACTGGAGAGCTAATAATAAAATATTGATAATAAATTTCGAGAAAAAGGAAACAACTAAGCACGAGTTTTCCATAATATACGAGTAGCTATTGAATATCAAACAATTTTAGAATAAAATGTTGCCACAGATGGTTACGAAACCTGCACAACTTACCCTTACGTTAGTAAAGAATACGCTCAAAGATTTTAATGTTTGTGTAAAATGCGCAATATTCAGCTACGATCCTTGATACGATGATTGATATTCCCATATATATTTGTTTCTATTTTTGATCACATATGAGCATAAAACCATATTTGAAGATCGCGACCAAAAATGCTTATGTCATCAACGTATATGCTAGTAGAGGACTTTATTTAAAATATAGACAAGTACGCTGGGTTATGTTAAGCTGACAGACGACATATTCTAAAATTAATAAAGTTTTTCAGCTTTAGAATGGCTTTGCCGTACTCTTGATGTTATTTCGAAGGCCTATGAAACTTCACCTTACGATAACCACCTTGCAAATTGAATCGCTCAACAATAATTTGCACGTATATGTTAATTTCGAATGGATGCCCATATGGTACAAAATGTCACCCAGGTATATCCGTTTCGTAACGTTTTCAATATAATTCTCAGAAAGAAGGTCTGATCGGTTGTTAATCTGTTTGGACGACTGATGCTCGCCCAACACTCGCTCGCTATATATCGATAGCTTTATTGCCATAACATTGGCGAGAACCATGTAATCAGTGTTTAGCGAAGCTATTCCGTGGTAGTTATTACATTTTAACCGATCTCCTTTATTATTTAATGGGCAAATCCGAGCGGTTTCTTCTGGGACTGTATCAGTAGGCCAAGCAATTCTCGTTTTTATAATATTCAACTGATTCCCGCTTTAAGTTTTTTTCTAGAATATCCGATAGTGTATCGAATTTGATTCGGATAACACAGTTGTTAGAAGCTTCGTTACTCCAACATGAAGTTCGTTGAAAGCGATGGTTGTATGTTGTTCATAATCGAACAGTATATTTTGAAACTATCTGGAAGTGGTCGCAGTCTTTGATATTGGTGAAATATCTATGAAATCGTATTCCCGTTGTTTGATTTCCGTTATTTTCGTGGGAAATATGTGCTGGCTTCTATTTTTCTCGCACTGCCAGTTTGAGCATTAAAGTCTTTTATAATTATTTTTACATATTGCTGAGGTATTTTACTCAGAACGCTCTTAAGATGGTCATAGAAAGCATCTTTTATTTGTTTGGGTTTAACCTAAGTTAAAATGACGCCCGTGAAATCTGAGTAGGTAACAGACGGGGCTTATATTAGATATAATAAAGATTATCCGTGCTAGTCAGGCTAAGTACCTTTCATATCGTTTTTTCGACCGTCTTTAACCTTAAAATGTGCACTGAAAAAAAAAATTATTTTCGATATAGATATATTGACTTATCTGCAACATTTGACCGATTTGGAACTAAATATAGAAGCATGTGTATTAAAATTAACCAAGTTCGATAAATAATATATCTCAAACGGCCTAGTCGCTTCAAAATGCATATCTTGTGAATTTTATTACAATGAGGTAATATTTTTATCTGTTTTATAAGTGCATATATAGCTATTTCAGTTCTACAGTTTATGTGTAACAGAGGTAAATATTTTAACCAAGTTCAAATAAAATATATCGCAGTAAAGCATAATTATTGTTATGTGGGAATAATTTATGTTGCTAATTATTTTTTAATTTTAGTCATAAATATAAAATCCTCTAGCTCATAACCAGAGTTCTGGTGGCTCAAATTCAGGTATGACTTATCTGATCTGAGACAATAATTTTTTGTATTGGATTTGGATTGAACCAATGAATTAATGGCCAAATATTCAAATTAAGTTGAGTTATAAAAACATCCAAACTGAATGTGTAAGGCACCTTAAATGGTTAAATTAAATATTGAATTTAAGATGAATATAAAATTTTGTTTAACGTAAAATACCTTGTCCAGTTATAATTATGTAAAATTGGGGAAATTCATATATTTGCTATCGATATAATTTATTGCGAATTTAGTATTTGTTTTAACTTTGAGGATTACTAAACATTTTCAACAAATAAACAATTTTAATTTCTTAGGTGGGCAGCTTTTATCGGAAACTTAGGAAAACTTCTTCAGAAATTTCAGAAGTTATTGTGGCGTTTGTCACTATAGCCTTTATATAATAGCTTAAGTTTTTTAAACTTTACCGTTAGGGAAATCAATAAATCCCTTTCCTCTGGAATATTTTTATTGTATTTACTTTTAAATATTTTTGTATAAATATATAAAGTAGTTAGCAAACAATTAAAATATTCCCAAAATTCAAATAAAATTGTAATTCTTAATGCCGTAAGTAACAATAAAAGTCATAAATTATATCCAAATGAAACTTCATAGAAAGACAATTTTCGAAGCGATAGAAATCTTACGCTTTGTAACGGTACACGCATTTTCTATCATATTTAATTATTTTATATCTTAACTCCTAATTAAGAGAATTTTATTACACAAACACAAGAAGAATATATGACAGCACAGAAAGCGTGTAAGATCATAAAAGGACTCATTATAATAATCCCTTTCCAAACTACCATTAGAAAATATTTAAATGTGTCATTTGAGGGTCGTTAATTTTTTTTATTTTTTTACTTTGCCAATTTAATATTCGGCAAAGAATTTCAATAAGATAAAATAAATTTAGGAAAATAAAATGGAAAATAGAGAATTGATAAATTGATCAACCAAATTGAATTGAATTGAAAAATTTTCCAGTACATAACTGGGGAAATAATTGCTGTTATTTATGTATCATCAAGACGAGATGCTGTATTGATTCTTTTACTAGTATTGAGAGATTGTGTAATACTTCCTATAAGTTTCAAACATGCCTGTATGTAGATTCCACCAAAGAAAAGTTTTACATAATCGGGACAAAACTTAACAACATCTCTTGTTAAACATATTTTTAAATCAATGGAATCAGCGATTCTACCCTCAATAACTAGTGTTTTCGAATGTAGCAAAATTAATTTTAAAATATGCGAAAGGGAATCGAATGAACAATAAAAAAACAAGACAAATTTGCAAAAATAACAGCAGATAGAGTATACAAGATAGAAGAAACACAACAAATATACACGAGTAGAGTGGAAATTTTATGAGGTGTGTTATTTGTTACCTCAAACCACCCTTCAAAAACAAGTTGTTTCAACATTTTATTAACTTACACAACAATATTCGTTTAAATTGATGTAATTTGACAACAGAGGATGAAAAATTGTATTATTGCCTCTGTTATTTGCAGTACTATTGTTTTTGGTACGCTTATTTCGATCGAATAGACACAATAGATAAAAGGGTTTATATGCGGTATGTATCTTGAATCATAATTTTATTGTTCGATTTGTATTATGACATTTAATTGGATATCAAAATATCTATGTATTAGGCGTTCGCGTAGTATGTTTAGTTTATGTTAAAGCTAAGGTTTCTGACGATTCAAGCTTTATGATACAAATCCTATAATAAGTGCGCACTACAGATTTTCAGTACGTACTCGTATTTTCGTTATTTTGGAACTAACCGAAAATAATTTTAATTAAATGTGTCTATTAGAAGCAAACATATTCTTCCACAAAATTTTTTTGTTATAGCGTATGGTTATCATGTTGAAATTTATATAAATAATAATGCGTTGCTGATCTGATCTGAAAAAATTAAAATAAACTGCCACTAGAATCAAAACTTTACATTATCCCCCAGATAGTATATTTCGAAAGATATCTTATCATTTAAAATCTTTAGGAGTTAAAAATATGTTATTCCACATCAACATTTCAGTCGAAATTTATATTTTAGAATACAACAACAACAATGTTTGTTAGTTTATTAAATATAATCTTTGCAATCTGTTTTGGTGCGAAACACTCCTAAATGCACCCAAACGTGCCCTAGGACGACGAGGTGGTGAACCAAAACCTCATTTAGTGATCTTTTTGGGATATCGAAAGTCCGAATTAAAGGAGTGGTGGTTAAAGGTATTTTGTAAAACAGTCGAAAATCAGGGAGATGATTACATGTTAAAAGCTTTCTGAGAAACGTGAAGCTATATTAAATTTTATGAAAAACTTCTAGTATGTATTGTAATTTTTCTTTTGTTTTGAATGAAATTAATTCGAGTTTTCTGTTTCATTAGTTTTCTAGTTCTTGAAGTCCATTATTGTCGATCATGTGTATGTGGAAAGATTGTACTCGCATTTGAGTGATGTTTAAACAAACGTGACTGTGGTAATGTTAAAATTCTTATATTTTTCTTAATTTTATTTTGTTTTCAATTTTAAATCCTGTTTTTTGCAATGGAAATGATTTCCTGAAAGAATGATAGTTCTTAATTTGAATATGCACAGTGGAAATGTTTTCTCAAAAGAGTGATAGTCTTCCGATATACGATCGAATAAATTTATTGTGGTAACGAAAAAAATTCTAATATTTTGTTAAATTTTGTTTTCGTTTTCAATTTTAAATCATTTTGGTTGTGAGTACGGTGTATACGAAACTAATTCTCGAACTTGTGGAAGTGAAACAGTGTTTGATCAAGTAAGTAGTACGGTGGCAAGAACATTTTTGTTAATTATTTTACGAATATGCATTAATTGCATTTGATAAACTATGTCCACGATTCTTGCATAGATGTTGCGCATTATAAATATTGTACTTCTGTAAGAATTTTGAATCGGAAACGAAATCAAACCGTTTTTAATACATTTCTTCGAAGAAGACATAACATCATTCTACAGCATACAATTTAATTTATTTAATGTAGGAATATTTCTAGATATGGCTCATTCAAAACTAAAAAAAGAAAACGTTTTTATACCTATTGTCAGAAAAATGCTCTGAAACGTTCGAACGAAGTTGCATGGGAGGCTGTTTATCATTAGCAATACTTTGGAAGGTCAGAACGTAATTTATATGACTGGAAAAAATTGGAACTTCTATTATTAAGTCAGTGGTATTCAATACCTCTAAAAGGTTTACACTGTTTCGATAAAATAAATCAGTTCACATTCGCGACGAAGTAATGTATAAATCAGATGTAGGAGCATATAAATCAGTATTAAAAAGAGATCAGAAATTGATAAACGTGGTAAGCAACTTCATTTGCTTTTGTTTATTTTTTATTATTTATTTTTAATGAACGATATGTTGTATTAGGGGGCTGCCACTTACGACTTTCGACTCAAACTGATTTTATCAAATTTTCACTGAAAACAAAACAAAAGGCTTGCGTCTGACTATGACTTATGTCTAGTATATCTAAATGTGTACTATAGTAAAACAACAACAGAAAGTCATAATTAAACGACAACACAAAATGATTCAAATAAAAAACCTTATGACGTCGTTTGTCGTAAGTCGAAAATCGAAATGTGCACATCATCCACCCCCAGTTTAGCAAAAATGGAGGAGGTGACACTTGGAAGGAGCACTCGGTTATGGTAGGTATAATTATTTTCAACTTGTCGATCAGTTTCGAATTGACCTAATTATGGTTGTTCTTTTTAATATTAATTATATTTCTTTTTAACAACAAAAACATAAGTAAGCCGGAAGTAATCAAGTTTAGATCGGCCATACGTATAGATAGCAATTAAAAATAAAAATGGAAATAAAATCCATAAGCCTATAGATTTATAATTCCAAATTAATAAAAATAAAATAATTATAATTATGTTTTTGTAAATTGAAAAGTTTTATTACAAAGTTATGTAATATTTAGTATATAATATGATGTGAAACAGTTTATTATTTAGCTTGTATCATACTGCTCTTGTATTCTAATGTCCGATTTACTTGTATAAATCATCTAATCAAAATAAGAAATCTTAAAATCTATTAAAATAAACCTATCTGTTAATATAGCAGTGATTAAAAAAATAAACGTAATAATTTTGAGACTAAAATCAAAAGCTTAAAACCAAAATGAATACCAAATACAAGTGATGTTGCTTTATTAAAATCCGCTTCTCCAAGTGTGTTCATTTTTTTCGACAGGACGGTTGTGATATATTGTGGCCTCCCCAGTTTGGATTGGTTGACTTAATATGTTGTGCTTAACAATAAATAGAGTTCGATATAGTAAACTAAATTAAAAAAAAAAAATTACCAATAGAAATTATCTAGTAAGTGTGATAAATAATAAGAAAAAACATAGTAAGTTTAACAGTTAAATACAAACGCTGGAACATTGCTAACAAAGTTGTCCGAAAATTATAAAACCGGCATATAGAAAATACAGAATTTAAATATAATAAGTGATAATAATATTATATGGTTACAATCCAACCTTGTATATTGGTGATAAACTTTAAATATGAAACGGGTTATAAATCGCTTTCTTCATAAAAAATCGCAAATTAATTTGAAATATCACGGGCATTGTTACCGTTTACCAATCACAAATACCACCGTGAAAGCTGTTAAATATCCTGATTTATGACTTTCATATAGATTAATGAAACTCAAATGATAACAGTATTTAGTATATTTTTTTAAAATTTATATCTAAAATCACATAGCTAGTAGTTTACAGTGAGTGATAAATCATATTTTACTTCTTTTCCTATGATAATGTGAATGGATTTTTTTTTAAATTCATTTATTTCGTTTTTGATTTACTCCGTTATATTTTTTTGTTTGAAAATTTATTTTTGTTTTGATTTGTTATCGTGGTTAAAGCTTTGGCGTTTGGATCGGGAGGTACCGGGTTCGAATCCTGATAGGGGCAGGATGCAAAGGAAATTTCCATCAACAGATTACGATCTGTGATGAACTGGAACACATCTATTCTAGGGCGAACCCATCTTCCATGCCAGTATAGGCTGGCATGGAGCTATGCAATGTGCAGAGGGTGATAAAATCGAACCTATGACAGTACGTCATCGAATTAGCCGACAATGGCGTAAAAGTAAGGACGGAAAAAGCAAAACCGCGAAAGAGTTGGGAGAGCTTTGGCCCCAGAACAGTTTGCAGGGATAAGTCAAGTATGTCAGAAGTCGCAAAAGTTTATGAGAAATGCATTGACAACCTAGTGAAGAATCTTAAAATGAATAAAAAAAATCAAATAAACAGTATGGCTTACGTGATAGCCGCTCCTCAAGCGTTTTCTTGACGTTTCTTCCGAACAATTGTAATCTCACTCGAGAGCAACATGCAGAGGCATTTGCAATCGCTTTCGATAAATACATCGAGGCCACATAAGAATCTCATTCTTAAACTTGAGGTACATGGCTTGGATTCAATGAACATAAAGTCTATAAAAAGCATTCTCAAACACCAAAATTTCAACGTTGGGCTAAATGGGGGATCATCAGCGACATCTTCATCTGTGATCAGTTTCGTCACCGTCTTTGTTTTTGTTATACATCAATGATTTTCAGGATAGCTGATGACGTCGCATTACACTTTTTTATTTATTCGAGGTGGAACCTACTCCCTCAGAACTAACCGGTAAACGGGTAGAAGTTGTCACTTCGCTTAATTCCAATTTGAGTATAATATTTGAGTATGGAGTTAGGAATCAGGTCAAGTTTAACGAGAAAAAACACAAATATGCATATTATCCTCGCGTAAAAGCATAAATCTCAACGAATACTATTTTATGGCAAAATCTAGAGAGCATCCAACACCGCAGAGATGTTGCAGAACTCTGCGAGTTCTACAGATTAAAGCATGGTAAATGTTCTGCAGATCTAACGGAGGAGATACTACCATTCGTTACGCAAGGAATGATAACAACAGGAGTCAATGCACGTAGGTTTACGGTGAAGCTACCGAAACCTTGAACTGAAGAAGATAAGCACAAATTTATTCATCGAACATCCAAGAAGTGGAGTTCGCTAAAGGGTTACGAATTTCCGTTGGACTCTAAGATGCACAAATTTAAGACAATCATCAACCTTTTCTTGAAGGAGGGCGTGTTGAGTGCAGGAACTCGGATAATTTGAAGGAGCTAGGACCATCTAAAAGTTCGCCCTGCACCAAATTAAAGCTAAACGTAAAAAAACAAATTAATTATTGTATACAATATATTTATATACATAATATTTGTTTTAATGTTTATTAATCTACAAACGTGTACTTACCAAGCTAATTCACTCACTGCACAAGTATAATTACCGAAAAAAATCACGCAAACTAAATAAACAATAAAAATAGGTATTATTAATCCTTACTATTCGAGAAACACCTTCATAATGAACAATTTACCGCAGTTCTCTTTATTTGCTCTCAATTTACTATCAAATACTACGAATGTAATAAATAAAACTATTCGACCATGAAATTTACTACACCTGTTGTAAAATGTAAAATAACGTAGTAATAGTTACTACGAATGGTAGTTAATTTTACTACGTTATGCAATATTGATGTAGTAACAATTATTAGATGTGATTACAACTCAATTTTACAACGAACGCAGTTAATTTTACTACGTTATGGAAACAAAATAAATGTTCGGGTGGTAGAATCTGAATATTTCTACTACAAAAGTACTACACCTATTCTAAATTGTTCGGTTTTGTAATGAATTTTACTACTAATGATTTTTTCCTAAATCATTTCTCGGTTTTGTAAATTTTACTACAATTATTTTTCTCTGTGTATAAATTAAAATTTAATAGTTTAGTTATAATTTTAAATTATTAGTTTAATCGTTAGTTATTATATTTAACATGTTTATTGAATTTCAAATAAAAAACAGTTAAAATGGAGAGGAAGCTTAAATCAAATAGTTCGGTATTTTGGACGGCACTCTTGTAAAATGTTCATTAGTAGAAATCCAGTCAGGTTTGGAAACAAATAATGGAGCTAATGCTCCTTCTTTCAAATGCATTCCATATATTGAAGCCGCGTGCAATTACAGAAGCTGATCTGCTTCTTAAGATAATAGGACGTAGAAAATTATCAAAATATGCATCGTGTCTATATGGAGATTCAACCAAATAAAACTATATAATACTGTGGGCAAAAAATAATAAGACTTTATTCATAATTTTAAAATTCTTTATTTATTTCTCCAAATCTATTTCGTCCTCCTCAAAGTAATCCCCCCGGCCTCAATACACTTGTGCCAACGTTTTTTCCAATCCTCGAAACAGTTGTTAAAGCCAATTTCCGGAATAGCCTCCAATGCGCGTTTCACGTTTAATATCTTCAATTGACTCAAAACGGTTTCCCCGGAGCGGTCGTTTGAGTTTGCTGAACAGCCAGAAGTCACACGGAGCTAAATCAGGCGAATACGGTGGTTGCGGAACGATATGGGTGGAATTTTTGGCGAAAAAATCACGTAAAACCAATACAGTATGAGAAGGTGCATTATCGTGGTGCAAAAACCAAGAGTTGTCGACCCATAATTCCGGCCTCTTTTTACCAATAGCCTCGCGCGAACGACGCACAACACTCAAATGGTATTCCTTGTTGACAGTTTGGCCGGTCGGAAGGAATTCGGAGTGCACCACACCTCGATAATCGAAGAAAACTGTCAACACCGCCTTGATTTTTGACTTGCTTTGACGTGGATTTTTCGGCTTCGGCTCACCTTTGGCACGTTATTCGGCCGACTGATCGTCAGTGTCCGAGTCGTAAACATAGATCCAAGACTCATCGCCAGTTATAATACGTTTCATGACATCCTGGTAGTCGTAAAGCATTGTTTCATAGACGTCAACGCAACGCTGTTTTTCCAAAAAATTGAGTGATTTTGGAACCAATCGTGCTTTCACTTTTCTTATACCCAAATGATCTTTAAAAATGGTTTTCACTGATCTTTCCGATATTTCAACGATGCCATTAAGGTCTCTGACTGTTAATCGTCGATTCTCAAGCACCAATTCCTTAATTTTATTAACGTGTTGATCTTCAGTTGATGATGATGGCCGTCCTAGACGTGGTTCGTCTTCAACACGTTCTCGACCCTCTTTGAACAATGTGTACCGATCAAAAACACTTGCTCGCGACATACAATTATCACCGAAGGCCTTTTGCAACATTCTGAACGTTTCAGCACCATACAATTGATTCCGCACACAAAAGACAAGCGTATACTAAACACTAATGATTATTTTGATGTGACATTTGGCACAGATGTCACTGACAGTCATACCAACATAGAAAAAAAAAATATTTCGACGAATGGTTTTCCGCGCGAAATTTAAATTAATATGTCTTACTGGATGTCTTAGTGGATTTTATGACGCAATATTACAAAAATACAAATTTTATTTGTCAAAAGTGTAACGATTATTTGCATATCTAAGAGCTTCAATATTTATCATGAAATAAATATTTATAATTTTTTCCTATTTTGATCAATAAAATATTTTCTAATAAAATACGATGTCGGATTTTTTTTAATTCTCAATAAGCGTGTTCCAACTGTCTTGATATTAAAGGCATTAAATAATTTAGCGGATAATTTAGCGGACTCGTATTTACATTTTCCAGTCTGCAATAAAGTTTATGAAAAAATAATTTAACGTACTGAACATTTGTCTAAACATGGGCCTAAAATTCCTCCCCCCTACAATACACGATACCTCGATATTTCGGATAAACATTAACGATTGATCTTATTTATCAAGAAGTCTAACAATGATCGTTATATAAATCTGACATTATACCAGATTAAATTACTAAATTTTAGCACTATTTTTAGAACTGTTCCCTTTGTTTTATTTGAGTTTAATTCTATTAAAAAATTAAAATTAATGATTCGCAAATAATCATTGGATAGGTGTTCCAAACCGGCGTATGGAACCGTTTATTGCCAATTAGATCACCAATCTTTATCTTTCGGTACAAGATAATTATTTGTTTTTTTTTAAATTTCAAATAACCAAAGCGCCAATCGAACAAAGTTCTTCTCACAAGTTACATTCGCAACTGCGACCGAAGCGGCCCCTCCAAAACATTTCCTTCATGTTTCAAGTAATCTTGTTAAAGCCAGGCCCCAGGGCTATTGAAGTTGTTATCGCAATATCTATATATGCCACTTGCATCCCTACATTCCCTATTTCTCTGCCTCAGACAATTTTTTCATAGAACAACTTTGATAACTTTAATCGATAATCACAAATCTAAACACGAACTTTAAATTTTAGCCATACAAATTGTATGTTGTTTTAAATGTGCTATATGCTTCATAGTTTATGCTTTGATTTCAGCCCTAACCATTTTCAACCAGTGTTGTAAGCGAATGAGTTGTCCAAGTGATATAAATGGACCTTCCTTTCCCCGGCATCGAACGGTTGCTTGGCCGCTAATTTGATGTGGCACATTTATCACCACATTCTAGAAAAGTAGATTTTTACAAAATACTACACAAATGTTACATAACGTTTATGTTGTCACTAATTGCTGCCTAAAGAATTAAAAAGTTTTCTATCGTTCGACGCCAAACGTGTTGTAATCGGATAACGGATTTGCCCAAAATTCTTGTTTGAAAGTGACCTGATGATATAATCCCAAAAATTTGGATGTGAGTTCGATTTAACATAGCACAACGATATTCGAATAGTTCTTCTTCAAGAATGAGAATAACAAAATATATCACGAAATGCGATTTGCCAGTCTCACTCTCTTCGGGTTTAGGGTCAACCAAGCTCCATGAATGCGCCATGACTGCTTCCACATGGTTTCAAAGATTACAAACAGAAGAAGTTTTGTAGAGTCCCAAATGTGAGTGAAGGTAAAAATTGATGATGATCAAAAAACAACTCAAGAAATAATAGGTGATGAAATTGGCTTGAATGTTATGGCATTTTGACGAAATTAAGTGTTCACTTGTATACAAAAAAAAATTGCTGCGCTTTACAATAAAATTGTAGTTATGTTCAACGCAATTATCAATGCTTTAATAAGGATATATAGAAAACAAAATTTACGGTTACCATGGCTTTAGTACAATATTTTTAAAAACAAATCGATTTTCCGAAGTCTTGTTAATTGAAGTAAAGAAACAACATTTATGTTTATTGCCTTAGAAACGCGCTACGGGCTCAGGTTGCTTCTCGAATGGCAAAATGACAATGTTATGAACGACCAGGAAAATAAGTACTTTTCATACACAAATTCAATAGGTACGCTTGAAAATTCATTATCGCTATACATATTCGCGTTTACTTAGGTTTAATGAGAATTTTACGGGATTTAATTCCTAATATTGCATTGTACATTATAGTAAGCGTCTTACTTTGGTGTAAGCAATTCCCATTCTGAATAGGAATAAATATTGTGCTCAAAGTAGGTTTCAGTGGTTGCTTACTGCACACTTAGGCCAATTTTTAGGCCCATTGTGATACCACTCATTCACTCCACATCGCATTGCACATTGCAAGCTCCATGTCAACCTGTACATTGACATGGAAGGTGGATCGGCGCGTGACACGGAATTCTGCACTCCATCATCAGATGGTCTTAATTGTATTTATTAGCATCACCGATCGTAATCGATGATGAAAATTCGATTTGCATCTAAGCCTCTGATGGGATTCGAACCCAGCACCTCCCGGTCCAAGTGCCGAAGCTTTAACCACTGCACCACTTGTCCGGTGCTCAAAGTAACAACCAAACATTTTATTTATTTATTTTTATTAGGTGGTAACCATTACATTTTGAATTTAAAAACAAGGTGAAAACGCAACTAAATATATTCAAATAGTAATGTGATTAGAACATAAGTAATGTGTAAAAGTAATGTGATTAGAACATTATTGAAATTACAAATCATAAATAATTTTTCGTCTTGTATAGAAAAATTTCATGTCAAAATAACAAAAATCACTTTTATATTTTTATTGCCAACATTTAAAAATAAAAGTATTCAGTAAAACTGTCCTGGTGGTGAACATTAAAACTATAGGTAGAATAGAATTATTCTATACCAACAAAAAAATTGGTTCAAAACTATTCCAATTTGGAATAAAATATATGGGATTGTTGCTGTAAATTTACCAAAGTAAGACGCAAATGAAAACCACACTAACGAATGTGAACGAAACGTGACTTTAACAAAGTAATTATCTTATTTTAATCCACACTGTACACATTTATGATGTTCTTTTGGAATGTTACTTTGACAAATTAATAGAACTAATGTTCACTGTATCTCCTTGTTTAAATTAAAAATAGACCTATTTTGGCCGTATTTTGTTTCTTGCCCTTTTTAATGCATTGATGTCAGGCAGAGACACAAAACAGTAATTAAGAGCTAATGGTTTGGGCTTTGGCCAGTTGACAACATGGACGGAACTAGCTAATGAAATGAAATAAATATGCGCGTTAGTATAACGCAGTCCACTAGGGAGGGGAATTTTTAGTTGCGAATCTAATTCTCAGGAATGCGTAGGTGTGTACTCGTATGTACAAATAAAATATTTCAAAATAAAGATTGTGCTTGTCCAAATGCAAATTTACAAATCATCACCGGAATCTATGTACATGCGCAATGGGTAAATTTTCAACCCTTAACTATATAGATATGTCTATATGTGTGTCCATTACAAATCTTAATGATTTCAACAATTAAAGTTTTTTTATTAATCAATTTGCATACTTTAATTATGTTTTTAATTATTATTTTATATTAACTTTAGCCAAGATGCATTTAATTGAGTTATAATTCAACGATTTCTAATAGGTGTCGCATCGCATTTTATAAATATTTTGTTTTGTTAAATATGTGTCTTAGCTTAAATGTTTATTCAGAGTGGTGAATATCTTTTTTATTTTTTTACGTTTTCTTTTGCAACTTGTTTCTCTGTTTTGATTTTTGATT
The DNA here is from genome assembly GCA_963691935.1 of Nephrotoma guestfalica. Lineage (NCBI taxonomy): Eukaryota > Metazoa > Arthropoda > Insecta > Diptera > Tipulidae > Nephrotoma > Nephrotoma guestfalica. The sequence continues at coordinate 152,161,290 of OY829914.1, read as the reverse complement.
TTGATTTTGTATAAGCAAGCATCGATGTGTAAAAAGTAAGAACATGTATCATTCGTTTACAAAAAATAAAAAGTTTAAAGAAACTTTTTGAGAGAAGAGAAAACCTATGTGATATAATATACACATTTTATTCACCTCATAAAAATTGTGTATTGACTAAATACAGTACGTGTCTTAGAAGTTTATAAAAATCGATTCTTATTGGATTATATTTTCGTGTAATTTATAGATTGTTAAAGTTGATGATCCCAACAAAAAACATACTTGTGATGTACATACTTTTAAAAATACGAATTAATATAATTTTTCGCAGTACTTGACCAAATAGTGGTTGTTCTTGTTTATTTATAACAAAGAATTTTCACTTGCCTGCGGTTGGCTAGTATAAACATTTTCTCATGTTTATTTTTAAACACCTTCACTTCACGCGCGTTATAAAATTAATTTTATTTAATTTAAATGTCCGCAATAAAATGAAATATTAAAATCGATAATCATAATTTGTCATAATACACAGCTTGAATCCAATAATAAAATAAATGAATAATCATCATACACATTTAATGATAATCAATTTATTTGTGTACAGCGATTTTTAACACTGTGGTGGGATTGGTTATTTCATTTTTTTTATGAAGTATTTGATATTTAACGGATTTAATGTTTTGGGTTCTCGATTTAGTAAAACTGTGATAGTTATTAATTATGTCACTGAATCGTGAAGTTTGGCCATTTGGAAGGAGAACCAAACGAGAAATAAAATTATTCGAAATAAAGATGAAAACCAAAGCAAAAACTTTGTTTATCAACATGTTACAAATATTAAATCTTCTTCTTGTTATATTTTTACTTACAATACCTTTTTAAAATTATTCATGAATTAGAATCAGAAAAAATTTACGTTTTTTAGTGTTCATCTTACAAATATACACATCTACATATGTATTATGTACATACCTACAAAACAAAACAAAAATTAAATAATAAAATTTCATTGCCAATTTGTTGAAAGATTAGTTTATTACCTCCTATTGTGAACTGTGACACTGTTTCTCATGTATTTTGTGCGAGTTGCATTTTGTTGCTTACAGCATTATTTTGTTAACGCAAAATCACATCACACCGCAGGTGATATATTTGGATTTATTTTTGTTTTCCAAGTCCATTATTACAACTTTTGTTTCTGTGTTGTTTGGTTTTTTAAGATTTATGCACTTATGCACAGTACTCTATAAGAAATGAGTGCCGGTTAAATTACTACTTTTATTGTATGATGTATCTTCAGTTATGATAAAGATTTTATTCGCTGTGATATTTATTCAATAATATGTAATTTAATGTCTATACTGATTCAAATATTCATATGAAGGTGCAAATAATATAACATACAATGCATAATTATATTGTTGTCTGTCATAAAAAAAAACATCACATCTTAATTTTATAAGTAAGTTGTACTTTTGCTAGTTATTTATGTTGTTTTTAATGAAATCATTTATCTTTTAAATAGTTGAAACCAGGAAAAAGTTATTAATATTTATTTTTATTAATAAATTTATTAGCTTTACACATGCGCATGGCATTGAATAGCTTCGTACAGGTAAGAAATTTTAATTATAAGGTTAGAAAAAAATAAATTATATTTTAGATCAAATATTATCGATTATGTGTTCGTAAATATAAAATTGTGTATAATTTATTGTCAGCTTACACACAATATTAGATTTGGCTTAATCGCAAATGTGAAAGGTTTTTTAATATTTCATAGCATAGGAAATATAAACATCAAGCGTATTTGATAGGTATTGGAATTAAAAGCTGGTCGAAAATCTCGAATGCATACACTCAGAGAAAAGCTTGGGTCAAAAGAATCAAAAATCTGAGTCTATTTTGCCAAAATCTTGGTGTTTTTCGATCAACCAAATCTCTTAGTTAAAAAGATAAACAAGATCTTGGTTGAATAAAAATTTTAATTTCAAATAACCAAATCGTGGTTATTTAATTTTTAACTTAGTTAATATAGCCAAAAATAGATGGTTATTTTATTGTATAAAAGTGGAAAAAATTGGTAACAGTTGTAACCGAACGCGGGCATCCGTTTGCTCTTAAATTTGGACGTCAGACGAAAGGCTACCGAAAATTTATTTTTTCAATGGAAATACTTGGAGCAGTCTTCTCTGGCCGGCTAGTGCTCAGGGTTAGGGCGTGGGTACCAAGCTGTTCCATTGATCTTGCTAGACCGCTTAAAAATTATAGCAAAATATCGCAAATTCATTTTTCTTTTGTTTTTATGCCACATGTGTATCTACCATACCTACCATGGTTACATCTCCCCTAATCGAATGCGTTTATCTCATTTTAAAGAACGATTAAAATAGAACACCAAAAAAAATTTAAATTTTTCAACATAATTATTGATAATTATTATTAGAATAATAAGAATTATCATTTATACATAAATGGATGACGAAAATTATGTAAAATTAAATAAATCTTAAATAAATCTGTAATAACTCGCTAGGAAATTATTAAACTTTTATTACTATAACATGCATCAGCCTAATAAAAGAAAGTCAATCAAATTAGAAAAAAAAACAAAAAAAAGTAGTAATAATAATAATTTGAAATAATTCCCTAACAACTTTATCATTTATCGAAAATTATCATCAATTTGAAATTCCAATAAAAAAAATTGATGAGAATTTTAAAAGAAATGTCCTAATACTACCAATATGGAAGCTCTATCAAAATTTAAATAAGAAAGCGAAAAGAATAATATAAGATTACGCGATATTTAAATTTTTATAGAGTCGAAATAATTAACATAAATTTATTAAAATTTAATATACTTAAGAATTATTTTTAAATTACAACTTACACTATTATTCTATTCTAAACAACGTTGGGCGCCGAGGTAAACGAAGCGAAGATATATCCAAAAAATGAGCCGAAGTTTCGTTTTCCGCACGTAGTTTTAGCGTTTTCAGTTACACTATTATGATGAACATTTTAATTATTTATGTACCTCGCGGATACAACTGTTGCATACACTTATAATTTTCTTAACTTATTATTAACCATCACCTTATGTTACGTTAGTTCACGAATTTTATTATTATTATATTTAAATGTTTAATATTTAATTTATTAATTTATTGTTTTATATTTATTGACTCAAACTATCCATATTATTTATTAAATCTAGCCTTATGAAAAATTTTCTATTATGTATTTTAGTTTAGCTTTAGTTTAGTTTTAATTTTGATTAACAAATTTTGATTAACAGCACTAGATTTTCAGTACACTAATAACGTTTAATACTGAACACCCGTTTAATACTGAACTACTGTTACTTTAAGTCTTTTGCACTTCGAATCAAATTTTTTTTTTTCACAATGATTATAAATTATATTTTAGGATAGTTTTTGGATTTAAATGATTATTAGAACTGTCGAGCACAAAATTTTATTGAAAGGTTTTTATTCGGTTTAAGTGCTTTAAGAATGCATTATTTCTAATTTCAATTTGCACTTAATCACAATGACCACGTTGTTATCATCCGATAAAATTCCGTTCATACCACAGTTTTAACACAGCACTATAAGTGGTTTTAATTTTTATTTAGATCGCGATACTTTAAGAATTTTACAATTTATTAAATATTTATACTATTATCATTTTTGGAATTAGTTATTATATATTAATTTAATTTTAAACTACATAAATAAAATTGTGTTCTAAGTCCCAACTCGGACTTAAAAAAACTGTATACTTTATATTTTTATTTTGAATGGTAATTATCACCATTTAACTTTTAGTTACTCATTACCCGATAATATATTTGATCAAGATCCAAAACTTGACTCCCCGTTCTCGCCGATCCTCCCAAAAATCAAAGCTTTCGGTTTTTCATTATTTTGTTAATTTCAATACATAGAAGAACAAGAATATTATTGTTTTTGTACTTTTGGTTGCAGTCTAATTAAATTAAAGTTACAATTCAGGGTATAGCACCTGCACACATCACTCAAAATTTGAAGCGCGCGTTGGAATGAAAAAAAAAATTAAAATTTCGTAATCAATGAAAATATGAATTTGCGGTAACCTGGCAAAAATATTAGTGACGGATCCATAGGATTTGTTACACAGTGACCAGCCTTTACATCTAGGTGAGGTTACCAAGACGTTGGAAGTTTGGTTTTGAACTAATAAAACTTGAATTCTTTAATTTAAAAAATTCGGTCGTCTCATCAGACTGCAGTGACCAAACTACAAACATATTGGAAATTTGCACTTACATACAAAGTATAATCACAATGCTTTAGCGAACTATTACGTTTCGCTACGCAATTGCCAACCCCTTCGTGATCTTGAGTTTTATTGTATTTGACGCATTACATGCAAATAACTTGGTATATTGAACCAAGTTTTTGGTATTTTATTATTTTAACCGAAGTTTTGGCCAATTTTGCCAAATATGTAACCAAGTTTTGGTATTTTATTTTTTATTAATATTTTTTTTAGTAATTAAGATAAACCAAAATACTTTGTTAATTATAACAATAATATTGTTCACCTAACAAAATCATTTTTGGTTAAATTAAACAAAACTACGTACCAACATCCTGGTAACTCAAATTGTATGCACTTTTTGTAGTAACCAAATAAGAAAATACCAAATTTCTAAATTAAACAAGAGATTTGGTTTATCTAGCTCAGAATTTTGTGATAAAACAACCAAATTGATTTAACTAAGTATTTGGTAGTAATCTTTTTTTCTGAGTGTAGAATCTAAAATAACTAAATTATATATCTCCCTTAAATCATATCTTCACTAAAATTGCGAAACTACCAGTAGAATTGTACAAATATCGAGCGATTTCTTTTTTATGGTGTATATAAAATTGTAGTAAAAACGCATTATAAACGATTACCTAAATAAAATATTTAGCTTGCCGCGATTACGAGGGTAGCCAGATATAAGAGTTGGATAAAAGTACTCGATTTGACGTAGAGATGGCTGCAAGAGTGTGGAAAAATCCAACCAACCTTATAAAGATTAAATTTGAATTTTGAAGACGCTACATTATTTAGTATTTGTTTACTAACGTTCTCAGTCATTCAACAGCAAAGTTAGCTAGATTCTTCTATGGGAGGCATGTTCCTCCGTTTACATCAATAAAATATAGGGTAGGCAGTTTAAAAAAAGCGAGTAGATCTGGTATTTCAAAAGTGCTGCACATCGAATATTAATGGAACATTTCGGCATGAGAAAGCTGTGTGTGAGTTGAGTACCGCGCTTGTCATTACGGAACAAAAACAGCATCGTGAGAATGTTTCAATCGAGACTTCGGCGATGTTTCATAGTTTTAGCTAGCTTAATTTTGAGATGCAAGAATAGTCAAAACAATGGACAGAGAGGTGGAAATAGGCTGGCTCAAAATAAACCAAAAACAGTACCATACGTACCATGGCGTCGGTTTTCTGAGTGTCGATTTTATACCAAAAATGACAGCGCGAGGTGAGGAAAACGGAAAAACATAGTAGTGGTTTTTTTATTTATATTGATTTGCCTGAGTGCATGGGCGTCATCTTGTTTTATATATTTTTTATTTGATGTGTCAAATGCGGTTTCGTATTGTTTAAATATTTGAAAATGAAAAATCAAAATCATAGTAAACAATCGGTTCCACTGCTCAAAAACAAGGGAATAGAAGAGGTGAGGTAGACGTCAGCAATATGCATGTACACACAATTATTGCTCACCTTGCCAGCTCGCGTTGTCATTTTTGGTACAAAATCGACACTCTGGTATGCAAGTGGGATGTTTATCATTGATTATCTTGAAAAAGGAAAAACAAACGTCGAGGATTATGCGAATTTATTGCAGCATTTGAGTAACATCATATCGAATATTTTATTGGTTCTTGTATTACGTTTGTCGTTGAGTACATATGGTTTGTGACAGTGTTTGCAAATCTCGAGCTCTTCGAGTCAGTCCATTGTTTTTCCTTTTGGTGGCTTGTGTATAATACTTGTAAATTAGTGTTTATCTCACTGTATGTGTGTTTCTCCTCAATTAAATGTTGAGAAAAATTTGATTTGTGGTTTGCGTTTGGTGTTTGTATTTTTAGTTCATTGAATCTTTTTTCGAATGTTGAGTCGGTTTGCCCGATGTAAAATTTGGGGCAGTGACTTTTTTGTTGTGTACATAATTTTTGTTGCAGTTTATGACTTATTTTATGGGCTATAGTATAGTCCTAATTACGAAATATTTTTTCCATTATATAGCTGGTATTTTTGATGTATTCCAATATGACGTATTTATATGTGCTATTGTCTTTATTGTTGTAAAAGGTGGATAAATGTTGTTCTTCTATGATGATCTAAATCACAATAAAATTGTTAGTAAAAGCTTCACCCAATCGTTCCTCTGCTGACACTTTATTGTAGCCTAAGCCTGACGGAGTGATGTTGTCCTTAAATATTTTATTCCTAATGTTTGGTTTAATTCTTTAAACATCTGAGACTAAAACTGTCTACCGAGATAACGTGAAATTTTTTCTGGTAATACAAAGTTTTGTATCCACTCTAATATCAAATTAGCTGCAATCGTTCCTGCCGTCATGTCAACAATTAGAATCGTAGGCAATTTGTATATTACTATTAAACAATAGCCATTATTCTCTGACGGAGGCAGTTGGACCACTGCAAATCATAATTTATGTGTTAAAAGCCGGCGAATTTTTGTTCGTTGACATTGTATACTTGTCTGGACGCAATTGTTAATATCACGATTCATAGCTGGTCAAACGAATCAGAAACCAACTTTGTAGTTCCACGAATACCTGAATATGCCAAATTATGATTGATTTATGTTCGGATGAGATTATTCGAAGTATCATAATACATTTGTGAAACTGAACACGTTATTGAGACTAAACTAAGTCAGAAAGTGGATCCGGTTGTTGCAAGGTGTATACAAACTGAAAAAGACCAAAAGGCGTTGTGATGGTCGTCTCTGGTCTATCAGCTGTTTTAACCGGAACCAATTGAAACGCTCTTTGCAAATCAATTGTCCAAGTAGGATTTAACTGAAGTACCTAGTTCACGTTAGTCGCTTGGAAGCCATTATCCTTTTAGTTTTCGGACCATGTGGTGAGGCCCAGTTAATTCTTGATGGTCTATAAATGCCTTATTTCATCATTCAAATTCACTTTTTGCTGTCTCTAACTTATCTATCAGGTCGGGTTCTGCTTGGACCAGAAAAACTGGTGGTCCTTTGTAAAAATATGATGGGTAATATCTCTCTTCTCTGGTTCTCGATTGTCGCAAAGCAATGCTATTTCTTAATTTTGTTGAAGAATACCTGCGAAAGGTCCGTTCGCATTATATGTTCGTATGCTGTAATTTTGATCAGTTTATTTCTGTATATAATATTAATACTAATATCATTGATTATCTAGTAAGTGTTTTACTAGTTTAGTAATCGTAGTTTATTCTTGTGGGATGAAACCTATCGGTTCATCCCAGCTCTGCCAGTCCTTTGATTTCAGCGACTCAGGAAACCCATAATTCTAAAGGTTTTGTTATTTTTAGGCGCTTCAGCCCGATGGTGCGATCCAGTAGGTTTCGCAGTTTCTCGTTGTCATGCTGCTGCAGTCGCAGTACATGACTCCTTGCAATTTTTTGTATTTCATCTCTGACGTATTCCATGTTTAAGTCTCGATGGAGATTGTCATTTCTAATGTACCAATAGGATCATTCGCAATGCTATACGTAGTACTTTGTTTTGAAATGTTTATATGATCTTAACTTTAGTTTTCTTTGCGCAGCCCCAAAGCTGAATACCATACGTACAAATAGGTTTTAGGATTTCCTTATATAACAGCAGTTTGTTGTGCGTTGTCAGTTCGGAGTTTCTTCCATTAAGCCAGTGCATTTTACTGAATTTTAAATTCAGTTCTTGCTTTTTCTTTTTAACATGCGTTCCACTTGAGCTTAGAGTCTAGCGTCTTGTTGAGGTACTTAACGTTATCAGAATATATATATATATATATATATATATATATATATATATATATATATATATATATATATATATATATATATATATATATATATATATATATTCGGATATACTAATTTCCTATTTGTAAAGTTGATATGTGTTGATTTCGATTCGTTTAGTATTATTGTCCATTTTTGGTCCAGTTATTCACTATATTAATATCATTTTGTAGTTTTCTTGTGGACTCAACAATACTAGCATCAGTGATAATAACAGCTGTGTCATCAGCAAACATTCCTTTTCTAGCTTCTACTATGTATGTATATCTACTATGTAGATCATTTGTATACAGTAGGTATAATACAGAGCCCAGAACACTGCCTTGTGGAACCCTGCCAATATTTTCTTTAGTTTTGAGTATTCCCCTTACTGTCTCAGCCGGAAGGATCGATCGTTGATGTAAGACTTTAGCAATTCAAAATATTGTTTTGGCAAGTCTCGTTGGAGCTTAAATAGCAGGCGACGGTGTCAAACCTTATCAAATGCTTGGACTACGCCTAAGAATATTACTGAACTTACATTCTTTTTTCCAGCGCCTTTCCAAGTGTATCTGCAATCCAATGTACCTGTTCTATAGTTGAGTGCCTTTCTCGGAACCCAAATTGATGTGCTGGTATATAGGATTTATGCTCTTTGTATTTGGCTTTAGTCTCTTGCGAAACAGTCTTTCGAAAATCTTTGATGTTGTTGGTAGCAAAGAATAGGCCTATACAATGTTTTGTCGTTTAGCGGTTTATTAGGCTTTGGAATGATTATGATTTCTGTTATTTTCCACTATCTCTGAAGCTAGTCTAAAGATAGCTAATATTATGTGCGCAGTCGTTTCCTTAGTGCTTTTTCGAGTAGGGCCATGTCTATTTGCCCCTTTATCAAGTCGTATACAGGGGCTATTTCATCTTGGACGTTTTTTTACTTCTTGTTTGATTTCTTTCAGAGTATCATTATCCGCTTGTCCAATAAGTGTTTGTTAACACAATCAAGTGAATCTGCGATGGTAATCGTTGGAACCACATTTGTTTTAATAAATCAACTGCAAGTTTATGTCCACCCATTGATAGAGTATGGTGTAGAAGTGATGAACACTGGGAACCTGCGTATTGTTCGACCAGATAATCTGATAACCACAGTATTTACTTGCGATAATATACTGGTATCTACAGCTGTTAAAATAAAAACAAACTAAGTAAACCTAAGTTTCGTCAATATCGCGCAAACTAATGAGTTCAAGGTCATTCCAGATCACCAATAAACGTCCCTCTCGACACTAAACATTTTTTATTATAAGTAGTTTTCTCATATCTTGCACCGTTTCCGATATAAGAGCCTGGCATTTAAAAAACTCATCCTGTATGGCACTTGATACTACGAAGCGATATATCCTTCTGCCCTTACCAAAGACCGGAGTTCACTTTCACTCTTTACTTTCATTACATAAAATTATCCAAAAAAAACTATTTAATTTCAGAATGATTAACATTTTATTCAACTGCAGAATGATTTTATCAAATAATTTGCAATTTTTACATATTTATTAATTTACCATAAACAAAAAATAAAATAACTAAATTTATAAAAATATTACAATACAATTCGCCAGACTAAACTGTTGGTACTAAATGATGTATATCTTCTAATATATGTATAAAGTATTTAACTTTAATTCTGTAGTTTGCGAAAAAATACCTTCTGGCAAATATAACCTCACCTTTCAGTTCAGAGGCAAAATTTTTTTAATCTTTGTTGTATTTTAAAATATATAAGCAACAGTCTAGGTATTGTAAACTTTATTAAAGTTTATACGTAGCAACGAAATTCAAAATCTCGATTTTTTATTAATCGCTGAACTCACAAAATGAAAAATATCTGTATATTCAAATACAACAAGGAAACACTTGCCTTTAATAGAATTCTCTGTTTTGTATGTACAGCAAGCAAAAACTACGATAAAACACACTGATTCTACTCAGCTACCGGAGTTTAGTTTTTAACAATTTGTGCCCTACAGCTATGTTTGAGCGTTTTTCCTGACTATTAGCAATATAGTATGTAATATTCAATCAAGAGTAACAAAACAGAGGAAAAATTTTCATCAAATGCGTGGGTAATGCAATTTAAATGAGTTATACAATACACTTACAGAACAATTTTTTATTTTATTTGTATCTAATTTTGTCATAGACGTGACTTTGGAAAGAAAACAATAACAATTATGGTAAATAAAGATGTGTAAGTTTTTGTTTAACTCATTTATATTGCATAAATAACCCATGCATTTTGTGATGAAAATCTTTCCCTTGTTTAGTACATTAGACACTTGGTATTTATTAGTCAGTAGTTAATGTTTTACTGTTACTTTACATTGTTTACTATAGGACGTCTATAAATTTAAATTACGTGAAACGTTCATAGATTTGAACCGCGAAGTCTATCTTTGTGTTTTTCTGAACGTCAAACTATATCAAAATAGAACTGGATATTAATTTTAACAACTAAACTTAACTAGAGTTACTAGTAAGCCGCAGTGGGCCAAGTAAGATAATTACATTCCACCTCGGCTACAAGATTGAACTAGGTGTCTCCAGATTCAAGAGTCAAGCAATTGCGCGCATACATTTGCGTGACATTTGGTGACACAAAAGGCTTAGAATCTCTTTGAAGAGCAAAGGATCACAAGAAAGAATTATGAATACAATACTGAATTGAATTCTCTCTGACTAAGTACATCGGGTTTGCTAACAAATTAAAATAAATAATAGTTGATATAAAATATCGGGTCCCGGTCGAAATTGCATATTTTAAAACGGCATTTTAAAAAACGGCATTTCTCAAAACTGCATTTATCAAAACGGCATAAGGTACAAAACGGCATAAGGTACAAAATAGCATTTTTCAAAATAGCATATCTCAAAACGGCATAAGGTACAAAACGACAGAGGTACAAAACGGCATTTTTCTAAACGGCATTCCTTAAAACGATAATTTTCAAAACGGCATTTTTTAAAATTTCAGTTTTCGAAACGACATAGGTACAAAACAGCATTTTTCATAACGACATTTATCGTTTATTCAGGTTCTTTTAATACATACATATACATACATAATAATTCGTTGTTCGTTGCTGCTGAAATATTCGATACATTTAAGTAGGTATTTCCGTTGCATTTCGACCACTGTTTCTAAGTAACATCAAATTAATAAAGCTAATGCAAACCATTTTAACGTAATTAATACATACCATTTGTCATGTGTATAAATATATACCTGAGCTTCGATGTAGTATACACGATATTCTGATGTAAACGTATGCTATACACCATATTATATAGGTCGATAAACAAAAAATTGTTGTGACTTCTTTAAAATGTACTATCTTGGGCAGGACCATAAATAGGAAAAACCCTCACACAAAATTGTAGTGGCGACGTAAGTTAATAACACTACATATCTTGAAACTAATATCTTTGAATCGATTTTTTTCGATAAACCCGATAAATTAAGAAAAAGCTTGCATGAGATGTATTCCAATATGGAGTAATCTGCTACGACCATGCAATTGTAGTAACTAACCAGAACTTCGAAGCTCTATATAAAAATTTAGGTGAAGGAGAATATTATATGATGACTAAATCTTCAAATAATTTGTAATTCCAATGAAGGTAAATTTTTCTTATAACATATCTACTAAAGTTTTTATATAAAACATGTAGAAGAAATTTGACATAATCAATTTCATTTGTAAATTCAACTCTACCACAGGAACATGTGAAATTTGATCTTAATCGACCAAGAAACAGACAAGTTCCTTTTCATTTGGCTTTATCCTAGAATTTGATCCAAGAATCGTTCAAAAATTTCATTGATGGCAAACTTCATCGTGTTCCGTTAATAAATAACCGTACCTGCTGGTCATATTCCAAAAATTAATGAAAAGATAATTCTAGATTTTAATCGATTGAAATATTTCATTTTATCTTGTGCAGTTTTGAAAAATGCCGTTTTGTACCTATGCCGTTTTGAAAAATGCAATTCTGAAAAAAGTCGTTTTGAAAAATGCCGTTGTAATCCTTATGCCGTTTTGAAATATGCATTTTTGTAAAATGCAATTTTGTACCTTATGCCGTTTTGAAATATGCTCTTTTGAAAAATGCTGTTTTGTACCTTATGCAGTTTTTAAATATGCCGTTTTGAAAAATACAATTTTAAATTATGCAGTTCTGAACGGATCCCTAAATATCTCGTTTACGATTTAGACCAAAACTTGTAAAATTACATATTTATAGATTTTTGGAGTAAGCAATTTATAACGTTTTCTCGAAAATATTCCCCTATTTCTGTGGGTTAGATTTAGTTTCACCTTTGTACACAGTTTTTTTGCTAAAACCTCTCTTGTAAAGATAAACATATGAAAATTATTTTTACCTCCTACTTCAGAATACGAATCGAAAATGTTTTTATTTTCGATTTGGAACATTAAGAATTCTCATACTTCTCATATGTTTACCACCACGTAGATATGTAAGAATTGAAACTACGTATTTATTGTAAATCCATCTAGCATTTTAGATATGAAATTTCATCATAAATGGTTATTATTATTGTTATGATGGTCGTAATGATGATCATCACATTATCGACGTAAGTTTTTGTTTTATTCATAATATCAAATATAGGATACTTACATTTGTAGATACTTACTTTTTACATTAATGTGTTCTTGTTTTGTGTTGATAATATATTCTTACATATATCGAAGGGTGACATGAAGGTTATACAATTATTCTAAGCAAACACTAAAACATGTTGTGGCGCCTTTTTACCGGTTTATGATGTGAAAGTGAATATTAAGAATGCTACGAATTAATTTATTGCTAAATTTATATACAACAAATTAATATTTTTCATTGGCAGTTACAGGCAGTTATTGTATGTTAAATATCTCCCAACTGCACAAAATAATATTATATAAATAACAATAAATCATAACAGTTTAATTAAATTATAAATAATAATTTAATTTGTTTTTGTTAGTATCAAGGAAAAATTATAAAATGTTACATAAATAACAAAATAAACCACATCGTAACAAAAAAAATTCTGTAAAAATCATGACCTTTTCTTTGCCATACCCACTGCAATGAGTGCATGATAATGGTTTATCTTTTACACTTATCGAGTGTGGATTTTTATTTTATTTCATGTTTTGTATATTACATAAATTTGTATATGAGTATAAACGTATATCTGCAATAAGTATGCACGAGTATTCCTGATTCCGTTTGGTACATTGCAGATTAAACATTTAATTTTATCTTATATGGTCTGTTACTTGCATGCTTTAAATTAATTTATCATAATTTTAGTTTTAAAAAGCTGTAGTTTATTTTTTTTATAATTAATAACCAAAATATAATTATTAAGTTTGCACTATAAGGATTAGTTCAGTGCTGTTATAGAAAGGATAGAAGTCACTAAAGCGATAAAATCTAACAACGTTTTATGATTCTTCGTGTCAGTTGAATATAATGATTATTGAAATCATTGTGTTTCTTACTCTGTAAGAGTAAGTAACACAAAGATTTCAACAATCTCCTGCAAACTTATTTAATTTAATTATTTGCCGCCACCCTAAGTATGAAAACTATCCGAAGTAGATACGCGACAAAAATTCAATAATATTTTGTAAAGACTATTTAAAGACTTATTCAAATAAGTTACCTCGCGAGTTTACTTTGTTTCAAAAAGAATTTCACAAATTAGGAGTCGTTTCGGAAAAGGCCTAGAAACTTTTTGGATACAATTTGATATCAACAAAACTATGTAGATAATTTATTTGTAATCGAGAAAGTTATTTGTTTGTTCAGGAACTTAGAGAAAATTATTTTGCCCTGTGACATATCAATTTTGCGCATACCTCTGAGACCATACAGTTTACGAAAAAATGTGTGAAAAAAGTGGTCTCAAAAGTATAGGTTCCTATTTAAAAAAAATGAATTTTTATCAATATCTCACAAACTACTGAGATTTAAGGTCATTCAAGATCACCACTAAACGTCTCCATCGACACTGGACAATTTTCTATAAAAGTTATGTTTTCCTATCTTGTACCGTTTCAGAGATAAAAGCCTGGCTTTAAAAAACTCATCATATTTATTTAAATTAATAATTAAACAGCAACCAAATTTAATTTTAGGTCAAACCTGCATTCGCGTTTAGAGACTTTTAGATATGAGTTTGCAAATTCGAGTTCGTTGGGTCGTTCATTTTCACTCTCAGAGTATCATGCAAGATAAGCTTATTGTTATATAAACTCCCATATTGACAAACAAATCACCTGTGTTTTGGGTAGGCCTTAGTTTGTAGCAATCGATGTAGGAAACTATCTCGAGTTACGGATGTTTATGCCTATTGTGACAGAGCATTCGTTATAATAGAACTGAGAACAATTTTTGTTTATATTATTTGTATATGTCAGCTTTATTTAAGATGATGTGCCGATTAAATAAAGATTATTCATTTGCAAAAACAGCCATCTCGAAATGAAATCAATTCTATCAGATTCGCCATCTGTTTTCATTCATCAAACTTCATGAGTAAGAATTATTTATTTTCTATTTTTACTTTTGACAGTGGCTATTCCGTAATCGGCTTTCAGTAATTTAGATGAAATACATATGCAGTTGTAGGGATTTAACTCCAATCTGAGTGACAATAACTATAAACAATCACTGGTTGTATTGTAAAAAATAAAAATAAGACATGGAGATACTCTCATTACCATTAATCAGAAATTTGCATCAAAATCATGTTTATTTCATATCTTTCGGTAAAAATAACTTATAATAGAACTCGTCGGTTCAGAACATTGATTGAAGTTGGCTTTGTGTTCCATTCAATTACTCGTTAAGTAAAATTCATTACTTTAATGCTTTTATCTATTTATTTATGTATCTATTTACTTATTTATTTATTTAAAGATGTCTATTCTGTGATTTACATGTATGATTTCAGAATTTAATTTACAACAAGAGTATTAAAAATTCCAATAAAGAACTTTCACACAAAAATATAAATCAAATTTTGATTTAACAATTAAAAATTTAAAAAATAATTCTTAAATATATTTTTGAAGTTGTTCTTTGATAAATTAAAGTCAAATAGGTCGTCGACGATGTTGAAAGATTTAGACAACCCTTTGATGGGGTTGTTTTCTCCATAGTTTGTGGAATGGTGTTCTAATGCTAAAAACTCATGGTTTCGAAATGTTCTGCAAGGCACATGAATTGATATGTTTTCCAATATGTAAGCTGAATCAATGTGACCAAACCAAACGTTACCAATAAAAGCCGCGCCTATAAGAAGTCGTGTATTTTCAAGCGGGCATATTTTGTAATCTTTGCATCTTGTTGAGTATGGAGGTAACTGAGCCACATGTCCATGGAATGGTCTTAATCCCAGTCACTTTTCATTAACAAGAAAATCAGAAACTTCTTTTGAATGCTTTCAATTATTTTAATGTGTGCAGCATACTCGTAGTATGGATTCCAGACCGATACAGGGAGATTGAGATCGAACGTAAGCGAAATGAGTGAATATAAAGTTTTAATGTCTATAAATTCTTCTATCCATCTTTCAACAATTCCAAACATGGCATTCGCTTTCGCAATACAATTTTCAATATGCCTATTGGAACTGGCATTTTCGACAAATGAAACACTTAAATCTATGATATCATTGACTCTTTGCAATACTTCATTGTTGACTTTGTATGAAGTAAGACATGATTTTGCATTTCTTAATATTTAAGTAAAGCGAGTTTCGATCACCGCACTCACTTAATCTATCAGTGTGTTCTTGAAGTTTCTTCGTATCTAGCATTCCATTAACAGTTCGGAAAATGTTCACGTCATCAGCAAATATGAGCAACGTTTGAGTTTTTGATTATCGGTTATTTGATCTATGAAAACAATAAATATCCACAGCCCGATGTGAGATCCTTGGGGAACTTCCCATCGAAATAAATTTCAAATCCATTACTATGTTGTAGACACATTGTTTTGTCCGCTTCTAACCCGCTTTTCACAATTTTGGCATACGCTTTCGACTTCTGATTTTTTAAGCTAACTTCTCTATCATTGAACCATGAGGATGAGCATTTTGTGGTTTACAGCACATAGGTACATACAGTTCCAAGTCCTGCTGCTTAATGTCATTAAATTGAGAATTGTTTGTCAGTTGATGGATTCTAGATAACGCTGGAGCCTCACACGCTTTGTTTTCTGAAGTTGTATTTGATTAGTTGTAGGTGTTCCGAACTCGCCATTAAATTAGTTGAGTCAAATACGATGTCTGAAAATTTATGTAAGTGAACTCGGCCCAAATGTCAGCCCAAAAGAACGCGCTGGCAACACGAATTATAGAATTTCTGTCACGTATAATAGTATAACTATCAGCTCAAAAAATCGTATATCACGACATTTTAATGATGTAAGTCCACAAAACAAAAATGTTTTTCACTATAGATTTTTGAAGTAAGCCCAAATTTTTTTTTATCATGCGACAATAACAATTGTCTTGACAGTTATGTCAAACACACTCAGCTCAAAATTCAAATTTTTATGGTTAAAAGAACGTTTGTGAAGTTGGCCCAAAATGCTGGTCCAAAAAATTATATTTTTTGGCGCTAGCAATACCGCCATCTATTTCGATAACTATCATGACAGAAAACATTAGATTTCACATAAATTCGAAGATTAAAAATGAATTTGAATGAAATGAATATAAATAATACAATTATTTTGTATTTCAAATTTATAAAATTATACTTATAATAAAATAAAAAATATACACATTTAACTCAAACATGTTCTTACTAATTGGTTTCACAATATTCTGTTTACGCTATCATGATGGTGCTTTAAATGGAAGTGATAAAGTAAAGGGTGGTTAAATTTTAAGGGCCGACGTTGATTTTGAATAAAACACAAATTATTTAGGAAATTATTGTCAATTCTTTTTATTATGATAATATGGTATGGTTCAATTATGTATGGAACAAAATATCGGCCAAATGGCCGCCGCGACCTCAGCGGCACACCTTCATCCGATGGTTCAAATTTTCGATGACGCTTAGGCATAATTGAGGTTCTGTGCCGTTAAACTCCAAAGGAAGAAGTCCAACGGTGTCAAATCACATGATCTTGGCGGCCAATTGACATCGCAACCACGTGAGATAACACGGCCATTGAATTAAAATAAAAAGTTCGTTATCATCTCACGATAGCGAACACCATTCACAGTAACTGCCTGACCGGCCTCATTTTGGAAAAAATACGGCCCGATGATGCCGCCAGCCCATAAACCGCACTAATTTGACTGTCTGTTGATCTGTCTGTCTTTGTGGGTGCATTGGTTTTTCGACAATCACTCTTGGATTATGATTCGCCCAAATGCGGCAATTCTGCTTATTGACGAATCCACTGAGGTGAAAATGTGCCTCATCACTGAAGATGATTTTCTTTGAAAATTGATCATCCATTGTTGCCATTTCTTGCCACCATTCTGACCATTGACGACGTTTGGAATGGTCAAGAGGCTTTAGTTCTTGAGTCAATTGTACCTTATAAGCGTGTAAATGTTAGTCTTTATGCATAATGTTCATCAACGACGAGCGTGAGAGGTGCAATTGTTGGGCACGACGACGAGTTGAGGTGGACGGCTGTTCATCCACACTATCGCGAACAGCAGCAATATTTTCTGCTGTACGAGCTGTACGAGCATGCACTGGTGTTTTAAAACCTCCTACAGACCCGGTTTGCTCAAATTTTTGCACGATTTTTCCGATTGTACGCACATTTGGACGATTAAATTGACCGAAAAATCACGAAGTGCACGATATGCATTTTGATTTGAACGCCCATTTTCATAATATGCCTGAATAACTTTAGCGCGTTGCTCGATTGTGTATCTTTCCATGGTTTAAATTGAGTTAGTCTGAAATTGAGAAATGTCAAATTAAATGCAGAAAAAAACTTGACGTTTAGGTGTGGTTCACATTCAACGTCGGCCCTTAAAATTTAACCACCCTTTACATTTCTCAAAATTCTAATAATTTTTTAATTAACGAACATTATATTTTTCATCTTTATTAAAAATATTTATTCGTTAATACTTGTTTATTAACGTTTAATTTTACGATATGCTGCGACACGCTAACTAAAAATACTGAAGGTTAAATCTAAAAATTTTAAGATGCCAAAAAAGATATTTAACATGATAAAATGATATCAGTGTTTCCGCAATTTTATTATGAATCAAATGCATTCAGCCCCTTAAAATGATGATTTTACGAAAGAAGTTGCCAAGAGTTGAAGGATCTGAAAAAGCTCGTAGTATCAGGAAATGATTAAAAAAGCGAGAAATTTTATTAAAACTAATTAAATACTTATTTAAGGTATTTGTGATTTTTAGTATCGGCCGCTTTACGAACAACCATAATATTTAGTAGAAGTTGACATTTTCGGTGTTGGTCATCGGTCTCACTAAGATCTTCGGACAGTTCTGGTTCTGGCCTTTACGAGTAAGAAGTTTCAGGAGGTTGTGATGGCGCCCTCATACCGAGAATGGCTTATATTCAACCTCTTTACGAACAACCATAATATTTAGTGGAAATTTAGATTTTCGGTGTTGGTCATCGGTCATTTATGAAAAAAAGTAACACGGATTCTGAAATTTTGGAAGTGTCAATGTGGTTGCTGAAGATAAGATCCAGTAATCTATCACGATTATTAGCAATGGTATTTATTTGGTTCAAATTATAACCAAGTATGGCGTTCACAAATAAAGATTCCGCGTGTGTTGTTATATTGCATGGTAAAATGCAATTTAGTTCCGGGTCCAGATTCCAGATTAGATTTGGAATATTAAAATCACCAAACACAAGAATCTGACGAGTTTGTTGTATTAATAACTTTATCAATCGCATCGATGCAAGTTGCTTAATGATCACTATTTGATTGAGGCGATATATATGCTGCGTAGATGAATATATTGGTTTGATTAATTTTGATTTTTTCAGCAATTTGTTCGACTCTCGATGGAGCTAAAGTTACTGCAGCATTTCAGAGTTTAGAATGTACTGCTAGCAGTACGCCACAATCCGATTTCTTTGAGCTAGTTTCGAGAGCGATCGCATTTGTAAACAACGTAATCATCGCTAAAAAATTCACTGCTCATTATGTCTGGTTTTAATGAAGCTTCACGAATTACAGTGATAAGGTAGTTTGATTTTAAAACGAAGTTATAAAACTTAGATGCTTTTGATAGTAAATTGCACATTTCTCATAAACCAAACTTCTTGGATTTTATGGGTTGATTTACATTTTGAGTAGTAATATAGGTTCGAGCGAGAGCTTTAATGAAAATTAAAAGCGAGTGTAGTCTATAATTAGTCACTGGTGAAAGATATCTAAATGATTGTGTGTCTTGAGGTACACTATCGAACAGCTCAAGTGGTTGAGAATTGATTCTAACACATATCACATGAATGAGTGATTGTGAGGTCAATCCTTGTGCTTCTTGGATCGTCATGACTTTAATAGATTGTGATATCTTCAGCTGGGTGATTAATTGTTTATCAGCTTTGGTAAAGGTTAGATAGAATGTGTTGTCCAACAGAGGTATCGACATCAATGTTGACGGCAGGTTTAAAAATTTGGTTGAATCGAAGCAATATATGTAATATTGTCGATGTTAACCGATGGAATAAGCCGACGCGTAAACCCATTATTTGACGATTTAGAGGGAACGCTCCTTTTGGTTCAGTTTATTATATTTTAAACCCAGATTTGATCGGAAATACTTATATGATTTATGAAAATTTTATAAGGTTCAATCAATTAATAGTTACCCTTTCAACATCAAAAGCCAAAAATTAAAATTAAAATGAAAAATTAGTTTAACATACGTAACAAGAATGTTTACAAAAAGCATAAAAACATACAAAAATATAAATAATTAAATTATTTGTAAAAACTATCATAAAATAAAAACGACTTGAGCAGTATTGTTTCAATACTTATTGAATCATTGCTGCTTTTTTGTAAAATGATTGCTGATGAATTTAATTAATCACGGGAGGTTCCTACCCCTACCTTACCATCGAATTTTGGGCAGTCTATGGGCCACGGTTTTTAGTGCAGAACCGCTCTAGCAGAATTTTCTGGATGACCACGATGTCCGAAACCTTGACCGTGTACAAAATTGTTTTTGTTGTATGTACCGATTTTATGTAACAAGACTGTTGTTGCATATTCATTTATATATATATATATATATATATATATATATATATATATATATATATATATATATATATATATATATATATATATATACAGGGTGGCTGAGACCAAATGTTACTGACTTCACTCTGCTGTCATTTGTGTAGTTGTCATTTTCGCGCGACAATTTTTTGACAGATTAAAGTTTGGTTAGTTGTTTACATGTGGTCAACAAATAATTGTTCTAAATTAATACCTTCATAAAAAAATCGTAATGGAATTCAAACGTAATAGTGTAATTGCACTGTATTTGGGTGGAAATTCACAAACAGCAATAGTTCGTCAGCTCCAGCATTTGAATGTGAATAAAATGTTTGTGTACCGAACCATAACTCGATACAACGAAACTGGTAGCATCGCTAAATGCAACAGAGGCGGTCCTAAAAAGACAGCAACATCAAAAGAAATGATACGAAATGTGAAGAAACGAATCCAACGAAATCCTCGTCAAAGTGCCAATCAATTAGCCGCACGTCTACATGTTTCACGATACAGCATTCAAACCATATTGAAAAATGAACTACACTTGAAGCCCTACAATATACAAAAAGTTCAAGATCTTACGGAGGCACAAAAAAAGTAAGGCTTGAAAGAACACGAGCATTGAAGGCCTTGGCCAAACGTGATAAGATTCCAAAAATGTCTTTTCTGATGAGAAAATTTTCACCATTCAACAGTATGTGAATAAACAAAATGATCGTGTTTGGTTAGAGCACAAGTCCAACGATAATTTGGACACAAGAGTTGCCATGCACAAGCAATCACCAGCTTATGTTATGATTTGGGCTGCAGTGACTGCAGATGGACGCACTCCTCTGGTTTTCATCGAACATGGAGTCAAGGTAAACCAAGAGGTGTACCGCCAAAAGATCCTAAGCGATGCTTTGCTACCTTGGGCACGTAAACACGTTGGTACGAACCGTTGGACATTCCAACAGGACTCGGCACGGTCACACAAAGCTCGAGCGACACAGCAATTTTTACAAAATTGCGTTCCGCGGCTGATTTCGTCGAAATAATGGCCACCATATGGTGTCCACTAAAAAATACGAAAGTGTTGATGCATTGAAGTCAGCTCTTGTTCGAGAATGGAATAAAATTCCGCAAGCTCACGTTCGGTCAGCATGCAATGCTTTCTATGGAAGACTGAATCAAATAATCAGAACCAAAAAAGGTCATATCGAGCAGTAACATGTTTTTCATAAAATGTAATATGTTTTCAACATATTCCACGAAATTTCAATAAAAAATAATCAAAATTAAAAAAATTACAGCGTTTTCATTTGGTAACACTTGTCTCAGCCACCCTGATAGCGATAATTATGCAACCTGCGTCGATGCGATTGATAAAGTTTTTAATACAATAAACTTGTCAGATTTTGATCTTGTGCTTGGTGATTTTAATATACCAAATATAATCTGGGATTTTGACCCGGAACTAAATTGTATTTTACCATACAATATAAAACCAGATGCGGAATCTTTATTTGTGGATGACACGCTTGGTTATAATTTGAATCAAATAAATAACATTGCTAATAATAGTGATAGTTTTTTTGATATGGTGTTTAACAATGAAATTGACACTTTCAAAATTTTGAATCAGTGTCAACTTTTATCATAAACGATATCAATCACAAATCTTTAGATACTGTATTTGACTTAACCAATTTAATGGCGAGTTCGCAACACCTACAACCAATGAAAAAACAAACCGCGGCAAGCTACAAAGTTACCAATGTTCAAAACTAGTCAGAATCAATCAACTGGAAAAAAACTATTAATTCTACTGATATATTAGATGTGCAACTAAATTTCGGGATTTTTTGGAAAAATGAAAAATGGAGAGTATCAATACAAATATATAAAAATGGTTTATTCAAAGTATTGTCCTTCGCTATCTACTCATTTTTGCCATCTATCTACTAATACGAGCATGAATACCACGACGATAAAAGGACGAGTCTTTGGACCGAAACCATACATCCAACCAATTTTTCACTTATTCGAAACTGACCAAGTGTAGCCCTGCCAAGTCATGCGCCGTCGACCGGACCAAATGATAATTCGAAGGGGAACAGGTCTGGCAAATAAGGCGAGTGCGGTAGCAGATCTCTTCTGGTCGATGGGAGTGCTTTGGAACTACCTTGGCGAGCCATCTTTAGTGCCTCCGCAAGATTATCTTGAGTATACGTATCGTCTTCATCCAATAACGCTTGCAGCTCGGTGTCTTTAAATGTCGAAATCGTCACATCTGCAACGTTCAAACCAACTTTCAAGTGGAAGCAGAAAAGTAAAGTTTTCCGAAAATGTTGTTTGTTTGGCACACAACTTTTTCGATCTTAGAAAAAATATTTTTACGTTGCGATATGTGCTAGTATTACAACTGGTTATCGTTAACAACTGTCCACGCTATGAACAAAACACTACTTCTGACATAAATAACAACTTGATGTGTCACTAGCACCAACTATGTGAGAAACCCGGAAATTTAGTTGCGGACCTGATAAATGAAAATATCGACAAATTTAATGTCATTATGCTGCAAAGCTTCGAACTACATATGTGTCATCAATGGTTCGATGATAGACTAGTTAACTTAAAAAACGGTAAGTCGCGCCTCGATCAAATTCAAGAAAAAACTAATGTAAATCCAAAACAATTTTGGAAATACTTTAGAGTTACCCCACTGCTAATGCCTACCAGCTCCTCAAACGACAAAGATGTAGCTGACATGTTCGCGTGGTTTTTTCAATCAGTCTATAGACCGAGCATTACTAGTGAATTGTACGAACAACCCGGCAATAACAACGTATTAATAACTCCGCCTGTTATTTTAAGGATAACATTTTATTGGCTTTAAAGGGGTTTGGAGACAAAAAAATTAAGATTGATGATTTCAATGATTTCTGAAAATTTCAACAACACCAATTTTTAAATCGGGTACAAGAGATAACATTACATGCTACGGAGGAATATCAACTTCATCACCAACTGCTAAATTGTTTGATTTAGATAAATGCAAGAACTTTAAATCCACAAAAGCACATCATATATCAGTAAAGCAGCATGGATTTATGCTTGGCCGATCCACATTGACTACCTTGGTTGAATTCACCAGTAAAATAATTATCGAGACAGAAAAACACCATCAAGTTGTTGTAGCGTAAATTAATTTCAGTAAAGAATAACATTCTATCTGTCATCATAAGCCACTTCAGAGTTTATTCACATTTGGGTTTTCACCGGATTGCATAAATACATTCAAGTCATATCTAACAAACGAGCTACAGTTTGTAATAATGGGAAATGAGAAATCAAACTTTATTAAAGGTACTTCTGGTGTTCGTCAAGGACCACAATTCAAGTCCTTGATTTTTATTGTTCTCATAGATGCAGAAAAAAGTACAAACGATTCTTTTATAAAAAGAAAATACGGGGTGTGCGCCGAGAAGGTATACTACTTTGTTTTGCCGCCGTTTAGGCGAATATTAGTATTGACAGTTCATACTTGACAGTCGTGAAGTAGACACGTGGCAAATTTATTATGGAAAAATATTCGATAAACCATCGTGTTTTAATCGTTAAAACATTTTATCAAAATCAATCATCGATTACTGTGACGATGAGAAAGTTACGTGAAATTTTTGGGAGAAACAACGTGCCAACAAAACGCACTATTTATCGTGTAGTGAATGATTTTGAAGAAAAAAGGTCTGTAAGTGATAGGCCCAAGCATGGGCCACAACGTACTGCAAGATCGGCTGAAAACATTACTGCTGTTCAAGAAAGTGTTCAAAACAATCCATCAACCTCAATTCGACGCCGTTCGTCAGGAGCTTGGTCTTCAAAGAATAAGTTTGGCCACAATTTTGCACAAGGATTTGCATTTGTTTCCATTTAAGATTCAGTTGACACAAGAGCTTCTTCCACAAGACCATTTACGCCGCCGTACATATGCCAATAGGATGTTACAACTCGCCCATGACAACCCCGATTTTCATGAAAAAATCATAATGAGTGACGAGGCACATTTTCATTTAAATGGATATGTGAATAAACAGAATAGTCGGTTCTGGGCAATGGAAAACCCTCACATTATTCATCAGTCACCTTTACATCCATTAAAAGTGACAGTCTGGTGTGCAATTTGGTCAGGAGGAATCATTGGACCTTACTTCTTTGAAAATGTAAACGGCGTAACGGTAGCTGTGAATGGGGAGCGATATCGTGATATGATAGAAAACATTTTAACGCCACAACTGCATACTTTGGGCTTGATTAACATGTGGTATCAACAAGACGGTGCCACATCGCATACATCCAGGATTACAATGGAATTACTGCGAGAACTCTTTCCACAACAAGTTATTTCATAAAATGGTGATGTTGATTGGCCTCCACGGTCGCCTAATTTGACTGCCCCGGACTTCCTTTTGTGGGGATATCTAAAAAGCAAGGCTTATGCAAACAAACCAGAAACGCTTGAGCAACTCAAACAAAATATTCGTGCTGAAATTAATGATTTCATTCACCGCGTGAAATGTGTGAGAATGTAATGAAAAATGTGCTCAAAAAGGCTCGCATTTGTGAGGCTAACAGAGGCGGACATTTATCTGATATTGTATTCCATACATAATTACCGACATTAAATAAAACATTTTTCAATATAAGATCCATTCTCTTTCATTTAATCAAAAATCATAAACAAACAAAGTAGTATACCTTCCCGGCGGACACCCTGTATTAATTATCCAGTGGGTTTAATGTCCTTTGAAGGTCAATTACTACCGCCTTTTCATTCGCACACACCACACACCTCGCCTACTCACATAATTACTGTATACCATCTGCACAATGCAAGCTCCATGTCAACCTGAACACTGACATGTACGGTGATGTTAATAAACACAACTAGGACTCTATGTTGGAGTGCAGAATTCAATGTCAAACCATCAATGACGAAAATTTTGCTTTCCATCCAGCCTCTGGTGGGGTTCGAACCCTCGAAGTACCTCGTGCCCCGTCCAAGTACCAAAGCTTTAACCACTGCACCACTTTGCAATTCCGATCAGAGTTCAAAAATGATTCCGCAAGGTTTCAAGAAATAGAATAACTTGCAAGCAAACCAAACAATTTAAGGATCCCAAAAGTTGTAATGTATAATAGTACTAGCCCGCTAAGATGTTATGGTGTACCAAACTTTCAATATAAATTAACTGAAGATAATTTTCTTGTAACAGTTTTTTCCATTTTAATCCACAAAAAATCAAAATTGAAAACGTGACGTTTGAAATTCAAATATTTCGAAATTGATAATAATTTTTCACAAAGATTTGAAAATTAAGTTTTTTCCTATAAGAAACCAACAGCAAAAAAATTTATTCGCAGTGTTTTCAGTTAACAAAAACAAAAACATTGATTTTATATGTATGTATGTACTGTAGAACTGAAAATTGAAATAAACACAAAAAAGAACGAAAATTTGAATGCAATCACGTGACTGACATTTGATTTTTCATTTTTATTCAATTGAATTTTTTCTTTAACTTTTCTCAATTTTCGTTTATAAATAGAATTCAATTTTCCATTATTTGAGAATAGATTTTTTTACTACTTACAGAGTCGTATGGGTGGCAGTGGTGGAGTGAAACTCGCTGCATAGTCAAACTTTATTATTATTATTATTCTGTGATTTTAATTTAAAGAATTTTTATTTTTTCGTCTTCTATTTTTATTTTTATGAACTTTGAATTTTAATATGTACTCCTTCTTTTATTATTACTTTTTTGTTGATGTCATTGTTGAGAGATGAGATTATAATCAGTTTCTCTACGGTTGTAAGTGTGGTGATAGTGTAATAATGAAGGCAATATGCCTAAAGAATTATTAATGCAGGTTACTGTGCGGCAAAGCTTTAATTTCATTTAATGCTAAAACTTAAACAAAATGCGAAAAGCAATAACAGTTCTATCGGATTTATTCTCTTGTTTAAAAATTTCTATAAAATTGATTGCTTTTAGCTTTAACTAACGAATGAATTTGAATATTAATGGAATTTTAATTGTAATTTTTTGAGAAACATTGGAACACATGGATGGACCGCAATTGTTGTTGTTTTACCATGTTAAATTTCCGTTAACCAAACCATTTGCTGATTTCGGCTTTATTCGCTAATATATGTTCGTTCTAAATTAAAACATTTATTACATTTTACATTACATAAGAGAAGACTTTAATACCATCTGGCTGATTTTTGGGAATAATAATTACACATCATTTGCTAGTTTATGACAGCTCTTTACCTGAAGTTAAAGAGGTAATTATTTGAAATAAAATTATTTCGCGGACAATATGTTATTGTAAGTTCCACAAAATCCAACCGATTAAAATGATTATAGCGAAATTAGACAAACTCCCACCTAGTACATTCAAAATAAAACAGTTTCAAAAACAATCAGCTGGCGTTCATCAGAGAGGAAAACGAAACTACTAGGACTAACTATCATAATAATACGTATCCACAGACTGCAAAACAGCCATTCCTTTAAAGTTTTCACTAAATTGTATGAAAATTGATGTATACACAAACTTAGTAAATTGGTCTATAAAGACATAAAAGCATTTTACTAAAATTTCATTTGTTCATAATATTCTTATCTAGTCAATAAAGTACATTAAGATTGCAGTGACGATTTGTTTTCAATATCACTTTTATAGTTATAGCTAAATATTTAGAAAAATGATAGTACGGAGATGTCTGCAATCAATTGCTTATTTTGATCTTCCGCCTTCCTAGGAAATTCGACCATAATTTCTGTGGCTAGTATTTGCCATTAGTATGCTTTCTACCCAAAAGAGAGAGGAATAGTATTTATTTAATATTCCATTCTTGTTTCTTCCTATGCCTACTTAAGACAACCGATAGTCGTCGTATATACCAGGTACCATCGAATTATATAGAACCCTGTTTTTAAATAATCTGATAATTTTCACAACTCAAATCTTGGAAAAGATGTTTTTAGTACTTTCCTATCGCTAGGATTTTGCGACTTTATAAACTCAGTATATAATTGGTACTTTATTAAATAAACATAATATGGACGAAGTACATAATGGATTATGTATCTCGTAGATATTATAAAAGCTATTTTCAAATAATTAAATTTATTAAATAGTACTTTAAAATTATAATATGTAATATATTTTCAGAATGGAAAACATGAGAACTTTTTTTAAAATTATAATCTGGCTCTGAATAATATAAGTAACAAGTTACGGAAATGATACATAATACGCTTTAATAAAAAGTGCAATCGTAAAGTCACAAATACAGTTTACAGCACTGCAGAGTGCACAAGCTTTGTTATAATATCAGGATCTTTTTTTTATATTTTAATCCATGCAATCTTTTCTGGGACCGAAGCACTCCCTGCTCTTTCGCGGTTGATTTTCCCGTCTTATTTTATGCAATTCCTTCCAAATGGAAGACGTACGGCTATAGGACCGATTTAAGTTACCATCTGCGCATTGCATAGCTCCATGCCAGCCTATAGTACTGGACATTGAAGATGGGTCGGCCCATGAGTTTTGCACGCCGATCAGGATCTTAAAAATAAAAATAGTGTATGTAACTATTTCGAAAAAGTTTTTCGGACTCACACGTATTCGTCATAGATACCATAAGTTGGAACATTAAGATTCTGTGTTCCCCATAGAAATTACAAACACTAATAACAAATTAACCATCAATTTCAAAATCCAGAACTAGTTATGATACAAATCGTATTGTTTAGTTTGTTGTCTGTACTAACCTAGGTCATGTATATTTTATTTTCACTAACATTTCTATTTTCACTAGCCCTTTTTAAGGATTAAAATATTACTCAGAGTTTATATTCGTTCAAACACAAAAGGAACAATAAAATTAATACCCTAAACATTATTTCCAACTGAAGTGCAAAATCTTGTTTTGAACGCTAAAATAAAATTATTATTTATTTTTTCTTTATACTTTCTTATTGCTACGAGTTATAAGAGTAAGATAAATTTTCTTGATATAAGACATTTTTTTAAGATATAAATGGGTCGAGAAAATTATTAGTTTGGAATGGAATTTTAGTACGTTTTCTCCAAAACTCATATGTACAATATTACCCAAAATAATTAATTTTTAAAGAAAATATTATTTTACCTTTTCCTTGTTTTAGTAGCGGTTCATTCTTATCATTTATGTATTATTCCCTCATGTCACACTTATGCAAACTTACACAAATATACACGACCAGTGAGACTAATTAAACTCATTTTGCCGATCTTTTGCTTTTTCCGACAAAAATTAATTAAAATTATGTTGTAAAAGCAGCATATAGAAATATAATTTTCAGTGTGGAGTTGGAAAAGGGTTTAATATTAAAATTATATTTTGGTATGTAAATGTCATATACGAATATGTGTGTTATGTTATAATCTAAAAAGACATGAGATTTTAATGTTTTGATAAAACAATAATTATGATTATTAGAAACAACATAGTAAAAATCCCTTAAAACAAAGTGAAATGTGTATTTTATGTTTTTTATCTTCAATTCTCGGCGAAATATTCCCCCAATCCTCGAAGCAATGAGCATTTTATAATTTTTAAAATGATGCCTTAAGATTAAAAAGTAGCAACATTTACATAATTTACCTTTCTTGTAGAACATAGCTACATAGTATTTGTTGGATTATAAAAATCAATTTAATTTCCATCACCTTCCGTTCGAATTAATAAGATCAAAATCTTTAGATATAATATAATATACGGGGAGCAAAATTTTTCGAAAACAAAATTATTTACTACCAACAATTTAATACGAATAACAAGATTACAAATAAAAATAATAATTCTTAAAAGTGTTTCCCTCGTTGTTATTGTGCTTGTGCCAAAAAAACCTGAAAATGGATTGAACTTTTTTCGTGTTATTTAATTTGCATAAAAAAGTCACTAAACAAAAACAATAGGAAATTAAAGTGTTTGAGATAATTTCCTCGTGAATTTTTAAATTTACAACAGAGCAAAGAATTAAAATAATTTGTTATGTTTTGTGATTGCTTTAAAAATGGGGGAATTATTTGGAAGGTGTCAATGAAAAATATGACATTGAATTTATTTGGTGTATTTAGACTAGAAAACTCATTAAATTAAAAACGAAAAATTGTAAAAGGCATGCATTTTTTAAAAGTACTATCACAAGCAGCCTAGCCAGCATTTTGTGAATTTTATCTACCGTTAAGATATGAGAGACAACGCAATTTTAGCTTTAACGTTAGAGAACTTGAATCCATCAACTTCATTGCCACTTGACCTCAATCGTTGTTACCTTGCTTTTTGGGCCAAATTGCGTGTAAGTAAGCAAGGAGTTCAATGTAAATATTCAGATTTAGTTATTAGTAAAAGGCTTTTGCCCTATTCCACCGCCCTTGAACGGAGTTGTCTGTGAAAAATGATAACTTCGATGCTCGGTCGAATTCCAGAATACATTCGGGTATCGAATGTCACCGAGTGCTTTGTGTGAAGATATTTCCACTGGTTTTTAGATAAATCAACTAAGACCTCTAAAATACGATTATGTTCTCCTCTGTGCGATATATACATTTGTCAAGAGTTAACCATACGATTGTTCCGCGTGCAGATGTATTCAAGCTCTGTTTAACGGGTTTTAACTCCATAGTTTACCGATCGTATTCCTGGATGAATAGATCGCTTTAATAGTAGCCTTGCCTACTCTTTTCAACGTGCCCAGCTTTCAACTCAGCGGTTAAAGGTAGTCCCAAAGACCGATGTCGAAAATCACGTTTATCAGTAAAGGTGAACACCCCTAAGGGTGTTATCCAAACACAACTTATTACCGACTTATTGACTTGTTTGACGCCATCTTTAATAAGTCGGTCAAGTCATTCCAATTCATTGTATCGACTTATTGGTGACGTAATGACAAAGACAAAACGCAATTTCTATTATATGGAAGAAACTAAAATTGTTGACATGGTGGTCGTTGCCACTAGATTTGAAAATAAAAACAGCATGTGTTTAATCATAAAGCAAAATATACAAGAGGACTCATATAGACATTCCGAGGTTAATCTATTTTACTATTAGCAATCTGTATTAGCCTAACAAGAACAATGACCTATAAAATAACTAAGCCGATATGTTTATAAGATACGTAAATATGAATTAAATATTGCAAAACATTAAATTTGTGTTTTTAAATATATCAAAACTAAAAAATAAGATTAACCTCGGAGAAATTGGCTTATAAAATTTGCACTACTTGATTTCTCTTATATATTTGTTCCTCGATGGTTTCATTTAGTCAAGACACATTTTTGCAGATATTTCTCTGTAGACGTACTCATTCAAATAAGTCGCCTCGTGAGGGGACTTATTTGAATAAGTTGGTATCCAGAAATAAGTCGGTGTTTGGAAACAGCCTTAGGGGCTAAAATACGTCGTTGATTTACTTAAGTTTGTTGTATGATATAATGATACATTATAACGAAACTAACCATTTTTAAACAAATCAAGTAATAATTTTGGTCGCAAGAGTAGATAAAAACGTTAATTTGAATAATAATTTTTCACTTATAGTTTTTTTTGGACAAATTCCGCAACTGTAATAATACCACACAAGAGATAGAATTAAAAGATCACAATTTGTAAAATTGTATGAGTTTTAAACAGATTTATTATTAAAACTGATTTAATTCAAGTGACTGCACTTGAAATTGCCCATTCGAATTGTGATGATATCAAATTATTATGTTGCAAATACCATTTCAGCTCCAAAGAACTTCTTATAGTATTTAATTTATGCAAATAAACTGAATTTCCCTTAACGCAACATGAAAATGTTGAACTATCAAGACAATCCAAAGAACCATATTTTAATAATTAATCTTTTTAAAATGAATTTTGATCTTTTACTGCAAATCACTAAAGCAGGTGTTTAAAGAAAAGTAAAACATTTAAAACAGAACTCTAAACTTTTGTTGTCTCTTTTTATTCAATTCTCAGCGTACCTATGTTAATGAAACTGTTTTTTGATTGATTAGAATGTACGGCCAAGACTAAGCAAGGATCCCGGATACGCCGGCCCTACCGTACACCCCTTTTACATGTAACAAGATGGAGGGATAGGAAAGGTTATTAGATATGATAGACTTGACCCGGTTACAGACACCTAATTAGTCAATAGTTAGTAAAGCACAAGACGGCACAATAATTTTTGTTTTCTGGATATAAATAATCAGCAATCACGATCGTAAAAAATTTTTAATTGTTAAATTTCCTGAAATAAAACTTCATTATTATGAGTGTTTAACCATTTCCTCCACCCATAAAATTGACAACCAGCGATAACTTTTTATTCAACTTAGAACAAGCTAACCAAAATCTTTACCAATTTACAGTCTCCCGAACAACCCAGAAAATAATTCAATTAAAGAAGTGCCATGAACCCAGAAAAATTTCAAAATTTCAAACATCCCCTGGAATATCAAATTTATTTTCAAACCCAGTTATAGCCATTGTGATTCCTACCTTGTCTGTTTCCATAAAAAATCATGAAAATTTGCAAGCTTCCTACACAAATTTTAATTAGAATTAGCATTTAATTTAAACAGGAATCGGGCAACACCACTGTTATGTAACTTTATAAAATCTCCCTCCTCCGATACTTCAATTTTCCATACAATCATATTCGTCTGATCTATTAAAATAATTTTATTAAACCCACTGACGTATTCTTAAATTCCCAAATAAACTAAATCAATAATTTGAATAGTAATTATCAATTAGTTAAAAGAATTAAATTAATTATTACTACTAATTACAACCAATTGCAGCCGCATTGATTGACTTTTAAACTAAAATTTTATTTTTAATTAGAAAGTAGTACGGCTTTAAAGATATTCTGCGTAATAAAAAATCTTCATTAGAACTAAACAGATTAGCTTAATCAAGAACTGCAATGAATAAAAGTATTAATAATGCACACCTGATAAACCTCGATAACTCTAGCAGCAGAGCTAAAGCCTAGAAAATATAATAATTTATTACTCAATAATTGGATACAGGAATATCACTAAAATCAGCCAACCTCTGAAATCAAAATACGACTGAGTACAAGGCGAACAAAAAAACACGGTCAACATCTTAAGACAAATGCCATGGAAATTTTCTTCTGTTAAGATCCTCCTTGACCATACCCATCCATATCTCGTACATGTGGCGGGCACATAAACTATGCCCATCCACCCTCAATGCCAATAAACTATACCTTCCACTTTCAAGTCATTCCTCATTCAGAACTTCGCCATTCTCCGCTAGGACGTCCCTAATCCAACGATCACCATACAATATACAGAGCAAAATTTGTGTGTATGCACGTAGAGTGGATGACGAACGAAATTACCACTCTTCAAGCATAGACCCCAACCACGATCTATACATTTTATACGACGATCATCACATCAAAGACACCACCGCGGAAAATATGGTAAATTTGTAAACGAAAACTACCCTAAAAATAAATAAAAAATAAATAAACCAATAAATAAACAAAGTTCACGCTCAGGCGAATGAACATTCATTTCTCCGCCGCATATACAAAATATAATCAAGTAAGTGAAAAAACTCTTCAAAAACAAAATTCCATAGCACTTGTATGAAAGTTTCTATATATTGTGAGACGGTCGTATACGCACACATAGGCCCTGGTTTATCATTTATTATATATTCATTGCTGTGCGATCTTCACATATGCACACATTGAAAAACCTTTTGACAATAGAAATAATATACGAGTAAATATAAATAAAAACTAAAATGTAGGTCGTCGATCACCAAAACATGTTTACTCTACTTAGCAAAAATATAATATTCGAGTAAATATGTATACGAGTATGTTACGGCAAATTCCGAAATCGGTAAATGTCCGAAATTTTAATTTTTTAAACTCGTTTACACGATTAAAAATCGGTTGTCCAGAGGTCAGATGGTGACGAAATGTTTGTTGACTTCTCCCCCTACATCCCCGTAGTTTCATTTATTCCCCATCAAAGGGCTAACCGTCATGGGAGGCATAATTAGTTCCTGCGAGCTCGAGCCTTAGTAAAGCCATCAGTGTTTACTATTCCAAATTTCAATTTGCGCGAATGCCATAAAAAATAATCCGTGGGGTGAAGGGTGAACCATTTCGAAAATATAGGACTCTCATTTCATATTTTCAAATTTTTCGATTTCGGCCTTTTACCGTAACATATACAAAACAAATGAGAAAAAACCACGAAAAATAATCTTGGTAAAACAACAACAAAAAATGTTAGCGAGCGTAACAAAACAGAGCAACAGAATTGGAAAACCCTTCGTCGCGCAAATAATACTCGATAATCCACTACATGAGAATTCTAGAACTCTACACCTTTAAGAGTTATAAAATACAGTTAAAATATATGTATATATGTTTATATACTTAAAATTTATTTTGGAAAAATTTGAATTAATATGGTATGTGTTAAAGTATGTATTAGTTACAACAATGCATTATTTTATGCATTTTTTGGTATCAAAAAAGTCAAAATATTGAAGGTTTACTACCTTAGTGGAACTGTTTTTAAAACAAAAATCATTTTTTCTATTCGTAAATTAAAATTGAACATACAGGTTCATTCCTTCTTTTAACTTAAAATTTACTAGCTCGCTCACAATATTTACCCAATCAATAATTAAGCTACGTCTAATTTCAAGTTTATTAAGTGTTTAATTAGGTTGTTAACTAGCAACTGCCATCAATAATAATGCTCGACGATTAGTAATGATTCAAATAAATTATACAGTAATTATTTATAGGAAAATGCCCGTCCTAAAATATAAATTCTCGTCATCAAAACCATAGTGTATCCTGTTTAGATTCGTACTCGTATCTGTTGTTTTGTTTATAAATGCAACAATGTTTTTCACGATTTACAAAACGGAAACTAAAAAATTAAATGAATCGTATGTGTAATGTCTATTAACGTATTTATGATAAATTTAAAAATTTTGTTTTTCAAATAAATTTACCAAAATAAATAAATATACATGATTTATTTGATTATCACTCTACTAATTTTGTTTAATGAAAATACAATGCTTTCACAATAACTAAATATAATTTGAATATAAAGGGTTTCATTATTTAAACATTTACCACACCAAAAGCACAAAAAAATCATCTGATATATAATCAAACATAAAACAAAAAAAAAAAAAGAAATTGGAAAATTCGAAAATTCAATTTAAATTTAAATTTCTGTTTTCCACCCTCATCCTGTTTTCATCTTAAGGTTTATATCATCTTTAAATAAAAATAAATAACTTCGAGAAAACATGTATAGTACGTATAAGTGTACAAAATCGAGGTAGGATTGATGAAAATGAGGCGAAGCGAAGGGAGGAGGTAAAAAAAATAAGATGTATAAAATAATCTTCTTAATCAAATCAATATCAACATTATCATTTCTTGATGATATTTTGTTGTTATTTAGAAATAATAATAATAACAGTAATAATAAAAATTTATACATATATGACAGTTTTTGTTGTTGCGTTGTCTTATTCCCATCTTATGTATGCAAATCTATATTCTTCATTATATTGAATGATTTTTCTCATTTATTTAATATATGTATTTCCATTTTTGCGACTATCTAAATATGTATATAATATTATGTTTTCTATTTTAGAATTGTGCTAGTCATTATTGTATGTTCGACATCCCTCCAAATGGCAAATATTTTTTAACTATAGGGAGTACAATTTAAAACAAGAAGTGTAAATAAGTTGAAGTGATGAAATAAAACCTCTACAAAACTTCGAATATATTTTATCATAATAAATATGTACTTTGAGTAATATCGAAGATTGTAAGCAACACTATATACCATTAAAGTTGAATATAGATATCTAAGTACTTATTAATATTATACAAAGATTTCGTCTTTCAGAAAATAATATACAGATGTAAAGTCCAAAACCTCAAAAAACATATTTTTCTTTTGACCGTAATTCTAATGATAATTCTATTTAATCCATCCGTTATAAAGCCTGTAGAGTAAATACATATATGTATGTAATGATAAGAAGAGGAAAACCAAATTATAAACATTACCAAGGAATATATTTATTTTTATGAACATTTTCATTGCCATAAAAATCGAAATCGAATATTTGATCCTAAATATTACACTTTAAGGCTACTGTTTGTTATTTTATTTATTATTGTAGCCGGTCGTTTCATTTTTTGGTTGTGCTTTTTTGACTTGGTTTTATTCTTATCTTAAAGATATCCATATAAAAATAAAATATCAAAATATAATAATAAAAATTCTATATCCTCGAAATCTACTCGTACTTATGCTTCGTCTTTTTATTCATAAATGAAAAAAGGTCAATTTTTATGTTTCTACATTCTTAAGAGTATCATCCTCCCAACCTTTTGAACTTGAATGTAAGATTTTTTGATAAAAATATAGGGGAACTAGATATTATTGTTTTGATAGTGTGAAGAACTTGAACTGCGTTGCTTTTAACACGCAAGTCCAATTTTAAACATGTAAGCCTCACGTGGATTACACGAAGGAATAGCGTGTCAAATATATATAAAGCATACAACAAAACTATTTACGTTGTCGTCTAAAACTATAATGCAAGACGTGTATAGAAAGGAAACTTGCTGCATCGTATCTATCAAATGGTTAAATTTAAATCGAATCATTCGTCACAAAAAATAAATGTGGATATTAAGCAATATGAAATATCGCATAAAACGAAATCAAAATCAAAAACCAAATAACATTGAAAAGTATTAACCATCTGCATCCTAAAAACATTATTAAATTTTGGTTTATTCTGGATATAACAATGTCTGTGAAGTTAGCCCGAAAAATATCCCGAAGAAATGCGATGGCAACATCCCGAAAAATTTACTATATTGCGCTAGTTTTTAATGTGATCCCGAAATTTTTTACTGTCATGACATTTTTACTATCATGACATTTTTTTTATTATCCCGGAAAAAAATTTCAAAAGGGGCAAATTTCAGTAAACAAAAGTCGCGACAGGTGTTCGTACTATTCCGAAACCAACAAAAATATTGAAGCGCAGAAATTTATTTCATGAAAAAATAATTTAATAACAAATAATTTACTGGCAAGGTTAATCCAAAAATGAAAAATCAAGCATTCTTGTTATTAGAAAGAATAACAATTATTTTAACAAGAAAATATTAGTAAAAATAGCCAAACAGATAAAACAAATAAAATCAAAGTAGATAGCAATCGACTCTATGAGTCAAATTTAGATAATATAGCCGTGTTACCACGCCAAAATGCTGTGTGAAGTCGCAGTAGATATTACTGCTGTCATATTCAGAGCAAGCTTGGTATGAAATTTGTAGAGGAAGAATCCACCTTTCAATCGCCAAAATTGTGACTCGAGTCTATGAGTCAAATTTTAGATATTGCTGTGTGAAGTCGAAGTAGATATTAATTAACAGAGCAAGGTTGGTATGGAATTTGTATTTTAAGTTTATAACAAATAATAAAAATATTTATTTTCTTTTAAGTGATAATTGACTTTTTTTATTAGAAGTACTAGTTTCGAGCTCATACGCCCTTTGTCAACTTACCATGGGGCGTATGAGCTCGAAACTAGTACTTCTAATAAAAAAAGTCAATTATCACTTAAAAGAAAATAAATATTTTTATTATTTGTTATAAACTTAAAATAAACTCAGTGATAAAAGTGCACAAATATGGATATTCTCCAAAATAATGGAATTTGTAGAAGAAGAATCCACCTTTCAAACACCAAAATTGTGACTCGAGTCTATGAGTCAAATTTTAGATATAGCCGTGTGTACGACTTCACACGACAGATATTAATTAACAGAGCAAGGTTGGTATGGAATTTGTAGAGGAAGAATCCACCTTTCAAAGACCAAAATTGAAACTCGAGTCTATGAGTCAAATTTTAGATATAGCTGTGTGAAGTCGTAGTAGATATTAATTAACGGAGCAAGGTCGGTATGGAATTTGTAGAGGAAGAATCCACCTTTCAAACACCAAAATTGAGACTCGAGTCTATGAGTCAAATTTTAGATATAGCTGTGTGAATTCGTTCTAGTTATTAATTAACAGAGCAAGGTTGGTATGGAATTTGTAGAGGAAGAATCCACCTTTCAAACACCAAAATTGTGGCTCGAGTCTAAGAGTCAAATTTTAGATATCGCTGTGTGAAGTCGTAGTTGATACTAATTAACAGAGCAAGGTTGGTATGGAATTTGTAGAAGAAGAATCCACCTTTCAAACACCAAAATTGTGACTCGAGTCTATGAGTCAAATTTTAGATATAGCCGTGTGAAGTCGTAGTAGATATTAATTAACAGAGCAAGGTTGGTATGGAATTTGTAGAGGAAGAATCCATCTTTCAAAGACCAAAATTGAAACTCGAGTCTATGAGTCAAA
The DNA here is from genome assembly GCA_963691935.1 of Nephrotoma guestfalica. NCBI lineage: Eukaryota > Metazoa > Arthropoda > Insecta > Diptera > Tipulidae > Nephrotoma > Nephrotoma guestfalica. Next base: position 152,123,331 of record OY829914.1, on the reverse strand, counting down.
TTTTAGATATAGCTGTGTGAAGTCGTAGTAGATATTAATTAACGGAGCAAGGTCGGTATGGAATTTGTAGAGGAAGAATCCACCTTTCAAACACCAAAATTGAGACTCGAGTCTATGAGTCAAATTTTAGATATAGCTGTGTGAATTCGTTCTAGTTATTAATTAACAGAGCAAGGTTGGTATGGAATTTGTAGAGGAAGAATCCACCTTTCAATCACCAAAATTGTGGCTCGAGTCTAAGAGTCAAATTTTAGATATAGCTGTGTGAAGTCGTAGTTGATACTAATTAACAGAGCAAGGTTGGTATGGAATTTGTAGAGGAAGAATCCACCTTCCAAACACCAAAATTGTGATTCGAGTCTATGAGTCAAATTTTAGATATAGTCGTGTGAATTCGTTCTAGATATTAATTAAGAGAGCAAGGTTGGTATGGAATTTGACTCATAGACTCGAATCACAATTTTGGTGTTTGAAAGGTGGATTCTTCCTCTACAAATTCCATACCAACCTTGCTCTGTTAATTAGTATCTAGTACGACTTCACACGACTTCATCTAAAATTTGACTCTTAGACTCGAGCCACAATTTTGGTGTTTGAAAGGTGGATTCTTCCTCTACAAATTCCATACGAACCTTGCTCTGTTAATTAATATCTACTACGACTTCACACAGCTATATCTAAAATTTGATTCATAGACTCGAGTCACAATTTTGGTGTTTGAAATTGCTATTGCAGCTATTTGTAAATTTTTTGAATTTATAAAATATTTCTTTGGAATTAAATGAAATTTTTAAAAATCAATAAACCGACCAACTGGCATAGTGGTTAAAGCTTTGGCGTTTGGATCGGGAGGTACCGGGTTCGAATCCCGATAAGGGCAGGATGCAAAGGGAATTTTCATCAACAAATTACGATTTTTGATGAATGGAACACATCTATGATCCCCTGTCGGAGTGCAGAACTCATGGGCCGACCCATCTTCCATGCCAATATAGGCTGGCATGGAGCTATGCAATGTGCGGATGGTAATAAAAATCAAATCTATATCCGTACGTTCTCGAATTGGCCAATAAAGGCGTAAAGGTAAGGACGTAAATAATCAAACCGCGAACGAGTTGGGAGAGCTTTGGCCCCAGAACAGATAGCAGGGGGAAACAAATTAATAAAAAGTTTTTCATTTTAATAACATATTTTGTAAAATGATTTATAAAATACTTTCGTGATGATTTTTTATATAATTTTGTAAATTAAGGTTACAACAAAACTGGCTATTATGTTATTTCATTAGTAGTTGGAATTAGGTGAATAATGATTGGTATTGTAGTTAAATCAAAATTGTATGATGCATGTGATAAGGTAAAATTAATAAAACTAAATATAATTGAATTTAATTTAAAAACGATAATTTTGTAGCGAATCTAAAGACGACCCAATATATTCGAATACCAAAGGAGCAGAGTGTGGTTAAATTCAGGACTGAGCAGGAGTTCCTAGGAATCGTCATATAATCGTTAAATTATAACACATTGCATTACGAATTACAAATTTGATTTACTAAAATTTTGTGACATTTGTTTAAAAATAATTATTTCAAAATTAAAATAAATCTTTTAAAACTAACCAATAATTTTTTTATTATAAAAACAATCTCTTAAAATTTAAGAAAATTATTTGGCATAAGTAAGAATTAATCGAAAATAAAAACTAATTTTTTATTATTTTTAACACATTTTTTAAATCACTTTTTATTCAAAAATTTATTTTTGTTTCGCAAAAAAAAGTGATTAAAAAAATATGTTTATTAAGTATTTTTTTATTTTTATAACCAAATTTGACAAAAAAATGTATTTTAAAAATATAAAGATTATCCTTTTGATTTTAAAAACAAGACTTCGCCTAAAAAGTACAAGTATATGTATATTTTTTTGATTTTACAAGCTGTTTTTCTCAGTGCTATCGAAGTGCACAACTCATGGGCCGACCCATCTTCCATGTCGGTACTATAGGCTGGCATGGAGCTATGCAATGTGCAGATGGTTCTACCTAAATCGGACCTATCGTAAGGTAGGACGTGAAAAGCGAACCGCGAAAGAGTTGGGAGTGCTTCGGTCACAGCACAGATTAAAACATATAAATAAACAAATATAAAACTTTATTTTTTCAAAACTCGTCATTTCCGGAAAAAATTTAGAACATTCGTTTGAACTAATTTAATTAGAAATTTAATTTACAATCTATTTGTTGTTAATCGTGTTTTCGTAGAAGTTATATACTTTTCAAAATATTTGCACACGTGAAATAATCTATTATGGCAGCTGCTCCGGTAGAACGATTTCAGTTAAAAGCAACTGAGATTTCCATATTTATGGAGAAAAGTAAACGAAGTTTCATCCTAATCAATCAATCCGCCTGGAGACCGAATTTTTGTTGAAAAACAGTTTTATGTCAAAAATGGTCATGGCCGCTTAAATTTTGGTAAATGGATCTGAACCAGTATTATTGCAAACTTAATTTGGAATCTTTTAGTGCGGAGTAGTTTTTATAATAAATGATATAATTTTCAAAATAGTTACAAGAAAGGAAAAAACTTTGTCATTAAAGTCGGTTGTCGTACCTTTCAGTCAAAACTCAGTGAGATCTCCTATAATTTATGCAAAACCCTGAAAGCTTAAATATGAAATTTCACCTCGATTAGTCAATCCGTCTGGGCTGCAGAGAACCAACAATGATTTAGTCTGCACGACACCACACACACACACACACACACACACACACACACACACACACACACACACACACACACACACACACACACACACACACACACACAGATGAACAATTTTCTGACATAAAGTGTTCTAGGTAGAAACCAATAAACGTGGCACTTCTGATTACATATTCCAAATAGGTGGGTTCATTGCCATTCAAAAAGTATAGTGGCTGAATTTGTAGTAGTCCAGAATTGGCCCAATTCCTTTAAACAACAAAATCTGTTGAATGAACGATTTTTTGACATAAAGTATTCTAGAAGCCAGTGGTATTTCTGATTGCATATTCCTATCGGTTACCCCATCATTGATATCCGAAAAATATAGTGGCTGAATTTGTGCTAATTCAGAATTGGTATTATTCCATTAAAATAAAAACCGTTGAATGAACGATTTTCTCATATACATTGTTATAGTTTGTTGTAGTCCAGTATGGGCCAAATTTGATTGAACAACATATACCGTAGAATGGACAACTTGCTGACTGCATTTCCGATTGCATATTCCAATCAGGTATGTTTATTGCCTTTCATAAAATATAGCTAAATTTGTGCTGTTCCACAATTCGCCCAATTCCATTGAACAAAATCGTTAAATTAACGATTTTCTGCGATAAAGTGTTCTATAAACCAATAAACAAGGTGCTTATGATTGTAAAGGGTGATTTTTTTGTGGTTAGGATTTTCATGCATTAGTATTTGACAGATCACGCGGGATTTCAGACAAGGTGTCAAAGAGAAAGATGCTCAGTATGCTTTGACATTTCATAATGAATAGACTTACTAACGAGCAACGCTTGCAAATAATTGAATTATATTACAAAAATCAGTGTTCGGTTCGAAAAGTGTTTCGCGATTTACGTCCGATTTATGGTCTACATAATCGACCAAGTGAGCAAACAATTAATGCGATTGTGACCAAGTTTCGCACTCAGTTTACTTTATTGGACATTAAACCAACCACACGAATGCGTACAGTGCGTACAGAAGAGAATATTGCGTCTGTTTCTGAGAGTGTTGCTGAAGACCGTGAAATGTCGATTCGTCGCCGTTCGCAGCAATTGGGTTTGTGTTATTCGACGACATGGAAGATTTTACGCAAAGATCTTGGTGTAAAACCGTATAAAATACAGCTCCTGCAAGAACTGAAGCCGAACGATCTGCCACAACGTCGAATTTTCAGTGAATGGGCCCTAGAAAAGTTGGCAGAAAATCCGCTTTTTTATCGACAAATTTTGTTCAGCGATGAGGCTCATTTCTGGTTGAATGGCTACGTAAATAAGCAAAATTGCCGCATTTGGAGTGAAGAGCAACCAGAAGCCGTTCAAGAACTGCCCATGCATCCCGAAAAATGCACTGTTTGGTGTGGTTTGTACGCTGGTGGAATCATTGGACCGTATTTTTTCAAAGATGCTGTTGGACGCAACGTTACGGTGAATGGCGATCGCTATCGTTCGATGCTAACAAACTTTTTGTTGCCAAAAATGGAAGAACTGAACTTAGTTGACATGTGGTTTCAACAAGATGGCGCTACATGCCACACAGCTCGCGATTCTATGGCCATTTTGAGGGAAAACTTCGGAGAACAATTCATCTCAAGAAATGGCCCGGTAAGTTGGGCACCAAGATCATGCGATTTGACGCCTTTAGACTATTTTTTGTGGGGCTACGTCAAGTCTAAAGTCTACAGAAATAAGCCAGCAACTATTCCAGTTTTGGAAGACAACATTTCCGAAGAAATTCGGGCTATTCCGGCCGAAATGCTCGAAAAAGTTGCCCAAAATTGGACTTTCCGAATGGACCACCTAAGACGCAGCCGCGGTCAACATTTAAATGAAATTATCTTCAAAAAGTAAATGTCATGGACCAATCTAACGTTTCAAATAAAGAACCGATGAGATTTTGCAAATTTTATGCGTTTTTTTTTAAAAAAAAGTTCTCAAGCTCTTAAAAAATCACCCGTTATATATAAGGAATGCTCATTGCCACCCGGAAAATATAGTGGCTGAATTCTTGCTAATCCAGGAATGGCCACTATTGTCGTCTGAAATTCAGCCACGAATCATGGACGGCAATGTATATGCCTGATTACAAATATTGAACGGTATACGTATTCCCTTTCATTATAATAACTTTTTTGAGCTTGTTTCTTATTCCTTAAATTTGGAATGTAAACTGAATTTCTATGATAGCCGTTTTCTCGGCTCGTGTGACATATTCTGGTAATTCCCTGGGAATTGGGGAAAGAATTTACAGACGTATTTTCTGTTTTTTTAAAACAGCATTAAACTATTTTCCTCCATTGTATCTAAATTCTTTCCTCATCCCCTATTCCCAGAGAATTACCAGAAAATTATCACTAGACTAGCACTAATTTTTTCCCGCGAAAATTGGGCTTAATCGGTCTACTAAGTTTCATTTTGCAATTCGAAGTTTACCACCAGTGTGAAGTTCTTGGACAAAAGTTTTTGGACAAAAATTTATGCGAGTGTTCTTTGTGAAGTTTTTGGACACAATTTCATTTCTTGGACAAAAATTTATGGAAGTGTGCAATTTTAGCAGTGTATTTATTTTATATTAAAATAATTCGAAACAATTATTATAATAAATATTCATCAAATAAAAGAAATTGTTTTAAATTAAAAAATGTAATATGTTCATTATTATATATTTTAAAGTAAATAAATATATCACATACCTTACTGTATAAAATGATACACTCGTGACTATATACGTTCGAAAGGGGATACATGGAGCTATTTAAATTAGTAAGCCTTATCTCGATATGATGATCAAGGGTCGTGAATCGAATTTATCGATATCTTATGTAATTTTGTCTGTTAATGATTTTATCGTGAACCTCGTTCAAAATAAAACAACGAAAATTATATTTTGTAAAGGGTTAAGAGTGTGTCATGAAGACATTTCTTATTTAGGTCTTCAAAATTAGGAAATTTTTTTAGGAAGCATTATGAGCTTCAAGCACCGCATATAATTAGTATTTACCAGATACTGATGCTTGACAGAGATGAATTGGTATGTCTCCCTGCAATTCCTAATCGAGGTCACAGTTGGTAGTATTTATTTGATTGGGTATTTTTAACGGAACTTGTTTTGAATTGTTGCTTCAAATACATTATTTGCTGCGTTTTTTTTGAAACAGCTGCTCTAGACCGCGATAAATTATATTTTGATTTTTTAAACAATTTACATATTACTAAAATATTTGTGCTTCGGATTTATTCAATCGAATCCTAAAGAGGTTACACTAAGTCAATATCTTGCATTATATTATCGAATAAAGTGTATTTATGCTTGTTCTCAACAACTCTGAATCTTATGTAGAGTACAACCGAGTTCATCAAAAAACTTAATAATTGCTGAACTGACGAAACAGGGAAATTTTTTTAGTACACAATTTTTTGATTGTTCCTTACTTCATTTGCAACTGGAAATTTGAAAGAATGAAAATGAAATGACGGAATTGTGTTTTTAATAAGAAAAAATGAATATCTTATTGTTTGCTGGTGAAATTAATTAATTAATTTTAATATTGGATAGTATTGTGTTTAATTATAAACCAAAAATTAAATGTCAAAATGATTGACTTGAAGTTAGTTAAAGTTGTTGTTCTAAATTTTTTTGTTTAAATCCCTGTATTTTTCCTATATTTTATCGCGGTCTCGAACACCATATTTCAGAAAATCGCAGCTATTGTTGAATTCAAAAACGATAAATAGGTCAATCTTTGCTCGAGCATAATAGCACTACACTTCCTGTTGTATTATATTTTTCTTTTACAAGGATCATTTTTAGCAGTTTTTTAAGTAGCACAACGTTTGGTAACATTATTATCAGGTATTATTTATATTTTCATAATTTTCAAGCATAAACTTACCCGAATTCCTAATTAGCGTGGGAATGGCGCCTAATGAAATAAAATGAATACAAAACAATTTTATCTATTTATTTTATTTCCTTTATCATTTACTTCGTTTACGGCATTTCTCCAAGTACTAAAACAAACCGATTATTCCAATGATCACTGTGTAATATTTACATCGATACCGATATCCACACTCAACCGGAACAATAAAAGGGATTCATTTTCATATATTTTTCTATATATTACGTACTTTTAGATACTCAGAAAAAGGGGAAAACACTCGTAAAATAAAGGAATAATTTTGCGATTACATTGTGGCTTTATACACACACATCCATATCTAAAAAACTCATAAAAATAATAAAAACAAAATAGCCTGACCACCGACCGATATATGGTATTTGGCTTATAAAAAATTGATAAGGATTTTTTATTTGATAAAATAGACAGATGGATGATAAAAAATTTGCTGTTTTTTTATCAATAAATTTAAATTAATAATAACAATAATCATAAAAAAAAGATATATACCGATACGTACGAGTATTCCGTATATCCTGTGGGAATTATTTTTTTATTTTGCTCGGTTGGGTTTTAGCCCATATGAGAGATAAAGAAATGGATTAAACAAGTTCTTCTTCAAATTGACCGACAACAAACTGCAAGGTTATCCTTATACAACACACACGAAACGTTACATTCGAATCCAATTAATTTGATGTCAATAATATTTTCGTTCGTGTATATGCCATGGTAATAAAGAACACATGTTTCCTTATTTATCCCTTTTATGTTGTTTATTTTTTTGTTTTTCGTAAAATATTTGAACAAACTCACTCCTTTCCCAATTCACAAAAATATAATTTATGTTTTATTAAAAATTAATTTATATTACTAAAACTATATGATTTAATGCGTTTCCCTGGGACCAAAAATAGTCCAAATCGACCACAGTGTACCATCTTATTTAAAGGTTATCTAACGTATATGTGTATGTGGCTATTTACTAAAGTTGAATGATTTATATGTCATTTGTTACAATTAATTAAATTGGGATCACTCGGGTAGGACACAATCTATTAAATGACTATCGTTTGTATAAAGCACGATGAACTTGACCTTTATTGTAGGATTTATATGAGATTATTATCCGGAATGACCGCACACGTTTCTGACATATATTATTTTGAATTATAATTTTAGTAGTTGAAGGGAATACGCACGATGTACGAAAAACTTGTTTCGTTATACATAGAAAGAAAATGTTGGTTAATTTGTGGGCAGAAAATCAATATAACTGTCTGCATTATAATAATTATTAGTGTGGTAAACCAGTGTTGTGAGCCGAGCGGGGTTAAGGCTGGTTAATTAAACAACTTTAATTTTTATGTTCAATTTTGGTAAATTATTATTATTAATTCAGTTTTGTTAAATTTTATTTATTACAATGTTTGTTAATATGATTTTATAATTATTTATTATTTTTATTAATATTTTTATTAAACGACGGTCACAACAGTAATGACCATATTTTACATTTTAATTATATTTCTCGAAATTTTGTTATATACAATTAAATACATAAATACATATTCAAAGATCATAAAAAGTTAAGTATATAATATCAACTTATTTTATACAGGGTTGTCTAACATTTTATATAAACAAGTTAAACCTAGTGTTCGTTACATCTCCCTGCTTAAATCAAAAGTTATCCCGTGGATAATCTTTTGTATAAAAGTTAAAGTTATAACTTAAGTAATTACAATTATAATTTTAAATTTTAAATTTTAATTTGATTAATTGAGATTATAAAATCCTCAATTTAATACATAACTTATTTTAAATCTAAATTTTTTATTTTGATTTCGATAAATTTTTTTTTTATTTTATTTTATTTTTTTTTTTTTTAATCCTTAGAAAAATATATTTTCCTTAACTAAAAACAGATTTTTTATTTTATTTTTTTAATTTTATAAAAATTACGTAGTAATATTTTAATAAACATGATTTTATATGAATTCATAAGTTTTATTTTAATCAATTGTACTTTTGTTTAAATAATTTTAATCTATTATGGTGAATGATTTTGGTTGTTCTACCAATTTTTACAGAGGAATCTTCCGGAGAAATAACCTCGACTATTTCATATGGACCAAACCATTCTGGATCTAATTTTTTGTTTATTTCGTTTTTAATTAATACAAGATCGCCTTGTTTAAATATGCAAGGATTTAAAGATCTGTCGTAATATGATTTTGATTTTTCTTTTGTTTGAAGTAAGTTATCTCTTGCAATAGCGAACGAATTTTGTAATCTATATTTAAGATCTTGGCAATAATCATCAATGGTGTAAATAGGTTCAGGTTCCTTGGATATTGAACAAGGAATGTTCGGTGTAAAACAAAATACTAACTCGTAAGGCATATATTTTGTTGAACTATGAGGAGTAGTATTGTAACAGAAAGTGAGATAAGGTAGCCACATGTCCCAGTTGGAGGTATTAGATTGTGTGAAATTCCTTAAATACTCCCCCAAAGTTTTATGAAATCTCTCCAGTGCACCGTTCGTCTGAGGGTGATAAGCTGTGGTGGAGAGTTTTTTTATTTTGAGGAGTTTACAAATATTATTAAATAGATTACTCATAAAATCGGCTCCTTGATCTGTGAGAATTTCGCACGGAATACCATAAATGCAGATGAATTTTTCCACGAACGCTTGTGCTACTGTTTGGGATTCATGATTAGGCAAAGGATGGGCAATAGAGAATTTACTTAAATCGTCCTGGATTGTTAAAATGAATTTATTATTATTGTATGAAGATGGTAATGGTCCAACTATGTCAAGAAATACTTTTTGAAATGATTTAACAGAAGTTGTAGTGATTCTCATTGGTTCTTTTGTATTTTTACCGTGTTTATTTATTTGACACGATGTGCATGTTGATATGAAATCTTTTATTCTAGAGTACATATTTGGAAAACTGTAATATTTTTGGATTCTTAAGAAGGTTCTGTATATTCCTTGGTGTCCACCCAATGGTGACACATGAAACTCATTTATTAGTTGTTGAATTTGTGAATCGTCGATAATATATTTTATTGCATTTAAATTATTTTCATTTAAGTTTAGATCTATTGGATTTATGATTTTATTCATTTCGAGAGTTTTTGAAGTACTCGGAACTATTTGATTTTCGGATTCATGACTTTGGTGTTCTAAACCGATTGGAGCATTTATTTTTTGAGTATTTTGATTTTGATGGATAATTGGATTTGAATTGTTAGGTAGATTTATTGTTTGGTTTTCGGGTACATCCAAAGTTTGTCTGTTAGGTAATTTTAAAGATTGATTTTGATTTTCATGGAACCTTTTAGATGCAGATCGGGTAAGTGCGAAACAATCCGGTAATTTTATACGACTCAATGCGTCAGCGTTTTTGATTAAAGTTCCAGGCTTATGAACTATGGAAAAATCGTAATCTCCAAGACATAATTGCCAACGTATTTGACGAGCCATTGGTGTTTCCAAATTGTAGAGCCATAGAAGTGCTCGATGATCGGTGACTAAGACGAATTTGTGCCCATATAAATAGGGTCGAAAATGTGACATAGACCAAATTGCTGCCAGAAGTTCCTTTTCGGTAGATCCATAATTTTGTTCAGCTGAGTTTAAAATACGACTTGCATAAGCAATGGGGAGATCGAAACCATCTACTTCTTGTGAGAGTACTGATCCAATAGCAAAATTACTTGCGTCACTGCGGTCAACTTAAATGGTTTTGTAAAATCTGGCACTCGCAAAACAGGAAAACTAATGAGAGATTTTTTTAACGAATCAAATGCTTCTTTGCATGTTGAATTCCAATCGTACGTTATATTCTTTTTCAAAAGGTTAGTAAGAGGCTTAGCAATACCCGAGAAATTTGGAATAAATTTACGGTAGTATCCAGCTAGCCCCAGAAATGATTTAATTTCAGTTTGATTTTGTGGTACAGGAAAATTTTTCACGGCTATAACTTTAGTTTCATCAGGCATAATTCCATTTGGTGTAACTACATGACCCAGATATTTTATTTCTTGCCGCAAGAAGTGGCATTTTGAAGGGTTTAACTTTAAATTATACTGACGAAATCGCTTTAGTACATCTTTCAAACGGGTATTGTGTTCTATAAGTGTGGCTCCAAAAACCACGACATCGTCTAAGTAGGCGAGACATTTTATATTATTTAGGCCGCTGAGCACACTGTTGATCATTCGCTGGAAAGTCGCAGGTGCCCCTTTGAGTCCAAACGGCATACAGACAAACTCATAATGGCCCTCGTCGGTGCTGAAAGCCGTTTTCTGGAAGTCCGAAGGAGAAAGTTTGATTTGGTGGTATCCGCTTTGAAGATCAAGCGTGGAAAAATATTGAGCCTTTCCGAGTTTATCTAAAATATCAGATATATTGGGGAGAGGAAAAATATCGTCGATGGTGATTTGATTAAGTCGGCGGTAAGAAAGCGAGGTGTTGTTAGTTTAATAACATAATCATTTAAATTAAATACATAGTGTTTAACTAAGTGGTTATAAAACAATTACATCGTGACAAATCAAAATTATCCTCATTTTAATTAACTGATATATGATTACTTTTATTGATTACGAGAATTTTAATTTGTTTAATAATTTATTGTAAACTGTTTGTAATTTTGTAATTAATTATAATAATAATTTTGTAATTATAATAATTATTAACTATGTACGAATCAACTCTTGTATGAAATTAAATTGCAATCACAATCATTGATCATAAACAGACAACCACGAATTAAATTGCTTAAATTGTGAGAATATGTATAAAGAACTTATGCTTGTTTTTGGCTTACATCAAAAATATAATTCTTCAAAACTGTTTCCCCGAACTTACTATATAGCTACAATAACCGATAAGTTATTCCATAGTTCGACCGGATTCATACTTCACTTTCTTCGTTCATTCATTCGTTCCGTAATTTTGTTTTGATGATTCATAATACATAAAATTCCAGAACGAATCTCAAAACGATTTTGTCACCACTTATTATTGAAAAATTTAAGTTATTGACGTTTTCATATTGTTCAAACAAATTCAAATAAATTACAAATCATAAAGTGAACAACCATCGATAATTACTTATCGAACCTAGGACAAGCTAAACAAAACCTTTATCAATTTACAGCCTCCCAAATATCCTAGAAAATAATTTAATTAAAGAAATGCCATGATCCCCGAAAAACTACAAACAAAAAATCTAACCCCGTTAAGAATGTAATATGTATGATACGAGTACATACCAAAAAACGAGATATTTAATTATCTTAGACGAACTACCTAAATTCAAAATTAAAACGGTGTAAATTTTAAAATGATAATATAACAACATCTGGAAAAAATTTTAGTATTGGAATGAGTCATGCAACAGGCGTAACTAAAACCGCATTCAAACACTATTTTATATACGTAGTATGTACAAATAAAATTTATCTTGTGTTAAATTTTAATAATTTGAAATTAATTTCTCATCCCAAACCTAAAACAGAGTGGTTTGAAAGAATTGCTTGAATGAATGATAGAACGAAGAAAGTGAAGTATGAATCCGATTATAATGGATGAGAATAACGAATAAACGAGGAAAGAAAGATTGAAAGGAGAATTAAAGAGAATTTGTAAATTAAGGTACCCATCTTTTGTAATAACAATAATTCAGAATAGTTAAAACTCCGCAACAAATCTTACTCGTAGAATTGTTTAACGATTACCAAAACAACAATAAGATTCCATTAATATCACCGTCTATGGAAGCCTTCAACAACTGAAAGGATAAATTATGTCAAGCAAGTGTTACATTTGTGTTCTACAGCGCGATTAGCAAATATGTTTGGTTCACTCTGTCGCACTCGAAGACCACTGCAGCTTGGTTTGAATGAAGAGCAACCCACTTCACTATTTTCTATTTGTCTCAATAATACCCAAAAATGATAATAGCAGTATTGCTTGTAAACAGAGACCATTAGGCACTTAATATATATTTTAGAAAGTAGAGAGTTTTTCTGATTTTTATTAAAATTTGGAAAACCATTTTATTTATGGGTAGACGTTTTTATACACACAACATAACCTGTCAAAAAATACCTTACAGCACAACATAATGTGTTGATATTGCTTAAAAGCCATTACTAAATATTTGTGGAACAAAAATTTAAATCAATATATTTCAAAATTAGTATAAATATGCGCCGGTTCGATGGTGAAAAGTCGATGCAGAATCCACAAAAATTGAGGCGGTGGCGTCCACGATTTCGTTGGAACTGGGTATGTATAAATTTATACCGGCAATGTATTTAAGAACATATATTTGATTTATAATTTTGTTATTGCTCATTTTAACTGGGTAAGTCTGGACCCTCTCCAGACTGTAGGGGCTGTAGTTTAAAATTTTGAAGCGATAAAACGTTTCCAAATTTAACATTTTACCAATTGGTCATCGACCTCGTATTAATTGTTCGATGTAGAATGAACCTAGATATATAATATCATTGCAGGATTAAGGTCCATCTTAAAATATTTAGAAGTGCAATTAAGAATTTTTTGATATCAAATGGTTCCGCACTCAAGATTTTACCACGTTATCGACGAACTCACTCCTATTAGATGTAAAATAGACTTAGGCATAATTTAATGAAATGGTTAGGGATGAGATTTGGTTGGAATGGAGAATTTTTGAATTTGTTGATGATTTAATGATCAAATGAATTCACTTTTAAGATTCTGCCAGTTACCAATCGATCTCACTATAACCGTTCGATGTAGAATGAACCTAGAAATAATCTCATAGATTGATTGGTGTAAGTTTGAAGAGTTCAAGGAAGTAGGTAATCGATCTCTATGTGACTGTTCGATTTGGTATGGGCTGAAACATAATTTTATAGTGTGGAGTGCATAATCAATTCGATGTAGAATAAGCTCTTTCAAATTTCTGTGTACTAGTATTTTGACTAAAGTTTAGTTTTGAATGTTATAGCCGCATTATCTTATTTAGCCATAATTGTATTATACAACCATAATTTAATTGTCCAGCCTATTCTGATACCTAAATACATTTCATTACTAAGATATTAGAATTTTTCTGATTTAAACGATAATGAAGTAGCAACATAATTTTTCTAAATAATAATTTATAAGACTTGACAGTCAATTTCGACATTCGTCCAACTCGGACATGTTTTCTTTGTTCACCGTATTTTAGGTGTTTCAATTTCAATTTTATTTATTCTTATTTATTTAATATTTCGACAAAACAGTTTCAATAACTTAAGTGTAACAATTACCTAATAATTTTACTCGTAGACAAATTTAAAGTCGCTGGCTGGGGACAGCCCAATGGAAAATTATTTAAACTGTAGTGTGGTAGTGTTGTGGTAAAAAATATTACTTGATCGTAAAATTTGTTAATTGCAATTTTAAGCTCAAAACCAAACTGTGTATTAATAATGTCGATCAAAACAAGTGCATTTGGTTGTGATATTATAATTGTCGCTGAATGGTTTTTTCATGCCATTCTTTATGTAACAACGTTAAAGCTTATAGACGTGTTGCTACTCACGCCACTAATCTGCTGAAATATTACATGTGAAAATGGATTAATTAAAATCCTATTCAAAACTAGACTAGGAGACTAGAATCGTTAGTCTGATAAAAAGAATGAATAAAGAAGAAACATTAATAACAGTATGGTTTATACCTTGTCCCATTCTTCTGTTCAATCAAAAGAACGTCGGGTCTCAAGATCCATATCCGAAGCCTCCACCCGGACCAAAACACAAAGTCTAGTGAATAAAAAGCATACCATACCATACCATCATCACCGCCAGCCATCCAACAGTGACACATTATAGATCATCAAAAGCCAACATGAAATGACGATATAACTGGAACATCACAATCAACCATAGCAGTCCCGAAAGTTAATACAACTGCTATTGACGTCAAATTAAAAGATGAGTACTCCATTCAAGTGTCGTAACCTAGAAAGTGGCTTTTCATTAGCCGCAAGCACAATTCAGTACCGGGTGAATGCTTCCGCAGACTACTGACAAGGATCGCTAATACCGACGATCGATTTGTCCAATGATTGGTGCCGAAACCAAGCTTAGGATTGAAATATGATTTCGTATAAAATTAACATCGCCAGTGAAATTTCTTAAAACACCATCAACAACATTCTGTAGCCAACAGGACTGTTTATCAAGGAACTTGATTGTAGTCAAAAAGGCGTTTCTTCAGGCACCTCATACGCGACGCATAATCCAATAGCAAATTTTACTTAGATCGAGCATTCGGATAACTTATTTCAATTCTTAGAGTGGTTTCCAAAAAAACGAATTTTTCTTTAAGCCGGAAATATATCCAGCATTAAAGCTACAGAACAAGCTTGATAAATGTTCACTGAATTTATTTTTAAAAAATATCTAACATTCAACTGGAAGAAAAATATTTGAGCACCATTAACTCGGTGACAAAGTTGTATATGGCGGACAATAAATACATAGTGATAATCAATAACCAAAGGGATTCGATGTGCAGAGAACTATCGATGCAGAGCGCATGGTTACGTCTTCACTTCATTTAAGAAAATCGCATGCATTTCAGATTGCTCTTGATGTCTCCTGCTTTGTTGACCAGCTCGATAATGTAACTCAAACGTCAAATGGATATTAAATGTTACATTATTAAATGTCACATTTAATGATGTATAGTTAAATTCAAACGAGCTTTCACACAAGATGGATTGTTGATTTACCTGTACCAAATGTGAAGATTTCGGAAACCACGCCGATACGCACAACTCCCACTTACTATTCTGAAGAAGCCGACGATTATTATTTTCGAAATCCACTGAGGGAAGTTTTACACTTTATGATATTTTTCAATTCATATTCGATAGATCATCTTTCGAGGGTTTACTCCAAATCTGTTGGCCAAGTCTAGTTTGTGTATTTGACTATCTTAAACGAGCTTTTAATGAAGATCCAGTATGCGATTACTTGTTTGGATTCGACGAGGAGGCGATTGTTCAATTTGATCCTGATAACAACTGTTTCATTACATCGAGAAACTACTAGCTTTTCAAAAATATCATATACATCTCCGCCATATTATTGTAAAAGCAGGGAACAATAGTTTCAGAAATCCTTGCCACGTCCACAAAACACTATGAAACAGGCATGTTTTACCAAAATGTAGACAAAATGTCTTCAAAGGCAGCTCAACTTCATAATTTTATTTTAAAAACAAAGATTGTTTGTGTTATATCATCTGTGAAACATCATTTAATGATAAAATCTTAAGTTCCGAATCCTTCCGTAGTCAATATGTATTTTAAAGATGTGATCGCTCACCCAAAACAATCATAAAAAATCCGGTGGCGGGGTACTCATAGCTGTTGATACATCACTGCCAAATGAATTGGTTGATTTAACGAATCGATCAAGCAATTGTGTGTTGAAATATCCATCAACAATAAGTCAATACGATTTTACGTGGCGTATATTCCATCTGATTCGCCTACATCATCCTATACCAAGCGCTACGAAACAATTGTGGAAATTACCGCGGTCAATCAATCAGGCATAATTTTAATAAATGGAGATTTCATTCTCTCAAATTTTAGTTTGACTTATGATGAAGAAACGAACGAGGTATTACCCATAAACGTGCATTGGGATAACGAGGACCTGTTCATCGACCAAAATTTGCCTCAAATTTGAGCCAATTCTGCGAAATAAAAAATGGACTAGACCGAACCTTAAAACTAATGTTTACTAATGAACCAGTTTTATTACAAACAAAAAATCACCAACACCTTCCATTATTAATGACATTCACAACAGAGCAATCAAAATATTATTGAAAACCAATGTGAATAAAAGGTTCCAAAACAACTAAAATCGGAAACCTTATTACAACTTCAAAAAAGCCAATTCAAATAAGTTACAACAGCATTTTGAACAAATAAATTGGAATGCCGAACTTAACAGCAATAACATAGATGCAAACGTGGAAACATTTTACACACACATCTATTTAAAGACATTGATTTATTCATACCCGTGTCAATGAGCAAATCGAACAAATCTCCTCCATGTATGATGACCGTCTTATGACGACCGTCAGTCTTAAAAAGCAAAAAAGACAAACCGTATAAAGGAAACCTCAAATTGTGTTCGCAGGATAGTAAACAAAAATATACTGTGTGTAGCCAAAATTTTGAATCCTATTTTGAACTGAACAAAAATTATAATCGCAATCTAAAGAATAAAACTAGAGGATATCCAGAACAATTTTGGAGATTTTTTCAAACCTAATGCGAAACTGATGGTATCCCAGCCTGGATGAGATTCTTAGATCAAAAGTCTTATGATCTGCAGATAATAACCAACATATTTGCTGAGTTTTTCCAATCTGTTTATAAAGCAGAATAAGTTGAAAATTACACAGATCTAACCGCTAGTGCATTAAGTGCATTCATATTTACTCCACATATTGAGCCAGAAGACACCCAGCAAGCACTGGTAGTTTTTGGAGAAGAACGTGTTCCTGATGATATTCCTGATTCATTTTTCAAAAATTCTGTAAATTTGGCAATCCCTCTATAGAGCCATTTTTTTTATTTAATCAGGCAGTTATAACAATTGGTAACATTTCCACAAAAGTGGAAAATAACTAGAGTGATGCCTATTTTCGAAACTGGATCCTGTTACAGAGGTATTACCTCTATATCTGCTATACCTAAGTTATTTGAGCTGGTGATATGCAACTCATTCAAAGCAGTGCTCCCGCGATACATGTCGCAATACAAACATGATTTTACGCCCAAAAGATCAGTATAGACCAATCTCATAAAATTTACCAGGTATTCTGTTAAAGAAATTGAGGAGCACAAACGAGTTGATGCAATATACACCGACTGTACGAACGCATCCGGCTCCGTCAGTCATTGTAAATCTCTGGAACACATTTTTAAGGTCAGATTATTCAGCCAGTTCGTAGTTTCGTTCAAATCTAATTTGAGTAATGGCATCCAATATATTGAAATGTTACGTAAAAGGTCGGGTACCAACAAGGATCTCACATTAACCCATGCATTTTCACAATCTTCATTAATGGTGTTACTGAAGTGATAAAAAATTCCAACATCATGATGTTCGTAGATGACCTCAAAATCTACAAATTCATCGAGTTTGTTGATGATGAAAATAAACCAGAAGATTTTAAAAGATTCAAATGTGCAAATCTCCATCGTTTCATCCGAACGCCAACCCTGTTACACAAAACTATAAGATAACTAGTGCACTTCTTCAGTTCACTTGAAACTAAAGACCTAGAGGTCACTTTCGTTGAAATCATTAGCTTTACTAAGCAAATTGAGTTGTGCATCGCTAGAGCACACTCCATCCTCACTTTTATCAAACGCGAGACGGGTAACATTTTTTATTGGAGACAATTAAAATCCTGTATTGTGCTTACGTTTGATCCCAGCTAGAATATGCTGTAAATGTGTGGTGCCCAACCACCACACTTAACTGGATGTAAGGCTTGCAACTTGGCAACGCTAGAAAATAAACGCGAATTATTAAAAAGTAGTTTTATTAGTACCCTCCTACTAGCTCTAATAGACGTGCGGTAGTTCTAAATTCAATTAAAATAAAGTTCCCTAGTAAACAAACTATCATGACTTTCTCCATTTATAGACACAGTACCAACTATGCCGATTATGAACCAGTGAAGTAGATGTGTAAGAATTTCAATAAAATTAACTATTAGTTTGATCTTTGTTTAACTAAAGATAATTTTAAAAGTAGATTGAGCCAATTTCATACCCCCCAGTGATTTTATTATTGTTACTAATATTTTTATATATTTCAAATTCAATGCGGATTCATTTTAGTTTGTATTTTTACTTTAATAACTTTTCAAGTCCAATTTGTAAACTTATTTTTATATAAATAAATAAATTAAAAGGCAACTATCTTTTGTGGAAACCACGAACTCACCAAATTCGTAACTGCCACCAGCAATCGCTCTACGTGTGGCATTAATATTATAGTATTCCAATAAATATTTATAGTATTCCAAGAGACAAGGGTATCTTTTTTTATTTAACACAAGGTGGATTGTCCGCTTTTCTTTAAGTCACAATCATTGATTTAAATTTTGCTCTCATTTATTCGAAGTGTGTTGAGAATTAAAATACGTAATCTTGAATGAACTAAAATATAGTTTATTTGCAGTCACGAGTTCAAAACAAATCGATTTAAATAAAATTACACTGATAGCTAACTTCTACTACATTCAATTACGTTTAGTTTACTACGGTATTTTCCTGCCCTAATACATTATATATGTACTTTCTTCTAAAAGTACAGGGAGTCCGCCGGGAAGATATACTACTTTGTTTTGCCGCCATTTAGACGAATATTAGTATTGACAGTTCGTACTTGTCAGTCGTGAAGTAGACACGTGGCAAATTTATTATGGAAAAATATTCGATAAACCATCGTGTCAATAGGATGTTACAGCTCGCCAATGACAACCTCGATTTTCATGAAAAAATCATAATGAGTAACGAGGCACATTTTCATTTAAATGGATATGTGAATAAACAGAATAGTCGGTTCTGGGCAATGAAAAACCCTCACATTATTCATCAGTCACCTTTACATCCATTAAAAGTGACAGTCTGGTGTGCAATTTGGTCAGGAGGAATCATTGGACCTTACTTCTTTGAAAATGAAAACGGCGTAACGGTAACTGTGAATGGGGAGCGATATCGTGATATGATTGAACACTTTTTAACGCCACAACTGCATACTTTGGGCTTGATTAACATGTGGTATCAACAAGACGGTGCCACATCGCATACAGCCAGGATTACAATGGAATTACTGCGAGAACTCTTTCCACAACAAGATATTTCAAAAAATGGTGATGTTGATTAGCCTCCACGGTCGCCTGATTTGACTGCTCCGGACTTCTTTTTGTGGGGAAATCTAAAAAGCAAGGCTTATGCAAATAAACCAGAAACGCTTGAGCAACTCAAACAAAATATTCGTGATGAAATTAATGAAACACCGTGTGAAATGTGTGAAAATGTAATGAAAAATGTGCTCAAAAGGGCTCGCATTTGTGAGGCTAACAGAGGCGGACATTTATCTGATATTGTATTCCATACATAATTGCCGACATTAAATAAAACATTTATCAATATAAGATCCATTCTCTTTCATTTAATCAAAAATCATAAACAAACAAAGTAGTATACCTTCCCGGCGGACACCCTGTACTAGTATAATCACAAAATTTTTCGAGCTCACAATTTTTGAAAATTTACGTTTCACTAGCCTTTTAATTGTAGATTAAGAACAGGAAATTTGATAGCAACCTCCATTAAATGTTTTCTTTTTTCACAGATGACCGGATTTCTCTTATATCCAGACGGTCTGCTAAGAGAATTGTAAGTATTGTTCTATAAATTTGTGTGTCAATTCCATGTTTTTTGAGTAAACAAAATCTTTTACAGTTCCCTTTACATACAAATGTGTTGGTTAAGTGCGCGAATCAATTTAAGATCGGGACATCATCATCAAGGCATGTGACAAACTATTTTATTAATTTTTTTATTATTGATTATGAACACTAATGCTTTCAAATATCGCCAGTTGTGCCACTTACAGCAAGGGTGCTAAATGATAACCTTACGATATCCTGCAACTGTATTTAACAATCGCATCCAATTCATTTCGATTACAAAGTTCATAAACAAATTGAATATTGGATAATACATACAGTAGCTCGAAATTCGCAATATACTCGTATCTAGCCAATATTTTCTCAAAACTAAACAAACTATTTTACTTTTGGTTTTAACATACGAACGAAGGAATTCAAAACCATTGCCTTTCGGTTTACTGTTCAGAAATAAAATTGTTATAATTTAGGCATTTGAGGAAATAGATCCCATATAACTTCGGGTTCAGTTTTTGTTTTATTACGTTGGTAAAAAATTATTCTAATCATTCATCATAAACAAAAAATTATCTGAATAATTTGGGCGGGTTCCTTAAATAAAACTCCTATTTCGAGGTTTTCAAAATACATTTTTAATGATTTAGTTAAAACAAATGCATCAACGTTTTTATCAAGGCGCAGTTTACTCAATAAAGACAGAAAAGGCAGATAATTGAAAACACAAATAAAACATCAACAACAATAAAATTTGAACCTAGTCTGAAGGTATACTTTTCGTTAGTGAGATGAATGGAGATATAAGATATATCTGAAATTAAACCAAAGCAATACCATTTAAATAAGTCTAAGTTCATTTTCCTTCGTTAAATATTTTAGAATCTATAAATCAATAATTATGCGTATTTTTTAATCAAATTTTTTCAATACCCTCTAACTCAAATTTGACAGTTTCGAATTCATATATATATTGTAAAACTAACAATTTGGAGTGCTTACTGTACATTCGTAGAGGAAAGACGTGTTTTTGTCTCTCCTTTAAATAAATTATTATTAATATTTTAATTCAAATCAGTTTAGGAATGTGTAGTGTGAGAGTGATGTGCTATTTTTGAGTGAGTTTTGTTCTTTAGAAGTTCATCTGTTAATACAGGTGAATTGAGACAGTTATTATGAAAATTACGTTCAACACATACACAATCAGAGAAGTATCTTTTTATTTTAATTTTCATTCTAATTATATAAAAGTTAATTATTTATTATTGTTATTGTTATTATAACTATTTACATATATGTGAACGGTAATTTATAATCGTATACATAGAAACTGACATTTCAAGGGAATTCCCTTTGTATGTACTTAAGTACATAAAAT
Source organism: Nephrotoma guestfalica (assembly GCA_963691935.1). NCBI lineage: Eukaryota > Metazoa > Arthropoda > Insecta > Diptera > Tipulidae > Nephrotoma > Nephrotoma guestfalica. Next base: position 152,101,758 of record OY829914.1, on the reverse strand, counting down.
ATTGGTACCCGAGAAACCAAAATTTGAAATTACAACAGATCGAATTGTAACTTACCCAATAAGCGAAAATTTGTATACTCAAAATGAGTTGCCACCGTGTTGTGACAAAAATGTCTTTTTGTGGAATAATATAAATTGATAAATATATAAAATGTTAATGAAAGGAGGAAACAGTTTTCTGCCACGTGAAATTTATCATTTGAGCTGAAATATGTTGGATTGTGTTATCCATTTGGGTTTTTGTTTAAATTTAATTACATTTTCATAACTTATTTTAATAATTTTCACTTACTTAAACAATTCTATAAATTGAAATTTTGCCGAAAGTCCTGACTTAAAACAATAAAGTTGTCGGCAAATATAATTCAATTTATTTTTATTATTATTTAAAATTTATTATTTATTTATTTTTTTTACATACCGGAAGGTCAGGGAAGATTGTGATTGCAACATTCTTGATCAGGGGGTCTATTTAATTACTTACGCGTTGAGCATAAACTCAATACAATCAAATATGTTAACGATCCAAAGACGTTTTGCTATGGAATGTTGTTTTTCGACGATCTTTCTGGTTGAATTCAGGTTATGTTTTAGTGAAGTTGTGTGAATGTTAGATATAAATTAACCCTGCTTTAGTTGGATTAATTTAAATATAGGTAGCTGAGTGACAATACCGAATCTAACATTTTTTTATTTTGACATTATTGACGGAATAGTTAGGTCATCATATGTATGATAATACTGCCGTGTCATTACGAACGTGAAGTCCCTCGGTTAGATGGTGTTGGATGGGAAGATAGGGCAAAGTAAGGTTACAAGCAGTATGTGATGAGATGACCCATAGATGTGAATTAATTAACCTAACCAGTCTAGTAGGACTGATGCCGAATACATATGATGAATATTAGTATCCTTTGCCTCAAACACAACTAACTTACATTAATTAACTAACAAACTCTAATCTAGAGTGTGAATTTAATTGAGACTAACATTCTAATATATTTAAGTAGTTAGAAAATGACTTTGCTGCGGTTCGCCCTAGTCGTTTCTGTGACTAACATCCTTTCCTAACTAACCTTATCTGTTAAGGATGCAGGCAGGGCCTGGGCCCGCATGATGCTGAAATATTATTCGCATTCAGATATAATTTGTTATTTGATTGTTGATATTTCAGGATTATGGTAACGTACCTAGGATCGCCGTTATGGCTGGCTTGTACACCTCTATCATATCATCATATCATATCATATATTGTAAAACTAACAATTTCAGTTGACAAGAAATTATTAGACACACCAACATAAAATAATTGTATTTATGCCATACAACGAGTACTAATATTATATTCAAATTTTTTTTACATATAAATGTAAAGGTTAAACAATCAAGCGAAACTTCCCTTCTTCCATCTACTCGTACATAATAAATAATTTAGATTAATTATTTTAAATTTGTAACAATTAATAAAATTGTAATTTAAGAATTTCACTCGAAAAAATTCAAGGGTGATTGTGTGGCAATATTTTTTTTATTTTTTTTTTTCCATTTCTTGTCTTTTATTTTTAATTTATGCAACATTAAAACGACGAGAAACAGAAACGTCCATAAGTCACTGATCTTGAATCAACTCATTCTTCGATTAGTATGTAATGTAATTCTTCTAAAAATGGAAAAATACCATGTTTGATCCCGTTTAATAAAAAAGGGATGCTATTTTTTTCTTTTTATAGCGGTGAATGCATTAAGGGTCGATTTCATTTGCAAGTCGTAAAAATTTGAAGTCAGATATAATTAAAAAGCAAAATAAAAAAAAAATCATTCCTGTACGTATTTTAATTTATATTTAACCCCCAATGGTGTGATGATTTCTAGTTGGTTGTTATATGGGTATACAAATTTGTATGGCCTTTTTATATGATTTATAAACCTACTATGGCCTACCAATTATACGAATTTATAATTAATACAAAACTTTTACTTTGTATTTAAGATTGTACAACTCTAAAAAATTTAAAAAATTGTTATTGATTTTTATTATTGCAACACGCAAAACAAATCTAATATGCAAATTAACTAAACGAATGAACATGCAGATCAATGATTTTTTTCAAATCGCTGAAATATCAAAAGGATTTTTATTTGTTTTCTTCTTACATCTTTACTGAGCACCTTTATATTTAATTTCAGAAGTCAAGCGCATGTAACATTTTTATGTTTGCTGTTTCTTTTTATGTATTTATATATCTACTATTCTGTTTGTTCATTATGTTAAAAATGAATTGACCTGAATAATCCATTTAATTTTAAAGATAATAAAATAAAAGAAACTTGCTTAGCTCCCGTTTCTCTTCTTTTTTTTAATTTCAAATTAGGCGATTTAATTAACCACTTGAACAGGAATAACAAAAGAAAAATAAGAAATCTGTAAAATGGCAAAAATTCAAATTTGAATTAATTTTAATGGAAACAAAGTTGTACAATTAAGTGCAATGTATTTGATAATGGTTTTATATATACTCGTATGTATTTTTTGTTAACTCGCGCCTCCTTAAGCGTATAGATCTGTTTTTACAATACGAGACGACAAAGGATATTTTGGAAATTAATACTATGACAAACATCTACCAGCGGTGAGATGATCAAATCAGATTTCGTTTCTGTCACAATACACATAATCAGAAACCTTCGGATTTATTGTTGATCTTTCTAATTTAGTTTTTGTTTGTTTTTCTATAAGGTTTAGTACTGTGGCGAAAATTCGAAACTGGAAAGAATTGTGTTTCATATAAAAAAATTAAAGATCATCTATAAAGAGGCATGTTGTGAATACAAAAGTCAAAAATTAAATGGCGGGAACAATTTTGTGTATTTAAATGAAACGTCAATACCCAAATCGTTAGAGTAACGTTTGAGGAAGCGAATCAACTTCTAGTAGCAGCTACTTAATATTTAAAAAAAATAGGGCAATTCACATGTCAAACAGAAACTATAGAGTATTTTAAAATTACTTCTCGGGCTGCAGGCGAACAGCAGAGTAAAATGTTTACTACGGTTAAATCTAATTTTAGAACCAATTTATCGACCATTTTGACATCGCAAATTTTTTTAAATAATATAAGTTACCTTCAATCAAAGAAAATATCGACTTTTGCCCGATTATTCAAGCCTCTTGGAGATAAAATTACCTATCGAACCAATTAAGGCGAAGTTAAAAAAATTATGTTCACAAATGAAATTTTCCCCAGATTTTTAAGTAATGTTGAATTAGTTGTGCTCAACCTATTCGAAATTCGTATATCGGTTGATGTATACTCCTGTTCATATTGCGGTATTGCAGTTCAGTGCATGATACGTTAGGAAATTCACATATCATGGTGTTATTTGGCAGAGAGCCTCGCCTACCGTGTGATATTACGTTTGGGTAATCAACAAATTACCAAGTCGTTCACCATGGACATTCCAAATGAAGGGGAATACTATAATAAGGAAACCAATTGTAAACGGCGGCGATATCTGGAATACTGATTGGACACTCGATTTTAGATTGACATTGTAAGACTGGTGGATTTATGAATTAGAATCTTCACAAGTCAAACTACATGCAAGTGATTTACAATTGCGATACGCATACATCGACAGATACAGTAAATGGAATAATCTCGAACAGCGACGAGCAAGCATATACGTACGCGCGAGCAAATTGCCACCCAGACACAGTTGTAACTTGACAATGAACAGTGCAAGTTAAGAAGTAAAAAGTGAACAGTCCGGAAAGTTAAAGTGGAATAGTGAACAGTGATAAATAATGAATTTTTGAAGAAGTTATAAGTATTGGTGCAAATAATATTTGTAACATTAAACGCTAAGTGTTTTATTTGCAAAATTCATTACGAACTCGTATCGAACGCCAGAAATTCACACCAATATGTAGATTTCTAGAAGGATTTTGGCCATTGGAATCCAATCGATGATTTAGTTCTTGTTGCTACTAAATTTTGTAACGTACGCCTACGTCTGGTTCTTCTATTACAGACTGTATTGTGCGAGCTTGAAATTATTCTATATTGTATTCGAGCAAATAATTATAATGTTACGATTCAATGAAGAAGAAAGAAAACGAAGAAGGATTTAGATATTGTTTTTTTTGGTTTGATATTGATGATTGGATTTTGGATTTTGGAAGATAGTGTTTACCGATCCAAGTAAAATGGTGTGTACGTTGTTTTTGGATGGTATTTAATAAAATGAGCTTTATTTAGTTAAAAAAAAAAAAAAAAAAAGATAAAACAAGAATAAAAGACATTGTGTAAAATAAGAATTTCTAAAAATTGTATAAAAATAAAAATTAAATAAAAAAAAAAAAAGTTTAACCAAATTATAATTCTATAAGGTGAATAAAAAAAAAAAAAAAACAAACATATGTAAATAAAAATTGAGTGCCCGAGTTTAATTTAGAGTGCACCAAGCCGGTCATATACAATTTAACGGCTGCCCCCGGTTTGCGCGAGTCAAAAAGTCGCTGCCTTGGAACAAGGGCTTTCAAGACAACTTGTGTTGCGAGTGAAATCGATAAAAATAAAAATAAAAAAAACACAAACCCTGGTGCTAGTTAACAATCGAAAGGGGGGAAACACTATAACGGGTTTGCCGAGTTCAAGTGGCGTGATGCTGTAGTGTGATACGCCGCTGTTACCGTATTTTGAAAACACACAAGCAGCTGTAAACTGAAGCATAAATCTACGAGTTTGGTCTGGCTCGAAGGCAACTAAAACCCAGCTGTGGCAACGACGTACGTTGAAAAAAAAATAAGATACTAAATAAATGGTGGTCCGCAGTTTATGCCGAGGGGAGTCTATATTCTACACCAAATGGACATCAACGTTGTGGTATAATGGTGTCATAGTACCGGAATTGATCAGCGGCGCAACTTACCAAAACCCAACGGAATAGCAGAATTTCAACCACGAGGTAGCCTTCACACCGGTTACATTAGGCAAATAAGGTACAAAAATAAGAATTTTTTTTATATAATATGTATTAAGGTTTTCTTTTAGTATTATTTACGGTTGTTATCACTTGCGGTGATTATTATTATTATCAGTATTACTAATTTTTTTTGCATTTGATTATTTCAACATCTTATTGATTTTAAAGTAAATTTTTTTAGGATTTAGTTATCAAAATTTCTTGTCAAGTTACACCACTATACCTGAGGGTACCTATTCCATTCACCGTCGTGTTAATAATTATATAATTACAAGATTATCTTCATTCATGTTTGCAAGGTCTTCGATAAGATGGTTCATTGATTAGTTTCACACGGGGAGGTGAAATAGGGGTGGAAACGGTTGGGAGGTACAGTCATGAACGTCATCCGTTTGCACATGTAAATTATCCGTAATCCGTTACCAGAATTATTTGCCGCTGTACTAAGCAGCGAGCATGTGCATAGCGAACATAGCGAGCATGTGCGTGCAGGCAATAATTGGACGGTTACAATTTACTGTACCTGAAGTGCAATCACGTTGGTATTCGCTGCTGTATAATGAGCGAACAGTCCGAATTTGTACAGAATGTCCAAAGGGTGGTTTATAGGAGTAATTATTGTAAATTATTGTAATTTGGATAAAAATTAAACTGTATTTATCCCCGGACTCAAAAAAGTCTTTATACTTCTGCTCAAGAGATCGCGTATTACATTTCTTGTATATATACATAAGATCTAATTGACGACGCGGAATTAACCGAGCAACACGATGAAACGCTAGAAATTGCATAATTGGCCCTTGCTGATCGTCACAACAAAAAATAAATTCACCACTTTCGGATTTATACCAAATTTACAGCCTCCAAATGTTTTCCAACATTATTAAATTTAATAACCAGACCTTAGTAGTAATTCTGCCAGCCAATTAGGACATGCGGTGTGGTTACAAAATCATTTTGCATTATATCGGAAACTCTATTATACAAGAAGTTAAAATTCCCGGGAGATCATCAATGTAATATGCAGTTAAATATTTTGTGGCATGTTTATTACGAAATCAGTATGAGGATTCTGTGCTAGTGTAGTATAATAAATTTCTGCTAGAACAAAAATTATGAAATAGGTTAGGAATAGTAGTTTAATTTATTTCTGCTAAATTTTACTAAATCGCTTTACGCAAGTATATAGAGTTCAGTAGGAGTTCAGACGAACAAATAGACCGATTCACCTCAACTTATCGAATATATTATGTTTAAATGAGAACATTTAAATTATCATGTTCTGGTAACTGAGTACTTGCCGTAAATAATGATGGGTGAGTTTTCGGAAGAGTGATTTCGGTCATAAATCTCGCTTAACGAATTAGGTAAAATATTAGATATTGTAGCAGGAGGAGGTTGTGATGCCAAAATGCAAATCATGGCATCTTTAGTTGGATGTATGGTTTGGACCTAATTTAGACCTAAATTGCCTTTATCAACAAACCTAAGATATTAACATCTTCTCTATTCGACTGGCATGAATGTAAGGAGACAATACATATACGAATTTCTCGGATTGGGATTTACCAAAAATCAATTATTTCATTAAGAGCCGTTAATTTAATAATTAATATTGCCTAATAATTATTGCCTCACAAAAGTGCAGAGTTATGAGAGAATATAGTATTCAGTAAGCAATTGAGAAAAAGTATTCGATCGCTCTCTTTAGTTTCGAACTTTCGAAAATCAAGTAAATTTGAACTTGAAAGTGTTTGGCCGGCGATAATATAGCGGGGGTCTATGGGTATTCCAACGTATTTCCTTTGCAGCGAATGATTTTTCCATTATTTTAAACAAAAATAATCCGATCTAAGTCGTTTTCGTCTATACTATAATACTTAATTTGCCGGACTGTAGATTATGCCCATGTCAAGGGGAAGGAATAATTATTGGAAATATAATTCAGACGATTAGTAAAGTAGCACGTTTTTTAAACTTCAGGTCAAAATTTGACAAAAAACTTGATTATCTTTATGTGAGCTTAAAATAACAAGGAACTAACAAGGAAAACTTGATAATTGCACAATGACTTCAAACAAAATTCTTCCGTTGAAGTTTGCATTATTTATAAGTAGGATAATTATTCTCAAAGTGTCATGTAAAACTTGTAGTGCAGCCTCAATAGAAAGCTTATGACTTACAGAAAAGTATGAAAAATATTTTTTAAAACAAATTTACTCGTTAGGCTGATGGTTGTCTAATGGAAAAAGTTATTAAACAATTGACTTTTGAATAATGTGAAATACAATGAAGTTAACCGCGTTATAACTTTAATTTAGATCAATACGTCACCTTGGCATGCATTAAAATAACAAATTTTGACTAACAGTACATTTTTGTTTCGTAACATAATTTTTTAAAACTATATTTGAACATATATATTTGATATTTAATGGAATGTGTTTATAATTAGTTTTCCGCAAACATGGGAGGTTAGAAATTAATACGTCAAATTTTGATATACAAATATTTCATACTTCAGTTTGAAGTTTATTGTTTCCATTGGGTGTGCTATTCTTAAGGTAAAAGCGAAAGACGAAAGTCACAAGAAAAAGGTTTTTTTCATTGGGGATGATCTTTTAGTTTTATCGAAGATAAAGGACCTGAAATCGTGTATCTCTTATAACTTACTGCTTTATTTACTTTTAGCCGTATTATTATTATCCATTTCCTTACTTACTACCTTTGTATATACTAAACATTAACAGTTGTCTCAGGTGTATGCGATACAAGAATGCATTTTCATAATTAACTTACGACTAATTAATCAGTTATACCTAGAGCTTTCCGTTTAAAATTAGAGGATCTTTTACAATGAGCGTACTTAATGTGATTTGCCAATAATCGAATTTTAAAAAAATGGAAATATAAAAAACCATACGTAGAAAAAATTATTAATGCCATTTTATACAATAAACAAAATATGATTACACATAAGCCACAATCATCATAAATTCAATTTAATCTAGTAATCCCGTCTACAATCGAATTTTAAAAAATTAACCGTAGCGAATCATATTTTGAAGGACAAATGTCATATTATACAATATACTAAGGATTTTAAAATTAAAAAGGATAATGCACATATGATTATACTATGTATGTAATAAATGTAGGGGGAAAATCTTATTTTGGGTAATGCAATTTTTATTGTTGCAATTTTTCATATTTTGTTTTTTTTTGTACTTTATAGAAATCTTGATTAATAGTGAAACATTGGTCCACTCCTTTTATATCCATATTGGACGTCATGAAGTATATTTTATTTTGTAATGGGAAATAAAAGGCATAAATACGTTATAACTATTTTATTTGTCATTGATATTTCTTAAAAACCAGCTTGTGGTCATACAAAATAATCGAGTCACATAATTTTTTCTTGACAACCGATTTTTTCATAAGGAGTCATAAGGACTTAACATAGTTGTGTTTTATGCTGTCATCATCATAAAACACTAATATGTTAAGTCCTTATGACTCATTCGTTTCATTAGTTATTGTATTGTAATCCGCCTTCCGCATTAATGATGACCTGCTATGGTCAATATGTTGCATTGTATCATATAAATTATAAACGAAAGAAATGCAAATTAATTTCAGTTTAAATGAAAATCTCTCGAAAATAGGACACAAATTTGTAATTACTAAATCTAGTCCGTTGAACAGTTTCATTAATTTTTTTAAGGAAGTGCTACTAAACGGCCATGAGTATTGTCAAATTATTGGTGTAACGTTACCCTCAAAAAAGCAACTTTTGTATCTCTTTTTTTACAATCACAGTACTGTAAAATTAAATATTCGTGAAAGTACAGCTCTGACAATCCAGGAAGTGTCTATTTTTTTGGCCAAAAGCACGAATTCCAGTGAAAAACGAATAACATTTCATTGAAAAATTAGAAAAATTGCATGATGAGTGGAAATCATAAAGAACAAAAATTAACCTTCAAAAGTTTACCATGAATGAGAAATTGCCTTTAATAGCAAACTAGTTGATATTTTCGATATCGCACATACAAGCGATTCCTCTTGTCGCAGCGTGAGAAAGGGCATCCTGGATATTTTCCTGGACCCAGACAATATGAAATTGAAAAAGAAAAGCGAACATCGGAAAGAATGGAGACAGAAAATATCATAAACGAAGATATCTTAAAGTAAAACATAAATCAATTCCAATAGACTCACAAGCATTATTTTCGTCATCGGAGAGTGACAGCGACATGAGCTTCGAAAATATTGATTTGCCCATGTTAAGCGCAGAAGGAGCCCCTAGAGAAAGCAAATGTTTCATCACTACTATAGAATATTATCAGCTTTGGGTAAGTGGAAGCTTACTGATGGTACAGTAATGCATTTAATCAGTGTGATTGCCGAAAGTCTTGGACATTCTGTTGATCAACTCGTTTTAAATCGAACAACACTTCGAACAGTGTCTTCGTGAAACAAATAGAGTAGAAATAGCAGCATCAGTTAAATCAACTTTCAAGTTTACGACAGGCGTAGTACATTGGGATGGAAAATTACGTCCGGAGTTATCTGGATCGGAGACCGTGGATCGTTTGACGGTGATGATTTCCCATATAGATGGAGAACAATTACTGGGCGTTCCAAAAAAAATATGGAGATCAACTGGTTTGGAAATAGTTTATTATATCTTGCTAGTCTATATTACACATGTGAAATTGCATTGAGCGCTGCAATTGAACCAAAAATGGGTTACACATTAGAAGTAAATGTTCCGTTATTTGTGAGATTCGATTTCAGAATGACATGGGAATTCCATTGAATAAGGATCATTTCAAAGCAGGCATAGATGATCCCAACGTTCATATACAATTAAATGATGTGAAAGCGGAATTAGCGGATTTTTGTAAGAACGAATTGGCAAAGGAACATGCTCGGGATGATTACAAAGAATTATTTTAAATCACTCTAATTTTTTTGGGCATGATACCAAACCAAGTGAAAATGTCCGTTTCCGTCTGCCAGGGCCTATGCATCATGCTCACTAGATGTCGATCGAAAGCCACTTATGTATGTATTGAAATTATTTATCTTTCGATAAATTTTCGATTTTATTTGAAAATTTGGTTAGATTGTCATCACAAATTTTTCATCATGTGTTTTGTAGAAATAAGTGTCTTGTAAATAGTTCAAATCCAGCTTTCGTGCTTTAGCAGGTTTAGGCTAAAGCATCAACGCTGGGTTTGAACTATGTTCAAGATACTTATTTATACAAAACACTTGATGAAAAATTGGCGATGGCTGTACTAAATAAAATATGTGGTCAATTGTGGTATTTGCCAGACGAAAGCATCGCATTCTCTTTTTTCGACTAAAACGTGTCTTTAGTGCAGAGAAAAGAAGAATGGTGCAACAGTTGGATATGATGAGGGATGTAGAGGCCGAGTCGAGTAAGCGCGTCGAGTTGAAAATTGATGACGTGCAAACATTCATTACGAAACAACTAACAGATTTTGTTACACCAAACACTGGCGATTTTTTTAAACGGTTCAAGATTTCTTAAACAAAGATTCGGATATGTCAGCTCAGGATGATAATTTCAAGAACGGAATGAAAATTATCAGTCAAATAAAAGTCGTAAATGATATCGCAGAACCCCTTAATGGGTAGAAGACCAGCCTAGATTGATTATTTTCGTCATAAAAATTAATTCATAATATCATTTATAGAAGAAACATTATGCATTTATATTAAATATGTAGTAATAATTAAATAGTAATAATTTGTGTTGTTTTTGTATTTTGGAAATTTGCCAATAAAATCGCTATTTGTTAACCGATTTTCGAAATCGTTGATGTTTTGAAAAGGTAATTCTCTAGAAAGGCTAGAGAAACATTTTTAAATATATTTTCTGTTCGTTCGAAAGTGGAAAATTTAAAAAAACTCCGTTTTTATCGAACTTCGCGCTCAAGTCGCAAGCTCTCAACCATCTTCGATTGACCCAATATTTTTTCTGTTTAAGTTTTTAGCATAACCTCATATTTCTAGGGACTGTCTCGTGAGATATTGGAATTTTCGAAAGTAAGGTCCACCCTATATGTATATATAACGTGTTAATAATTAAATAAAAAGTGAATAATAATTAAAATTTGTTTATTTTTAATATTAGTGAAGTGAAATAAACTCAAATTAAAATAAATTGCGTGTGTTGCACAGCAATTGCGTAGAATATATACATAAAGTATACGGTTTTCTAATAGGAATGGTATGATTTTTAAGTGGCGTTTTGGCCATTTGTAATATGTCATGATCTGTCATTTTTTGTTTCATCGTATTCAGTAAAGTTTACAATTTCATCATGGTGAGATATACGCAAGAACAACGTTTACAAATTATTCAGTTTTATTATCAAAATAGTCGTTCTCCAATTGCAACTTTTCGTGCGCTTTTGCCATTTTATAGTCGTAATAATCGTCCAAGTGTGCTCGCTATTCGTCGAATTGTTGAACATTGTTCAGCGTATATTTTCTTTACATAACGTTGAAGCGCTCATAAGACAAAGATTCGCTCGAAGTAATGCAAATATTGCTGCCGTTCAGGCAAGTGTTGCTGAAGACCGCAATTTGTCGATTCCAAGACGTTCTCAAGAATTGGGAATGTCCCACCCACAACCTGGCTGATTTTGAGAAAGGATTTGGGTTTGCATCCATATTAAATTGTTCTCACTCAAGAACTGAAGCCATTGGATCACCGCGAACGTCGTGAATTTGCTGATTTTGCCTTGGAACAACTTGAAAACGATAACGATTTTTTAAGAAAATCATCTTCTCCGATGAGGCTCACTTTCATCTGAGTGGTGCGGTAAATAAACAAAGCTGTCCATTCTGGTGCGAAGGAAATTCATAAATTATTCATGAAAAACCATTACATTCACCTAAATTAACAGTTTGGTGTGGTTTTTGGTCTGGTGGAATCATCGGTCCGTATTTTTTTCGAAATGAAGCTGGTTACACCGTTACTGTCATTGGAGATCGGTATAGATCGATGATAACCAACTTTTTATGGCCGAAATTGGAGGAAGTTGATTTTGACAACATTTGGTTCCAACAAGACGGGGCTACGTACCACACAGCAATTGCAACAATTGAATTATTGCAAGAAAAGTTTGGAGATTCGATTATTTTAAGAAATTGTGATATTGAATGGCCTCCAAGAAGTTGTGATTTAACACCATTAGACTATTTCTAGTCGGGTTATTTGAAGTCATTGGTCTTTAGCAATAAAACAAACTCTCTTCAAGCTTTACAAGTCAATATTGAACGAGCTATTCATGACATACGACTTGATTTAGTGGAAAAAGTGCTCGAAAATTGGGTTCATCGAATTCATTCCTGCAGAAGAAGTCGTGGAGGCCATTTCAATGACGTTTTATTCAGAACTTAATTGTATCGATTGTACTTTCAATATTTCAATTTCCTTAACAATTTGTGTGTTTTTTTTAAAGAAATCATATCACTCTTATTGGAAAACCCTATATGTGAATGTATATGTTTGATACCGTCATTCGTCTATTCATTTTGTATAGTTTAAAAATACAGAAAAAATTTACAAAATTTTATAATAAACATACGAAAACATAGTACACGCACAGTTATATGTACTTCAAATTGAAGTAAAAACAAAACTAAAAACAATATTAAATAGAACAAATAAATAAATAGAATCAATTATCTGTTTGGTGCTGTAATTTTTTAAAGCGAAGAAATAAGCCAATTTTTGATAATGCATTTTTCACAGCACTCTTGAAATAAACCTGGTTTATTTATTAATGAATTAAACTTATGGACTATTTTCCTTTCAAGTAACAATTTTCTAAAAGGAACAAAAAACGATAGTATGTATACTGGATAAAGATAATTATTTGTTTAACTATTTGACTTGTTACTGTAACGCTTCAAATTTTTGTTTTATTTTTCGTTTACACATTGTTTCGATTTGTTTACAAAAATATTTGCTTTATTTATACACAATACCATGATATGGTCGACAGAAAATTGCGTATGGGTCCAACACTATGGCTTGTAGAATATATTTGTGTTGGTTTCGTACCGTTGCGTGATGCATCACACTCATCTTTATTTTGTGGATGTTTACTGTGTGAAATTATAATAATTCCAAAGGATTCATAAAAGAAGTGTTCCATATTTTGCTATATTTTCCACATAAATTTTAATTTTATTTATATAAATATGTTTTCTTTTGTTAAGTAAGTAACTGTACTTTATATCACATAGATGTGTAAAGTACTAACATTTTGGAACGCATATACAGTGTTCGGTCGTATAAATGAAGAAAATGTGTAAACGTTATTCTGTGGAAATAATTTGCAGAAGCCTTAGGAAAAGCCCTAAGAAAATGGTTTTTATTCTAATTAATTAATAAATGCACCACATTTTTCTCAATATTGCTGTGAAAAATGGTGCATTATAAAAAAATGGCTATTTCTTCAATTCACAAAGTTGCAGCACCAAGCAGAAGTTTGATAGCATTCCCCTTCACATCGAAATCCACAGTAAACGAAATAAAAAATCGAATGTTTAAAATATTATGTAATCTCGGCTCGTCCTATTATTCTTCTATTTTATATTTTCCTTCTATTTATTATAGTTTTTAGTTTTGTGGCATGCGTTTGTGTTGGTTTCGATGTGTGGTGACAAAACCAAACACATTCATATCTATAAGTCGTATTGTTGAAACACAGATGCAACTTTTTCACTTCTGTTTAATAGTATTGTGCGTATACGAATACGAAATTTTATTGTTTATCTACTCGTTTCTATACACAGGTTTCAAAAATATTTGCGTCAAAATATGTTTAAACCGAAAACATAAAGTAGTGGGTGTGATTTGTTTACTTCTAATTTTCGTTATTTTTTAATTTTTATGAATAAATGTTGGTGTGGCTACATATACATTCTCTTTCAAGCTATTTCTTTCTTTGTTTTTTGTATAAACATAAACGAATGTTCGATCAAATTTTATCTTATTAAATTTCTATAGGCACGTAAAACATACTATCAAATAGAAGCTATAAACATGATACTGCCTGTGTGTATAACCGATCATAGTTCGGCCAAAACCGAACACAATCATATTCTATAAGCCGTGTTGTAGCAGCACACATGTAACTTTTTCACTTCTATTTAATAGTATTGTGTGTGTACGAACATGAACTTTTATTCTTAATTTACTCGATTGTGTGTAGATGTTTCAGAAATATTTGCGTAAAAAAATGTTTAACGAGAAAAATCGAATATAAAAAGTAGTAGGTGTGGCTTATTTACTTCTAATTTTTGTTATTGTTTTCATTTTTTAAATAAATGTTGGCATATATACTCTTTTAAGATATTTCGTTCTCTGTTGTTTGTATAAAAAAACACTAGCACTCGATTAAATTTTAACGTATTTGATTTCTATTGGTACGTAAAGAATACTATCAAACAGAAGTTAAAAATATGATGCTGTCTGCGTGTATAACCGATCATAGTTTTTTTTAGAACAACTTCTCAGAAACTATAAATCTACACACGATTTTATTTCATTTTAGTTGGTGACATTAACATACCTGTTAATAAAAATTCTCAGAAACTTAATCTCAGAGTATAACGCAACCTTGCTCTCTCATGGTATGATTGTAACAAACACTTTCTTTACTAGACCACTGAGTCGTAATATTTTAGACCAGAGTGGTTAGTATTTTTCATAATATTGAGCAAGTTCGCAATTTTACCACTGAAGCCGACATAAGTGATCATAGTTTTGTACTCTCAAAATTTCGCTTCAAGCCTAAATATTGTACTCGGACACTAACGAAAAGATATGTTAATTCCAAAAAAGTTAATTAGTCCTTTGAATATTTTTTAATGATTACCGTATTTGACGTCAGAAATTCTGAGTCTACTCTAGAACGGATTTTTGATATGTACTCGTGTAATAAACTTGTTCTACAGTTTTCCATATTGAAAAAAGTAAATGTAAAAAATTAAAAATGCAAGTGTTTGTCCTTGGATGATTCTTGATCTCTGGGATTTACTTAAACTTAAAAACCGTATATTGAAGCGTTTTAAAAGGAACAGTACTAATTTAGAACTAAAACATAAATTAGATACGGAAAATACTTTGCAAAGAAGCATTATTTTGACAATTTATCATGGTAAATAACTCTAGTTATAGGATCCACTCCGTTATTTGTAATGCTGTTGAGTATCACGATCCTCGTGCTATTGTTAATATATTTAATCGCAGTTTTGTTAATTCTGTTAGTTCTTCTGTATCAGCAAGTAGTTCTAGTCCAGGCTCAGATGATTTAAATAAATTTCATACTATGGCGCCTAGTAATAATTCGTGTTTCTTTTCGCCCACTTTCTGCAGCGAAATATCGAAGTTAATTTCAAATCTTAGTATTACAAAGGATGATGGATATGATAACATTCGTAATGTGGTTCTGAAGAATTATTGATCTATTTAATGTGGTTTTGGAAACCGGTGTTTACCTCGATTGTCTTAAAATTGCTAAAGTGACACCTTTCTTTAAGTCTGGAAATTCTAAACTAGTTAATAATTCGGTATTTGTCAAAATTTTAGAAAAAATTATTGCTAACCGGATGATCGGTTTCCTAAATAAATTTAATTTTTTCTATTCTCGTCAGTATGGAATTCGACAAATTTGGCACTAACAGACATTACTGATATGATCTATCGTAATTTTGACAGACAAAACTATACCTCTGGCTTATTTCATGATCTTCGTAAAGCTTTTGTTTGTATAGATCACAGTTTACTTCTTCAAAAATTACAAATTTATGGCTTCCGTGGCCTATCATACAAACTGTTAGCAAGCTACCTTAGTAATCGAAAGCAGTTTGTGATTCTAAATGGTGTAAAAAGGTCCACTTTAGGTGTGAACTGTGGTGTTCCTCAAGGGAGTGCCCTTGGCCCTTTATTATTTCTAATCTACGTATGATATGGCCAATTTACCACCCACGGGTAATGTTAGAATGTTTGCTGACGGTACGGCGCTGTTCTATGAATTCAAAAGTTATCAGGTAACAATGTCACAAATAAGGGATGACTCACTTCATTTAAACAAAATATCAGTTAATTTTAATAAAACGAAATATATAATTTTTCACTCAAATAGCAAATTTCACCATCGCGCGTGTGGACAAATTCAAGTACCTTGGAGTAATATTCGACAAGCATATGACGTGGGAGGTCCATATTAACTCTATTTGTATTAAAGTTTGCCCATTTATTTGCTTGATTAGAAAATTGGCTGATTTTGTTCCAGTACATGTGTTAAAACAAAATATTTCTCATTTATTACCCGATTCTCATACGCTTCTTATACCTTTGGTCCAGCTATTAAAAAGAAACTGAATAAATTGCAGACTTTACAAAATAGGTGCTGTAAAGCAATGTATAAACTGCCTCACCTATTTACTACTGTGGAGCTCTATCGAACTGTTGCTATAGACATTCTCCCAATTAAAGCAATTTTTGAGATGTATGTATTGATCTACATGTTTAAGTGTCTACACATCCCATCATTAATTTCGACTATACAATTCGAATTTCTAGGTCATGGCTATTCAACCAAATATTCTAGTCAATTGAAGTGCCCCAAGTTAGAACTGAATTTGGCAGAAAATCATTAACATTTAATGAGCCATATATTTATATTAACTTACCTGATAATAATAAGAGCGCTGCACATATTTTTTTGTTTAAACGAATGATAAAATATCATCTGATATCATCAGTTAAAGATTATTTATGATTTATAATGCCATTCATGCTTAATTAATTAAATTAAATTATATTAATTGTTATGTATTTGAATTTTATTTTTTATTATGCGTAATGTAGTTTTAGTCACTATGACTAAACGATGTGTATACAGCCCACAATTAGTGTTGCCAGACCAATCGAAAATAAAAACTTAAATGCGACAAAAAAAACTTAATTTTTAGGGAAAAAACTTTTTATTTGGTTTATCACAAAATTCAACCGTAGTAAAACATCTATGTATATATTGTATATTAGTATAAAATAATAATATTCCAATGAATGAGTATCACAAAATTAAGTACAAAAATACCGAATTTAAAGGAGGAGCTAATTTCCTATATACTGAACTTCAATAGGTTTAACTTTTCTGGTTTATGTTCAAAATTAACACAATTAATTCCTCTTTTCAAAATGAAATCTCTCGATAATAGCATACCGCTCTAAAAAAGTGGTTTCGTCCAATTTATTTCTCGTTTTATTTCTATTGTAATTAATTTGCGAAAATATTCCTTCCACATTGGCGGTGGAAACAGGTATTGTTAAAATTGCCATTATAAATTTTTGTAATTTTGGAAAAGCAAGAGACCCAACACCGCGTCTAATCGAAAATATATTGTTCCAAAATTTCTCTACGTCATTCTCATTTAACAAACAATTTTTAAAGTATATTCTCAGCATTCCACGCCATTTATCATCAAAATTTTGGCATTCGTTTGAAAGTTCCAAATTTCGGAGCATCATGTACGAATTTGAAATATAATATTACTCAGAGCTATCAAATTAACAGAGACCAAGAGTTGGTCGTTGAAATCTAATCTTTTTAGGAGCTGGTTACAAAGGACGATCGAAAATGTTCGACCCGTGATTAGAAATTCATGTTGTAGCTCTGCGGCTAAAATATTCAGTGAAGATGCAACATCAGCCCCAGGCTATATATCAGTGATAGTTTTTAAAACTTCTTCGTTGTCTATTGGAAGTTTTTTTAGAGCTACTTCTTCGACAAATTCATCCTTCATAAAATACTCTAGTATTTTTTTATGTAGACATTTAACATCACAATTTAACTGGTGCAATTGCGATGACTCGCTCTGAAAACGTCGATTGAGTTTCTTTATGTCGTTTAAAACAAACTTTAAAAATCTTAGGTATATTTCAAATAATGGATTTAGTATGTTTTCACGATTTTATCCGTGGCTTCATATTTCTGGACATCTTCGGGAACCAAAGAAGCAATTTTAATGCATCTGGTCGGCTTAAAATTTGATTGACCATTGCTTCCAATGACAACCATCTGGTTTCAGCTGGATGAAGCATTTTTTTGTGTAGTCCTTTGGAAGACTAGCAAACAAGTGTATGCGTTTCGGACTGTTCTGGATATAATTATAAATAGCTCTGACGGTAGCTTCAACGAATTTTGATGCAGCACAAGCGTAATTCGCACAAAGCGAGAATGAATGGCATACACATTTAAATATAATAACATTTGGGCAGTCGCACTTCAAAAGAGTAGTCACGGAATGGTTAATCCCTCCCTGTCATAACGATGGCACCACCAGCAGCAAATTCGATCAAAAACATCGTATATTCGAAGTCTCTTGCAAAGGAAAGATCAACAATTGCCTTATACAATGATTCTGCGTTGCAAATTTCAATTTTGACTAGAGCAAAGAAAAATCCTGGATTCGCCCTAAATATTATGTCTGAACAATACTGAACAGTTTAACAGTAGAAAATGGCTGAATTTTTATAAAACCGATTAATTCTTGCAACTGAGTCTCGCCAATTACATTTTTAACAATACACGTTGGTTTTGTTCGAGCACACTTTACTTGCCTTAAGATTGCAGTGTCTAGCACAGCCGATTGCAGCATCGGTATCATGTGATCCAAATATATTTCAAATTTATAAGTGCAACCAAATTATAACTACAAATTATTCTGAATTTTATCGCAGATTTCAACTGAGCAAACTAAATTTCATCGTAATATAATTTAAATTAATTATCTTAATTTTTAAAATGACGAAACCATAAAAAATTAGGAACTGGGCGTATCAGGGGGGAAAATCTTTAATAAGTCCAACTTCTGTCGAGCAAGTAAAGATGAAATGGAGGAGTTTCTACAGGGCATATAAAAATTGAATTGATCGAGGAACTGGAACAAGTACTACCATATTTTTATACAAGGATAAGATGAACGTAATAATTCACAACAGTCCGACCTTCCATTCAAATAATGTGGCCACTGTTAGACTCAAATATAATCGAATGGAGGATCAAATGGAGAGATCAAATGATGATCATATGAAGAATACGTAGAAGTTTTAAAAATTGTAGATCAGTCTGTAAATGAAGGAAATCCCCTCAAAAAGCGTGAAAAAAATATTGTTAGAGATAAAACAAAGTACTACTCTGAGAAACTAATAAAAAAGAAAACGAGGAGTATATTTGAAAAGTATTTGCGCATCAAAGGAGTGGCAAAGTAGCTGATATTAAATCTTTCTACGAAACTTTGAAAACATTTTCAGTGGTGTCGTTTTAGATTTGATCCCACTCCAGGGACCAGCATGAAAAAATCGGATGGTAATGTAATTCCTAATCAGGTGGTAGTGTAAGCCTACATACTATCTCATTCCAAAGTGAATTATACGCATGTTAAAAAAACATTCTTTCGTAACAATATGGACACTGTGTTTCGAGGGTTGAAATATTAATTTAGTTTACGAAGATTAATTATTTTATTACTTTATATTATTTATTTATTTATTTATTCAAAGAAATCTATTCTGTGATTTACATGTATGATTTCAGATAATTTAATTTAAAACAAAAATTATATTAAAAAATAAAAATTCAAATAAACAACTTTAAAACAAAAAAAACATACATCAAATTTTGATTTAACAATTAAAAATTTAAAAAATAATTCTTCAGGATCTCTTGAAGTTGTCCTTTGGTAAGTTAAAATCAAATAGGCCGTCGACGTCACATAATTGCAACAAGCAAATTCACTGATAATTCAAGCCCACTTCTATAGATGTAAGGTTCAGGATGATAGTTTAAACTAGAACAACGTTAATGAACCCTAAAAACAAATCAATAGTCATCTTCTTTGGTTTACGATCGTCTCAACTAAAGTCTTGCCAAAATTATTAAAAGTGGTTTTGATTCTGATAAACAAATGTGTACGCAATACAGCGATGAATTTAACCTAAACTTCCAAACGAAATAAGGTTTGCATCTAACTGGCATCCAAGCAAAAATCAAAGCCAACGTAAAACATGGCAGGAAATACTTCAGATCCAAGTGCGAAACTAAAAAATAGCCCACTGAATAGTACCCTATGGCAAAGAAATAGATGATATATATATATATATATATATATATATATATATATATATATATATATATATATATATATATATATATATATATATATATATATATATATATATATATATATATATATATATATGTTTGCTGCGTTTGTTCAACTGGTTAATACCTAAAAGCAAAAACTAATCTAAGACAAACCAATGATATTAACAATTTATAGTTTATTACTTCTGTTGGCACCACCATCAATATTAAAGCAGTATTCAAATTTTTTGGTGTATCTAATGTGGAAATATTCATTCATTAACCAATAATCGGCCATTTTCCCGATCACCGGAAAATTTCGAACATGAAGCATATTTTTAAATTGGTTTAAACGACATAGTTTAAACCGATTTAAGAATAATTTTAATCAAAATTTATGAATTTCTAAATTGCTTGAGCGAGTTATTATTAAACTTCAAAATTGGATTAGCGTCATCTTTCAATCGCTCTAGTACTAATTTAGTTGAGTTCACTAGTAAAAGAAGCAATGAAATTGAAAAGCATCATCAAATAGGCGTAGTATATACTGACTTCAGTAAAGCGTTTGATTCTCAGTCAAATTCGTTAAGTGGTTCTACTCATATTTAACAGATCGTTTACCATAAGTATTATGAAATTGAAAGTAAGAAATTCAAAGTGATCCGAATTACCTCGAAAGTTCCATACGCATCTCACATTGGACCCTGGATATTTTATGATTTTAGTGAAAGAATCACTGAAATCATATACTCATAAAAGCAGATGACATTAAAAGGTTCCATACTTTAATGTTATATCTCCATTGCTTACGATAAATATTGTGTGTGTTAGACTACAACAAGACTGAAAAAAGCATCTTTTTCATGAAATCTCTGTACTCTCGAAAATAGAAGTGAAAAATATAAGGTTGTTGGTGTGCAAGACTATACTTCTCTTTATAGATTGTGGTGAATCGCTAAAAAAATTCACTTTATCATCCAATATGGTGACTACGTAACTACCGATGTTTAGCCACTATTTCACGAATGCAAAGCAAGAGCTACAAACAAAGCCTTATCCCACTTTTTAAATTTAACTACTTCAATTAGTGAAGTAAGTCCTATTTTTAATGTACATTTATGTTTTTTCTTTAATTTATAGTATTCAGTATTTTTGCAATTAAATCAATTTCTCTAAATAAATATGGTAAAATAATTAATAAGTTAGAGAATCAAATTGTCTATTGATCCTAGAAGAACTATGCACCCATTGATTTTATTTACAACTACGAGTACTATCCTAATTTGCCAACTAAATTGAAATAAATATTCACGTAGCTATTTCTTGTGTATTAACATACATTATATTTATATTAAGCCCAAGAAATCTTGATGTATTATCAATATTTCATTGTGTATAAATCAAAAAATGATCATGAAGATTTTTAATTGGAACAAAAATTTTCCAATACTTATATATTTACTCGCACGTACATATTCGACTTAATACATGCCTACTATAAATACGATTAACCGCGATTTTTCTCATAACAAATATAAATAAAACCAATGCAACCACAAGATTAAAGTTTTCCCATTTTGCGATCAATATAATTCATTTCCTTCTATAAGACTGAACAGTATACGTCGTGTGTCAATAATTTAAATTATTTTCCAATTAATTTGGAACAAATAATAAAAATAAATTGAAGATCAACTGATCTCATCGGTATTATGTTTATGTTTATAAATTGACAATCAATCAATTGTTAGTTTAATTATATGTCACAAACATTTTAAACGAGCGACATTCAGATATCTTGATATACTCGTAACTAACTATAAGCTACATGGACAACACATATTATACAAATCAATACTTTATTTGTTAAGCCACCCAAGATGAAAGTTTAATAGAAATATCGGATAATACGGTTTAATCCTGTCCAATTTTAAAAATTATGCATATATGGAAACATCCCTTTATTTTGTTAAAATATATGTATATAAATGTATGGGTTTAAATCTCGGTGATCCCAGTGAACTCAATTAGAAAAATATTAAAAAATAAAAATTAAATTTCAACAAACCACAAACCTATTTTTTGACCAGAAGATATTTTAATCCTATAGGATTTCAAATATAATATTTTTTCCAAATAGAATAATCTTTCGTCCCCTTTTTCATTTGGTTGGCTGGTTTTTATATGAAATGTGCTTATATACTCAACAAAGTGGTTAGCTTGAATAAAAATGTTGAAGAGACAATTAAATAAGGTAAGAAATGTTTATAAAACCCGTTTTTACGTTTAAAAGTGTTCAACACACTGTCTAACGTTTAAGATTAACTTTCCATTTGTCGTCCTAATTGTCAAATATCGGAAATGTGCCAACCAACTTATTTGAAGTTCCTGTCAGTCTAATAATGCAAACGAAATTTTTTTTAACAGTAACTACAAAATGGTAATTAAGGTAAATTCTAGAAAACACATTTTTATATTACTAGCTGTTACCCGCAACGTCGTCTGGGCTCATGTGTATGTTCGTTCGAAGTGCAGCTCGTGATATGCAACCCCCGGGCTGTAACCCTCTACTCACAATCCTCGTTCGCGTGGAATTAGTACTTTTATTATGGTAGGTGATGGAGTAAGAAAGCTGGTTAATTTGATAAGAGTTTCTAGGTGTACTGTGGAGTGTTTATGCATGTGTGTGTATATAAATGTATTTTCACGTAAACGTATATGTACAATGGATATGTGACGCACTCGCACATGAATAAACATTTTAAGAATTACATTAATTATCTCTTTCTACCAATTATTATTATGTAATGCTCAGATTCTAATCCTACACTCGGGGCGCGCGTCGCAGAAAATTTAAAGCAGTTTTTGCAAAGAGATATCAGCAAATTGTTGACACTATAACTATTATGTGGCAATTAGTTAATAATCGAGTCGAAAAGGGATTTTAATTTTCAAGGTCGCAAAGAACAGTTTTGTGTAAATTTGTGTTTTTTGTTCTTGTGAAAAATCTTGCGTTGGAGTTTTCGTTTCAATTTTATCACTTTGCTCGGGTTTACCTTAAACGTTTCAGAAACTGCAGCATTTATCTTGATAGCATAATTGACAGAATATATGTACGTATAATGCGCGATTTTTATTCGATATTCAAACAGACGTATACATTTTAATAAAATTTTTATTTCGAGAAAATATTTTTTTTATTTATCCTTTACTGTAAAATACTATTCTTGCTGTATAATTTTACTTATTTTTTAAAAATCCATTTACACATCGTAAAGCACCCGTTAACTAATTGTTGCTAAGTTGAATCACATACAGCAATTACGTATATTTAACAATGATAAAGTTTTCTTTTTTAAAAATACCCATTCACTTTAATCGTACTTTAATAAATCTCATCAAGAATACTAAATGTTTACTGGTGTTACCTACCATAAAAATAACATAATATCTTAACCATTGCACACAAAAGTATTTCGTTCGTTTTACAAAAATCCATAAAATGTTCTTCAAGATTGTTATGATTTAATTTTTGTTATTTTTTAAATGGTTTTTCTTTTAACTTGATTGACAAGATTTTAAATCAAGAAAAATAATAATCGCCATTGGTAAAATAAGATAAGAAAATAATAATACTAATAAAAACACTTTATTTCATATATTTAACCTTCACATTGTGTATTGTTGTTATAGATTCAATCATTTCTTCATGTACACTGTTTGCTATAAATATATGTTTAGCACAACATAAAAAAATATTTAAAAAATTTAAAGAGGCTTTTCGTATGCTTAGCACAAAATCCAAGTTTGTAATTTGCGCCTTCCAATTAGTTGAATTTGATTCGAATATAAATGTGAAATAATTTATGACGAATTAAATTAGATTGAATTGAATGAAGAGATCAAAAAATATAAAAAACGATTTTGTTTTAAAAATACATAATAATAATATAAAAAGTCAGGATATACTACATACTCGTACTTATAAATAAATTTTATTTCACTCATGTCTCATGAGCTTTATCTCTTTTATGTATACTCGCATGTACTCGTGTACATAACGTAATTTGTACGAGAACTTTTCGTTGCGATATTTTTTAATAGATTTTATTCGTGTTTTGTCTCTTTCCGTTTTATTTTCTTTATTAAATAGGAATATCAATTTTGATAATTTATTAGTTTTGTATTATTATTTATTAGAAAAATTATTAGATTAAGTAAGTTAAATAGATTGGACCATTATATGGAAGAAACTTGGATATACTTACACATATATGATATATTTAATGGATTTTATTATCTTAAAGTGATGCAGAAAATGTTGACCACTTCAACCTTCATAGCCGTTTCTTAACTCAAGAAATAAAAATTTTGAAAAGTAAACACGACCTCCTAGTTCACGTTTTATGAAAATATGTGACATATGTACATTTATCCTATATTTTTCAAATTCCGAGAACACTCCTGCAAAATTTTAAATTTTAGCAACTGCGATAGCAAACTATTGTTGTGGTTTCGCCTATTGGGCGCTTATTCAACGTAAATTGGTTTAATAACATTTGTGTAAGATTAGTGACATTTAGTTTTATCTAGTAGCATTCGAAATAGTTTTATAGCTGTTTAGTGGTATTGCAGATTGTAGTTGGTAGCTTGCAGAACCTTAGGTTAGACTTTGGAGAGTCTTGGTTAAGACGTTGTACGCGATAGATGCGAATATGAGTAGCGGGGAAATTATAAGTTGTATTAAAGTGAAAATTGTGGTGTAATTATGAATGGTGTGTGTTAAGTGAATTAATAAATAATTTTAGAAATTATATTTATTGTTGTGCATTATTGTAGTGATATGTAAAAATTATTGTGGGAATTATTGGTTGTAATTATATAGCGTAGTGGTGTAAGTGTTTGAGAGATTATTTCCGATATTTTCGGGAATATTGCCGAGCTGGTATAAATTACGAGAATTGTTGTTGTAACCGCCAAATTCGATACAGTTATAATAATTCATAATTCAGAGATTCGTCCGAATTTGACAGTCAAATTCATAACAATTGGTGACAGAAGTTGGATTGCGAATATTTGAGGCTATGAAGAAGAAACAATTATACTCGGATAATCACGAGTGTGATGAGGTAATGCAGAAAAAACTAGATAAGAGACATGTGGTGGTCGGAACAGTTCTGGGCCACCTGGAATTTTTGATATAGCGCAATAAGGTAAAGTTTTGGCGTAACAAATTGATGAACAAAAAAAAATTTGATGCGAGAAATAAAACAAGAAATTAAAGAAATGAAGATATTCAGCGTAAATATCAAAAAGAAACTGAATGAAATGGTAGACAGAATATCAATTGGCGAACGAAATGATGATGTAGGCTATACGGAGCAGAAGGTCAAGCATTGACATAACGATGGGGAGCAGGTGTTGGAAATGATTGTCTGTAATAAGGTGAAACTGGTCGATGAAGATCACGAGGAGGCTGCTATTGGTCGAAATGAACCATTTTGCTTTGTGGAAACGAGTGGTGACGAAGAGATAGCAGATTATGAGAATCAACTGAGCCAGCCGAAAATGATGAACAATTCAATCGGGATATTTTTTAAAATTATATTTATTGATTACAACTGATTTACAAATCATCTAGTAATTTATCTTTCATAATTTATATTCTTGTTTGGAGGGTTGTAGCCCTTTGACTAGTCCCATTTACAGTTTTATTATATTTTTAATCGATCCATATTAGGTCTACTAGATCAAGTGGTTTCTTCATCAATCCCAAATGCCCACCAAACTGTAACTCAGTGTAGGTGCACATAACAACTATAGCTTGAATAATAATTTAATAATACGTAGCTGCCTTTCTGTGGCATATCGTGAGTATATTTAAGATTTGGCTGTGGCTTTAGGGACAAAATATTATTTTTAAGGGCATTCAAACAATGTTTACGACTTTTTTAGTCATAGAAACAAAGAGGCCATTTACTCACAATATATCTACAACAAAAATTAGAAAGTTTCTACTTTTTATGGTAGATATATTGTGAGTAGATGGCCTCTTTGTTTTCGATGACGACTAAAAAAGTCGTAAACATTGTATGAACGCCATTAAAAATAATACTTTGTCCGAAAAGCCGAAAAAATAAATTAATATCACGGACGATTATGAAAAATTTCTTAATTATATCAGAAGTATGCTTGTGAATCAACGGTGCTCCGTAAATATAATGTTTTGGCGTCTTACAGTGGATGCCAAAAGTTATCTCTCCGTAAATTTGTAAAAACCAAATATTTTGTTTTTGCATTATTATTCTGCATACGCCATTGTGAATGAGCAGCTACTGCTCAAAATGGCATGTGGTGGTATATGGCGCGGATTGGTATAAATAAATTGTATTTGTATAAATTGTATAAATAAATTGTAATTTTGAATTTATTCAAGATGGATTAATCTCAATAATACAAGAAATATCATGAAACAACAAAAAAGTATGCATTTTAATTAAATATACGCGTTTGACATCATGTTGTCGAATTGACCCGGAAAAGTATCTTGTAATGAGGTTTTGAGGCCATTTTGAATTTATTCAAAACGTACATTAAAAAATAAATAAATAAATAAATACACTGATTTTAATGAATGGCACATGAATAAAAAGTGCAGAAGTTTTGTTTGTAAACGTATCCGTGGAAGCTACTTGTTATCAGCTACTTGATGTTTAAATATTTCCACCGGTAAATATACGAAGCTGTAAATGATCCGAGTGGCTGAAATTAAGAAAAACTTTACAAAAACAATTTCAGGTAAAAAATAGAAAAACCCATTATCGCTGGACCGCGGATAAACTTGAATTTTTGACTCATAGATGGAAAATTTATAAGAATCGCAAAACAATCAGTTTCGAACGGATGAGATTATTGATTTATCGTTTGTCACTCAGATTGACGCTAAATGGAATAATTTCCTATGATTGTGTATTTAATTCGAGAGTACTGAAGATAAACCAATGTACGGAACAATCACAATAAAACCCATTACAATAGAAAACAAAAGTAAAAATTATAAAATAAATTCGTAAAAAAGTCGTCGCGACCTGATGAGAAGACTGATTTATTCAAATCAATAATCATCCGTTCGAAACTGATTGTTGCGATTCTCATAAATTTTCCATCTATAAGTCAAAAATTCAAATTATTTTATATCATCTACATTATAAAACGACATACTATATATATATTATCAAACGGCAGTGCCAAATATTTTAGCAAACGTCGAAGAACAGCCATCGAACAGTAAAAAGTAACTTAAATGCCGTTAAAAATTAACCCTTGTTCTATTATTCAACCTTAGTAATTTTACTCTGCAAACTTCGTTTTTCTTTGAGAACGAAATGAATGTCAGTGTACGAAGAGAGTGCATAGTAAAAAACAATTTAATTCTCATCCATCGCTCGGTGTACGTATAATACACAGGCTAACTCTGCTCACCCCATTTTGAAAACACCAAAAAATAAAATAAAGCGATGGAAATTTCAATCTAGTTTGTATTATTCTATTCATTTCAGGCCTTAAGGAAATTTTTTTGAGGATTATATTCAATGTATGGGTTGATGTGTATGCAAAAAACTTAAAGTAATAGTGTAGATAAATTTTGTGATTATTAAAAATTCGTTTGTATTACACAATTTGTGTGGGCATTAATATATTTTTTTATAATCATTTATTGGAACAAACATAGTAATTTAAAAAACATAACAATTAATTTATTTTATTATTAGTAGATTATGCATTCAATGTTTCGTTAAACACCTAAAATGTTTAAAGAATTGTCTGAAAAGTTTCCCACCTAACTGAGATACAAGACATTTTTTCTTCAAATTTATTTTTATTTCTCTAGATAGTCTCCTTGTCTCCACTTCTCCCAGCGATGCGCCCATCTATTCAACCCATCCAAATAGTACTCGGCCTCTTTCTCTGAAAAATAGTTGTTTACGAAGATGATAGCCTTCTCATTCGACGACAATCTCTGTCCTCCGGGCGTAACTTTTAAAAAAGTTGCGTAGGCTTAGATCTTATGAGAAGGTGGTCAAGCAGTTCTAACCGTAATTCGTGGATTTCCGCGTCTTGGTAGAGCAGGATTTTTTTTTTTGTCTCTAATGTGGCCGTTTTTCCGCAATTTCTGCTTGCCGCTTATCAAGTAATAGTTTTTTCATTTTGAAGATAATCGATTAAGCCAACTACATGACTGTCGCAGAAAGCAGTCACCATCACTTTCCCAGCCGAATGAACAGCCTTTGCCTTTTTGGAGCCGATTCTTCCTAGACAGTCAGCTGTTTGGCTGTATTTATGATTCTGGGGTGTAATGGTGTATACAAGTTTTATCAACAGTAATTATTCGTTCGCCAAAACTCAGGAGGTCTATTACGAAATTTTCCACCGCGTTTTTTCGACAAGATGACCAATCTGACAACGTCGAAAATATATATTATGAATTTTTCGATTGTATCCAAAATATAAAAATTTCAATAAAATTTTATTACGAAAATCTTTTATAATTAAACTAATTAAATTTTAATAATTAAAATTATTTAATCCAATATTTAATATTTTATGTATAACCTTAAGAGGTGTCGAAAATTTTCGATAATATCGAAAACAAATGCTGTCGAAAAATTCGTAATAGAGTTTTTTCGATAACTCGAAAAAACGCGGACGAAAATTTCATAATAGATCCCCTGATTTATTGCGCCTAAACTGCGCCAACAGAGCGTTGGAAATATTCATTCGAACACATTTCTAGTCCAAAGCGGGCAAGCGCGGCACCCAATGCGTGTACTGCTTTCTCCTGACTAAATCTTGATTCAATATGTGAGAAACACGTTCTTTGGACACATTCATTGCCTCTTCTATTTCTCTAACTTTAATTCGACGATGGTCTAGCACCATTTGGTGAACTTGAGGGATGTTATCGTCAGTGTTTTTGGACGTTCCGAACGTTAATCGTCACCCAAGCTGCTACGGCCAAGTTTAAATTAAGTTGCTCAAAATTTCACAGTGATAAATGTTGGTGCAGAGACCCCGTACACCACGTCTAACTCGTCTTCGATTTGCGTAGGCGTATTGCCTTTCAAAAATAAATGGTTAATGACAACTCGATACTCGATTTTTCCATTTTCATAAAAACACTCACATCGACTTACTCAAACGATTGTTAATCAACAACTGCGCGTCTAAATTGCTGATATTTGAGTTAGTACCTTTCAACGCATGCTCAAAAACACTCCCCCAATTTTGTTGCCGAGTGCTGTCATCTTCATCGGAAACTTTTCAATTAACCCGCCGTACGTAAAAAACATGTGAAATTTTTTGGCTAAATGAAACATCTACTCCCTTATATTTATCGAATCATACTACTTGTTGGTTTCATATTTTCCGCCATTATGCTTTGTTTAGTATAGGCCAGTATAGGCTGACATGGAGCTATGCAATGTGCAGATGGTGAAAAAATCGGACCTATATCCGTACGTCCTCGATTTGGCAGACAACTGCGTAAGGTAAGGACGTAAATAAGCGAACTGCGAGAGAGTTGGGAGTGCTTCGGCCACA
This sequence comes from Nephrotoma guestfalica, assembly GCA_963691935.1. Classification (NCBI taxonomy): domain Eukaryota; kingdom Metazoa; phylum Arthropoda; class Insecta; order Diptera; family Tipulidae; genus Nephrotoma; species Nephrotoma guestfalica. The sequence continues at coordinate 152,071,961 of OY829914.1, read as the reverse complement.
GAAAAGATTGCAAAGAATAAAAAAAAAATGCTTTGTTTAGTACTTTTTACAAATTTATATACCATTTACAGTATTTTGTTTTATCAATTCGAAACCCGATTTAGATATCAAGGTAAAACAAAGTATAAATTACATCTACATATGTCGGTTGTTAAAGTACCTTTGAGGTGAAAGCAAGACAACGAAACTGGTGCGGACCGACAGACAGATAAACAATATAAAAACACTTGTTTGACTATCTCATAACAGATGTAAAAATCTGAAAAACAATAGTTTATTTCGAAATTACACACAAACACACCAATTTTATAAATGATTCCTTATCTCTCGAAATAGTAGCCCCAAAATTGAAATATTTTCATCGTTTTCGACGATATTTTATTGCGTCGTATTGGAGCAATGATGATGAAGGCAGTTGTATCCTAAAACATAAGGGAAACGGAGTACTTATTAATTGACGCAATGCTCAGATACAATCTGATTCAGTTAAAGAACATTGCAAATGAGGGTGGAATTTTTTTTGGATTTAATCTTCATTTCTGAACTAAATAATTGTGACCATTTATCTTGATTGATGAACACCATAAACGAGTAGAATTCTGTTCAATATTCAGAAGCTCACACAGAATAACAACAACTACACAAGAAATACTGTGTTTTATAACTTCCGAAAGATTGCAAACGAACTCAATCAATATCTTGAAAGCATGACTTTCCCATGTTGGAAAGAACTGTTCTGCTAAGAAAGTTATCCCCTCGATAATCCACTTTCGTAAGATGAATACCGCCTAGTGGATTTAAAAACTTGAAAATGCAACGCTCCTCGAAAAAATTAGAAAGTGTAACTCAACCCTAGATGAAAGGAGATTTAAAAAATCAATTCAAAATTTTATATTTAATTTAATGAGCAATTTTATAAATCTATCAAAAACTCTAGTTTAATATGAAACACAATTCAAAGATTCCGACAACAATGCACTTAAGATACTCTATATCACCAAACCGCAAAAAAACCGCCAAAATATTTGCTATGATTTGCTACTGCGCAGAGGATTATTTTCCAGCAGCACGAAGACTTCAAAAATTACACCAATTTTCAATTGGAGAAAAGAAGCATTCATGCTTCATAGCCACCAGCCACCACTTCAATGATACCGAAGATATTTGAAATATAGCTAATCAATAATTTATACTGTGAGCCTCACGAAAATTTTTTTATCTCATTTTCCGGCTAACTAAATTGATGGTTATTTAATACCAGTCATTTATGGATTGCACAAAATAAACCGCGTCTGATGTTTAATTTATATGTGCTAAATGGCTGTGTGCTGAACGAAGATTTTAGTTTAGAACTCATTATCAGGAACATCTTAGTTCTTGAATGTTACAGTCATCTACCAATACAAAAACTGGCATAACTTCTCCATCGAGAGATAAATAATAGTGTCACCTACTACGTATAAAACGACTTATATTACGAATAATATTATTATTATAAGCAAAACTTTAGAATAAAATACTTACAAAATATCGAGAAGTCATTGTCAATTGAGAAAAATTGGACTACCCAACTACAATATAAGAATTATTTCTGTATCCTCAACTGCGTACCTGTACACAAAAGAGTATTATAATTGATTGGCCAAAAGTATTGGCCAAGCTATACTCGATTATACTTGTCATACCTCTTGGATAGATAGATTACAATATAATGAAATTGGAAAATAAAGATCAAATACAATAAAAGCCAACTCTGGCTCGCATTTGGATCCATAGCTAATCTGCAGCAGTATTGCAAACTCACAAGGTTTCATGCTACTACAAGACAACATAGATATAATTAGTGATTGGTGTGAAGTAACCAACCGGTTATTTATAATGCACAGTAAAACAAATTGAATGTTCAACGTAAATTTTACCAACTTTGTCTCACAAATTTCAATTTTAACTGTAATAATGCATAATACTATGATTATCGATGAAGATTTCTGTATTTTTCAACTGGAATTTAAAATTACATGAAATTTATTTTATAATTACAGACTAATTCAACCAATTTTAGTTTCCTCTTTAAATTTGAGAGAAATAATATTTAACGCGCAGATACTCAATTGATAAAATTACGTTTTTAATCAATTGTTACTTGTACCGAATTGATATTTTGTACCGAATTGATACTTTCAAGCCTTTGGATATTTTTATACAATTCATACGATATTTTTTTTTATAATTTTAATCAAACACGGAAACTAGTCGGGTTTTTTTATTAACAAATTAATAAAAAAATAAGCTAAAAGCCAATAAATTTATTTTATTACATATTATATTATTTTAATTTATTATTTTTAACATACAACATTCATTGCACGAATTCTAAAAATAAATATTATAGACTTACATACTAATTTAAGTTGTTCTAATCATTTTATGTGAGAAAATTTACCTTTCGATTTATTGCATAACTTTACTAGTAAATTTACGGTATAAACCATTTAATTTTCAATAAAAAAATATTTTTCAATTTTCATGTAGTTTTACGTGAAAAGGTTCGGCAACTTTGCCCACATGAAATGTAAAATTCAATGAAAACTGTGATAATTTCGTACATATCTATTTCTGTTTTATTTTAATTAGTCAGCTTAATTTTAATTTATAATTGTTGTTTATAAATAACGTTATTATATTTTAATCACTATTTACAGCGAAATTCCATCTTAGAATTCACTAGAACGCTTTTACACACATACAGAAAATTAAAGTCCGAATTTCCCTTGCGATCACTGTAATTTCGTTTTACGTAAAATACGGAACATCCCTCCCGAACACAAAACTTATTGGCTTTGACTTGTAAGTATATGAAAAAAAGATTTAATTTTGAGAAAAACGTTTTTTGTACGTTACGCCTGGTACGCCTTTATCCCTTAAGGGGAACCCGTTACGGTGGTACGACTTTTTCCCTTAAGCGGGAAGTTATCAGAACGTTTGCATTATTTAAAGTAATATAACGTTAGCCAGGTTTTGTTACCTCAACATACATTAAAACATAAAATGTTTGCAAGCAAAACTTTTTGTTGCGTAATTTAATGTTGTAAGACTAAAATTTTTCGGAAAATCTGGGGGGTTCGAGATTAATATGTCAAAATTTTGTGTACCAATATATAATAATAAAGTATGGTTCAATTAGTTTTTTTACAAGTATCCATTGCGTATGGTCAAAGTAAAAGTAAAAGGCCAAAGTCATTATGAAATTATTTTTTTATTAGGGATGCCCTGTTAGTGTCGACAGTTTTAAAATATCGCAGCAAACACTAACAATGTGGCACATATTTACGACAAAATACAAAATTATAGCTTTGTAAAGTAAGTTGCTAAAAGATGTAACTATTTTGATAGTGGATTTCATATTACATATTTTTGTATTATATACAGTACGTGCGTATAGTAAACGAATTTCCTAACACTTCGAAAATTTAACGTCTCAAACCTCTTTTCAATCTGCTTTTACCAACAAAGACGTTTTTAGACAAAAACAAACTGAATACAAATTTCAAAAATAGCACAATATTACGTTCGAATTATAAAAATGTATGTTTGTTTCATTTTTAATTTATTTTAACAATTTTGAAACAAATATGAAAATGTGTACTATGAAAACACGGCTATGCAGTGTTTATGACTCTTAAAATTTCATTCATGTGTAAATCACACCTTTTTAATATATCATAGTACTTGGATTTGTATGGCACCAAACAATTCTCTGTTCCTTCCATTATAAAAAACAATCCAGTCTAAGTTCACAAATGTGAACTGTGCTCGTAAGTGATTAGAACCAATTCTACTTTCAATAATCTTTTGGAACAAGGCCGAAATGAGAGTGGATTCTCATTAACCGCAAAGATCGATTTTTTTAACATGGCTGAATTTTTACTGCAGCAAAATGCCATGTAATTTATTGATTCTAAAACTGATTGCAATGAAATGGCTTTATAAATTACCTCATATAAGTGTGTGGCAAATATAATTGTATGTATAAGAGTATTTTAAAATTACAGGGTTCCAAACTAATTACATAAATTAATAAAATTAAATTTGTATTTTGTAAAACTGGGATTTTTGGGGGATAAATCTCCAAATCTGTGTGATTTACGTTAAATAATAAAAAGTATACCCTCATTTATAGTAATAAACCTTCGATCCCAAAAAATGTTCATGAACTCGGCTTTATATCATTAATGAGGAATGTTTGGCTTCGTCAAACAACATTAAATTAATCACAGTGATGATTCTGTTAATTAATTTAATCAATTTCAACTTTAATTGATATCAGGTTTTTGAAATTGTCTCATATTAAGACCCAACAGTGACATTTTATGTGTTTTTTTATATACTTATATTATTTATATATTTGTAGATGTTGCAAAGTGAAACTAGCATCTACTGTTTATGCTGCGTTTATAATTTGTTAATTTTGTTCAAATAAAATGGCAATATGCTATCCTGCTGAGGCTTTATATTTCTTCAATTCGCTTGAAAAATTCAATGTAAAATTACACACGCAGACTACGTTTTTCCTATTTATATCAATTAAGTTACAAAAAGAAGATTATAGTTTATTTTAACTTTGACAATAATAAATTCTAGAAACAGGTAAGTTGTATTATTTGCCACTCAACTCGAATCCATATGAATTCATTTCAAGCTCGCAGCAAACAAAAAAAAATCGGATTTAATTTAAAATTCAATATTATACAATTTCTAGTCAGTCAAACGAAATACTCACAATTAGTGAATTACAAAACTGAACAAATAAATGTATAATGACGATTAATAATGAAGTTGAAGCTGGTGGCAAACTGCTGGTATAAAAAATATGGATTTACCTACCCATCAACCACTGCGCACAATTCAACACAAAAATTGAGGATGGTGTGGATATTGAAAATAAATAAAGAAACAATTGATAACAGTGGAAAAAATATTACAACAACAGTGTTGAAATACGTTAAGAGATCATCAAAATTGATGGATGATGAATTTCATTTTATTATTTTTCTTGAATTGAATTTTCAATTTGCCGCGAATCAAAAGTTTTGTGTCGTTTTCGTCTTGTTGTTGCTATTACTGTTTTTTACTTTTTAATTGAATAACGAATAAATGTGATACGGAATCAAATGGGACGGTGAATTAATTGATGAATGAGCGAATGTGTGTTTTGTTTATAAGTTTGCATCTTTTTTGTGCTGTGTTCTGAATTCAATTACAACAGGCCTTTAAGAAATGCATAGCAATGAAATTTATTATTGTTGATGATTGATGTTTTACGGGATACGTAATTGCAATATTAACTAGCCTTTAATAAAAGAAAAGATAATATATTGCTGTGCTGTGAAATTGATTACAAATTTTTGAACAAATTATGGTTTTGTTCGTAATACAAATTATGTGAATTTTTAGAATTATACCTGCCTTTTTTATGTTAAGTACATAATTATAATGATTGAAAACATACTTGGTAGGTTATTTTTTATTATGGTTTGACATTTGATTTCCCATCCCCCATGCCTTGTTCCGGTTTTTTTATTTATATGTTTGCCGTTGAGTAACGTTTATATGCTGTATCGCTTTAAAATAATATTTTTTACTCAAATAAGTCTAATCACTGTCTCCACGAAAATAATTTGCAATGAAACAAAGCAAACGTCAAAGACAAAAAATCTTTTAGAAGCGTAGGATTATTTAAATTAAATTGTTTTTACAAACACAATAATTCATTAAAGAAGAATTGTTCGCCTTCTAAATACCAACCACAACTTTCTATCGAATATTTACTATTCTTTTTGATTTAATAAATAAATAAAATTGAATCAGCTTCATTCTAGTTTCGTAATAATTTATCAAGTATCATACAACGTGAAACGACAAATTCGTTGAAATAAGATTTATGTGAGATAAAAGCAATAAAATATTGCAGATAAAAACTCACCGAGCATTAACTGAAGATGGATTCCCAACGTCATCCATTGAAGGTTTCCTGAAATAAGAAATAAAAAATAATAAAATGTTGAGCATAAATCGAATCATAAATTAATTAAAATCAAAATAAAAAAATATTACATCAATTTTAAATTACATTCATTAAATCGATGGTAATGATTATGATTGTAAATTAACTTAAAAATACCACCACCAGACGATAGTGGTTGAAATGGAATTGAAATCATTATTTATTTGACTTGCTCGCATATGCACACCATAATTGTATAGCCTTTTTGAAAAATTACACTTTATCATTTATCAATTAAATTGTCTTAAGATTTTTTTTTGTTAAATATAATGAATGAATCGAGACGCGTATCCATATGAATGAAAATTTTCCAAAAGTTATAATTTATTTATTGGAGTATACGTAAAAATAATAACAATAAAATAAAATACGATCAACTTTTTGTTTTAAATAAATCACTTGTTACATCAATAAGCACAAACCGAAAAAACGCATAACAAAAAATTAAAAGGTTTGAAACCAACCGAGAAGCACGATCAACGCGATATAGCAAAACAACGTATAACATAAGAAAAAAATTGTATGCCACCGACAAACAAAATATGAATGAAGACGAAAACATACGGTATACAAAAGTTCAAAAATATCTGTACGCCACCCTAAAAATTATTATTGTTTGCTGTGAAGTTTCATCACTCCTACTGTACGAGCCATAAGTCCCTTTTCAACTTGTATTTATAAGAGGAAAATACAGAGAAAATTTTATCGTCCGTGGTCACCCTTAATTTTATGATTGAATTTATTTGTAGTCTTGTGTAAGTGTGTATACATGAACACTATTTACACATTTTACTTTTGTTTCGAGTTTTTGACTCACATGTAACTGGTATTTCCATTTAATCGAAATGGCCTTTAGAATTGTAAATGCTTAATATACAATAATATGAACCAAATGCAAAACTATTTAAACAAAATATGTTAACTACTTAACACTTAAGATTATGTAATATATGTGAAAAAATGTTTACGTCAAATTATTTAAGTTTTACTCAAGGGATGAAAATGTTTGAGGAATTGAAAATATAAGAACCGGAAACTTATTGGTCTTCAAACTTTTGATAAAAAACTGATAAGGTATATAGATGAAGATAAATAATAGATACATTTGTAAGAAACTAGATTAGAGTGTTAATTAGAGATGTGATAATATCGATTTCATAGGTATAGTAAATTATCGGCTTACTCGTACTATAGATATCACATATCGAAATCAATCTTGGTCATGCTACCTAAAGTTTAATTCAAATAATATTTAAACCGTTCTAGTTCAATCGATTATCAGATTTCGCATGAATTAAACTTAATACGACCCAAAACGTCGTGGATGAGGAAAATTACGGCAGAAATAAACCTATACGAGTAACATACGAGTATTAATCGCATTTGGGGGTTGGATCATTTTCTCATTCTTTCCGTTCTATTGCTGTATACTTTATATAGCAATGAAATGTGACAGGAAAACAGCAATGAGACCAAGTATAATTATAAATTTTTTTAACAAGTAAGGAATTTATAAGCAACAATTATAAATTTTTTTATAGCAGACGTATGTAAATCGTTTTCTATTTTGTTTTTTGTTTACAAGATATGTTGACAGAGATGTCGTGCATGAGTTCGAATCTGCTGCCATTGTAAAATCCAACAATGAGGGTGTAAAATAATTAGTTTTGCCTCCAACTAAAGCCATAGTTGCATCTGCTACTTGCGATGACACAATACAATTGTATCAAAAAGAATTCCTGAATAATGCTTGAATTTGAAAGTACTAGTACTCCATAAACCTACTGTTTAGAGGGTTGATTTTGAAAGTAATGACACACATTTAACTTCATGGAGTGATGACAAAAATATTAAAATTTGGTAGCAGTATCCAGTGGGCAATGAAAAAAATATTACAACATCGAACAATGAATCGCCTAAGAATGCACTTGCGTCCTTTAAAATTACCATGTAGAACAATTTATGATGTATCGTATTGGAAAGATACACGGCTGATTGCGCAGCAGGGTGAAATGGTGCACTACATAATCGAATGTTCTTATTTTGACCGATGATAATGGAATCGCAAAGTTATGGTAATTTACCGCGTTGGCAATATGTACATCGAAAAGTAAATAAAATTATAATTATCAAAATAATTAATTTTTATCATTTTTAATAACTACATTCATGTTTTTAATCACTTGTTTTTTTGTTTCGCTTCGATTTAAAAAAAAAATAAAAAATCACTCGATCGATTTCGTCTTCTTAGACCATCATCAGGAGTGTCTACACCTAACAAACCGAAATCGATCGAATGATTTTTTAAACTTTTTGAAAAAAAAAATGTTCAATGCGTTTCGTTTTTAGTATTAGGAAATATGAACACATTTCTCCCTTTTTGAATTTGATTCTGGGTTGTAATTTAGTTGACTTTTATGAACTTCGCGTTTGTCTTTTTATTTTTAAGCTTCTCGGGACTAAGCGACCTCCTTATTTATTTAACAAGTTATTGTTCAGTAGGTCCCATTCTTCAAAATTTACGTTTCCTTCCCCCGTATACACACCTGTGTAGGTTTTTCAATACATCATTTTCTGTTAGAGGTATTTCTCTTTGGAATTCCATTTCATTAGATATTAAGAGATCAGCGTCGCTTAGAACTTTTTTTTTTTTGTTTATTCTTTGCAATCTTTTCTGGGGCCGAAGCACTCCTAATTCTTTCGCAGTTCGCTTATTTACGTCCTTACCTTACGCAGTTCTGCCAAATCGAGGACGTACGGATATAGGTCCGATTTGTTACCATTTGCACATTGCATAGCTCCATGCCAGCCTATACCGGCATGGAAAGGGGTCGGCCCATGAGTTCTGCACTCCGACAGTGGGTCATAGATGTGTTCCTTCTCATTACAAATCGTGATTTGATGATGAAAAATTCCTTTGCATCCTGCCCCTATCGGGATTCGAACCCGGTACCTCCTGATCCAAACGCCAAAGCTTTAACCACTATGCCATTTGGTCGGTCGCTTAGAACTTTTAAAGCGTGTTATTTAGCGTGGCGCGCTTGAATGACAATACATATGTATAGTACTATTTTTATTATATTATAATTTTTGTAATAATATTTTTCTATTCATTTATATTGATTCTGTACGTAGTCTGTAAGTAGCAACTTCTTACAGTGTCCTACGTAACAAATGAGCTTGAGCTCAACATGGAGGGTATTAGCATGGAGTGGATTTGTTTTATGAAAAATCTGAGGTTTTTATGCCTTATGGAAGTATTTTTCTTGTTGTTGTTGTTCATTTATAATGCTTTCATGTGTGCTTTTCGTCTACTAAAATTGTTATGTCAGCCAATCAATAAAAAAATAAATAAAATACATGTAAATAGAATAGTCGGCTATTATAAGCCACCTGATTCGCAAGACAACACTACATTTTTTTTGACAGACAAACATGCTTTACCATACGCAGTATGTGTAGCGAAGTTTTGTAATAATCAGCAGATTTTTTACTGAATTGCTCTATTTTCAAATATTCTTTCAACTGTAAACAGGTTGAACATATATCGGTTAACGGTGCTTTAAAACTTCTATTACAAATATCGCTCTGAACATTATACGAAAATAAGAAATTTTAACAACAATGACCGGATTTGCTTCGATGTACCATGTCTTCATTTTCAAAATTGGGAGGTCACAGCAAACGGCAGCAATATTGCAGTTCCAAAGTTTTAAATGGTTTGCAAAGCCGTAACTACTAAATAATCTAAGTATAGGCTTCTTTACTCATTTACCGATATCATGTATGTACCCTTGTATATGATATCGGGAAATGAGTAAAGAAGCCTAATTTAGTAATTCCGGCTTTGCAAACCATTTAAAACTTTGGAACTGCAATATTGCTGCCGTCCCATTGCAAGACGATAATATCATTGCTGTGTCCTCTCAATTTCGAAAATAGGGAAATGGTACATCTAGGCAAATCCGGTCATTGCTGTCAAAATTGTTTATTTCCGTATAATGTTCAGGCACTCGAGTGTTACCAACTTCACGCTGTTGTAGCAACCAAACGGCTAATGGCAGCGCGCTCATTTTTTGAAAAAAAAAACAGTCTATTATGTTGTTTGTGCTGTACTGATTAAAATCCAGCATTCCTGATAACTTTCGTCACTTTATAAAATTGAATTAAATTACTTTAATGAAAACACTTGTAAATTTCCTTAGAATGACAATATTTATTTATTATTGGAATATCGATTTCGAAATTAATTTCTTCCTCGGTTCCTTTTTATAACTAATACCTTATTACTATTAGTTGTAAAAAGGAACTGAAGAAGAAATTGATTTCGAAATCGATATTACATCGATTGAATGACAATACATGTTTAGTGCTATTTTTATTATATTATACTTTTTATTATAATATTTTTATATTTATTTATATTGTTTTTGTACGTAGTTTGTAAGTATTCACTTCTTGCAGTATCCTCCGTAACAAATGAGCTTGAGCTCAACATGGAGGGTATTAGCATGGAGTGGATTTGTTTTTTGAAAAAATCTGAACTTTTTTTTATGCCTAATGGGAGTATTTTTTTGTTGTTGATGTTCATTTATTATGCTTCCACATGTGCTTTTCCTCTACTAAAATTGTTATGTCAATCTATCAATCAAGAAATCAATAAATAAATAAATTCAATAATAAATAAATATACCACTCTAAGGGAATTTACAAGTGTTATGTTGTTTACAAGCTGACGGAAGATTATCGTTTTACGTCACAGTTAAAAAAAGTTATCGAAATGGAATTCAAACGGAACAGTGTTATTGCTTTGTATTTGGCTGGACAATAGCGATCAGCCGTTGTTAATGAACTACGACTTTTACATGTGAACAAAATGTTTGTGTATCAGACCCTTACACGTTACAATGATACTGGTAGCATCAAAAACGCCATAGAGGTGGACATCCAAACCAGCAACATCGCCAGAAATGGTTCGAATGGAGAAGGCCAGAATTCAACGTAATCCACGACAAAGCGCAGTTCAATTGGCGAAAAATTTTAGTGTGTCTGCTCTTAGCATAGGGCGTATTTAAAAAAATGAACTACGATTGAAGCCCTACAAAATACAGAAAGTGAAAGATTTAACATCTGCACAAAAGGAAGTTCGCCTAGCAAGAACAAAGTGTTAAAAAACTTACGTTGGTGGCAAGCTTGAGAATTTGATCTGATGAAAAAGTATTTACGGTTCAGCGAAATGTAAACAAACAAAACGATCGTGTTTGGTTAAATTGCAAATCAAAAGACAATTTAAATCAGCGACTTGCTCTGCAAAAGGAGGCGCCTGTATCAGTGATGGTTTGGGCCGTGGTAACTGCCACGGGTCACTTTCAACTCGTTTTCATTGAACAGGGCGCAACGGTAAATCAACAAATCTACCGTGAAACGATTTTAAACGATGCTTGGTTACCGTGGGCACTTAAACAATTCGGTAGAATTCATTGGACATTTCAACAAGGTTTAGCACCATCCCATAAAGCCCGTGAAACTCAAGGTTTTTTTACAAGAAAAAGGTCGCAGCATAATTTCTTCACAACAATGGTCACCAAATTCCCCGGACTTAAACCTAATGAATTTTTCCATATGGTACATTCTGGAGGCCAAAGTATTACCTAAAAAATATGAGACGGTCGACGCCTCAAAAAGAAGCTCTTCGCCGAGAAAGGGACAAAATACTATCAGGCCACAATCGTGCAGCGTCTGAAGCCTTCTCGGACAGACTCGGTGCTATTATCCACATGTCGGCCGTGAAAAAAAAAATTTACAAATTTACAGCACTTTTAATTGGTAACATTCGAGTGCCGACCCCTGGATAAATAAAAATTTCGTATAAATGCGAGTTAAGTCGTACAAATGTCAAGGGCTCGTTACTATAGAACAAACCTTGTTTTATGTTAAATGCAAACTCTAAAAACGCATATTCGATTCCTGCAACTGATTGATACAAATGGTTTCGTTGGATTCCGTGATCAAAGCGATTAAAGCGATGCACCATTTCGCACGTTTATGCCCTGTGAAGTTACAGGCATTTAAAAAAATGTAACAACTACTGAATTGGAAAAACTACTACCCCGTAATCCTATTTTAACTTCATAAATTATAATAATGAAAAAATGAGAGTAACTAAAAGTTTTCGGATTGGAGCGATACTGTTTTTGAATTCGGATCGAAATATTACAACTTGCCAAAATAGAACTAGGTGTTAGAACTATTTAGCATTTTCGCACATAAGAGTAAATGAGATTTTAATTTACTATAGTGTTGTTTAAATTAACTTTTAAATTTTCTAGACTAAAGCTCCGACATAACTTTAGTTACTTTCTTGATTTTAAAAAAATTACCTCAATCAAGATACAAAAAAATTTAATTAAATCAAATTCTGAAGGTTTGCATGTAACACTGGAGTAAGAAACATCTATAGACTTCTTTCTAAAAAATTGTTTTCATCTATATACTATACCTACAAATAGTCGTGTTTTAATATTGAAGCGCTATCCGGCGCCGAAGGGAAATTTCTACTGAAACTGTAGCTATTTATTCACTGGTGTCGCTATACCATAAAAATGAAAAAATAAATTCATCCATAAAACAAACATTTAATGACCTGAAATATACCAATTAACATTTATTTTGGCATGACGTTATAAAAAAAAAAATCATCTTGCTGCGTTTTAAATTTTTATTGTAAGATTAAGTTTCTAATGGTTTAAGGGTTGTACAAAACAAAGGATATTTTAAATTTCCCTTTGAAATGGATAGCACTCCCGATAGCGGCTCTCAATAAATAGGTAGAGCAAGATAGTTTTTTATCGAATGACCGTTCATGTTGAATGAACAATCTTAGTTTAGAATTAAATAAATTAGTTATATGCAAAAATAGCGTGCTAAATATAAGTTTTGACATTGAAAATTGCGTGCTCCGGATACAGCTATCGGGCGCTAATATAAAAACACGGCTAAATATTACCCACATAAAACTGTGCATGAATTTATAATTATGTCGAAGATTGTCGAAAATTTTGTTTCAAGTTTTGAATCTCTTACATTATAATGACTGATAAGCAGTTCGTTGTCATCTACTGATCATTAATAAAATAAAACGTTGTTACAGAATGTAGAGGAATATATAATAATCTGTTACAGTAATATGGCCATTGAGACTATTGCAATATCAAATATACATCAAACGTACAACCAGTTTATCGTCATCACCAAAAATAAAAATAAATCCATTTTCTCTTCAAATGTACGTATATAAAATTTAATAATAACAAAGTAAAATTCAATATAACATTTTTTGACCATTTACGGTAATTTCAACGCGTGTGTTCAAAGTGTGCCGTGTTGTTTAGACATTCTCGCACAAACGGATTTTTTAAATGCAAATCATTATATGCATTAATTGCACGCACTAGCTTTCCGATTTAGTTTTGTTTAAATCTTTGGCACATACACTGTAACAATATAATTTATAGAGAGGAATCGATATATGTGTTATTATAATACCACGCCTAAAAGTGCCTACAGGTCTAAAATGGATTAACAAAAATTGAAAATCTTTATTATTAATTAAATTCTTATGTTTGCGTAATTTCTTATGTTGTTCAATGTTTTCTGAGCCACATAACAATTTGGATGCTGTATCTCTTTAAGAAGATTCCCATAAACAGTCTATTAAACTATGTTTCGTTCTCTGTTTCTATAACATTATAACCATCCAGTTGGATGTTTGTTATGTAGATGATCATTCAGTAGGATTGTCATAAAGATCACTTTTACAAACAATAACTTATATGGTCTAAAGAAATATCTATAAATTGTCCTTAGTTTTAGCGAGCGCTCTTTGTGAATTACACATTTTATTTTGTAAGTAAAAAAATTGATTGCTTGTGCCAGACCCGTGCGTTTCTTCTGCTTTCTTCTTTGGTTGATCTTCAATTTGATATATATTTTGTTTTTTGTTACGTTTCGAATTTATATAAGTTTTTCGTTCCTGTTTTTATCTTCGCATATTTTAGAAATTCTTTTATAAATACGTACACCGTAGTTTATCCCTCGATTGGTGTGATGCGTTTGAAAATAAAACTGTATATTTTTGTAAAATTATATTTTAATAATTAAGGTGCTAAATATTAAATAAGATAAATCAAAATCTCTAAAACTATACAATATAAATATTATTATATTTTGACCGAAATTTTGCTTGGAGCATTAATTATGTAAATTGTACTTACATTAAATTATGGTGCTGTAAAACATCTGAATGGCTTAAAAGAAAAGAAATAAGTTGAAATGAATCGGCAGATCTTTTCAAAGTAAGTAATATAGTCCAAATATTTTTAATAAATATGTTTAATTAAAACGGTGAAAAATAAAGTCGAATGTTAAATATACTCATAATATGCATTCTAATAGGTTGAAAATCATTCTTAACAATAAACAAATGCACTATGTCTTTGGATGTGTAATAACTGTGTTGTATTGATGGCAAGTACATATATACAAACCGGAAAGGAGGGCTTAGAGTAAAATATTATTACTGAGAAATTCTCGTGATTTTATTAAGAAATTTCGTATAACCGGAAAGTTATTGCAGAGAGGAGTACGAGTAAAACGTTTGCTTCCTACGTCATCTGAATCTTTCAGATTCTGGAATTACGCCATTAGTACTGAATACGATTTACATACTTGTAGCAATAGAAACGTACTTCTATGAAGCTGTTAATAACGCAGAATTTATCACGTCGAATTATATTATATCGCTATGATCGATCATCTAGAAATAGTAAAATATGTAAATCTAAAGTTGATGCTTTAATTGCATTTCATAAAATCCCCTCGTTTGTCATGCGTTTGAATCTCCTTTATCATTAGAATGCGTAGCTGATAAGTTCCTGTCATTGCAGCCGTATCAAAATACTTAACCATTTCATGCTTTTTCGTAAATCTGTATGGCTGTTACAGAATTTATTTTCGAACATATCTGGATTTAGTCTTTGCAAGTTTTATTGTTTTCCATTTGTTAGTGAACGCACTATATACGAGCACTATATACTACACACTATATCGTATATAGAAATTTCAATAACTAACCCATGTGCATCGAAAGGGACTGAATCTGATGTAATGTCATATTATGAATTTAAGAATGGCGATATTTTTGGTTCAAGCGATTTTTTTTGATCATTTTGATTGGCCGGTAATTTTGGTTGTAGAATGGCGATATTTTTGGTTCTAACGATTTTTTTTTTGTTCATTTTGATTGGCCGGTAATTTTGGTTGAAGATGATATTGATACAAACGTTAACTTATTTTATACAAATTTGTATTCAAGATTTGATGTCTTTGTATTTATAAATGGAGGGATGGATATTCATATGTGTGGTCAACACTCGACTTTGTTTTACCGCGAATGTATACATAAGTCTCCAATGCACCGCACTTGATTTCTAAAGCGGAAAACTAAACTTACCGAACTTTCTAGAACTGTCTTGTATAATAAAACATTATCCCTACTTAAATTTCGGGAATCCAACAAGATCGTCCCTTATTGGTTGAAAATTAATCTTTAAATTTTTTATCGTTTTTTGTAAATGATCTTTTATACCTTTCACGACTCGTGGGATCATCGGGATTTAACCACGTATCATCTTGTAAGATACATGGTTTGATCTATTGACGTTCGACCTGTTCATGTCGTATTGAAATTTTAATATTTGAAATTGGTTTGTTGTAAAGTCGTGTTGCATAATTTTTCGCAATGTTGTTTACTCTGGAACTTTACAGTTTGTGTATTAGCAACATTATGCATAAGTATAAATAAAAGTTTTGGTATATAACATACGGATTCACCGATCAGATATAAATATTTGATTTGAGTTCTCGTCGTTTTTCTATCGTTATCATTATCCTTGGTGGATTGTTGTAACAACTGCCATTTTTTATCTGCCACTTTCGCCACATTATAAATTTTGCAAAATAGTTCTTGTCCGTCGGTTTGTTTGAAGGTATGTTTAATGATTCAACGCAGCTCTTGCACGAGCCGAAAATTTATCGGTGTATATATGACGTGATATGATATGATGGAGTCTTCCAGGCCAACCATAATGGCGAAAAATAGCACATTCCTATACGCATTACAATATTAAAATCCTGCATCTTACTATATTCCAAAAATATGCCGGTCTGCAGGATCTGCTTGCTTCCTCATCATAAAGGGTGTGTAAGGATAGAATGTTAGTCATAGAAATAAACTGGGCGATTACTGCAGCAAAGTTATTATCTATTGCCTAACTACAATGTTAGGTTGTTAATTTTTGGTCATTGGAAAATGGTAAAAAAACTTCTTAATTTCATTATATGTAATAATCGTCATCAGCCATACCTAGTAAGACTGTCATAAATATTTCATTTGGCATTTAGGGGATATCTCATGACTATTATATTTCTATTCTAAAATCCAACCCAACACATATACATTGCGCCAACTAAAACGGAAGAGAATTGTTTTCGACAAAATACACAGATTTGAACGCTTGTTTGTATCGTGGTGAAATAACACCTTTCAAAAAATAATTTTGCTTATAATTGAAGGATTTTTTTTGAAAAGCATATTATGTTTCCTTCAATTATTTTGCTTATAATTGAGGAAAACAAAATATGCTGCTGTTTGAGACCGTAAACGAACTTGCTCGATATTTCATACCCAAATACAAATTAGCCATTTCATAGAGAATTCATAGAGAAAACTCCTTGTCGATTTATTGAAGTTTTAGCGAGAAAAGTATCAAAAAGAGTATAAATGTTAACAAGTACATTTATGTTATCTTGCAAACTAAGCATTACGATAAAATTTTAAGTTTCTTTAAATTTTACGTCATTTTATGGAAAACAATAATTTAATTTTTCTCATAGTTATTTGAAGATTCAAGCTACATGAATCGAAAAAAGCAATTACTCGTTCGCGCTACAAAAATTGTGGCTTTAGTTGAAGCCGGTGAAAGTTATCTTGAAATTGGACGAATCTATGATATTAGTGTAACTAATGTGAACCGGACTTAGCATCGATATTTAGAAACAGGCAGTGTGGGTCAGCGTAAAGGATCTGGTCGACCGAGAAAAACTACACCAAGAGAAGATCGAGCTATCGTACGTTATGCTACAAAAAACAGAACGAGCAGTGATCAAGATATTAAAAGTAATGTACCAGTACAAAACCAGATATAAAAACAGAAGATAATAAATCGGTTGAAAGCTTATCGACTAAGATCACGTCGACCTGTTCGTCGGCAACGAAGAAATTATGCGTTGCAGTAGGGAAACTGGACTCAGAGGACTGGTGTAATATACCTTTTTCGGATGAATCGCGATTCAATTTGTATGCATCAGACGGCCGATGCAGAGTTTGGCGTTCACCAGGACAAAGATTAAACCCTAGCATTTCATGGAGGTTCGGTGATGGTTTGGGCGGGTATTTTGTGGAATTACAAGACAGATTTGGTAGTAATACCATATCTAGCTCAATCCTCGCCACATCGACACGACATCCGGACGAAATCTTAAGGCTTCATATTCTTTCCATCAAAAGGCAAATTGGGCGTGGATTTTTTTATGCATGAGAATGCTCGGCCGCACACAGCTCTAAACCATATACCCTAAATGCTACTACCCTAAATGTAATATGGGCTAGAAGAGGTAACACGCGATATTGAAAATTCCATTTTTTGAAGATTTTAGTTTTATTACGTTTGAGTAAAGTTTAGAGTAAAGTTTAATAGGAGAGAGTAAAGTTGAGTAAAGTTTAATAGGAATTTTGTTGCAAACCTTTTGAAATAATCATAGTTTTTACTGACAAAACTTATTTTCTCCGTGATCTTGAACCATCAAACTTAGCATGATATGCTTGTCTCATTTTGTGGTTACGTTTCTCGCTAAAACTTCAATAAATCAACAATAAGTCGCGGTACAGAAATTTCAACAGCATCATTTTGAAGGTTTCAAAATTCTCTATAAAATATCTAATTTGGAGTTCGTTTACAGTCTGAAACAGTAGCATATTTTTTGTTCGTTTAGATGATTTTTGTTTTAGTCAAAAAGGTCATAAAAAATAAAATAAAACAGTATCGAAAAGAAGATAAAATTTCCTTCAATTAGAAGTAAAATTATTTTTGAAAGGTGTTATTTCACCAAGGTACTAGCGTTCAAATCTGGGTATTTTTTCGAAAAAAAAATCTATTCCTTCTTTTGGCGCAATGTATTTATATAGGGTGTTTTTTTAAGAGGTTGCCGATTTTTTTTTTGAATAAAACACATATAAAATTATGAAATGACCAAAATTTTTTTTTATTTGGTAGATAATTTTTTGGCATTTAACATTTAAACACAATTTCTGGCATATGGCTACCACGACTATTTTTCACAAATGTCATTCTGGAGGTCCAATTTTCCAGCACTTTTTCAAGCATTTGAGGGCGTATGTCAGCAATGACACGTTGAATATTGGTTTCCAAAGCGTCAATCGATTGAGGTTTATCCACATAAACCAATGACTTCACGTATCCCCACAAAAAGTAATCGAGTGGCGTCAAATCGCACGAACGCGGAGGCCAATTCACCGGACCATTTCTCGAAATAATGTTGTCGTTGAAAGTTTCTTTCAATAAGTCGATTGTTTCACGTGCTGTATGGCAAGTGGCACCATCTTGTTGAAACCACATTTCATCCATATCCATATCTTCAAGATTTGACAACAAAAACTCATTTAACATGGTTCTGTATCGATTTCCATTCACGGTAACGCGTCGTCCTTCCTCATTTTTAAAGAAATATGGACCGATGATCCCACCAGCCCATAGACCGCACCAAACAGTACATTTATCAGGATGCATTGGTAATTCTTGAACGGCGTGTGGATTATCTTTGCTCCAAATGCGACAATTTTGTTTGTTGACGTATCCATTTAACCAAAAATGCGCCACACCACTGAAGAGAATTTTACGGTAAAAAAATGGATCTTCGTTCAATTGATTTAACGACCAATCACTGAATTCACGGCGCAAACGATGGTCGTGTGGCTTTAATTCTTGCACCAATTGAATTTTGTATGGCACCAAACCCAAATCTTTACGTAAAATTTTCCATAAAGTCGATGGACAAAGTCCAATTTGCTGAGCACGACGACGAATCGATAAATTGTCGTTTTCTTCGACACTGGCCTCAACGACAGCAATATTTTCTTCTGTACGAACTCTTCTCATTCTTGTCGGTGGCTTGGCATCCAAAAGAGTGAATGTAGACCGAAATTTGGTAATTACGTTCTTTATGGTGGTCTCTGACGGACGATTATGTGCACCATAAAATTCACGAAGTGCTCTATAAACATTTTTAATTGAACACTGATTTTGAAAATAAATTTCCACGATTTGAAAACGTTGTTCTGGAGTTAACCTATTCATAATGATTTGCCAAACAATACTGAGTAGAAATGCCACTTTGAGCTGTCAAAACAACTGTCATAAAATAAAACGACATCTATCGGAAAAACAAACCTCCTAAAAAACACCCTTTACTTATGTGTGTCGTGACTCGACAGAATATATTATATAATATGTTAGTATAATCTCGTAAATATTTCCTATTATCTTAAATATTCATTCATCTAATTTGGAACAGTATTGTCTCATACAAAGAAACGTTTACTCATTCTAAGTAAAATTAAAAATATAAATCAATTTTGCAAGGACAGTGTGAACAACATTCTATTACAAGAGACATTTGGTTTACAAATTTGAATTGAAAAAATCACAAAGAAAAGAAAATATGTGGTAATAGGCCAATACAATTACCACGTACTACATCCGATGGTCCAGATCCAAATGTTCTTGTCTCAATTCCTAACAACTTGATAACGTGCGACAACATGCGGTCAAATTTCCTAACTATTTTTAATTTAATTACTTTCCTACAAAAAAGTATTTCCAATAAACTATGAGAACACACCTACTTCCTCCACCGATTCATTCGCACGCAACGAATAAATAGGATTAAAACGAATAAATATAATAAAACAATTGGAAAGGAAAAGAGATAAATGTACCGAAAACACTCATATCCCTTGTTTGTGAGTAAAATGTACTCGTAAATATACAAAAGAAATTAAAACGGTACACCATTTTCCTTTAACGTCAAAATAACAATTTGACAGGTGAATGTGAAGAGCAAACTATAAAAATAAAATTGTATGCTTTTATTTTATTCATAAATTCTCATTATGTAATTAGAATTTAATAGTCTAATTATTTGTGGTTAATATGGGGCATATAGGTTATATAAATCCATATTTTGGCTTGTACCGATTCGACCATTAAAAAATTTTACCACATCACCAACTTATAAAATTGCCAACATTTTAAACAAATGGCTCACCCAAAACATCACGATGAACGAAAATTATTCCATCAAAAATAACTTAGAATTAGTCGATAAAATACGCAACGTTAATATACCAAACGGTGCAAAATTTGCGTCATTTGATGTTACAAACAAGTATATACTAATATCCCTATCACCGAAACTTACACCCAAACGAAATTATTTTTACTTTAAAATGAGGAGCGACACTGAAATACCTCCACTCCGTCTGAAATTCAAACTCTATAGAGGAGAAACACATATCTGCAACGAAATGAACAAAACCCATAGTGTTAAATTTTTTGGCGGCCAACAAACAAAAAATAACAGAAAATAGTAAAGTAATGTAAAACTTTGCTTTTCCTCGATGAATGGCATCACTTACGGTAAAAAATAGAAGTTTTTTAAGATTCACACTTGTACAAATTAATGTTCCGTGGTGTATAAAATTAAATGTACTCGTAAATTATTCCAACATTGAGACAAAAACCAACATTTAGAGAAAATACACTGGAAAACGTCAAATTAGGTACTGCAAAAAGTTTAAAAAGTTCGAAAAAACGGAAAATGGTTGTAACAGTTCTGAAGTAAAAACAGGTTAGAATAAGCGAAAGGTTATAACCTAAAAATCATGACTCTATCTCTTCGGTCTAACTTAGAAAATACGATTGTGGAATGGCCGCCTTACTATTCAGTACTTATGCGGAACAAGTAGAAAACATTCAAAACAGTTTAGATATTCATTTTTAAATTTACCTTTTGAAAATTGGCACACGACTTACATACTTGGACATACTTCCAACTTACTTAATTTACCAAGTTATGACGTAATATGTTCTGTTTTAAAGCTAGAACCTCATCAGTTAGTCGAAAATTTGCGACAGCTATGTTTACCGCAGGTATTATAAATTCAAGAATTGACAGCCCATTTAAACTTCTGCGTCTGAATATTTATGCTGACTGATTTTCGTAGTTCTAGCAGTTCGGCTCAAAAGTCTATTAATATTATAATTGTAATTTGTAATTTATGTTCTAATTTTATGATTGTAGTTTAACTTTGGGGTGATTAGGACTTGCTTTTAGGCAAAAATGAAAAATAATTCTATTAATTACATGATCGTTTAATGTAATCAATAAATATAGATTTAGGGTCTTGATTGGAGTAGGAGGGTCGTTTTTGATTTCCTTAAATTAATACGTTTACTATTTTAATGTAAATTTAAACTGTTATTTTAATTTATTCTGAATAACACTTGTTGTATCGAACTTTTTGTAATCAATCATTAGGAAGTTTTTATCCTGTAGATTGTATTGCAAATAAATAAATAGTAAATATTAATACATATTATTATAATAAATAACAAAAAGATCCTAAGATCCATAATAAATAACAAAAAGATCGGGTATTAATATAAATCGTTTAGTACAATAAAATTTAAGGTATGTCGTGTTCAGCGCTATTAGTGTTAAAACATAACCTTAGATTTTACTTCTTATCCGACAGAACAAAACTACGAAAAGTAAATCTTGAATTAAATGAAACCCTAAATTTGTTTTAACTTTTCTAATTGATTTGAATACAAATTGAATCAGACTTAAACTATAAATTAAAACAGTCGATCAATCTATTAACAATGCCGTTAGAGTTATTTGTAAGATTAGAAATTTTAACGTTAAAACGCTTACAAAATGAAGAAGTTTTGTAAAAAAAAAAAATTAAATTTCTAGTTTCTTACTAAATTCATACTAAATATTTCTAAATCTAACTGAAATAAAATGTTTTAAAATAATTTCCTCACTCAGCCGTAAAAACATACAAGGTAAATTTTTTAATAAATGCCAGGCATTTATCTAGGAAACGGTGCAACATAGAAGAAAATTACTTATAATAAAAATGTTCAGGAGGACGTTTATTGGTGATCTTGAATGACCTTGAAACTCATTAGCATTAGAGATACTAACGAACGATAGTTTATATTGGAATCTATACTTTCGAGTTCACGTTTTCTTTAAGCAGGTAAAAATAAATAAACAACACAGAACCACTGTTTCGTATTTATAGGAGATAAATATAAACAAAATCAAACCTTCTTTGACATAATTATGCAAATTTTTAATTTAGATACTGCTAAGTCAAAGAAACCAAACAGTATTAGAAATTAGAGAAAATTGTTTACTTATATCTCTGAAACTATACTTTTCAAAAAAATTTGTATGAAGAAAAAATATTCATTTATTTATTATTAACTGCTTAATCAAAAAGTGAACTCAAAAATATAAGTTCTATTATAAAAAAAATAACTTTCGTCAATTTCTCCAATACTAATGAATATTGGAGTATGTTTCAAAGTCATTCAAGATCACCAATAAACGACCTCCTCAACACTGATCAATTATAATTATTATAAGTAATTTTCTTCTAAGTGCACCGTTTCCGAGATAAAAGCCTGGAATTTATTAAAAATCTCACCCTGTATATTCAGTACTGGAAATAAAACCGGGTTTGCAGCCAAATGTCAATGTGATTACTTAATCTGCGACGTTTCGGTTACTTTGTGACCTTCATCACGCTAAAAATTGACATTACACACATATTATACTCGTATATTTATTTCCACTTTCCACTTATTTCCACAAAGTATTGTTTGTTGGACGTAATTTGAAAGGAAATTTTATAAGCTTTCAAATTAATATAATATTATAAATTCTAACCACTGGTTTAAGAGACATACCAGTCTCTTTAACACAGGGTTTTCCGATGGGACATTATTTTTTAAACACTTATTACTTGACAAAGAAGTATTACCATTCGTGTCAGTCAGTTGCGGAACATTCTGTATATAAATTTAATAACACGTTAACGGTTCACATATAAATTGTCTAAGCATGTATCATATATCATAGGCTATAAAATTATAGAAAGTATATTATAAAGAATAATTATTATAAAGACGGTTCACTAGAAATAAGAAAAATAAACCGCCAAGTCCCAATAGAATAAGTGTTGTTTTTAAATAACTGGCAATCAAACATAATTTGAATACGTT
Organism: Nephrotoma guestfalica; assembly: GCA_963691935.1. Lineage (NCBI taxonomy): Eukaryota > Metazoa > Arthropoda > Insecta > Diptera > Tipulidae > Nephrotoma > Nephrotoma guestfalica. Next base: position 152,048,402 of record OY829914.1, on the reverse strand, counting down.
TAATTCTGTTCGGAGTTAGTCATAATAATCTTTATACATCTCGCCATTAAGTGATATTCAGCGAACCGTATCGGCACTTAAGAGTACCGGCACTCATACTAGACGTACCTTTACTATTATTTTTCTTCACTACCTTTGAAAGTGGGCCTTTTTATTCGAATTTTAAATCACAAAACGTCTATTTTTGGATGTTTTGGTAATTTAAGGCGACTTTATGTTAACTTGTGTCAAATTTGTTCGGATAAATTTGACTGAGAGAGTTGAAAGAGGGTAGAACTATGCAACCGATACATTTAGTTTTGTAAACAAACTTCTCCTTTATATTTTGTTTGTTCCCCTTTGAATTAAAATATGTTTATCTCGAGCTAAATTTTGACGCAGGGCTGCTAATTCACAAAACTAAAGTCGTAAATGCTATGTGATTATTATAATAAGGCTCAACTAACTTCAGTTTAAAGTGCGGTAAATTTATCTTGGATAATTTGGAGGCAGTTAATAATCAACGATCGATGAAATACGTTGCCGCTCGCATGGCAACACGAAATTACAATACAATTTCGAATGTTTATTTACTGTTAGCCTGCTATAAGTATTCAACATTTTATTTTTATTTTTAACTACGGATGACAATTTTCTAGAAAATAAGTACTGAATTTTAAATACAATTTTTTATGACAAATATGACGATAAGTCGTAGAAAAAATATTGTCTGCAACTCTCCGAGGAAAAGAATTTTGTACTTTTCCGTTGTTGTTGAAATACAGTGCAACTGGCATGCGCTGGTATAAAAGCCACCCTACAAATCGAGTGCTATAGTTTTATAGTATGATAAACATAATATCCATCATCATTTCAAAGATCATGAGTATTGAAAAGGCAGGTTCGTCATATTTTGTTTCTGTTTTCTTTGTAGAGTTCCTAAAATGGTATGTTATGAGAAGAATGTAGTTCATACTCTCCAACAAAAAAATTAAATAAATAAATATGAAGCAAAAATATAATGTAGGTAGGTTTATAAAAAATGGTTAAAGAAATCAAAATTGGATAAGCGATCATTAGTGATGAACAAACTATTGTTTTAGGTAATTAATAAATCACACTTCAATTAGAACGGGAAAAGTGATGATCACCCATAAAAGTAAAGGCAGCAAAACCCATCATGCTATTATTACTAGTCTATAACAAAATAAATTATATAATTTTTTACGTATAGAACCATAACTTTATTTTAAATGATCAAATCGATCGTATTTAAAAAAAAATTATAAATATTTGTGAACCTGTTTTCTTATTTTGTTCTGTTTTCTTATAATTTTCTTATTTCATCATATATTGTTAAAAAGTAGAGAAATCAAAATACAATATTTGTTTATTAAAAAAAATGTTTTGAAATTGACGAATCCAAAAAACAATAAAATTTTCTCGATCAAAATTTTTTTTATTCTTTCTGATGAAGATCAATTTCTTTCTTCATTTCAAAACGACAAAATATAAATTTCAATTTTAAATTCGTTTGTATGCTGATTTGTTTTCTTTTAACAATAACTGATCAATTTTGATTTAAAAATATAAGATCAATGTTGATCATAAACAGTTTGTTACGTTTTTAATTTTCCTTTTTTTGATGATTTCTTGTGTTTATGTAGTTTTTGTCATGTTGCCATCCATAAAAAAAATAAAGTTTAATTGGAACTGTTGATTTAATTTGATTAGAAGTTGAGATTACCTCGATTACACATGTGGATATGCGTTGAACGAAACTCAATATAATTTAAGCAAAAAAATAGGATGCAAGGACATGTTGAGCTGCTCTATTGATACACGTTTATTATATGGATAAGCCTCATTAAAATTGACGAAAAGCAGCCATTCGTATGACTAAAATGGTTTACTGAATTGGCAGATACAAATTTGTGCAAAACAATGGATTTAGCTTTATAATAATAAGAGTAAGTAAATTTTAAATTACATTATTTAGCATATCACAATGACAGACTTCAGTTACTTAATTTTAAATGTATATGTATTAAAGGCTAATTATATAGTAGATCAATTTTGTATATATGTCGCGGTAGTGTACGAATTACTGAGAATTGTGGACGCTCAAAAAATTTTACTTGGCCTATAGAAGAGAGTTTATATTCGAGAAACATTTCACTAAATTGACTTCGTATTGTCTAAAACTTAAAACTTAACTTGGTGTACTATGTACTCGATCATTTGAGGACGGAAAATTTTGCTTAGAAGTTAGGATTTTAGATTCCATCAGATTAGAAATTTAGGTTCCATATCTTATTCTAAACAGCGTAAGGTATTTTAGAGTGAACTCCTTATAATAAAAATGACTTAGAATCTCGGTTTTAAACTAACAATTTATATAACATCGATTTCTAGCAGAGTTTAGAGGTCAAACGTACACGCTAAAAATAAAATCCATAATATTCTTAATTTAATCTAGTAATACAATTGGATAATACAACAACTTTTGACTAACATAGGATATTGATTAACAATTATTTGATTTTATTAATGAATACATAATACATAAGTTGCATAATTGATTAAAATATGTGGTTTAAGCCTATTTTTAATATCTACTGATAATTTATATTATCGATGTTTTAAACAGTAAATCCCATTCATCATCAGGTTTAAAAATAGAACTACTAACAAAAATAAAACATTAGAAAAATCTAACTTATAAAATTATATAACACAATAATTAATTAAAAAAACGTTAGTATAGTAAAAATATCAAAAATAACAGTTAATTAAAATACAAATACGTACCACCAAGAAAAAATGGCGGTGTGAATGTGTTGCGGAACACCCGACTTTGTTTTACCAAGAATGTATATACATAGCTCTAGAATATACCACACTTGATTTGTAACACTGGCTTATACATTCAAAAAACATTATCCTTCATAAAACTAATAAGGTTTACAACCCTTGTTGGTTGAAGAATAAATTTTTAAATTTATTTAAATCAATTCTTTCAACATTATTGAAACATTGAAACTCATCAAAGCTGGTACTTCTTCCACTTCTGGTACACATATTTCCACTAAATTGCGTAGGGTTGTCCAATTTAATAAGAAAAGTTCAAATATGAAATTTAACGCTGTACACTTTTTAAAATATTTGCATATAACAAAAAAGCTTCTATGAAAGCTGCTACTTCCGGTGGACCGATGTCGGCTAAAAATCACTGGGATCTCCCAATTTATGGAATAAGCCTAAGTATGAAGTTTCATCCCGATAAATCGATCGGTATCTGCCGTAAAGGGGCCGAATTTTTGCTGAAACACAATTTTTGCTAAAAATCGCCATTTCCGCTTAAATTTTGAAAGACTAATCTGAACCGGTATTGTTGCTAAATTAATTTACAATCTTTTAGTGCATAGTCGTTTTTCACAAAAATAATATACATACCTTTCAAAATATTTGCAAAAAACTATAAGCTCCTATAGAATTTAACACTTCCGTTTCCACTTTCGTTGAACCGATTTCGACCAAACATCACTGAGTCCTCTAAATTTATGGTAAATGTTGTACAAAGTTCGAATGTTGGTTAGAAAACTGAATTTTGTTAAAAGTTGTAATTTCCACCTAAATTTTATTTAAGTGATCTGCTTCGATATTGTTGCAAAATTAATTTAAACTTTTCTATTTCTTGATCGTTTTTCTGCGCCTATGAAGCCTGGCACTTCCGGTGGATCGATTTTAGCCAAAAACATTGAAATCTCACAGTTTATGAAAAAAAACTTGGGTATGAATATTCATATGGATCAGTCAATCTGTCTGGGCTATAAAGAGCTAGAGCCAATTAGTCTGCACGATACCACACACGCACGCACTCACACACATAAATTTGTTTTGAATTCAACTTTTTTGACTTCAGATATAGCGGAAGGCAAATCCGCAAAAATTTCAAGGTTAAAATTTTCATGATAACTATTCTTTTTTTTATTGCGTACAAGAAATATATATATATATATATATATATATATGTATTTATATACGAGTGCGGATTGAAAATAAAGCTACCTAAGTAGGAAAACAAGATTTTTTTTTGCCAAAAACCATTTATTTCTCAACATAGTCTCCATTTAGTTCGACACACTTAGTAAGACGATATTCCAACATTATTATACCATCTGAATAATACGATTTCGGGAACCCCTCAAAATACGCGTTAGTTTCGATAATCACTTCTTCGTCTGAGATGAATCTTTGTCTTGCGAGCCATTTTTTCAAGTTTGGAAACAGGAAAAGTCACTAGGAGCTAAATCTGGACTATAAGGTGGATGATCAACCAATTCGAAGTGTATTTCACGTAATTTTAGCATTTGTTCGAATTTTAGCATTTGTTTAGTTTTTGTTCGACACTGAGCAAACGCGGCACCCATCTTGCCGATAGCTTTTTCATATGCAAATGTTCATGCAAAATGTTGAACACACGTTCATATGATATGTTTACCATTTCAACAATCTCACGCAACTTGACTCGGCGATCATTCATAACGATATCGAGGATTTTCTTGATATTTTCTTCAGTAACCACCTCTTTTGGCCTTCTTGTTGATGGTATTGTTGCAGTGCTTCTTCGGCCGCCTTTAAATTCAGCAATCCAATATTTTACCACGTAATCTGACGGAGCAGACTCACCGTAATGTTTATCGAGCTTTTCTTTTGTCTCTTTCGCCGTGTTCCCTTTCAAATAATAGTGTTTAATCACTGCACGAAATTTGTTTTTTTCCATTTTTCAAGAAACACAAAAGTTGTTTACTTCAAACGACTACAACAAATAAACTAATCGATGAATTTGGGTGAAATTTTAACAGCTGACGTTTGACAGATCGCAATTTCTAAAAAAACAAAAAAATGTTGTGTTTGTGCTGCCATCTAGCGCTAGGTAGTTTCATTTTCAATCCGCCCTCGTACGTAGGATTCTCAACCCAAAAGGATTCGAGTTAAATTTATCGGTCACGCGTTGGTTCGATCACCCATTTTTTAAAAAAATCTGTGTAAATCTCAGGTAATTCACGTAAATATGTTATTTAACATAAATATGCTACAGTTCTTGCTCTATATAGAACAGTAAGCCGCTATACGATTTCTTGAGTAGGAGCTGATATCAGATCCATAGGATTGGTGTTTTTAGACAAGGTTTCAAGCTCAGCGGTGTTTTTAGACAAGGTTTGGCACAAGAGAGCTAATCGTAAGTTAGCTCTCTTATCAATACAATTTACTAGAATAATAGGATTATTATACCTGCAACGTAGATTCTGCAGAATAATTTTGGGCGACACTATATACTGAACTGAATGAAATCAACGCAGAAGTATCGCGGGACAGTGTATTAGAGGGACAGTTGCATACCTACTGTATTCCAATGGTCTTCCTGCATTGCTTCCTGGAAATAATACTGTTATAGCGACTTTTGCCCATGATACGGTCATCTTAGCCGTTGCAAAAATTATAAACGAATCTAAATCGGTTCACATCAACTTTACGAACAAGGAGCTGAATTACATTCAGGTTATCATAAATCGAGTAATAATACGCATGTAATCACAGCCAGGTATCCCTAGATGCTAAGCATCGATGGAAAGAACACGTTTAAAAGGAACACAACGAATTACAGCTAAAATACAGAAAAATGAATTCGGTGTGGAAAATGTATTTCAGTTGGTAAGAAAAAAATTCACTTTGTTAACTTATAACCAGCTCTTAATATACAACCAGTTACTTTATAAGCAAATATTGATACCAATCTGGACTTACGATATTCAGCTTTGGCTTCGCTCCAAACAGAGTAATATAGTTGTCACCAAAAGTTTTTAGAACAAACTATTTAGGAATATGGTTGGTGACCCTGGTGGTATATGGTGGTACATCAAGTGGTGGTACAAGTCCCGAAAATGCATGAAAGCATAGAGAAAAACTTCAAACATACGTCAACATTGAGACATCCCAGGTCACAAATGTCTCAAATATGATACGCAGACTCAAAATAACTAAACCGTTTGAGCTATTGTAGTCCCTGTCAATAGTTTAGTACAGAGTTTATTTATTTCAACTTATCCGAAACTATGGAATGCTGATGGTAAAAGTTATAGATAATGACACACTAGTAAATTAAGTTAGAAACAAGTGTCTAGATTGTAATATACTATATGTTATGTATTGAATATAAATAAATGAAAACAGCAATCTAAATTAGTCTACTAATTGCTGAAATTTGGTAATCTCATACGTCGTACAAAACTATTGTCTGTGGCTATCATTCAGGAAATCCAATATTTAAACAAAATCGCTTTTTTTGTTAATATAATTCACTAAGGCGCAATTGATGTTTACTTCATAGAAAAGCGATTTTTTCATTTTAAAGATTTTATTACATATTTACTAGGTAAAAGTGTACAAAGTGTAAATACTATAAACGATCAAAATAACTGTTTCTGAATGCTCCTAAATTAAGTTTTAAAAAAAGGTTGACTATAATTTAGAGTTATTAGATTTCGATCTTGCAACTTTACATTGGATGGAGTTGACAACTGGCGGTAAGTCTATACTTAATTCGTATTGCCTTCTGCAGAAAACTTGATCTATTGTTTATAAAAAAAACAAAATATAGCAAGGTAAAAATATTCACGCCTATAGTTGAATTGGGAGCAATATATTATTAAGGGTTGTGACGTACTAAAATGAGACGTAGGAAAATAAAAAATAATTTTGTAAAGACGCCATGTTTGTTTTCTGTCATTTCATGTTATTTGAATGTTTGTATGTTTGCCATTTATTGCTATGGAATCGCTCGAGTTCCGGCTGTAGGTATTGCTATAGGTATTGCTATGGAATCGCTGGAAGTTATTCAAGTATACTACAAAAATGGTGAAAAAATAAAAAACACGTTGCGCGCAATTCGTGAATATTTTGGCGCCATAACTTCCCAAATGAAACAACTATCCGTCGTTTGGTGCGTAAATTCGAGTCTGCGGGTTCTGTGGATGCACCAAAGCCTGGCAAAATCTGTTCGCATACCAGATAATATCGTTATTGTGAGACGAAGTGTGAGAGATAATCCGAAACAATCAACAACGCGATACCATGCAATGACAACGGACTATTTTTTGCCCCAGCATGATGGAATCGACTTGGGTGATGTTTATTTTCAACAAGACGGTGCAACTTGCCTTACTACGCGTGAGAATATCGACAAATTGCAAAGGTTCTTCGAAAATCGCTTAATTTCGCGTCTCGGAAATTTGAATTGGCCTGCGATCATATGATTTAACGCCGTTAGATTACATTTTATAGACCTAAAAAACAACTTCATTGCCAAGATAAATACGTCCCTGTTTGGAAAATGTCATAAAATATTTTGACCATCGGATTGACGTCTGTAATTTCAGCCGTGGTGAGCATTAGAGTGATATCATTTTTCTTACATTACGAACAGTATTCTCCTGGTGGATTAATGGCCGGTTGCTGCAATCAGCATCGAGTTGAGGTCGATGTATTCTGTCCTACACTAAGGACCACCGCAATATTCTCGGACGTGCGCACTGTCCGAGCTCGGACACCACTTCTGTCAGCCAATAGCAAGCTTTTCCCACGAACTTTCTTCACCAATTTCACTTCAGCAGTTCCGTTTGACGCTCTTTCACGACCCCTATTTCTTCACAAAATTCGCTCGGTTTCGGCTACACAACACTGACTTTGAAAATAAGTTATCAATATTTCGAAACGCTTCTCAAGCGAAAACATGACCGTTTCGTGACGCAGAATATCAGACTAACGAGCTGTCAACAATTTCAAGCTAATTTTTCAAAAAAGTGTTGCCGTAGCAAAATAAAACAAACCAATAAAAACAAACCAATAGATGGCCCATTCTGTAGAACATCTTTTTACGTCGATGATACACTCTGTAATATATCTCTGGCATTTATATCTTATATACTCGTATATCTCTGGTATTTAATTTGCACTCTGATATTATTTGACATTTCGATGCATATTTTCAAGAATATGATATACTTACCCAGGGTCGCCATTATGTTTGGCTCAACGTCTTTTATCATAAATATCATATCATTCAACTGACTTTATATCACTAAATTTTCATTAATTTTGAATTAGGCATGTACTCGTGTGTTTCAAAATATTTATTATTATATATAATAATATATAATAATTCATTATTTCAAGTTATAATTTAGCCTAAGTGGTTTTGGTGTTAATAATTCAATGTTACGGTTAACCCGGTGCTTAGTTCTATTTTAACTCAGCATATAAACCCTCGTTCGAACATTTAGCATTATTGTCTACAGTATTTTATAACCTTTGTGAATTGTGATTCTCTAATAGGTATACGTATAATAAGTCAAACAATAAACTAATACAGTATTACTTCATTTTTGGTGGTGTATATACGGTGAAATGGTTTTCATTTCATTCCATTATTGTTATCATCAACATCAAACATATATGAGTATGTATTTCTTACGATACGCACAAGACGAGTGCGAGAGAAGTCAAATAAGACAACAATTTTCATCATGAAAATTGAAAGCAAAGTGATAAAGTAAATAAGGAAGATAAGGGATTTATTTATTCATTTTTATTGTTTTATTTTGCCATATAAAACGAAACCTTAACTGTAGATGAGGGATGGCTGAACAAAAAGTATTACATGCTTGCATACTATGTATATAATTCACCAGGTTATTGTGTCATTTTATTCTATACATCCGTCGTTACAGAAAGGAAGATGGATATAAAAAATAAAAATAGATCGTTCAATTTTTTCGTCTAATTCTTTATCATCATTTCATATAATCCCATTATTGTAATTATAATGAAATTTTGATTAGTTTTGATTAGAAGTGCAATAACCTGTATTTTGTCTTAATATTTTATAAATGTGTAACCCCCACGATGGCAATAAATATGTACAGTATACCAAGAAAACCGTATACAAAACATACGTAAATACTGTACTAAGCCTCTAAGAAAATTGAGATTTATGTCTTTGTATATTTTTTGTGTGCTTTGGTTTATGTTTAATCTAAAATTAATTTTTATTTATCATTCAAAATTTTGTTATATTTGCACGTATTCCCGTCTCGTATAACAAGATATAGATTTTGCGAAGGTGGATTTAGTCCGTTATTTAATCGATTTGTTTGATACAATTTGAGTCCGACGTTACTTTCTTTAATTACTTATAACGTCGTTCATGTACTGTTGTATGTTTTATATGAAATCGATACATCGCGCCATCTCAACTTAGAAGAGCACTAAGCACTAAGCACTAAGAATTCATTTTTAATGGCAACTTTTATTCAATTAACCCAGTCGCGGTTTAGTTTGTCACACTAGTTGACTTGAAACCAGTTGACGTTCTGGATTATACATGTAGGTAAATTAAAAATTTACCACATTACATATCGAAAACTTGATAAAAAATTGTATGTGAATTAAATATTTCAAAAATTATTATTAACAGAAGGTAAATTTTTGGAAAAATTATGGAATTTGAACGCCGTGACGATAACTGAATTGATGTTGCGGCAATCGCTTTTTTCCGAATCAAACGATTCACATTTATAATTTTTTTTTACTTTTGTTTTCTATTGTAATGGGTTTAATGGGTTTTTTCAATAATCTCATCCGTTCGAAACTGATTGTTGGGATTCTTACAAATTTTCCATCTATGAGTCAAATATTCAAAAAAGATTCACATTTGTTGCAAATTTGAATTTTATTACAATATTTGCCTCATGTTAAATCTGCTCATAAGTTTAGTTATTAGAAGTTTTTGCAGATTTATCATTCGCTCGTGTCTATCCGCCTGTGTCCTCTCGACCGCCTTTAGACGGATTGACTGTTAAGGATCATACATCATACATAAGCTTTTTCTTAACTAGCGAGGTCCCAACACAATTTGGGGCTTTCTCGTCTTTTGTAAAAAATTTCTAAAAGTCTAGCACTTCCCGTAAAATCGATTAAAGACAAAATAATTCTAAATTAAATTTGCAACAAAATAGCTCCAGATTATTTTTCCAAAATTGATGCGGAAGGGACGATTTTTGACGACTAATAACTGCTTTTCTCACATGAACTGTTTTCCAGAAATTAAGAGATCTTAATGAACTTTGGTGGAACTCGGTTTACTGTAAGTGAAAACGGGCAAGGGCTATTTTGTGTTTGTAAATATTTTAAAAAGTTAAGCATAAATTAATGGACACGCAAAAATTAGTTTTGAACAAAATGATCTAAATTAAATTTGCAGTAAAGTGAACTAACTTAACTTAACTAAAATTTGTACGGGATTGGCGATTTTAGTGAAAATCCGACAACAACAGGTTTAGTTTAAGGAGTTGTAAAACATATACGTGCAGATACAACACCTGACGCAATCATCAAGGCCATCAAGTGTACATTTTTTAAACTAATTCCTCTTGCTAGGTTATAATTGTATAAATTTATAATTTTTATTTATTTATCCCATATATACTGGGTGGCTCTTATATAAGTACAATAAATTCGGGAGGTGATGAAGGACACTAATCTGAACAAAAACTTATATGACAGCACATATCTGTAACCGTTATTGAGATAATCATGGTTCTACGGTAAGATTAGTCACTTTGAATTTTAATCATAACTTAAAAACTATTATTCACAAATTTCTCAAATAAACGTTTTCTTATCGCAAATTAATTAGGCTATCAAACACAGGGCCAATAATAAGATAAATTAATAATAAAGACTACACACTAAAAACGGTGTGAAAATCCTAATCTTTTCAATATTTCTTTAAAAAATGCATTATAAATGAATGTAAATGGTGTAATTTTGAGGTATTAGTCGTTCTGATCAATTATATAAACTCGTAACAAAACCAATTATAACATCAAGCTTCAATAGTTGTATACGTAAACTGTCAGAAACTGTAAGAGAACTCGTTTTTCTTACATTTTACGTATAAAACTATTGAATCTTGATGTGATAATTTCAATTTATTGTTTCAAATGTTAACAATTATTTAAATATAATTAATAATAATAATATTAATTGTAATATAATATTATATACTTAATTTAAAAATAATTATTTCGTTAATTAATTTCAATTTGAAATTCAAAGTGTGCAATTTTACAGTAGAACGTTATTTATCTATCAGATTAATGTCCTCCATCACCTCTCGAATTTATTGTACTACTTAAGAGTCACTCTGTAGATACCTTATAAATATATCACCATGGTTATTTTATAGTTCCTACTTTTGGCGAGGGCAATATAGATTTCCAATAGTAAAATAGATTACCCTCGCAATAGAAAGAATATTTTCTCTACTTGAGTTCTCTTATATAAATATATTGTCCTCTATATGTCAGCTAACCGGAAGATGATATTGGTTAACAAAAAACCAAAACAAACGTACTCACCTTATTAATCAAGTCCGGTGATTTCGCAGTCTGTCAGTCGGCAAAATATTTACTCCCTAAGGTCATAAGCAGAGGGGGAGGAGGAGGGTGGTGGCTTACCAAATCTTACTATGAACTACTACTACTTTCACGTCAATTTTCCTAATTTCAGAAAACCAAAACAAAAAAACATATGCCAATAATTTAAATTGTTGAGACAAATTGCTTCGAAACGAAACTTCAATGAAAACTTTCCTATTTAACCAAAAAAGGTTACAAAACAATTATTTTTAAAAAAAATGAAGCCGTAAGAAAACTATCGTATGTAACTCTGGTCTAAACGTCGATTTTTTGCTCTCGTTTGTTTATCACCGTTGGCCTTCGGCCTCATAAATTCTTCTCAACAGGAGCAGCATTCTCCTATTTTACTCCCTTGATGCATAATCTACGATTATTAGCCGTTCATAGTTTTGTAGGTGTTATTGAATTCCGTCTGGTAAACGCGTTATATTATATATGCTCTGTTTTAAATGTAATTGCTTAAACATGTCGCGCACCTTGAAAGCTCTAACTTTCAACTAAAGGAAATAAACAAATGAAACTTCAGATAAAAAATGTTTTTTGTTACTAATTCATTAATTCATTATCATTTCAACTCTCAACATCACCTCTTTTACATACCGTCAACCGGAAGCTTGACAAGTTTGGATATTGATCGTTTAAAAATACAGATTTTTGTTTGTACTTCTACTACTCTGACTTTATTGTTGGTGGCTAGAACTACTGACACAATTCTACCTAAGGGCCACCTAATTGACGGAAAGTTTTCGTCAACAAGAATTACTACATCGGTCACTTGTAGGTTCGGACTATCTTCTTTCTATTTGACTCGTTTCTGTAAAGTTTGGAAATATTCGATAGAATATCGTTTCCAAAAAGATTCAACCATTTTGAATTTGAATTGGTTTAGTAAAACATTTGTAAAAAATTTTCCTTAGAGTGGCAATATTTATTAATTTATTATTTGGAAGATCGATTTCGAAAATAAATCGATCTTCCTAATAATAAGCTAATAAATATTGTTACTCTAAGAAAAATTGTTTACAAGTGTTTTACTAAAACAATTCAAATTCAATTTTATAAGTGACAAAAGTTAACAGTAAGGCTAAAAATGGATTTCAACCATTATAGCACAAATCAACCATTTTACTTATCGTTTGCCACTTCGTTAAATGATTGTCAGGAATGTTTGAAAATGAAGGTTTATATATTCCCATATTAGGACCATCTGTCAAGAAATGATTCGGAGTTAATGGTTTCAGATCATGTGGGTCGTCTGATAACGGAGTTGAAGGTTAACTATTAAGAATTCCTTCAACTGAATCGTTAAGGTTTCAAATTCTTCCAAAGTCATTACAACACCCTTGGTAATGCATTTTACATGAAATTTAAACGACTTAATAGATGCTTCCCATAATCCCCGAAATTTGGAGCTCGAGCTGGGATAACATGCCATGTTATTTGTTCTGTTCTTAAGCGCAGAATGATGCTATTTTGGATTGTTCGGTTTCGGAAATAAAATCTTGAAATAACTCTTTGAGTTTTCGACTAGCACCTACAAAATTAGAGGCATTGTCTTACCAAATATTTGCTACTTGACCACGTCGAGAAACAAACCGCTTTAAACAAGCAATAAAAGAGTATGAAGTGGGGTCACTCACCACCTCTAAATGTACCGATTTTGTGGCAAAGCACACAAATGATGCCACGTATATCTTATACTGACCACAATAGTCTACTCCGGTATTATAAAATGGTTTTGTTTGACAAGTTCTTTCATAAGGTAAATTACCCATTATTTGTTTGACTATGGTGGGCTTTGTTCGAGTGCAAATATCACAGTTTCTGACGATTTTCTTTGCCATGTTTTTTCCGTTTACTGGCCAAAATATTCGGCGTACTATTGCCAGAAACAATTGTGGTTTAGCATGACCCTGTTTTTCATGCTCATATTTGAAAATTAACTCTACAAATTTATGGTTTGACGGCAACAGCATCTGATGCTTTGAATTGTAATCAATGTTTGCATTCTTCAATCTGCCGCCCACTCTCAACACGTTACATTTGTCCAAGAATGGAGTGAGAGCTTTTAAATTACTATTGGTTGGAATAGATCTGTTTAATAACAACAGTCTGACCAATGCTGTCAATGCAGTCTCTAATTCTTGAACAGTGAGCTGAGTGCTGTTGACTGTCATTCCTTTGCATTTGTTAAAAAACCGAAAGCAATATGCTGTGATACGAATTAATTTCATGTACGAACTAAACCTATTAAAAATTGATAATTCGTCTAGTTTACCCGTATCATTCGTCTGTGCAACAGCTGTGGTAATGTTTGGTTTTAGTTCACGGTCAATGTTCTCGTCTTCTAAATTAAATGTTGTTATGTCTTTAATAATTTCTCTTGTATGGAGAATATGTGGGCCTTTCCACCATATTTGACGATTATTAAACTTTTGGGACATTACTCCTCGTGAGAATATGTCCGCGGGGTTAAGTTGTGACGCAACATGACACCAAGTATAATTGATTGTTTGTTCTTGAATTTCGTTCACTCTATTGGCAACGAAGGCTTTTAATTTATAGGGTAGAATTTCAATCCAATGCAGTGTAATTGTAGAGTCTGTCCAAAGTACCACATCATGAAATTTTAACTGTAATGATTCAATCGTTAGACAATAAATGTGCCGCACACAGTTCTAAATGGGGCAAAGTGACTGTTTTTAGAGGAGCGACACGTGATTTGCTACAAACTAAATTTACCTCCATACATTATTATCATTACCGATCGTTTTTATGTAAATGCAGGCTCCGTAAGCTTTTTCGGAGGCGTCTGCAAACCCGTGAAGTTTAATTCGCTTGATTGTTGACTCTTTCATAACTATACATCGTGGTAATTAAACATTGTTTATGATTGATAGATTGTTTCGATACGATAACTAATTTTCCTTTATATCGGTGGGCACCAAGATTTTTGCCATTATGATGATTGGTGCTAGTAAACCCAGCTATACAAAATTCCGGCATTCTGAATGTAAAAATGTCTTCTTTGAATCCAAGAGCTTTGAAGCATTGACCGTTATTGAATTCGTTAATTTTCAGTTCTTCACGGTTCTCTGAAGGGACTTCCTGTAACAGATTTTCATCAATCGCACACCATTTATGCAAATGAAAACAACCACTTTGTGTCAATTTACATAAGTCAGCCTGAAGCTTCCGTGCCTCTGATAATGTACGATGTCGTCAACGTAATTATCGTTAATTAAAACCTTTGATGCACAAGGATATCTCCAATTGTAATCAAGGGCTAGTTGTTTGATCCGCCTGGTCGCTAAGAAGGGAGCTGCTGGAGTCCGATACGCGACCGTTGCAAGTTCGAATGTTTTTAATGGATCATGAAAGTTTTCTCTCCATGAAATCCGTTGAAGACCAGTTTGGCTTGGATCGACCAGCACTTGACTGTACTTTTTCGTAATATCGAAGGTCATGGCATATCGGTATCGCCGGAAACGCAATACAATGTTGAACAAATCTGATTGAACGGTTGCTCCAACCAGCATTCCATCATTCAAACTAACACCGTTCGAGCTCTTTGCCGAAGCTTCAAAAACAACTCTTAGCTTAGTGGATGAGCTGTTTGGGCGAAGAATTGTGTGGTGCAGAATGTAATAGATTATTGAATCAGTTTACTCGTTTTCGTTAATCTCCTTCATGTGACCTAAATAAAGGTAATCCCGCATGAACGAAATATACTGTTCCTTTAGTTAAGGGTTGGAATTTAATTTATTTTCCAAGTACGAAAACCATTTAGCAGTCATCTGTTTGAGTCACCTAATGTCACGTTTTCATGCAAAGGCAGAAACACATTGTATCTTCCGTTAGAATTCCTATAATGTGTATCCTGGAAGTTCTTCTCACATTTCTCTTCGTCGGCTGACAAGAATTTCCTGGGTGGGAGATTTTCTACCTCCCAAAACTTTGTCAGTAATGTAGAAATGGATTCTTTTTCTTGTTAAATAAATGAGGTGTGCAAATTGACGTTATGGTTCAAATGACGTTCTTCCTTACCAAAAATTATCCATCCAAACAAACTTTTTTGCAGAACTGGCAAATTTTGCCTTAGATAAATTTTATTTGACATTAAAATGTTTGGAAACAGTTCTGCGCCTAATAGCATGTCAATTGGACGTGCTTCGTTAAAATTGGGGTCAGCCAACTTTACGTGAGATGGTATAGACCAGCGATTAATGTTGATGTTGGTTTATGGTAAATTGTTTGAAATTGTATTGATTATAAACAAATCAACATAAAACAATGAATCTGTATTCCGTGATTTTATTTGACTCGAAATCATTTCATCAACTTTAGTAGAAGTTGAACAGATTCCAGTGACGTCAATTGATTAAATGCTACTGATTTCAACATGGAGCGTTTGCGCCATGGAACTCGTTATAAAATTGGTCTGGCTACCAGAATCCAACAATGCTCGACATTCTATGTAACTTCGATTTGCACGTTTTAGTAGTACAATTGCCGTTGGCAATATTATTATTCCCCTAACTAGATTCTTTTACTAGCAATGGTTCGTTTTGTATCATCCGTTGGCCTAGCTTGGATGTTGTCGTCCTGATTCTTAAGATTGCGATTTGTATTTTCCCAGGAAGAATACTTTTGGTCAAGATGTAACAATGTATGACGTCTTTTTTTGTATAGCTTGCACCCTAAAGATCGGCAGTCGGATACTGTATGATGTGGGTTAAGACAATTGATACAAGCTTTCATATCCTTAATTTTATTGAATCGCTCTATTTTGTTTATGCTTAGAATAGAAGGGCAATTGAAAAATGCATGCCGAATACCACGACATAAAATGCAATTTGGTTTTTGATTATTTATATTTGAATTGGGAATCGTGAATGTATGACTTTTGGAGGTATTGCACTGACTCGCGTTTGTTATAGAATCCAAAACTCTACACTTTTTCTCAAAAAACCGCCGAAATATTTTCCAGGTAGGTAATGCTTTAGAAGAGTTTTGTTTATCCCAGTCCCTAATCGATACTTTATCTAATTTTCGTATAAGAAGTCGCATGACGACAATTTCCTAACATTCATCGAAGTTTATGTCACATACTTACGAATCAGGTATTCGTTGTTCGCAACTTTTACTGGGCCAAAGATTGAACGAATGACCTTTCTTTCGAAGGTAGATAACAATCTACAACCGTTAGAGGTCAAGGTTCAGCTCTCGCTTCCGAAAGCCAGTGTTGATGACGTCTGTCCCTAAAGTAGCTGACACGAATGGCACCGTTAGATTCCTTGATCAAAACGAAGGTGAGGTTACTTTTATCACTTCGTTAAAGCCATCTAATTATAGACGTTTAAAAAGAAGCCTTCCAACACAGCACCTTGTCTTAAAGAAACGTCAATACCTTGAGAAATAACCATTTTTATTTTCAAGTACTAATTTCATTGAAAAGCTGATAATATTCTCTTTTAATCAAGGTATAATAGTTATGACTATTTAGTTAAAAATTATTTCAAATTTAAACAAAACTTTTAGAATTCTATTTTTTAAGAAAAAATTTTCCATTTAACTCTTAACAATTGCTCTACGTTAGTAAATATTTTTTCAAGAAAACATAGTTCAGAATCTTAGTTTTCAGAAAAGGTAACTATTGTTGTGTGTGAGATATCCTGCTTTGCTTGGTGGCACATACTCGGGAGGGCTAATTTTCGATGACTTTGTCGGATAAATCTGACTGAATTTGATGGATGGGGTTCGTTATGTTGACTTTGAGGGTATCAATTGTTTACGGTTTATTTGTATAGGCGACTCGGCAGGACGGTTGTCGCGAGGATTAAAATCACGTAATGCATAATTTAAATAAATTGATATTTATTTTTAGATTTGTGAATTTGATTTGAATCAGACCTTCAAATTTTACCTATTTATGCCAGATTACCGAAGTCATTACACAACGATATGGAAGACGTTACACCACCTATTCGTTCCTTCTTTGGTGTCGCAGAACTGAAGATATATTTTATCGAGGAATCAGGGTAAACAGTGAAATCGCATGTTTCATCGAGAAACCGGTTAGATAAAGGCATTGGTTTGCTGAAAAAAAAACACTTTAATGTATTGGGAGGACAAATTAATTCGGTTTGTTTTTTTAATTTTAAAAATGCATTTATTTTAAAATAAAATGAAAGCACAGGTTCATTAAAATATTGTCCATCGCTGCTTGCGGCTTTTACCCACCTCAAGTTTGAAGCCACTTTTCGATTTCTTCGAAAACAGTGAACCGGTGACCTGCCAAATCGTGTTGCATCCTTCGGAACAACCTGTAATCAGAAGGAGCAATGTCCGAAGAATACGGCGGGTGTGGTAAAATATCCCACTTGAGCGTTTCTAAATATTTTTTTACGACTTTCGCAACGTGAGGCCCAGCGTTATCATGCAGAAGAATAACTTCATCATGCCTTTCCTCATATTCCGGTCGTTTTTCTCGTAATGCACAGCTCAAACGAACTAATTGTGTTGTTGCATACCGCTCGCCCGTAATGGAATCACCAGGTTGTAGCAGCTCGTAGTACACAACGTCCTTTACGCCCACTAGATACACAGTATAACCTTCGAACCAAGAATGTTCGACTTTGGTGTTGATGTTGAGGTCGTTTGCAACGATTGGCCGGGCAAAGCGTAGTATTTTATCCTCTTGGGGTTATCGCAGAAGATCCGCTTCTCGTCACCATTCGCCGCCACGACGTTGTAAAAAACCTTTTCTTGTTAACCTTTGAAGCAGCTGCTCGCAAGAAAGAAATCGCCTTTCCACGTCTCTTGGTTTCAATTCTGAAGCGACCCAATTGCCTTACTTTTGAATCATGCCCATAGATTTCAATCGTACGGAAACTGTGTGTTGGGTCACCTTTAAATTACCGGCAGGCTTCTCTTGCGCTTGAGTCGGTTCTTCATCGAGCAATGCCTTTAATTCATCGTCTACGAATTTTTATGGGTGTCTCAAGCGAGGCTTATCTTCAACACTGAAATCATCATGTTTGAAGCGTTGAAACCATTTTCTACATGATTTATCCGTTGGAGCATTGTCACCGTAAACAACCTGTCTGAAACAACGGAAATCAGCTGGCAATTAATTTGTATTCCCAATATTTTTTAAGTGAATCAGTGCTTCGTTCATTTGGAAAATGTTTCGATTGTCGAAGGCGGACAACGAAACGATATTGTAGCCTTATGTATAGTCACTGAAAATTTGTATTTATCCACACAGAGGTTCAGACGCGGTCTTCTATGGCTGACTAGACTCAGGGTAAGGGGTGGGTTTTGTTAGAGCTTGTGAAAATCTCACTAGACCGCAATTTAACTGTGGTAAAAAAAACTAAAGAGTAAACTATATTTTACCTATAAAAATACCATTCACAATTTCGTTATATCTCCAAATTTTAAGATTTTAGATTTCATGTTAAAAAAAATTATAATAATCAAAAAGACAAGAAAAAAATTAAGTTTTATCAACAGACTTATTTAAAATGATCAATTTAATTAATTACCGATAATTAAGAGAATATAACATCCAAATTAGCTATCTATATTATTTTAGAATATAAGCAAAACATAATTTTAACTTGTTATATTAATAATATAATATTTAATTCCTTATCAGTGGCACTTTTCTGGTAATTCCCCGGGAATGGGGAATTGGGGAAAGAATTTATATATAATTTTTATTTAAACATTATTTTCTTAGCATACTAAGGTAAAAAGTTAGCATTAATTTTTTTGAAAACAAAATTAAATGGGGAATAATTTTCCCTGCCAATTTAGATATGAAAAAATTATTTCCATTTTATAAACTTTAAGCGGGGAAGAACATATTTGAACAGATATTACTTATAAATTCTTTCCCCAGTTTCTTATTCCCGGGGAATTACCAGAAGAGTGCTACAGGAGAAACAAACTAAAAACTAACTAACTAAACTAATTTAGTTATTATAAATTAAATTTACTTAATATTAAAATAGACTACAGCTAAATAGCCTTAACGGTGGGCGCCATAGTAGATTCCAAAACGAAATTATAGACTATTCTGTAAAGGTGTCTTTTTACTCGAAGATAAGAAGAAAATGGATGATAAAATTTAGACATTTGCAGCATTATTATTATTATTTTTTTATGAAAAAAGAAAGTATTAATTGTCCAGATCCACCGATCGTAATCGATGACGCAAATTTGCTTTGCATCTAGCCTCTTGTTGGGTTTGAACCCAGTACCTCCCGGTCCAAGTGCCAAAGCTTTAACCACTGGACCACTTGTCCGGCTGTTATTAAATTAGTTCGTGAATTTTTCATGTTTTTATTTCTTTAATTTTAATTAATTTTCACTGAGTATTTAAAATTATAAGCTTATACCATGCCACTTGAACTGTTTATAGTTTAACACTCGAATGCTCTAAAACGTGATACTCGTACAACGGAAAAAAAACATAATTAATTGAATTTTTGTATTAAAATCTATGATTTTAATTAATTTTCACTAATTTGACTATGTTTTATCAGCCTGAACATTTCAGATTTTCAATTTTTATTCAAGACATGATATTATTTAGTGTTGTATTCAAGACATTATATTATTATTATTCCGTGAAGAAAATCTTCATAATTGTTCAATCTTATCGACTTTCCCTTCACATATATCACTTATTACATCTTTTTATCTTGTAAATTTTATTTTAAAGACACATTTAATTCTTGTTAATTATTTATATAAGATGTTTTTAAATCCAAAATCCGTTCACCACTGATTTGTCATTTTGCCAGCTTTTTATTTTAAAATTTCGACACCCACTCTAACACTAACAATCTCTCCGCTCCAGCATTTTGATCTTAATTTCTATTTACTCCCCTCATTTAACCCGTTATTACATGTTTTTAAATATATTATTTTTCTTTCTGCTTTTGTAATAATTATTAAATCACCTATGCATATCATAATACAATCAATTACAATGTATTAGCTACAGCTGGTTATTATTTTTAAGTTGTATGTACTTTCGTTTACATAACAAACCGTACGATCGAATTTGTTGTTAGGGCTACACACCTTATTAATTTACAATATCCAAAAAGTGGCAATGGTCAATTCGAAAAACAAAATATGATGCGAATTAAAGGATACATAACAATACGAGAAATATAGGAAGTGATGACATTTTTGTTTTATTGAATTTTGGTATGTCAGTCTTTAAGTGGAACAATACTAAAATCATCAAGTTCTATAATTGTCTTATATCTCTTTAGATAATGGTAAACAAGCACCGTATTCGCGATTTATATTTGTAATAATCCATACATTCACGAAAATCATTTTGCAAAATAAATTTAGTTTAAATTGTAAATTATGTAATATTTACCTATTTTACAGGGATTCGCAAAAATCTTAATGTCTTCGAATTATTGGGTTCGAAGCTACAATTTCTGAATGCTCAGTATACCTCGATGCTTGACTATTAAAAAAACTAAAATGTTGGTTCACTCATTTGTTGTGGTTCTTGTTTTCAATTAATCTATCAAGGTTTAACTTTTTTAAAAATAGAAAATCTCCATAAAATTTAATATTAATAACAAATATATTTATTTTTATTGTATCCTGTGTAATATTATATTCTTTCCTTTACACACTCGTGTAAATAATGCCATTTTCCTGGAATCTTCTCATCATTTTTGTTATCCTTAATTTCATTCAACTTTAATATAGAAATCAACTTCTCTTCATTTTCTCTTAATTCTGTTTACAAGTTTTCCCATTTTTGTTCACTTCAAAAAAATAAAAAAAATGATGAAAATATGCTTATGTTATAAAGGCAGAGGAAGGATATTGATATTACAAAAAAAAATTTTAGATGATTGCCATTTAAATAGGCAAAATTATGTAATTTTACTGCTTTATGAATATAACACGACAAAAAATTCACTCGAGTCATTGTTGTCTGAATGATTAAATTGGAAAATATTTATAATGGATATGATGGGGGAAACAAGGGTGACTGTTCATTTGAGTTTACAATATTTTATATTTCGTGTGTTTGTCATTGTTTAATTGAGATTTAAAGATGATAAGGATGACTTCATATCAGATTTGTTATTGTTCCTTAACTTTTTGTATTGTGTCTAACCGTATTATGTTTTGTGTCAGAAGAAATTGATTTTTTTTACATTTTGAGTGATAGCTTGTTTAAGATTATTTAAATATATAAAGGGGATGAAATTATTAGTTCAAGTTGTTTGATTATTGTGTAATTAATATGGTTAATTCGTACAGCAAGAGGGAATTTTAATAGAATAATTAATTAATTACTTTTTTAATTGTTATTAGAAATTCAACAATTTAATGGTTTACCTCTATAGTAAAAACCCGACAGTAGGATTAAGAAACAGTGAAACACTTTGTGGATGCAAAACAGACCCTTTTCGCTGCCGACTTATCGATTCTTAGTTTTAAAAAATCTGATTTAACTTTATATTGACCCTAATTGGTAATGTACAAGCTTTTATAATTAGTTATAAATATTGTTGCAAACAACATTTAAATGTGCTGTGGAGAAACATCAACTGCATGAATAACTGTAATATTGCGAACAGAAATTGTAGCTAACCGTTAAATATATATCAAAATATAAACAATCATGAACTATGCATAGTGATAAGCAGCGGTATGTACCAGCCGCCAATATTGTTATTGCTACCTGTTTTAGCTAATTAATTTGACTAAACTTTTAAAAAAGCTGATAGAAATCAATCTCTCAGCTCAAATTACAAGGAAGTAAAGTTATGACAAATCTATCCAGGTTGAAGAATACATGCCGCAAAGGATACTATCCTGTGGGACGAAGAAAAACCCGAATAATGAGATCCTACTATATCATCGAGCGCAGATTAACTTACAATCACTCATTAACCGCTGTTAATCGAAGCTACACAAAATTTAAATTTTTAAATGTTAATATTAAATCAATCCTCTTTGGAATAACTTGTATATTTTGTACATTTTGTTGTTTTCCGTCATACTATACCGGGTGTTTCTTTTAAACTGAGACGATCAAATATCTCGAAAAATAGCCACTCTACGGAAAAAATGGCCATAATCAAAACTTAATCATACCGCGGGGGAAATACATTAGTGCAAAAAATAGTCCCCCACCCCCGCGCTTTGTAGGTGGGGCGGGGGTAACTTTTAAGCTAAGATAGGAAGCCATATTTTTTATTGCAGATACGGATTCTACGACTAAAAGTACGTATGATTTGAATGAAATATTTTGTTCGGTTCATGATGGATGGCGTTATAATCGACGAAATTCAATTTTTTCAATTTCTCCTTAGAACACACGCATTCGATTCTGCAATACGTTTGAAATAAAAATCATCACATTTTCATTGGGAATACTCGAAATTCGTCATCAAAACAATTTATTTAGTTTTGTAAATCACAATTAACATTTGTGTTATTTCTTATCTTCATGTTTTTCGTAATTGCAAAATAAACGATAAAATACTTTAGAATGGAGCGTTTAACTGTGCCAGAGAAAATTGAAATGGTTCTGGTTTATAGAGAAGCTGGCAGAAATCTTGAAAATGCTGTTGCTATTTACGCTCAACGTTTTCCGGATAGGATTCGTTCACGTGCTTCATTTGGCCGTACTATCAAACAATTTATTACTGATGGAAATGTACAACCGAAAAAGAGGACCCGTATAGCAACAGTCACTGGGGAAAATAATGAAATTGCTGTATTGGCAGCAGTGGCTCATAATCCTCATGTTAGTAGACGAGAAATAGTTCGCAATTCCGGATTGTCCCTCACCACTGTTTGGAGAATTTTAAAACGGCACAAGTATCATCCATATCATGTGTCTTTACACCAAGATCTTCATGGCGCTGATTTCCAAAATCGGGTAACTTTTTATCAATGGAGACGTGTACAAATACAACAAAACCCCAATTTTTTTCGTTGCGTAATGTTCTCTGACGAATCGCCTTTTACAAACCATGGAACGGTTAATCGACACAACATGCATTATTGGAGTGTTACAAATCCGCACTGGCTTCGTCAAGTTGAACATCAGCGTCCTTGCACTGTCAACGTGTGGTGTGGAATAATTGGCAACAAACTCATAGGCCCCCACATTATTGAAGGCAACTTGAATGTTCAAATGTACCGAAACATTTTGGAAAATGAACTGCCAATATTACTTGAAAATTTGAGCTTAGAAGTGAGACGGAACATGTGGTTTCAACATGATGGTTGTCCTGCACACTATTCGGTGGTGGCACGTG
Organism: Nephrotoma guestfalica; assembly: GCA_963691935.1. Taxonomy (NCBI): domain Eukaryota; kingdom Metazoa; phylum Arthropoda; class Insecta; order Diptera; family Tipulidae; genus Nephrotoma; species Nephrotoma guestfalica. Next base: position 152,024,551 of record OY829914.1, on the reverse strand, counting down.
AAATACTTGATCGTGATTTCAATGGTCGCTGGATTGGTAGAGCTGGTCCGGTAAATTGGCCTGCCAGATCACCAGATCTTACTTCGCCAGATATCTTTTTGTGGGGCTATCTCAAAGACAAAGTTTACAAACAAGAACCAACAACACGTGAGAACATGATTGAGTGAATCAGAAATGCGTGTGCTGAAATTCAACCAGACACACTTCTCAGTTGTGGACAATCATTTGAAATGCGTATTAATAAGTGCATTGAAGTTGCAGGCCATCATTTTGAACACTTATTTTAAGCTAAAATTATTTTATTCACCTGCCATTTACACTAATAAATTGTTTTAATGACGAATTTCGAGTATTTCCAATGAAAACGTGATGTTTTTTATTTCAAACGTATTGCAGAATCGAATGCGTGTGTTCTAAGGAGAAATTGAAAAAATTGAATTTCGTCGATTACAACGCCATCTATCATGAACCGAACAAAATATTTCATTCAAATCATACGTACTTTTAGTCGTAGAATCCGTATCTGCAATAAAAAATATGGCTTCCTATCTTAGTTTAAAAGTTACCCCCGTCCCACCTACAAAGCGGGGGGGTGGGGGACTATTTTTTGCACTAATGTATTTCCCCCGCGATATGATTAAATTTTGATTATGGACATTTTTTCCGTAGAGTGGCTATTTTTCGAGATATTTGATCGTCTCAGTTTAAAAGAAACACCCGGTATACTAGTTATACAGTTTTTGTTATTTTCATATTAGTTTATTTGCATTCCCATTTTTATTTTACATCTCTAAAAAAGTTATATTTTTTTTTTGACTAAAATCTGTTTGCATCCGTTTGAAGATCTAACTGTTTTGTATGATCCTCCTGAAGAATTTAGGTTTATTTATAGTATTACGATATCGACTATTTTGAAAAGTAACCGAAATTGGTCAATTGGGCTTAATGTCAATTAAATGATTTGTCACTTGCTTTATATTTGACATCTATGTTTAGATGGTAGTACTCGGGAGCATTACGAGAGTCAGGCAGGATCGATTATTGATGATTTCGGTACACGATAGTATAAATCAAAAATAAATAGTACGAACAATTAAGTAAAAGATATTGTAGATTTATTCTTAATTCACATTAGTTAACAAATAATTATGGAAATTATTGTTGTTGTGCTTTAAGTGGATATTTTGTTGTATTCAATTATTGAATAGGCCAAATCGTAACAATAATATTTTATTTTCATTTGTTCATTATAATATATTTCTGTCCTTTGTTAATTTCAAAATATTAATTTAAGATTGTATAATTAAATTTTTAGCTTTTAGCTTTAATTTTTGGCTTCATATCTTTCTTTATACTTCATTTGAATGTATTTGTTTTTTATGTATGGAAATACCTATATAACATTTTGTCAATGCATTTCATTTGGATGTTTATGATTTTCCTCATCTTACGAAATTACCTTTAAGATCTGGGTTTTCAGGAATAAATCTTTATTATTTATTTTAGTTTAAGTTTTAATTCTTTTCACCCTATTACCCACCTATTCGATACAAATACTCAAAGAATTTATTCAATTTAACGATTCCAGTGAGTATTTTTTTAATCTTACACTCAAACATTGTCAAAAGTTTGTGCTGTGTTAAGGCGGAGTTCAAGAGACGTATCGTAGTATCTCCGATAACTCATAAATAATGTAATTTGTACACAAGCCTGCTATTTAAATACTACGCTACTGAATCGCAAAAAGGTTTAAAAACATATCTGGTATTTTTATTACAAAAATTAAACAAAATGATATAAATACCAATCAAATACAAGAAAAATGTTTAAAGAATTCTTTATAATTCCATTTTAAGAAATACATAGGGAAAATAATGATAATGATAACCGACAAAAATAATTCAATAATTTATATCTGCAAAAAAAAACGAATTGAATGAACGAAAGAGAATCGAACACCGCGCCGATCATGTGAATTATGAAAAATCGATCAACGCACATCAATACAAGTCTCATATAATTATTATACGTTATCTCAGCAAACACAATTTTCCAACCGTTATTACAGCGATATTGTTTTGTTTATTATTTTCCTTTCGAATTCCCATTAATCAATAGATCACGCACATTCAATGAACGATAATTACTTTATTTAATTTAAAAATATATATAAAAGCGATCACGATGAAAAGAAAATCACCGCCAATACAAAATACGAGATTTTCACCGATTTAATTTCTAATCAAAAATTTTCAAATGCTCATTGAAACTAATCATAACCAATTGTATTAATTTTGTACTGGTGTATACGGCTTTTGACAAAAAAAAGTGCTCAAAATCTGATTTCTTCAATATTAATATTATGTATACTAGTATACTCAGCTATTGATTGATGATTGATCGCAAAAAAGGCAAAGAAAAACAAAGAATTTATGAAAGAAATTATGAATTTAATATAAATAAAAGATGATGATGATCGTTCTTGACCAGTGAGTATATTATTATGATTTTTTTATTGTCTGATGGCAATGATTTTTTCTTGTGATTAATAAACTTGGCAATAAATATAAAACTAACTGATTTTACTCGTATTTCAAATTAAAATGAGAAAGATCGATTAGTAAATGAATTATTGTGAATTATTCAGTAGTTTAATATTATTAAAAAACTTCGATACACAGTTTAATACAGGTTGATTATTAATACGTTTGATAAATACTTAAGTTGCAGAAGAAGAAAATGTTAATCAATTATACAAGGGTTTGATACCAATATTGTTAACTTCGACACTTTTAAATTTATGATAAATATAGTATAAAACAGTTCCCAAATCCACTTTTGTAAAACACTGTTTAGAATAATCCTCTTTTTTATTGAATTTTAGCATCGATTTAAAAAAAAATATTTAAATAAATAAACACAGTTGGCTCTTTTCTATGCTGTCTGTAGTTCCACATTTTTTTAAATCCCGCCCTCCCATCTGAGCAGAATTGTTTTAAATGAGAGGAAAGCTTGTTGTGATGGGCTAATATTTTGCAACAATTAAGGCTTCGAACGTTGCTTTTAATAATTACAGAACATATCCATTTTATAACACCTTTGGTTGGTTTTTTGTATAATTTAATTTCATTTGTGTACTATTAATTTCTAATAAAGTATTATATATTTTGTTAAATAAAAACCTGTTTATTTGTAATTTTTATAAAATTTAAATACTTTCTTCAGTGAAATTTTAATTGTCTTACTAACAGATTTACAAAATGATTTTGGCGTAACTCGATGATATTAAATTTCATACTTATGTTTTTTGATGCATAAGTAAACAATTCTAGCCTTCAATTAAGTATTCTATCCTCCTCCTTTAAATTTATATATCAAATAAATTGTACCGAACAAGTGACACTTGGTGGAAATCGAGGTGTTTAATTGTGATTGGTGAGGACAATAAACTAAAACATATGAATTTTTTGTTAATATATAATATTCAGTGCAAATTAATTTTCCTTGACGATGTTTAGGATCAAAGATTTCGGAAAGATGATCATTAAATCGAATCGCCATCGGGGTTTACAGACAAAACAGTGCTTATTGCGAAGTTTTGGATTATCATCTAAAACCCCAAACCAACCTTGCACTACATTTTGACGCAAGAAATCTGACTCTGGTCAGATGACTATATCTAAGAATTGTTTCAGAAACTCCGTTAGTTGATATCCGTACCTAAAATTTACTTCACAATTAATTGCCATTTTGGCACAAGAAATCTTTACAAAACTCAAATCAACAGTGCTCTGCTAGATATATTCCGTGACTTTAGGGAACTATATCTTAAATTTAGTTGCCTTGTACTGTGCCATCTGCTTTCCATTTCTACACAAGGAATCTTCAATTACTCATTTCAAAACCTACGCCAACCGTGCTCTGTTAATTGATTCCGTCGACTAATAGGTATAGTTATAGTAGATGACTTCAGGCGGCTCTAAAATTTTCCTGGTAGAATTTATTTGCCATTTTGGCTCATTAACGGTAGATTCATTCTCTACAAAATCTATACCAATCGCAAGCTGTCATTTCACTACTATGGGCAAAAAGTAGTAAGACTTTTTAATTTAAATTTCGCGCGGAAAACCATTCGTCGAAATATTTTTTTTTCTATGTTGGTATGACTGTCAGTGACATCTGTGCCAAATGTCACATGAACATAATCATTAGTGTTTAGTATACGCTTGGCTTTCTGAAGTACAAAAAGTGCATTCGGCGATTTTTACAATGAGTGAAATAATTCAACAAAGAAGTTCCATTAAATTTTGTGTGCAGAATCAATTTTGTGGTGCCGAAACGTTCAGAATGTTGCAAAAGGCCTGCGGTGATAATTGTATGTCGCGAGCAAGTATTTTTGATTAGTAGAAATTGTTCAAAGAGGGTCGAGAACGTGTTGACGACGAACCACGTCTAGGGCGGCCATCATCATCAACTGATGATCAACACGTTAATAAAATCAAGGAATTGGTGCTCAAGAATGGACGATTAACAGTCAGAAACCTTACTGGCATCGTTAAAATATCGGAAGGATCAGTGAAAATCATTTTGAAAGGTCATTTGGGCCTAAGAAAAGTGAAAGCACGATTGGTTCCAAAATCACTCAATTTTTTGGAAAAACAGCGTCTCGTTGACGTCTGTGAAACAATGCTTTCCGACTACCAGGATGTCTGAAACGTATTATAACTGGCGATGAGTCTTGGATCTATGCTTACGACCCGGAAACAGACGATGAATCGGCCGAATATCGTGCCAAAGGTGAGCCGAAGCCGAAAAAACCACGTCAAAGCAAATCTAAAATCAAGGTGATGTTGACAATTTTCTTCGATCTATGAGGTGTGGTGCACTCCGAATTCCTTCCGACCGGCCAAACTGTCAACAAGGAATACTATTTGAGTCCGGAATTATGGGTCGACAACTCTTGGTTTTTGCACCACGATAATGCACCTTCTCATACTGCATTGGTTTTACGTGATTTTTTCGCCAAAAATTCCACCCGTACCGTTCCGCAACCACCGTATTCGCCAGATTTTAGCTCCTTCTCCTTAGGCTGGGAAGTTCTACAGCATGTGGCGTATTCTCCAGACTTGGCTCCCTCTGATTATCACTTATTCAGATCAATGTAGTCATATTTGAAAGACCAGCGATTCACGAAAGTGAAGATGTGTAAAAATAGCTCGATGACTATTTTGCTTTGAAACCACCAAGTTTCTATCGCGAATTTTACCATTGTTTTGAGAGCGACTCGTGACATGGTGCATTGTCTTGGTGAAAGAGCAATTTTTTCATGAACAAATGCCCATGCATAATATGACCAGCATGTTTCATTGATTCTTTATAATGTCAGCTAGCTCACACAACTTCAATTTACGGTCTTTAAAAACAATGTGTTTATGAGTCACAGCCTCATTTGAGCGACCAGGGCGTGGTGCACCATCGGTGGTTATATGACCACGTTTAAATTCAGCATACCAGTCAATAATAGTGGATTTTCCTGGTGTAGAGTCCGGATAACACTTATCAAACCACTGCTTTGCTTTAGTATTTTTTCCCATCAAAAAACTGTGTTTAATCAACACACGAAATTCTATTTTTCCATTATTTTGAAATAAACAAAAGTAGCGTCACTAAAACAACTGTAACTTATAAATGAATAGTCGGAATGTAATGCAATTTTGAAACATCTCTTGCGAAGGTTCGTAGAATTTAAAAATCATATGGGTTTTGAATTTGAGGCACCATCTATGTCGCAGACCGAGATCTTTTCAGGCGTTGTAATATTTTACTTTCGTTTATATAGTAAAATAAAGTTAACTAATCATGAAACTTCCCAACTTCGAGGGTTTTGCCAAAAAGTGGATAGCGTGCAGACTAAAGATCTGTATCCTCGGACGGTTTGCCTGATCGTGGTGAAACTTCATACTTAACCTTTTTCATAAATAGTGAGATTTCAATTCCAGTGATTTTTTGGTTTTTTGCAAATATTTTGAACAGTATATCACTTATGAGACAAACGATGATGCACTAAAAGATTCTAAATTAAATTTGCAATTGATAAATAAAATTTAAGCGAAAATGACAAGTTTTGACAAAAAAAACTGTTTCCAACAAAAAATCGTGCCCCATACAGTCTAGACGGATTGATTGATGGAGATGAAACTTTAAACTTAAGATTTTCCAATTGGAAGATCCCAGTGATTATTGGTCAAAATCGATCCACCGGAAGTGGCAGCTTTAATTGGAGAATTTTGCATATATTTTGAAAATCAAAGCATTTGCGGAAAAACGATTAAAACCAAAAAGATTGTAAATTAAATTTAAAACAAAATTGCTCCGGATCATTTTTTAAATGTACCGGAAATGACAACTTTTGATAAAAATCACCTTATTTCACCAGAATTCAGCGTATATACAGGCGGATTGACTATTTTAATAAATAAAATTGAGAGATCATTGCGAAATTGCGTGGAAATCTATGTATCGAAAGTGGCATCTACCATTGAGGCTTTTCATTCGGAATTTTTACAATGATGTTGAAAAGCTCAGTAGGTTAGATAGGTTTACTAAAGGAGGTACTACTACTTCGCAAATAAGAGACAAATTGTTATTTCCTGGATAAGATTTGTTTACCATTTCATTCGCTTTCGGAATTGGTTTGCAGTTGCTGCTGATTCGCTACTTTCCAAAGCTCTTGTAAAGAACTACAAAAGATAGTGACAATGCCGATGGAATTATCTTTTTAGGTGTTGAGTCACTATCTGATGGTTCAAATAAGCCACCATCTGATGGTTCTAACCGGACAAGTGGTGCAGTAATTAAAGCTTCGGCACTTGAACCGGGAGGTACCGGGTTCGAATCCCACCAGAGACTGGATGCAAAGCGAATTTTCATCATCGATTACGATCGGTGATGTTAATAAACACAACTAAGACCCTCTGTTGGAATGCAAAATTCCTCCACCTTTCATGTCAATGCACAGATTGACATGGAGCTTGCAATGCGCTGTACACTGTAATAGTGGAATGGGTGGTGTGTGCGTGAATGAATATTGGGGTGACTGACCTTCAAAGGACATTAAATCCACTGGACAATTAATACTTTCTTTCTTAAAAAAAAACCGATAGAAACCCTGGGATATAACTGTGGTTGTAGGTAATTTATGCGAAGGACCATTCGAGGCGGTTGTTGTTAAATAAATAGGTGATTTTGAAAAGGCGTATTTCATAAGGAACTGAAAATGTCCATGATTTTATCAACGTCAGTCAACAATTTTTTTAAAAAGGTAATCAATCATCGATAAACACAAACGGCTTCGTATAATTTCTCATTAATATACGAACTATTTTGAGTTTGAAAACTACTATTATTAAGTAGCTATTTTAATATACATATAAATAGATATTGTTACACAAAACACACCAAAATTTGAAGTATATGTAAATGACCTTTATGCAAAATACAGGTCATTTACATATACTTCAAATTACCACGTTTTTCTTAAGAATTCGGCGATGAATTCTGCCAAAATTTTTCTCTCAATAAATTTTTCATTTTGTTCGCTTGTTGAGTTCTGTTATGAAGACATTATAATGCACCAGCAACGACCTTCCATTTTATGTGACTTAAAGTGTAGTTTTATTACTGTAGTTGGGACTTTTTAGATTCAAGATCACTTGTGAATTCCACATACCATTTTTTATGTTTCCTTACCCCACTAAATAAATAATATCTTTGTGTGGTTTCTTCTCTGTTTACTTTCTTCTATATGCAGCAAAATATGAGGTGTTTGCTTATTTACCTTTCGCTATATCACCGAAGTCAAAAAAGTCTTTTTAAAAAGATATCTGTCTATCTGTATGTATGTGTGTGCGTGGTACCGTGCAGACTAAATGTTTGTGTTCTCTCTATATCCCGGCCGGTTTGTCCGATCAAGATAACTTCATACTTAAGCTTGTTTCTTTAATTTGGAGATTCCAGTGATTTTTGGCCGAATCGGTCTACTGGAAGTACCGCCACTGCTCCTTCCATAGGAGCTTTAGAAGTATAGCATTACCGAGAAAAATAATTATGAACTGAAAGGTTCTAAATTAAATTTGCAACAATATCATTCCAAATCATTTTTCAAAAATTTAAGCGTAAATGGTGTTTTTGATAAAAACTGTTTTTCAACAAAAAAAAAACGATTGGGGTAAAACTTGAAAGTTAAACTTTTCCACAAATTAGGAGATTTCAGTGAATTGTGGTCGAAATCGAGCCACCGGAATTAGCAGCTTCCATAAGAGTTTTTTAGGTTAAAAAATTATTTTGAAAGGTACGTACAAAAATTCGGCATCTAGACAGCCCACACGGATTGATTGATCGAAATGAAACTTGATTATTAAGCTTTCTTCATAAGCGTGGCACCTTTCGTAAGCGCTTTTTCTTTCATTGCAAAAATTTTTGAAAAATATCTTAATTATGTGAAAATCGACTACGCTCTAACAGATTCTAAATTAAATTTGCAACAATATTGGTTCAGGTGAATTTCCCAAAATTTAAGTGGAAAGGTCGATTTCTGGATAAAACCTTTTTTTGTACTGTAATCATCAAAATTGTTGAACTCGAGCTTTTTAACTAAATCTTAGTCTCTACAGCACACTAGTCAATCCTAGTCAATTCTAGTACATCGGTCCACCAGAAGTGACAGCTTTCCGTTTTTTGCATATATTTTGAAAAGTATATAACATTTTCGAAAAACAGATTAAAATAAAACGATTGTAAATTAAATATCAAACAAAATTAGTTCACATTATATTTTAAATTTTACCGAAAATGACGAGTTTTAATACAAAAATTTAATTTTACCAAAATCAGCATCTGTAGAAACCAGGTGAAATAAAACTTCAAACTTTTTCAATTTTTGCAATGAATATTAAAAAAATCAAAATATAATTTATCGCGGTCTAGAGCAGCTTTTTCAAAAAAAACGCAACAAGTATTCTACTTGTAGAGGATCCATGGATTTCCGACCGTCACATTGAGTAAATGGTAAAAAACTCTCATATACCACTTTCGTGGACGTATTTTGATTTTGGATCGATCCAAATTTGAGTCCAATAAGTCTACCTCGCCCATAAACTTGTTATATTCTTTAATAATTGGTAGACATTCCACATATATGCTTCCTGCATTTGTACTTCCAACATTTACTCTGCGGCGCGATATTTGAACGGGGGTTTCCCAAAAAGCGTTGTCACTAAGGTCACTAATCTTGTGTCTTTCCATTGCATAACAGCTATCTCGAAAACATTCACACAAGCAACGAGTTCGACAGCTACACCTCGCTGCTGGATTTTCCAGTAAGCTTCATTGGGGAGTTTGCAATTTGGAAGCCAATTTTTTCTTGATGTTCCTAGACTGTGGATTCCACGTTTTTTCAACTTTACTAGTAATGGGACTGATGTATAGTAATTATCGTAGATTACTTTGTAATTATACTTAATGGTGGAATAATTCTACTCAAGCGTATTTCAACGTTTGAAGCAGAACCAAGATTAGTTTTCATAAGCGCCGGTTTCGATCATCGTTTTCTTGGCCGGTGTGTATCTCTATGTTGTAAGCAAAGCCGGATGTTCCACACAAGACAAACAATTTAAACCCCCTTTAATTTTTTATGCGGTTTGTTCGGCATACATTGCTTCAGGTAGCATCTGAATTTAGTTGAACACATTTGTTCGTCTACCGCAGGCATTCTTGAAGAGGTTTTTTTCAAATACTTTCAATCAAACTATTAAATATTGGACGAATTTTGATACTATTCAAGTTAGCCGAAAGTTTCCAGCCGAAAGGTAATGCAGATAGTGTCTTTACTATCCCAGCCGAAAGATGATAATGCAGATATTGTTTTTGCTATCACAGCCGAAAAAATATTTTATAGCCGAAAGATATATTACCTAATAAACTTAGTCCTATTATCATTTCCAAATAACCAGAATACAGCAAAAAAAAATCTGGAAATGTAAATTACAATAAATATGCATACGTTTTGTAAACGTTTCTCTATCACCTTATGCAACCAACTAGTCCGGCCAGCGAATAATTTCTGAGTTCAATGGACTATATCTCGAATACTAAACATACAAAAATTCTCAAAAAATTATTTCAAATACGTTAAACGTTCCTCTATCACCTTATGCAACCCACTAGTCTGGCCAGCGAATAATTTCTGAGTTCAATGGACTATATCTCGAATACTAAACATACAAAAATTCTCAAAAAATTATTTCAAATACGTTAAACATTCCTCTATCACTTTATGTGACCCGCTAGTCCGAGAATTTTTATATGTTTAGTATTCGAGATATAGTCCATTGAACTCAGAAATTATTCGCTGGTCGGACTAGTGGGTTACATAAGGTGATAGAGGAACGTTTAACGTATTTGAAATAATTTTTTGATAATTTTTGTATGTTTAGTATTCGAGATATAGTCCATTGAATTCAGTATAATGACTATAGTAGGATCGATGGGAAAGTGGATATCTTAGAAAATACAGTACGTTTTAATTATTTTGTTTGATACTTTTTAAATTTATTGTAATTAACATTTCATAGGATTTGGTCCACTTTTGTAAAATTATTTATTTCCAGACCGATTTTGGCTGTATTCTGGTTATTTGGAGGTGATAGTAGAACTAGGTATATCAAGTTATATTTCTAGCGGCTATAAAATATTTTTTCGCCTGGGATAGCAAAGACACAATCTGCATTATCATCTTTAGGCTGGACACTTTCGGCTAACTTTAATAGGGTCGAATTTTGTGAATGCGGTCATAGGAAGCATCGGTTCTTGTTGCCATTGTTTCATTTGTTCCTGAATTGGTTTCATTTCCAAGGTTCGGATGCCAATAGCGTCTGATGTTTGAAATTCCGACAATTGAAGTAAACATTAAAATTCTTTTGCTGTATGTAAACAACGTGTTTATGTTTGGGTTTTCTTTTTGCAGGCGTATAAATTCGTTTCAGTATAACAATTCAGGATATTATTTCATTGTCCATAAAAAAAATTAAAATAATCTAAATGTGTTCCAAAATTCAAAATGGTTCCGGTAAATGCGTAGACCCACAAAAATGTATTTTATCGTAACCACTTCAAATTTTTTGAATATTTTTCCTTAATTGGTTTTAAATCGGTAAGAGCACCGGCAGAATCTCTTAAGATGTCTCATTTTCAAACACAACTTCCATATTTTCAATATCAAACGGCTCATTGCCGTTTATTTCAGCACATGGGGCTGTTTCATCATCAACACTTGAGGATGGTTCATCACTTTCTGTAACTCTCTGAATCTGTACTTCATAATAGTCGTCATCCTCACCTCCACCACCAAATTCATCCTTGCTATCTGACCAATTGCGGATTATCTCGTCCAACTCCTCCATTGTAACGTAACGTTGCCGAGAACTCATTTTTCTAAATAAAAATAGTTCTAAATCCATAATATTTCATATATGATAGTATATCATATATGATATGTTACACATATCATTTGTGATAAGCATTTTAAAATTTGTAAATAAACATAATAAAATCAATGAAAAATTTGTTTGAATGCGTTATGCACGTTTATTTGCATATTTTAGATACTTACATTACGCAAAATGTAACAGCTTTTCACTTCTACTCTCCACCACAAACCACCATAAAACCATTTAGAATATAAAAATGACCTATGAACCTATTTGTATAAGTTATAAAATGAAGTACAAAATAAGTATGAACCAAAATAGAAATATCATATATGATAAACTATGCAATAAAGGGTTAACGTCAGACTTCATGTACAGGTTTTCATTTGCGTAAGCAATTACTAAAAGATGATAACATTAAATACGTAATAATACAAATTGATTGATTGATTGATTGATTTTGAATGTACGACCAAGTTCTTAGGCTTGAGTTCCCGGATGACGCCGGGTCCACCGTACACCCTTTTTACACATAACAAAACCGAAGGATTGGATAGGTTAGTTAAGTGGGACAGAATCGGCCCGGTTACAGACACCTAGGTATAGCCGATAGTTAGTAACACAAAGACAACACAATTCTAATCTACTAGATGAAGGATAAAGGCTTAATAGGTTAATGGATAACGATGGTATTGGTCTTCAACAATTGCTTCTTTAAAACGGCAACCTAAGAAAAAATATTATTATTTCACATGCATCTGGAATTTTCCTGAAATTTAATTCTATTAATACTTTTCGGCTTCCTAACCAAAATTGGTTGACTCGACCCGTTACTGACACCTATGTAAAGTCGTTAGTAATAAAATGACAACACAATTCTAAACTACACAATCAGCAATTACAATGAAGCATTAATTCACAAGCATCTGTAAATTTCCTGAAATTTAATTCTAAAATTCATATTTTCCGGCTTCCTAAATAATTGAAACATTTATTAATTTAATCATTCTGCAACTCCGCAACTTACAGTAGAATTTCCTGAAACCAAAGTTATTTTGAACTATATTCAAAATAACTCTAAAATTCATTAGTATTTAACCGTTGAATTGGGCGAACACGATTCAAATATCCCTTAAAATATCCATCCATTAAAATATCCTAAATAATTTAGAATTCGCAAAAATTTCGTATGTTTACTAAAAAATTTTATAAAACTGATGAATTTTTCCCGACGCCCATCCTTTTTCACAAGGAAACAAATACTTTTATCACTACTTTTGCACTAGTTCTGGAACTTCTTCTACGTTTGCTGGGGATATATCACATACAATTAATCTCAGACATGACACATGCGACTCGTCTATGACTCGTCACCTCGTATTAGACTTGTCATAAACGATTCATCTCAGACTGGTAACAAACGTAAATTAGTAATTAGTGTGTCATCAATAGCTTTCCTGCTGGAAGGTAATATTTAAGTAAAGGCAACTAGATAAAATTTGAAAAAATTATTCTAAAATGAATGCTAAATAAGTTTATTTTATAATTTTTGTAATTAAATATAAATCGTACCAGTATCTTAAAAGAGGGGTAATATGTACTCGTATATTAAATATATTTGAATGAGATTTCCTGAGGACCGAATAATTTTAATATAATAGCTCGGCACTGTACATGTAGATTAATATTTAGGGTTGATTTGAAATTGGGAATTAATAATTATAATTCTTGTACTAAAACAGTCAAGATTGGCAACGTTGCATTTTATGACAAACATCCAGTCGTTGGTGTATTGAAGTATACAAACCTTCTCTTTCTTTTGAATAATTATATTAATTATATCAAATATTTCTAGCTTTTCAGTTACATAGATATAACGAAGTTGCCGATAAACAATTCTTTATGTTAAGATTGTTAAAATCCCAAATCCAATGCAAATAATATTTGTTTTTATAAAGCAAAAATATCGCTAATAAGCTGTGAGAAAATACTAGTAACCCATTGAGTGTCACAAAAAGGCAATTTTGCGGTAAATAATAGGATTCGTTACCAACTCCAACATAGTTGCAATTAATCTTGCAGAAATGATGGATTATGAAGGAAATACAATATAGAAAACAGCTAATCATAAATTACCCACACTATATTCTCAATGCACAGAAGAAATACGGAAACGGAAAATTCTATCGCTAATCAAACCAAAATAAAAATATAACAATTTATTACACAAACGCTGAATAATAGGATGAAGGAACATCACCAAAATAGCTCTCTCCGAAAATCTCCGAAATCAAAGCGTGGAAGAAACCACCTCCACAAACAATCGTAGTATAATGTACCAAGAGAATTATGCAATGTCCATCCAGAAGCTAAAACTACCTCGAAACGATCCCAACAGACGGCATGAATCTTCCCACCATGAAACCACTACCATCCACCAAGCGATCTCCTGCCAACACCACCATTCATCAAAAACCACGCTTCACAAAGCCGTGACGAATCCATGACAGACCACAAACGAACCATGGCAACCCTACAGCCCAAAAACTTCAGCGTACGACCGATCATACCAAAACTCCCAAAATGATTTAGCCCCCGCCAAATCGACGGCAAACTCCAACAAAAACACCCGAAGCATTCAGCAAAGAAACCAATTTGGACATACAAATCCAACATTCAGGCAATGATTCAATACAAAACTGCAAATCCGCCCTCATACACTAACAAATGAGAACTACCTCAAGTCCTAAACAAAACAACTCAAAACAGTCAAAAATACCTTATAAATACAGGTAACGACAGAACACACATAAACACAACTCTCCGCAAGTTGAGAAACACAACGTTCAACGAACAACCACCACAAACCGCAGACACCGAGCCATTACTCACCATGAACGAAACCCATTCAAATCACTCCAAATATCAAAAAATATTCACTGCAATACAGCTGCAGCACATCCTCGCCGCACATCCTGTGTAAACCAATCACACACATACACCACTCGTCAAAATGTAATCCAGTTTTCGCACCACAGAGAAAAAGTATAACCCCCTCCCAATCGCCAAAAATATACATTCCTTTATATGTACAATATTCATTTTGCGCGATCTCGACCTGCGACAACATCCACCCCTTGCCGATGACGCCAACCCAGGTCGACAAGGGGAGGTCAACGTCAGCCGCCACTCCACAACGACGGCAAAAAATCTCACAAAGTTAACAAAAGTCTAAATTATTATACATATAACAAATCAACAAATTATGAACAATTAAAGTCTAATCGACTTTCCCAATTCACAAATTGAATCATCCACATTCAAGAACATTTAGTGCAAATCCAAAGAAATTCGCCCATTTAGACAACGTAATACGAAGTCTTAGTGTAATCCACTACAAAAATATAAATACAACCGTGAGAGAGCAGAGAATATTATACGATCAATTAAATACGTAATAATACAAATAACATTAAATCCGCTTTGTTTAGAACTTTCCTTAAGATATTTCAGTTTCGAACATTTGTCTCCTAGAAAGCGCACAAACGTGTATAACCTATTCTAAAAGAACCAAAGCATTCCTATAATTTTCATAGACGAGTTGGCATTAAGTTCTTGGTTTCCAATTGTAAGCTTACGAATATGAGGAAACGGATTTCGGTAATTTATTTACTTATAAAATATGGACTAGGGGGTAACTGTTTTGCAATTCAGTCTGAAACATAAATTTGGAGCGGACCCAAATTAAATCGAAAACCAATAATTTACATATTCCGGATGTTAGTCTGGCTTCAAATTATTCCTAATATTGATTGTTATATTGTCAATTTCAATTCTCAGATAAATATCATAAAATCACACATTTTATATTTGTTAATTATAAACCGTTTTACCTGTCTGTCCAGCATAGTGCATCTTCCCGGTATCTGTAAAGAAGAAACCAAAATATTATTAATTTAAAAAAAAATACTTTAAAAATATTTTCAGGTAAAAATCGAATTGAAAGACTAAAAAACCTATATTTGTACGATCTAATATAATTTGATTCATCTTTCTCAAAGTTAGTTTTTCGATTTTATTTTACCATGCAATTATTATTGAAAGATTTGATAGTAATCATTGATCCACAATAATGTTTGAAATAAGAAGATAGATTTGAGACGAGACATAAAATTGTTAAGATCAACAGTTAAAGAAATTGTGTGTGTTTTTCGTTTGGTATTACGATGATTCTCGAAAGCTTTAATAAAAAGAAGTGATGCAACCGAAGCAAAACAAAAATGCAATATTTTTAACAAATCAATTGGTACGTTGATTAAACATATCAAAATACTTTTAAAAAAATATTATTCAATTGTGACAAATTGTCCATCAAGAAATTAGCATATTTTCAATTCAAACAAATTTCAAATGCATGTAGTAGTAACAAAATAAACTTCCATATAATATAAATTTCACTTCAATTTTTGCAATCTAAATAAAAACTATACTTCACTACCAAATCGATAATGGTAAAGAAACGTAAAACCTTTGGGTGGTTTTAAGATAAATTCAAGTTTTTCTGTTTTTTCTTTCATTTTAATTGGTTTCTATATTGAGCGTGACACAATATCAATGAATTATTAGTTGATCGACATTGATCGATGGTATAAAATTTAGTAGATAGATACAAATCTGTAAAAATACATATTTTTTCGCATGTACATATAGAAATAAGAAAACTTGCATTAAGTACAGGATACATATACTTTGTTCTTTTTATTTTTCAGTGTTCAGTACGCGATCGAAATCTTTTGTGATCTCGTAATTCTTTCAAATTTTTTTTAATATTTGCAGCTTCTTTTGTTTAATATTTTAGGAGCAGAGAGATTATAACTACTGTGATAAGAAAGAATATAATAATTTAAAATGATAAATCAGAAATTGTAGTTTTAGGGGATCATAATATGTTCGACTGTTTAACATCGTTCTTCTTGTTAGACCAAATAATAATGTGCTGCATGTATAATACACAGTGGTTAAAACTACTGTAAGACTTGCTTTAGTTTGTTGCTTAAGTACAAAAGTGAAACGAAGCCGGTTCCCATGCTGGAACTTCTGATGGAGAGATAAACAATTTTATTTTACTCTATAGGGAATCTGAGCAAAAAGGAACGTATAGACTATTTACACAATGTGAAGTTAAATACTAACTAAAACACTGTTTTCAAAAAAGTTCTAGTCTAATAAGGATTTTTTGAACTTACATAAGAAGATCTTAGCTTGGTGTTATTCATTGAGTCTAGTCTCATTGAGTCTAGTTCTTCAAGTTAATTTTTTTATCAGCATAAAAAAAATTTAAACGATCGTTATTTACTCCGTGTCTATTTCCGAACATATCATGACTTATAATTTAAATCCGCTTTACTATTTCCCTATTATATTACTGTAGGTTCTAACTGGCTTTGTAATTGTAAATATTTGATTCTAAATGGTTTCATACAGGCACAGTATATTTTGAAAAGGAATACGTATAGGACGCCTTTCAAGATGACAGACACTTTAACATCCCAATTCTGGTATTGCGACTTGTAAGACTGTCTTAATTAAGACAGTTTTGTGAAGACTACATTTGTTAAGACCAAAGTCTTAATTGGTATTCTAGCAAAGCAGTGTTCAAATTCTGTTCTGAAAACTCTTCAAGGTTTATTGGAGACCTGTCAAATAACATGTATGTGATTTATTTTTAGCAACAATTACGCAATTCACAATTAATTACTTAATTATTGATTTATATTTTCTATAAATAATGTAATTACTAAAACCTCTAAGAAAAATTCCGAAATTATTTTTTTTATATAAAACTCGCATATAGGGAATAATTCCGGAAAATACATGACAAACGAAAATTTAATATAAATAATTTTGCGGGGAAATTATAAAAGAAAATTAGCATATTTTGAGACGCTATAAATTTATTAACACATTACAGTCCGAAAAAAGGTAACCAACCACTTTTCTCGTAAAATCGATATAATTGCAAGTGCGTGAAAAAAGCGTGAAAAAATACAAAACGAGTTATTTCAATGCAGAAATAACATGAACCACAGAGAAAAAGCTACAAAGCCAATATTTTATATTTTTTTCTGGGGTTTACCTCACAAATTACAATTTTAAATAGACTGAAATAATTTTACACTTTCGATTCCGATATATTTTCATATTTCATTTTTTTATTCAATTTGAATAGACTTATTCAGTCTGACTATTCAGTTGTGTTTAACACCGTTTTTTGACAATAAATAAAATATTTCTTTTATTTTAAGTTATTAAATAGTATTTTTAATATATACGAGTATAACACCTCTCGAAGTAACCAAAAAATTTTTTACCTCGTTTATATTTTTATTGTTCCTTCAAAATCAACGCAACGAAATCGCTATCGTTGCAATCACTATTTGATATCGGCTATTAATAGTTCGCAATAAAAGTTGTGAAATAACCTTCAGACTCGTTTTGGGAACCAATCAGTTGTGCTTTTGTTTGTTCATTGTACATTAGATGTGAAAATTGAATTTGCAAACTACATAAGTAGCCATTTTAATTATGTGTCAAAGTCATATTTGGTTAAATGTCAAGTAAAAATAAATTAGTAACTCACAATCACAATGTTTTCGCCAAAAATTAATATTTCCAAATGGAAAAATGTTTATTATATATATATAAAAATGGCTTTATATAAATTGGTATTGGTACCATAATTTATTAAATTTCAGTTTCGTTATATCTGTTGTGAACACCACCACTTCCCAAATATTTCTTATTCGAATTGCTCTCGAATAGTTGTCGTATTGCGGTACAACTACTCACCAATATGCAACATCAAATATGTTTCGCTATCAGTTGTGAACACCACCACTTGACAAGAATTTGTTGTTCCGCTTCATCTCGAACGGTTTCCACATTTCTTCACAACTTACACCATATTTATAAAAAAAATATGCGACATCATTTTGAAAAAAACTCGTATTAGTGTAATTTGCAGGTTATTGACATTTTAGCTCGTATTAATTTCGTTTTTTAATTTTTTTTAAATTACACTTTTTGTTAAATAACATAGATCGAAGCGGTATTTTTCGAAGTAAAAATCCCTATTTTACAGTAAAAATAATAATTCCCATAATTTTTCGCGAATATACTTATTTTTATTCATATAAATATTATTTACTTCATTTTACATTACTAAACCATGTTCATACGTTCATAGCTTCTTCGGTTGTAAAACCTATTGTTTCAATTTTAATACAACTACATAATACCGTAACCGGTTGGGATAGTTTATATAAATATCATTTTGTTTGTGAACATGTTGTAGACTATGTCGTGTTTCTAGATTTCAAAATTAATAGTCCTGGTTGTGCGCCACAACGACAACTGAACAGTGCGTTGCTACAACGCTGTGATAACCCATTATTTTCGCCAAATTGGTTGTGCCAACCGTGTGGAAGTAATGTGATCTATGGTTCGTAACATCTATAAAGCTATAAAATTGGTTGCGAAAACCATGTGGGACTCGTTTCACAACACAAAATGCTACTTGGGCAAGCAGTACACAATACCGAAAAGTACTTAATTAAAACGAAACTCAAGACAAAGGCGGAAAGTAGCGAGATTAAGAGTTTAAGTAGTGATTGTACGCACACTTAAAAAATTACAAATTCCTTTTGCTTTGCGTATTTTTCATTGTCAAATAAAATGAAAAATGTATGCTGTATAAGATAGCGGAAATTTCTCAGCGGAAAATAAGAGATTTCGCTACTCGCCGCAAGTGGCAGCACAATCACAAAAGAGAATTTATTTTGTTATATAATTACCAGCGGAAATTTATTATTCATTTTGTATCTCTTTTTTCACTAAATAAAACACCCCAGCGGAATAAAATATTAAAAGTGATCCTTAAAATGACAAATTGATTGATCTCCGAAGTAAAGGAACTCGGTAAATCAAATCTTGAAATTTAACAATATTCCTTCTTTCCGCCATACTAAAAGAATGACGATGAAATTTGGAAAAAAGTATTGATCAGGAGTCCAAAACTTAGGAACAAATTCTAGGATCTGTTCATGCTGGACTAAACTAGGCCATTTCATAACCAATCCTTTTGAAAATTTAATTTTTTTTATCAATTTATTATCAGTTTTTGGCCAATATCTCAAAAACTTCTACTAGTAACCAATACTTTCGGTTGTTTATCTAATAGCTTAGGTCATACTGAGACTACCAGGAAAATTTGGGGAAAATTGATGGATTAGACTTTTCACTATAATTTTTTGGATTTTCTGCGGCCATATAAGTTATTTTCAGTTTATGACCGATATCTCAAAAACTTTCACTAGTAACCAATACTTTCGGTTGTTTTTCTAATAGCTTAGGTCATACTGAGACAACCAGGAAAATTTGGGGAAAATTGATGGATTAGAATTTTCACTATAACTTTTTGATTTTCTGCGGTCAGGTCATATAAGTTATTTTCAGTTTTTGGCCGATATCTCAAAAACTTCCACTAGTAACCAATACTTTCGGTTGTTTTTCTAATAGCTTAGGTCATACTGAGACTACCAGGAAAATTTGGGGAAAACTGATGGATTAGAATTTTCACTATAATTTTTTGATTTTCTGCGGCCATAAAAAATGTCCTCTTTTTGTTAGAAGAAAATTTTCAACCATATAGAAAAATATTGCAAGCTATTTATGGTTTGACAACCAACATATTCCTTAAAATTCGTCAAACAAGAAATAATCATGTATTCAGTAACATTTCACTAAGGCCGGGCTAATTTATACAGCTAGAAGCTCGTTTTATTTAACAACTATTTACAATAATGTAAATAGTTGTTAAATAAAACCGTACCCCCGTACCCCCACCCCGCTCACTTATCCCATTTAAAATATATAGAGATATTCGCAAATGAGGCCAACACCCGCCTTTCTTGTGTCACGAATGTATAATTAGATCTCGAATACACCACACATGATTTCTAAGACGAAAAATTAAACTTACCGGACTTTTGATAAAACTATCTTGTATAAACAAAAAATATCCCTTGGTTGAAAATTTAAGCTTTAACTTTATTTATATTTTTTAATACTTTGTCCTGTTTTGCAAATGCTAAACTGTTCAACAGAATTGCAAAAAATTGAAAAGCTCCCTCCCACTGAACGTGCCACTTCTGGAACACAGATTTTCCCCAATTTTCAAAAAGATCTCCCAATTAATGGAAAATGTTTAAGTATGAAGTTTTATTCGAAATTGTCAATCCAACTGGATTGAAATGCGAAATTTTGGTGTAATACAATTTTTTATTATCAAAAATATTTTTTATTTCAAGTTAAATTTATAAAATGGTTTGAACTAATTTTGATTGAAATTTAATTTACAATCTGTCTTTTTTTATTCATTTCTTCATAAATGCTAGATACTTTTCAAAATATTTGCAAAACACGAAAATGCTCCTATGGAAGCAGTCACTTCCGGTAGACCAATGTCGGCGAAAAAACACTGGGAACTCCCAAATTATGAAAAAGGCTTAACCCGATCAATCAATCCGCCTTAGCTATACCGTTACCGTTTTTTCGCTTAAAAACGCTTAAAACTTAATTGCCGCTTAAATGTTGGATGATGATGAAATGATATGATTTTTAGATCTTAATCGTTTTTCTTGTTAATGATATTTTTATTTTCAAAATATTTGCAAAAACTGAAAAAGTGGCAATGGAAGCTGCCACTTCCCGTGGACCAATTTTGGCCAAACATCAGTGGCATCTCCCTAACTATAAAAAAATTATGTATGAAGTTTCACCCGGGACCGATTTTTGACTGAAAAGCAATTTTTAGTCAAAGATCATCATTTCCACTTGAATTTCTGGACCGGTATGCTTGCGAATTTAATTGAGAATCTTTTAGTATGTAGCTACTTTTCTTTTCTGAGGCAATCACTTTCGGAGGACCGATTTTAACCAAAAACTACTGGCATCTCCCTAGTTATAAGAAAAGCATAATTATAAGGTTCCATTCCTATAAGTCAATCCGCATGTACTGTACAGATGCCGATTTTTTGTTAAAACCAGTTTTTCGTCAAAATCATCCTTTCTAGTGTTAAATTTAATTTAGAGTCTTTTAATTGCTAGGCATGTGAAAATAATATATGATACACTTTTCAAAATATTTGCAAAAAACGAAGAAGTTCCTATGAAAGCTGTCACTTCCGACGGAGTGATTTTGGCCAAACATCACTGGGATCTCCTGAACTGTGGAAAAAGTTTAAATATGAAGTATATTCCTGAATCAGTCAATCGGTCTTGGCTATAGAACGCCTATTTGTTGTAATCTGAGAGATTTTTTAAAAACTCCTTGTTTAGCTTCTGCGATGTAGTGCAAAGTTTTCATGATTACTATTCTTTAGTTTAGTACTTAAAAGAATGTCGGTTTCTGCAAAATCCGTGTCATATTTCACCATCAGGTTTTTGCCGACGACAACACTTTAAGATGTTAAACCGCGTTCTACCAAGACCGATGCTGTAGTCGCTCTTAATTAACAGAATACTCTAAACCATAGCAGTTCCAAAGCTTGTATTTTTTAGGGTTCGTATATTTATTGTGTAGTAAATGTTTGTAATTATAATTATTCTCTAATTCATGAAAAGCAGAAGTCCTGCTTTAAAAAACGATTTTCTTACACTCAATTTAGCGCCACATTATCATTTAAAGACTACATTAAGGTTATGAGCAAAGTTTATCAAAGAAGTGCTCAATTTATCTGTTGATTTCTTATCAGGTGAACCCTTTAATCAATTTAATATTATATACTTTTGTAATTTTAATATCATTCATTATAATTTCGATCGTTATTATTATGTTAAATTCGCTTTACAATATAAAATATTCTCTGTATCTGCTATATTATTACGTTCAATTAACCGCATTATTGTACTTTTAAGGTTTTGCATATCTTATCTATATACATAAAAAGAAATTTATGTATATTTAATAAAAGTCCAGTAGGAGCTATATAAGTATAATTTAATAAAATATTCCGTAATAATTTATTTAATTTCCTTCGAGTCTTCAAGATTTAAAATAAATAAAAACTGTTAAACGAAATTACATAGAATTAAATGAAAGTATTTATTAAATTAATATTATAATACGTCTTAAGCATTGGACATTTTTGAAGCTTAAGTTATGTTCTAAGGCAGTTGGTCGATCGAGAACAATACCTGTTACCTCTTGCACATTCATCATCAACAAGAATTTGAAATATTTATTTTGTGTTAACTTCGGGATGTATAGCATACCTGTAATGTAATACAATAGACGGCGAAAAAATAAAACAATTCGAATAAATAAGAAAGATATAAAAGGTGTTTTGCACGATAAAAATGATTTCTTCGTTGCGTTTGTCGAGTTTCTATGTTACCTTCGACTTTCGTGACAAATGTTTATCTTTATACATATTTATTAAAATTTTATGAATCAAATTGTTCGTCAAGCAGTTCATCAACAATATGAATATCATTATTAAGTTATATTTTGTGTAATTGACGGGACTTTGAACGTATAGATGTATCGTTTTTTTATTAGCCATACCTATAAGAGTGGCCCAGGGAAACAGAGCTCTAATTTACGTACCACCCATGCACAATAGTTATAGTTTATGCATCGTTTGTGTAGTACTTCCGTTGTATATGGTTTCCACACCTAGTTGTTTCATTTCGGACCCACAATTACCCGTCCTTAATACTACAGCCTTAACCACTGTACTACTTGCTCGGAGTTTCGGTATGCTAACACATATCGCTTATTGCATGTATTTCCAGTTGATAATTCAATTTAGCAAAAATATAATATATTCGCGTTTTGGGTAATTTTATTTTATTAAATGTCACATCATAAATTCTGTTGTCACAACAAATAATGGAAAAATAAGCCAATCTCATGTGCAAAAAGATTGCACAAAATTTAAATTACTCTTAACAATAACGGCGAATAAAATGACATTAAAAAAATTGAAACAAACCTCTTTTCAATACAACGTTCTTGTTATTGTTTTTGTTGCTTTTGCGGTACCCACTTGTGTCGTTTCATTTTTGGATATTTGATCGATCTCATTGAGTGCAAGTAATAACAATAATCACGTTCGTTTAATCGTTTTATAATTTCTGCATTTATTACAAATTTTATAATTCTTATACTTGCGAATATAAAAAAGGACTTGTGTTTAAATTTAATTGGTGCGCTTATAATAAAAGAAAATTTTGTTTCGCAGAACGTTAAAATAATTTATGACCTTATGAAAATAATAAATTTTTAAAAATTGTTACGATCATTAGAAATATTGTATAATTTTAAATTATGTACAATGTTTTCATAAAATAATATTCTCATTCAAAAATAAAGTGATAGATTATATGCGTACGAAATATGTCTAAAAAAACCCCAATTTGTTGCATGTTACACACACTCAATAAAAAATTCTAAAAACGAAAATTAAAATATATTAAATTTTTATTTTGAGGGTCGGTCGTTTCAAAAATTTTAACAAAGAATATAAATTTTAACAAAAGTGTAATATAAATAATAAGTTTTTATCTAAAGTTTGTTCAACAAATTTCAAAAGATTGACATTTGGGTAAGCTTTGTGGAATACTCATGACATGGACTCTTAACGCGCAAACAAATCAAACGGTTGCTGAGTTAGCGACATAAATAACGGATCTTTTACAAAGGAGTTATTGCAACATGTTTCAATTAAGAAATCTTTTGAAATTTGGTGAACAAATTTCTTAACTGAAGCTTGTTGCAACATCCCCTTTGTATAAGACGGCTCTTTTTAAAATACCCGATATTTATAACGCCGACCACAGGAATCGTTTGACCTATTAAGAGAGCGTAGGATGAGCAGTCCAAAAAAACTACCTACATATCAATGTTGTGAAATTTGTAGAACATATTTCTTAATTGAATCTTGTTGCAACAACTCCTTTGTTAAAGACGAGTTATTTTTATCGCCGACCACAGGACTCTCACAATTGGTTTATCTCATCAAAATAGAGCAGGTCATGAATATTCAAGAAACCTATTTACATGTGAATCTTTTGAAATTTGTAGATCAGATTTCTTAATTCAAACTTGTTGCAACAACTCCTTTGTAAAAGACCCGTTATTTTTACCCGGCAAGTTCAGAAATTATTCGATTCGTTTGTTCTGTTAAAAGACCATGTCATGAGCATTCCCGAAAACTTACATTTTTTGAAATTTGTAGAACAGATTTTTTAAGTGAAAGTTGTTGCAACACCCTCTTTAGTTAAAGATTTAGTATTGATATCTTTTATTCTTTAATATTCATATCTACACAATTTTATTTTAATTTAATATATTTGGGATTTTACTTTGGGTCAAATTTCACTTGGGTTAGATTATCACTTTTAATAATTTCGTACAAAATTTGTTACGTTTTTTGCAAACTTATAAGAACATAATATACTATACTATGATGGCGCCTGCGATACCCTTGGTGCCGGAACTCACATTAACCCTATATTACCAAAGAATCCAACGTTTTTATTTATAAAGAAATCCCTTCTGTGAGTTACATGTATGAAAAAGAGAACATTCAGCTTAAAACAAAAATTAAATTAAAACAAAAATATTAAAACAAAAAATAGAAATCAAATTTTGATTTAAAATTTAAAATTTTAAAAATATTTCCTCAGGATACTTACTTTTGAAGTTGTCCTCTGATAAATTAAAGTCAAATAGGTCACTGATAATGTTGAATGATTTAGACAACCTATTAATGGGGTTATTTCCTCCATAGTTAATGGAATGATGCTAAAAACTCATGGTTTTGAAATGTCCTGCATGGCACATGAATTGACATGTTTTCCAAAATGTAAGCTGAAACAACGTGACAAACAAAAGGTTACCAATAAAAGCCGCGCCCAAGAGTACGGAAGTAGCGAGCCACATTTTCACGAAATGGTAAATTTCGGTCAAACACGTTTCTTTAACAAAAAAATCATAAACTATTTTGAATGATTTCAATTATTTTTATGTGCATAGTATAGTATGGATTCTAGACCGTTACAACGTATTTGAATTCAGATCGAACATAAGGTTTGAATATCTTTAATTCCACTAGTCCAACGTTCCAAGCATCCACACCCAACAAATCCAAACATAGCATTCGCCCTCGCAATACAATTTTCAATATGCCTATTAAAACCGGCGTTTTCGATAAAAGTAACGTCCAAATCCATAATTTCATTGACTCTTTGCAACACTTCGCTCTTATCTTTGTATGAAGTAATTAACGGTTTCCTTTTTTCGATGAAAATACATGATTTTGTGTTCTTAGCATTTAAGTATATAGCGAGTTTGATCTCACCACTCACTTTAATCTATCTAAGTATTCTTAAGTTTTTCGCTAGCATTTCACTAACAGTTCGAAAAATGTTCACGTCATCAGCGACGTTTGATTTTCTCGGTTATTCGATCTCTGAAAACAATTAAAATCCAGAGCCCGATTTGTGATCCTTGCGGGATACCAGACGTAACTTTAATAACGATTGATTTCTCATTTCCCATTATTAAAAATTGACGCCGGTTTGATAGATTTGACTTAAACCAACTTACACAACCGAGTGAAAAACACAAAATTACGGAAAGGAGAAATTATAGCCCAACACTAAGAAGCCATAACAATATTGAAATGGATGGACAAAAAGCTCCTTACTATGATTTCGATATATCACGAGCAAGAAACTGGTGTTATAATAAAAAGAAAAAGAAGTCACAAAACCTGTAAGTGTCATAGATTACAACAAAAATATGGGTGGAGTGGATTTGAAGGATCAAATGTTAGAAGGCTTTTTATTGGAAAGGAAATAAATTGTATATAAAACTATTTAGAAGGTAGGTTAGTGAATATTGGTATACTAAATAGTTTCATCGTTCACAAACGCAATAAACAACAAAAAGTCGACCATTTAAAATTTCGAGAACAAATTTTTGCGAAATATGTAAACAAGGTCCAGAGAAAGGTTTCAGGAAGACTACAAACGTGGACGCAGGAAGGAAGCAATTTACTGGTGCCCTGATTGTGAAACTGGACTATGTTTGGACTCGTGTTTCAAGATATACCACACACATGAAAATAATTAATGAAACACATTAATATTTTAAAATGTTTGATTTATTAAAAAAACTATTTATTAAATAAATGAGCCGTTTATTTTTGAAGTGGCACAACTCACTTTTTAAATTGAAATATTTAAGGGTTTGCGTTTCGAGAAGATTTACTTGTATTTGTTATATCAGGATACTTATATTATTGATTGGAAATTTTTTTAAAATGAAGAGATACCGTTAAATTTTCCGTTAAATTGTTATGCCACTTTCAAAATAAGCGGCTCAAATTAGAAACAATTTACACATTTTAAAGCTTACGTTTAATTTCCTCCTCCCGCAACTCACATAGTAATTGAAACTTTTAACTCCCACGCGAAAGTGTGAACATTTTCTTATTAGACGCACTGGAAATTTTCTTATTTCATTTTTGTCTGGTTAGAGTGGTGAGACTAGAAAGAAACGTATATTGATACCGGATTCATGAGTCCTCGTAGAGAGGACATAAATGTCCTCATTAGCAGATAAATGTAATTTTTTACGCCGCATTCTTTCATTACAGAGAGAGAGAGAGAGAGAGAGAGAGAGAAAGAGAGAGAGAGATGGAGGGAGAGGGAGAGGGAGCACTGTAGCCAAATTCAGGAAAATAATCGTTTTAAAACACTACAATGAATTTTTACAAATACATATATGTTGTGTGCTAAAATTATACATACTTAAATTGAGCATTAACGATATTAATTTTTTTTTCAGTATGTTAATATATTTTACTTCCCACTTTATACACTTTAAGAGAATTAACGTTGTTGTTAATGTACATATATTAAAACTATTTATCATTGTACTTATTTATATTTTTCCTATAACCAAAAAAGAAAACAAATATTTGGGAATAAAATTCACACAGTAAAACAATTGTTAAAGCACACAAATGCGGCGCACACATATCGTAATTTCCCGAATACAATAATGATCTTACTTATGAATAAAAACTAGTTACTTGGGAAATTAACGACAGTGAATAATTATGATCAGCAGTTTATAAAATTAACTTAATTTGGCACAAAAATCAATATTACTTTAACAGCATGCATAATCAAATGAAATTGATAAAACGATAATTTAATATAATAACAATTTTTGTACTAACTGTATATGATGATATTATTTTGATTTTCTGTATTGATCGGTTTAAACATAATTTTTGTTTTGGTTTGTTTTCTTTTCCTTAAACTTTTTATTTTTTCAGTTTCTTGATTATTTCGGCCATTGTCTTATACTGTTGCCTCAAAATTGTTTTATTTTTTTCTGTAAGAAATCGGTAAGAAGAATTTTTTCCCGAAAATCCAAGAGCAAAAATGCCGCTTTACTTATTATTATTATTATATACATTTTTTTCTGAATTAAATTCAATCATAAAAGGTTTAGGAACAGGGTGAAATAAATATATGTCTACTATTAGTTTTTACTAATTCAATATTGATATTGACTTTTTCGTCAGTAAATGAAATGATCTAGTTACCGGGAAGGAAAATATAAACGCAAAGATGCATGATGTTTCCGGTTAAACCAATCAGCCACCCTGTTTTTTCTTCTTTTTTATTTCTTACAATATTGATCTTAAGATGTTGTTATAATAAAAAGTAACACAGTTGGGAGTTTTTTGGGCCAAATATTCAGACGATCGATTATTTTGATTTTATTTTCTGTTGTTTTTACAAAAAAAAAAAATATATCAAAAATGTGTATTGATCAGGAATCGATCAAATTGGTGATCGTAAAAAAATTTTGTGCAAACTTTACGTAATTTTTTTGTGCGATTAAATAGATTAAAAAATGTAACAAAGTAAGAATTTTCGTTGTTTAAATATGTGCGTATGTACAAAACAAAAAATTTAAACTTGGAAGTAAATTTTATCACATAGCTATTAAAAGTACAGTAAACTGAAAGGTATATTCCAGTTTTGACTTATGGTATCGAAAAACTAAATACTATATTGGATTTAAATTAAAATACTCTGTAGTATTGTAAACAAATTTATGAGAATTCTGCAAGACATAACAAAACAACATGAGCTTGTACTAATATTTTATATATGTGGCGTGTTAGAATTTAAAATTTAATGGTTATTAACTAAACCGCAGACTAAAATAGGAATATGTTTCTTGTTCCATTCAACCTATTTACTAACAAAAGTGTAATTTCCACACGCAATTTTGAATGGATCTCAACTGACTTTTCGTTCAAAATTACTTTTTCTAATTTGGAAGAAAAACAAAGAAAAAACATTTGTCCGTTTGTCTGTCTGGATATCTGAATATCTGGATGTGCGCTGGTGGTGTGTTTTGCTGTAATATGTTTTCTTCCGTAAATAAAAGATTACATTAAATTAACTAAAGGACCTATTTGAGTAGAAGATCTGTATAGATAGTAAACCATTTAAGCAGAATAAATATTATAATAGATAGGGGAAAAAGCCATGCAGTTGGTAAAAAACTAAATATTGATCACAAAACAGTTTAAAACCATTTGAAAATGGCTGGATACAAAAAAAGCCTGACGTTTGGGTACCACATGAATTAACAGTTAAAAATTTAATAGGCCGGATTTCTATCTGCGAAACGCTACTGAAACGGAACGAAATCGAGCCATTTTTAAAGCGAATGATTACTGGTGATGAAAAGCGGATAAGATACGACAACGTTGTGCGAAAAAGATCATCGACGAAACGAGGTGAAGCTTCCCAAACGGTATCAAAGCCAGGGTTGACGCCAAGAAAAGTAATGCTGTGTGTTTGGTGGGATTGGAAAGGAATCGTGCATGATGAGGTGCTGCCACCGGGACAAACGATTTGTCCAGAATTAATCAGCAGAAAGGGCGTTGTGTTCCATCATGATAACGCTAGACCACACACATCATTGATGACCCGGCAGAAACTGAGAGAGCTTGGCGGGGAAGTTTTAATGCCCCACCATATAGTCCTGACCTTGCACCATCGGACTTCCATTTGTTCCGGTCCATGCAGAACCATCTTAATGGTTTTACATTAAATTCGCCTCTAAACTACAGAAGTTATACAGTGATGGGATCATGGCTTTTCCAGAAAAATGGCAAAAGGTTATCGATCAAAATGGCACATATTTGGTTTAATAAAGTTCATTTGAATTCTCTGTTTCAATGTCACCCAAAAAAGGAAGAACTTTTTCCCTAACCCTTTATAACATACGATTGTAAATTTGGAATTAGGTCTTCTAGTCCAAAAAAAACTGGTGTATTCCATGTTCGATACATATTTACTCAAACATTGAACAGGGCCATAGTATCGATTACCTCTTAAGGTAGCGCGTTAGACTGCTCTACGGAAGATTGGCAGATAACAGAACCATAATGGGATGGTAATAATCTAAATACCATCCCAGTATAGTTCTGTTACCTGCCAATCTTCCGTAGAGTAGTCTAACGAGAGCACAAATAACTCGCCACAAGCTGGAACCGTTTGTTACGGTAAGTTCAACAACTGAATGAAATGTTTTTTTTACTCGTTGTTTGTGTAATTCAGAAAACGTGCTCATTTATATACAATCGATTTCCATTTGCAAGGTACGTGCATGTGTGCAGCAAACAAAAGTTTTCTTTTATTTTAATTTCCCCTATTTTTACATGACATTTATTTCGTTGATGTAATTGTATATGAGCTAATACATTATCACCTTGTATTTAACATTCGTTTAGTTAGAACTTATAAATTAGATTCATATGACAAGACCATGAGAATTCGTTCAAAAATTTTAAATTTCTAGTTTACTGCTTTAAATTTCTTACTTGCATAACACCATTTCCTCTTCCTCTATATTTGCAATTTATCCCAAAGTGTATTTTCCTTTTATTTGTAAGTTTATTTTTATTTTACTCAACCAAAAATATATTTATATATTACTTTTCTTTGATAAAAAATATAACCTTGCAGTGTCGCCATCTAATTTTCCGCTTTGGCTAAACTTGAATAATTTTATTAAAAGTTTGGGGAGCACAAACAAATCGCCGCTTACCCAAAGTTGATTGACTTGGAAGTTTCTTTTTAAGTGTTGTTATACTTTTTAAGTATAAAGATTTTTAGACTTCAAAACTGCAACGGCGAAACAAATATCAATTGCTTCTTTATTTCCTAATCAAAACAATTAAATGCTATTTTGATAAACTAGCATATCGCCAAACAATTAAAAACATTTCTTTAATTTCACAAATCATTTCTATATGTTTCACTCTCTGGAACTATTATTTTAAATTTTCAAACTGGTAGTTTCCTAGTATACCTAAACCTTCCCTCTTGGTGGCCTTACGTCAGTATATTACTAAATCAGTTTTCTAACTAACTACGAGTCAGTTGGTTCTCTTCAAAATGGCAAATTTATAGAGGCGGCGCGTTTTATAAGGTAAATTGACTATTTTCATAGAACGAACCGAGTTCCATCCCTATTATTTGGGAAATAGCTCAGTTCCATCGAATTTACTCGGTTCCCAGAATCACTAATTTTTGAATCCTAAACAGAAACCGAATTGTATTCAATCGATTAAGAAATGATTAGATGTACTCAAATCGACATTTTACCAAAGCCAAGTCTATTTAAAATAAATTTTAATTTTAATCATATAATTTGAGTTTCATTCAAATCGACTCTACTCTTGTCTTAGTTCTGATGCGGAACTTGACACAACATGGCGACCAAACCGGAGAATGTCTAAATGAAATTTCCGATCAATTACAGTAACTTGTTGAAACTCAAAACCACTCTCTCAACTATTTTTATCAAATCGTTCGACAAAAAAAATTAAATGTTGTGGCGGGCCCATAAACGAATTTCTCCTATCCTAGCCCTCCTAGGGCTCATCATAATCAATTTCTAGCAGCTCTTACTGAGTGAAATGGATTTTCCCGAAATCAGCAAACTTGAAAAAACACAATATCTGAAGTTCCTTGGCACAAATATAAATTTTATAACGTGTAAATATTCAAAAAAAAAATATTTAAAAAGTTAGGCGTTTACGACAAAAATCGATTAAAAACAAAAGGATTAATTAATTTAGAACAAAATTAGTTCACCTTATTTTTCTAAAATTTAAGCTGAAATGACGATTTTAGAGAAATACGGGCAAAATTGCGAAACAAACAGACACAACACATGACACAACCGCTTCAACTGGAAGAAGGCATTGGTTTTTTCACTATAGTAAACGAGAACAAAAAACCAACGCAATATGCACCCCCTTACCTCTGGGATATGCAATCGTAGTAGTATTGCATTTTGATATGTGAGCTTCTGATGAATCATCAAATTCTGTAGTTTTCTTTTACCCGTCTTAGTGATCAAGTGCTGTGTATTCGCTATATTCGTGATAAAATAAAGTCGGTTGTTGGCCTCAACATACAAATCCCTCCATTTTTTAACATATGGAAGTTACTTAGAAATGAAAGTATTTACAAACTTTATTTATATAACGAAAATATTTAACTAACATACTAACTACAAAAACGTCTGCCGCAATCAAGTATAATTGTTGAAAATAAATTTTAAAATAATAATCTTGCCTTAATATTGGCCGTGGACGACAACATAGATTGTTAAGATAGAATAATGAGAATATCATTCTTTAAAGAGCCCTATTTCTGTTTAACAGTCTTCCTTCACTTATAATAAACCTTTTTCTATACTTACACGTATTTTAGACCACATTATTCTCTATTTATAAAAAAAACTACGCTCTTGAGCTTTCAAAGTTGGGAAATCTGTAGAATCGAACAGACACGGCGTGAATATTTTAAATTCGATCTAAACCAAATTAATTTCGATGTAACAATAAATAAGTATTGTATCTTGTGGTCAAATACTTCCTCCGAATGCGCGTAAACTTCAATTCTCGACCAAATCAACCAATTTTGTTCAATTTAAAATCGAGTTTGAGTCGTTAGATAGAACTAAAAAGCTCTTGTGGAAGCTTCCATTTGTCACTGGGTTCTCTAAATTTTATGGAAAATGCTCAAATCTGAACTTTCACCCCGATTAAACACTTTATTTAGGTTGTAGAGAGACACATAGAAAATTTGTTGAAAATCACCTTTCCTGACTTCGGCGACTTAGTAAATAGTAAATAGCAAAAATGAAGAGATCGAACATTTTTAAGATCTATGTTAATATTACTTTAATGGAAAGTCAAAAGGATTTTCTTTTAACGTCTTTCGGCTTGCTTTCTTGCTCTTCTTTCTTTCTTGTTTTCTTTCTTCTTCTTGTGATTTTAAAAATCGTTAGATCCAGCCTAACAAGATTAAATTAAACTGTGTATTTACCATCTCTGAGAAAGATTAATCAGTAAAAATATAATATCTAATCAATCTCGAACTACATACACACACATACCAGCACCTACACAAATATCTTAGTATTATCTTATAGTACACAAGCGCATTACATTTTTTCATTGGAGTAAAATCCATATAATGAAATCGTTTCTAATAATTCGAGCATCATCGTTGTAACTGAAGTTTTCGTTATACTTCAATATTATTGATTGTTGCATACAAGAATTTATAAAGGTTGTCTCTAGCATTATGTTCTTTATGTTTTATTCCCCCCATAAGTTAAATTATGTAAATTTTTTTCATCATTTAGAAACAGAATTAAAAATAAAAATATACAATCAATAATTTACAACAAAACTGATTAATCCAGCTATTCCACATCTTCTGCAAAAAATATGCGACCCCCAAAAAAATTCACCTCATTCACAAGAATGTTAAACTCAATAATGCTAACAACAACAAAGCCGGATGCCAGAATCCATTGCACACACGACACATTCAAATTTTTTCGAAAATATTGTGATCAGAATACCAAATTTTTTTACGTTACAACAACAGAAGAGCAAAATTCATATTTTTTTGGTTTTTGGGTTTATAGTTTTCTTGAATTCAATTCCATGCAGACGTTAACAATACTCTCTCGCTATTGATCATCATCAGAATGTCATCATCTGTTCGCTTCTAAATATGACAATGATTACACACACAATAAATTTTTGTTTTACTTCTTGAGACATGAAAAACTAAAGAAAATTTAGTTTCATAAATAAAGTAAAAGTGTGAGGTGTTTTTTTTTTATTTTGTGTTATTTTGGATGCACAACATAAACAGAGAAAGGACATAAGAATTGATGATGAATATATGTAAGTACAAGAAGAAGAATAAAGCAGCGATACTAACTTAATATGCGGATTGTGTGTTCGAATTTGTGTATTTTGATGTTCTGAATAGAATTTAAAACATCAAGAAGGGTATCCCCAATGTTTATCTGTGTCTTGTAGCACTTTCTTCTTTGTGTGGTGTTCTCTGTGCACTTATAGCTTTTGGTTAAAGTCCCCATCAATATAATAGAACGTCAGTATTGGAATAATTAAATTTGATAAATACTCGTATAAACTAAAAAGTTTATTAACTTATTTAATTTTTACATCTTGTGTTTAATGTTGCTTAAATTAATTGTGGTCGACTTCTTCCGATGACACGACCATTTTTTGAATAGGAGGTCTGCCACTTTCGTTGATGCCGATTATAGTGACTGTTTTGTGGTCAAACGGTTTATTTAATGGAATTTAAATTTTCCACAAATCAATGTTTGTACATAAAGGTACTATACACTATGATATTTGCATGCAATGTACAATATTATTTTCTAATGAAAAGACATGCCTTACTTGAGGATAAATTTGTGTTCTGTGAAAATATGAAGAGTTAATATTTTTCAGTAGCATTCTAGTAGGTTTGTCTTAATCATAGGAAATGTTGATTCGACACAGTGGAATTTAAAATTACTTTAAAGGAGCCCAGATTGCAAGACTCCAAACATAATTGTTAATACTTCCGACGCAACCAACTATATCAAGATTTCCAATCATAAAAAAATATGTCACAACAAATGCCATGAATAAATGTTTAGTTTTAAAAAAAAATTGAAATCGCTTTTAGGGCTTAAGTGTGCCCTACGGGGCCCTTTGTGATATCCTACATTCGCCTACTCACTCGAAATCCATATTCACTTATCCACACGATTACAGTAGGCCATTTGCTCATTTCAAGCTCCATGTCATTCAATAACCTGACGTGGATCGATGGTTGGGTGTTGAGATCAGCACTCCACAAGATGATATAAGTTCTGTCTAATTCATTGATCATACTCGATGAGAAAATTCCATTTTACAGTCTGACTCTAGTCGGATTTGGACTCAGCACCTCCCAGTTAAGTACTGAAGCTTTATCAAAAAGAGACTTTTATTCCTTGGACTCCAGATATTGTCACGCCAATTGACGGAGAACTTTTTTTTAGAAAAACCATGTTACAACCAAGAAACTATATGCCATCAAAGTAAACTAAGAGCTAAATCTATTCAAAATAACACTATGCTGAACTAGTTTGACCTAACGGATGTCATACTTGAAGATAGATTAAACAGGTTTTTGGCCATAATACTCCGGCTGTTATTTCTAGAGTCACGTAAAACTCATGTTCAATTATTACCTGTCGTATTCCTGTTGGGAGTCCTCGAATGAATTACGAATAAGATCCATTGCGTGAAGAAATAGTGAGAAATGTTCAATAATGTTTCCAAAATACCACAAGTGTCATTCACAGATGTTTGTAAATTCAGGAGTCATATGTTCTTTATGGTGCCATTTCTGGAATCCGAGTAATGGTAAAATTCAACCTCAAAACCGGAGCGTGCATTTATATATGTAATATTAATAAGTCCAACAATCATTCATAAGTGCAACTCAGATAATCTTATACGGCAGTATTTATTTCTCTAGTCTTGAAAGAGTTGCACTGAGATGATTTTGGAGTCTCTATATCTGTCATTTGATAAATCCACGCCTCCATCTTCGGATGAAATGACAGCCACTGTAGCTTGGAGAACGATGTATCACTCCACGTGGTCACCGTTTGTAATATGCAAATAGGTGAGTGGAATGTTAGCAGAAAATATGTATCATAACAGAGGTTTCGGTTTCACGGCCATTATACAGCTAAGACTCAGGAGCTATTGGGGTGGGGTTTCTGAAACATGATATGAACAGTAATGACCGTTGATAATAAAATATGAACGATATTAAAAACACAAGAAAAAAAACTCGAAGGAAGGTTAGTTGAAAGAAAAAGAATAACAAGGATGTCATTTATTAGCACTTGCACAGCCGAACTACTCACTCCGCTACATCTCCCACATAATACAACTTATTATCTCAATTTAAATAAATTTACATGACACAAATTTCAAAGTTAAGCACATAATTATTGAATATAAATAAAAATTAAAATTTACAAAAATTTACTACCATTATGACAATAAATTTATAGTTTAATTATTTTAAAAACAAAAAATTGCAAATTCATTTACGTACGAGTATATGCCCCAATAATTATTTATACCACAAAAGAGAAAAAAAATCACTAAATCTATTTGTTTTTTCTTTGGACTTTGTGAAGGAAAATGTGTATGCGAATAAGCCTGAAACAGTTGAACATCTTAAAGAGGAAATACGGCGCGTTATTGGTGAAATACAGCCACATTTAGGCGAAAAACTTTCACCATTTTTTGCAATAATTAAACGTTGTTGGTTTGAATACTTCTCCATATGCTTAAATCGCGTGGTCTGTACCTGACAACTGTCAAAAAAAATCACCGTACAACTCGTATTAACTAAATGGCGGCAAATTTAATTCCGGCGCTCTTGCTGAGACACCCTATATTCAAAATTTCCGTAATTTTACTTATGTTTTCTTTATATAGCTTTTTCACTCTATTATCTTCCCATTTGGTTTTGGGGGTTTCACTATAAAATTGTTTTTTTCTTGTTGTGCAGTTTTACTATTAACCATCTATGTACAACAATATTCACTTTAATTTTAAATTTATTGTTTCCATGTACATATATTAATAATTGATGAATTAGCTATACTACATATGTTATGATATGTTACATTCTGTTAAAATTATAAAAGTCTTTCTGTCAAAACATTTTAACTATATTTTAACTTTTAGTCTTATTCTATAATTATATGTATGCAATTTAATTTTTAATTTTATTACTTGATTGTTCAAGATTATCATCCCGACTGCCCCCAAAAAAAACTTTCTTCTCCACCCAAATCTGTGTCCATCCGAAAAAATATCTCTGTTCTGGTTAATCCCGTAATTACAACTTTTTTGTTTCCTATACATTTACAAGATACATAGGTACATCCTATATAATGCAATTACATGTTTAACTATACTCATACTAATAAGGGTTAACATTTTATACCGAGTTACGGTGTATGTAACTATATACTTTTTGCTATTCAATTAAATATGCGGTAGCGAAGATGTTACACACAGACTAATGATCAACAATTATAATTAATTCATAAACCCTTACGTTCCAAATTTATGTACCGCGCGGAAATAGTAGTGTCGTAAGCAATAGTGCGTATGGGACGAACCATATTCGTTACAACGAGTCAGAATATCACCTTTTTGGTTGGGTGGGACGTAAATTTGAACGGCTCAATATAATATGAAGTTCTGTCATCAACCTCAGAGGTGTATTTTAGATTATTTAAATAATTAATCGAAGCCGTGAACCAACGTTTTCAATTTAGTTCGTTTGAAGTGATTGATATTATCTTATGCTCCTGGTCAATTATTGATAAACATATCTACATTGTTCGAAATTGGAAGATAACAAATGATATTTAAACATCCGCGACCACAAGTGCGAACCATTTTAAACGTGATCAAAACAGAAAATTAACCAACTGAGTACTTTTCACTTTACTTTATTCATTTATTTAAAGAAATCTATTCTGTGATTTAGATGTATACATTTCGGATTATTTAGTTTAAAACCAAAATTATATTAAAAAAAATTCAAGCAAAAAACTTTAAAACAAAAAAAATATAAATCAAATTTTGGTTTAACATTTAAAAATAATTCTTCAGGATATTTTTGAAGTTGTCCTACTAAATTAAAGTCCACCTAAATTAAAGTCAAATAGATCGATGATGTTGAATGATTTAGACAACCTGTTAATAAGGCTATTTTCTCCATAGTTGGTGGAATGGTGTTCTAGTGCTAAAAACTCATGATTCCGAAATGTTCTGCAAGGTACATGTATTGATATGTTTTCCACAATGTAAGCTGGATCAACGTGACGAGCAAAAAGTTATCAATAAAAGAGCCTAAGAGATGTCGACTATTTTCAAGCGTGCATATTTTGTAATCCGTGCATCTTGTTGAGTACGGAGGTAACCGTGCCACATTTTCATGGAATGGGAAATTTTGTTTAACAAGTCTTTAAAGTCACTTTTCTTTAACCAGAAAATCAGAAACTTCGTTTGAATGCTTCCAATTATTTTAATGTGCACAGCATAGTGCGCGATATAGCGTACTCCAGTTGTGATCGAATTAACACATCCAAACATGGCATTCGCTTTCGCACTACAATTTACAATATGCCTATTGAAACATGAATTTTCGACAAATGTAACACCTAAATCTATAATCTCATTAGCTCTTTGCAATACTTCGTTGTTGACTTTGTATGAAGTTCCATTCCCCACCGAACTAACCGATGTGCTTTAAACTCGAGGTCCGATTCATGGAGGAAATTAACTATTTAGCATACTCACTGTCAAGTTCTATTGCGACTGCTTTTGTAGACTCTGGTTCAAGTCTCACTTGCTATACAAAATTTAAAACCGTAGCAAAAAAAAACAATCTTCAAGTTCGCAAAAACATTCTTACAACGCTAAAATTTATAAGAAATATTTAAGATTTGTGCACAGATCGTCGAGGAAAAAATTAACAGTATGTCAGCTGCCCTCCGTTTACCAGACGAGATTTTACATTTTCCAAAAATAATTTTGCCGACCTGCTTCTTTCTACTGATTTATCAGTAGGTCAACATCGATTCTATACTACTGTTGCTAATTAGCAGTCCAATACGTCTGTTAATTGGAACTTAGCATGGTTCATTATCATACAACTTTACAACAGTTAGTGATAAAATTTTAGCAAAATATGAGATATTCTCCTTCTTTTACATTGTAAACGTAAAGAACCTAATACATTTTAAATTTATAGAAGCTAAACTGAATATTACTCAAAAACTAAAATCATGTAAAAGTTTACGGAGTTTCTACATACGAGTAGCAAGACAAAAACGGTTTAACCATAATTGTTGAGCAAAGAGATTAAAATTCAAAATATACACTTTTAGAGTTTCCATAATTGACTTTGACTCTTGTTGACTCTTGTATTATAAGCAGTTCTTGTAATAACCGTACTATCGATAAGGCCCGTTATCGAGAAATACAAATTCGGATTAACAGGTCTCACTTATTTGAGAGGATGTGGGGACATTACTATTTAAACATTGAAAAAGGGGCTAATATAGCTAACAATTTAATTTAGTTGGAGGTTGTGTGCTGCGTCCACAATTAACATTGTGGATATCTCTAGATGCTTTCGACAAAAATCAAATAATTAAATAAGTTAGTTGAACTCAAGTGATGTTACCATCCACATCTAAAAATCCAAATTAAAATCTAACACAATTTAATTAATAGTGTTAATAGATATCTAGTTTATAGAATGCTCAAATTGTTGTCGAATTTAATAGTTTGATTTACTAAAGTTGCAATTCTTGCAGAGTACGATTTCGCTTACTATTGATAATTATGATCTTTCAAACTGAAATTAACAGTGACATTTGACAAAAAATATATAGCAACAATATTACAAATTTTACGGGATCATGAGATAAATTTTAGCCATCCAAATCCAAGTTGCTTGACAATCATTTGGGCTGATATATCATACGGATATAAGGTTCATACTGTGGTTTTTATAACTTATCTACAATATTTGACAGTTTCAGGCAAGCATTGAGTTGAAATTCGGATTTTGATTGTACACTGACAAAGTTAATGTCATATCAGCGGCTTAAGAGCTGCTCATATTAGATATTACCCTCAAATCACAGAAAATTTGATCAAAAGCTCCAAATGCGTTTTATGTTGAATGGTAATTTCACCCAAAACAATAATTTTAGTAGTATTGAATATTGTAGCAATTAATAAATTTCTACTGATGTTACAAAATGGATGATCTCTCTGATTCATAGTTAATGGCAGTTTGAAATAGGAATGCTCCTATTGTTACGAATTTCGGACGTTCGATACACATTAGTAGTGGATTTTGCAAATAAAACGCTCAACGTTTTAAGTTACAAACTTTATTTCCCAACATCTTTAATTTCTTCAGCAAGTCACTAATTTCACACTTTATCACTACACTAATTCACTTTTACTATTACAGTGCGAAAAGTGTTCACTTTTTACTTGATAACTTAACCAGTGAACATGTTAATTTATAAATGGCGATGTATGCGTCTTGCTATAGTAAATCACTTGGTTGGAGTTTTGTTCGCGAACATTCTAAGCCTCAATAAAAGTATGAGATGTGACTAAATTTGACCTCGTAACGTTTGGGTTGGTAAAATTTGGTGGCGTACACCTTAACCATTAAACCACCGAGTGTTATACGTGTATAGAGTAGAATTCGTAACACTACCTCACCTTAAATCTGTTCGTCCCAAACAGTCATATTCAATGTTGAATCGCTTTAGTCTATTGGTTTGCACGACTTTCCGTGGACCGCCAAAGCATTCTTGTATCCAACACACATGGTCGGTGATCCTCTTAACAATTTTATATGGATCTTTTGAATTGTGGTGTGCATCTTGAGATCTTCCTTTTTGCTTTGTGTGGTGCTGTTGCTCCTTTCGGTGGATCGAACTTTATTCACAAGTAGATCTTATACCTTGAATTTACAGCCACGTATTGACTATTACGCCATTTAGACTCGTCTTTCTAGAAGGTCTCCATTATTGGCTCATTCTGGTCCTGATCCTTTCTCTGCCCCGGCAGA
This sequence comes from Nephrotoma guestfalica, assembly GCA_963691935.1. NCBI lineage: Eukaryota > Metazoa > Arthropoda > Insecta > Diptera > Tipulidae > Nephrotoma > Nephrotoma guestfalica. The sequence goes on along the minus strand of OY829914.1, from coordinate 151,983,878 downwards.
GACCCGTACATCTCCTTCTCTACTCTAATGCGTGCCACCTTTGCACGAATCTCTGTTGCGGCCTTCTGAGCCGCTTTCTCTTTTGCAATCAACACAACCGCCGGACTCATCCTAAATAATAGTACTGGAATCTACTGATGGGCCACTCTCAAGGATGTTTGTTCCATTTGAAAAGCCAATTTGCCCCTTCATTTCTTTGACTGTAAACTCTCTTGTACCAGAATTGCACTATCCGTTTTCGGTGATTTTCTTTATTCCCGGTGTCTGAAATCGGTCTGTCCCGCAAAATGATCATTCCACCGCTGAGTACAATCTCCAATGTAGTGAACTAACTACTCGCATCAGAAGCATATTCTTTGACTTTTGATGCCATCTGGCGCAACACTTGACTGTTGTAATCTTCTATAAGTCCAACAGCCTAGTGTTAGTTGCTTCAACTTTTCTCTTATTATTTATTTATTTCCGCGATATCCTCGGAATCCAGGTTTCAAAACTTTACTGAATCAGTGTGGCTAAACTCGCTTTACCTACTTCATAATCTAAAACCAACACCTATACTTCATTTACAGTTTTACCTCTAGTATTCGTTCTCAAATGAAGTTTCAGATGGTCGTCCTTGACAACACTGATAAATGCGTTCACTGTTTGTGTAATTAAATGAGATTAGTGTGCCTGGCGTGGGTCGGAGCTAGTACACTAATTCAAAATAATATATTTTAATGAAAGAGAAGCGATATCTTGACTGGTATTATAACTTCTGATTTATTATAAAAATTTTACAGTTTATATAGTAAAATTACTTGAATCAAGTAATTGCTATATTTCAGCATTTTCTGTTTGCATTCTCACGTAGTTTCCGTTTGCTTTGAAGTTGAATATTGCATAATTCTCTCACGTGTGATTGTTCGTATCTTAGTTCCAACTCAGTTATGACACGCTCATAGCTCTTTTCAGTGGCGGATACAGTTTGCAAGACATCTCGCCATCGAATATTGAAGGCAAATTCCTCTTTAACTTGTGACAACAAGCTCAGTTAAAAACGTTTTACTTAACTGGCCGTCTCCAATAGTTTGCATAGCATATGTGTTTCAAAGCGAGCCTCCACTTACTTAATCTTATTTTCCATCTTCTTTAAACTGCCGTCCACTTCTACTTTAAGGTTCCTAATTTCTCGTTTAAGTTCTTGGGTTTGAAACTCTCGGAAAAAATGAATGAAATGAAATTGAATTCGGCTGTTGTGAATTTGATCGAGTTTCAGGTATTGCTGATCAAATTTCACGTTTTTTTCCTTACGTAATTCTGCCAATTGTGCATTTTGTTCTTTACGTAGCTCAGCAAATTGACCACCTTGCTCGTCTGGTAGTTCTGCCAATTGGGCACTTTATTCTTTACGTGACTCAGCAAATCGCTCGTTTTCGATTAGGTCAAGCTTGGCACTTTGTTGGTCAAACTTGATAGGCTGGTCCGCTCGCATTTCATTCATTTGAAGTAACAGCACCTTCATACTATCTCACATGTCCAAGAATGGTTTCTGGTGTTCAGAAGTAGGCAGTTGTATTGAAATTGTTGTTTGTGCTGGTTCCATCTCTCAAATTCTCTTGCTTTTTACTTCTTCCCTCTAAGGCTGGACTATGGACTATCCGCTTATCATTTGGAGTAACTGGCAATTGCCGAGAGTCACCAAAAAACAGCTCTGTATTTGATGGAGTGCTCTTGAAGGCAATATGCTTTTTAGAAAAATTTGGATTATACACCTCAGTACAAATGAGCGCTCATGCTCACAATGTGGTGCGTGGTTCACTAAATTGTTAATAATTTATATATATATATATAATTGTACCATATGTTCGTTACTAAATAAAATGCATAAGTATAAATAAATAAATAAACTGGTGGCATCCCTACTGGTTCTGACGTTAGTGATGATAGTCGCGATGTAGCCCCTCCTGTTTCAGCACCCGCGCTATACAGTCTCGAAAGTAGCTCGTTTTAGGTACTTATGTTTATAACCATTGTTGGTGTTGGCAAAATCCCACCTCTGACAGTAAATGTTACTAATTTTGGGCATTCGATACGAATCCATGTACTGGATCTTGCAAATAATACACTCAGTGTTTTACTTTTAAGTGACAAACCTTCACTCAAAGCTTACAAAATTTTACTCGAACGATTTTATGAAAGATTTATCCCCTCTAAACGATTTTAATTTAAGGTAACAATTTGATTCAACATGTTTGGGATTTCTGATTTTAATTTAAGTTATCTCAAAACAATGTTTCCCTTTTAAGATACTCGGTACGACCTTCACGGGAAAAATCATCAAGCATCCTTGTAACATATATGTTAACAAAAATGGAAACATGGCAGTTTAATTGGTTCCATTCTACCAATGGAACCTTGGTACCTACCAACCTTGAACCTGTTGGTTTCATGCTGTGAAGTCCGACCTTGTGAGCTTTTTTTAGCTTAAAACCACACATCACAGACTGATTGAAAAAATCAAAAGTATTTTTATTTTTTAAAGTAAGTACCAAGTGTAAGATAGATAAGTTTCTTGCTTCAATGCGTAAAAAGATTATCACCTGGAATACGATGCTATCAAAGTGATTTGGTTTCAATATACCTACTTATTATTCATCTGGATTTTGAGTAATTTATAGAAAAAAATGGAGGTGCGTATATGTTGTTTCTAATACTCTACTTTCTTTTACCAATAATCTACGTAAACCGCGAATACATCACTTTTGAATACTGCTGCGAGTAAAATGCAACATTTTTATATCGAATACAATATTTTTAATATCACACCTACCAAAAGTAACTTCCGATGGGAAGATCCCCATAAAAAACAAAACTCTCATAATCTTAAGCCGTAGTTGTCGCCTTTCCCCTAAAATTGTAGACAAATAGAGCACAAAGTTTACTTCCAAGATACAAACAAGTTTTCATACGAAAATATTAGCTAGCCGTGTATCCGTGAGTAAAAGTTTAAAGAAAAGTTAGCCGAATTTTGAGAGAAATGTTCATCAAAACTATCAGGAAATCAAAAAGAAAGAACTACTTTGATTCCAAATCTAATAAATAATACTTTTGTTTGTTCTAGGATTTTGGTAAACGCCAAATCTTTTAAAATATATATTTGCAAAAAACGTTAAATACGAAAAGCTCCTATGGGTGATATCACTTCCAGTGTGCCGATTTCCACCAAGCTTAAGTATGAAATTTTAGTCAAACTGTCTGAGCTATAGAGGCCACCTCCATAAATAATTTCTTAAATATTAAGGGTATGATGTTTTACCACCCAAATTAAAAATCACATTTTCAAATTTCAAAACTAAGGCATGCAGTGTACACCTGCAGCTTCATAACTAAATATTAGAGATTTATAATCATTTTGACATTACCTGTTTAAAAATATGTAATACGTATTTCTTAATTTTTATTTTTTGTTTATAAAATAAAATATTATACAAGAATTATCAGCACATTTTTGTTATATGTACATATTTTGTATATTGTAATAAATAACTTTTTTCTCTTCGTTTATTTATAAAACCCGTAAATGGATATGATAAGAAATTGAAATAAAAAATGCAATTAAAAAAGAAAGAAAATCAATCGATCAAAAACCGCGATTTTAAAAATTTTAACTTTTTTTGTTAAATATTTTTTAATAATTTTCAATCATTAAAATGACATTTTTGAAATGTAATTTTTGAATTTAAAGTTCTCTGCTGTATTATGTTATCTCGTATAAAACACACAGAAATAGTTTCAATCCATTGAAAAAAATTTTATATTGAAAATAAAAATATGATTTCATTGGAATGTTTCAGACCAGCCTCTGTAATGCTTTGGCGTATACGTTTATGAATTTTTTTTTTTTAAATAACGACGAATAATTCACGTGTAATATTTGAATGTGTTTGTGTTATAGAATATTTCAATCGATCCCGATTGCGGCACCAAAGGAAATAAGTATATTGGTTTATGGAGTGCAAATGCTCGATAAATTATGGTTTTGCAAAGAAACAAGCCTTGGTTGTAAATTGTGTTTTATCCTTTCAACTGACATTATTAATAAAATAAACAAAATAACTTTTCTTTCAAGCTGCACACATTTGTTAGATTTTCTTGAAAATTACTACCGATTTTATCTTAAAAGACATTTGTAAGAAAGTTTACTGCCTTTCTACGTAGCGATTATCCTAGCAATGAATAATGTACATACATTGTGTGAAAAATTAACGGTAATTGGCCATTTAAAAAGCTCGCGTCAAGGTGGATAGAGGACAGTTGTGCCAACCTAGCGACAAAAACATTTTTACAATCCCTTTATGTAAAAATGTTCTTTGCCACCAGGTTTTCCCAACTGTCCTCTATCTTGACGTAAAGCTTGAGCACGATCTGTCATTTCGTTTATTTACAGTGCTTTATTTTGCCAGTTGATCTCAAGTGTGAAGTCACTTTTATTTACTCTATATTTATTTTAATGAAAAAACTAACTTTTAGATTTTATTTAAAATTTAAAATATGGAAAATAAAATATGTTTATTTTACAAAATACAATTTCATGAAACTTCTCGCATCATTAATTAATATTTTCGCGTGCATGTATTTCGAAATGCAACGCGTATTGCTACGCGTATGATGTCGAAATTTCCATGATAAGTGTGTGGCATTACACAAGTGTGTTTTGCGATATTTATAATAAATAAAAATATCGAACATTATTTTGTCTCAAATTTTGTATTGCAAATGGAATTTCGTCTGACAAATCGATGAAAATGTTACAGAAGGCTTACGGTAAATCGACTTCACATCAAAACACGTGCATATGAGTGGTACAGTGCATACAAAAGCGGTCGAGATGTGGTGGAAGATTTGCCTCGCTCTGGTCGGCCATCAAGAAAACAAGAAGAACATTAACAACAAGAAGGAAACTTCGAAACGCTAAACTTTCTGTGTTTCACGAAACAATTCGTACTATTCATTGTACACGATTGTTTGGGCATGACACATGTTGCCGTTTGACTAGTTCCAAAAGACAAAAATTCTCTTCAAATACTCAATCGCGTAAAGGTCACTTAAGACATGCTAGAACGAGTCAATTCCGACCCACATTCATAAAACGCATTATAATTGGTGATGAGACATTGGTTCTCGAGTTTGCATGCAAACCAGTCAATAAGCTTCGGAATGTCACCTTCCAACTGAACCGAAACCAAAAAAAACAAGTCAAAATCGATCAAACGTCAAGGTAATGTTGACTGTTTTCTTTGATTATCACGGTGTTGTGCACTCGGAATTCTTGCCAGAAGATCAGACGGTAAATAAAGAATATTTTCTGGGCGTTATGCAACGTTTAAGACAACAAATTCGTCGAAAACGGCCAAGTTTGTGGAAAGAAAACTCAAGGATTTTGCACCACGACGACACACCATCTCACAAGGCTGTTATTGTGAACGAATTTCTGGCCAAAAACTCAACAAATATCATCGAACAACCACCGTATTCTCCTGATATGTCTCCGGCCCGGCTGACTTTTTCCTCTTTCCAAAACTCAAATTACCACCATTTCCGAAAATGCGTTTGAGAAATGTTTTGATTATTTGATTATTCTTTATCATAAGTGTATTATTGCGGAAAGGGCCTACTTTGAAGGCAATACAATAAATTTGAATGAACAATAAATATTTTAGAGAGTAGAGTATGGTTTAATATACACAGGCCATCAAAATGTCATGATAAATGATGAAGTAATGATTGCAAAATCAAAAGTAAGCCAGAGAAATGTTTTATGTTTTATTTTAAATACGAATACACAACGTTTTTTTCAAGATAAATTCCCCAGCAAAAGTTTCAATTTTACTTCTCGATAATTAAATTCGATTATGTTTAATTGAATTTGCATAAAATTGTGTTGCCAGTAACCTAAAATTTGTTCATAAAGTATTGTATTATCTGTAATAAACTTATATAAACACATACACATGCATAGATTCAAAAAAACTCTTCTTTCAATTACATACTTCTTCATACTTGATTAGGTTCAAGTGCAACCAATAATAAAAATTTAAAAAAGACTGAAAACTAATTTTTTCACTCAATAAATCGCATTAAGAATGCAAATTATTATATTTTCATTTCAAATTCATTGAAATTTTCTCGATATGTTTTCCTAATATAATTGTGAATGTTGTTCTTATGTAATTTAAAAAAAAGGATCTCCACCCCTTAAATATTCTCCTAAAAATCGTAATTCCGCCAGTATACAATACCCTCCACTATATTATAATTATTTTTATTGCTGTTGGTTGCGCTTTCTTACTCGTAAATGAATTCTCAACATCATGAAATGTGTACTAGTAAATACGAATTTCTAGATCGCGAGTTAATTTTTATGCCGTCGTTTTTTTTTTGCTTCCTTTTACAATTTTAATTTAAATAAAGGATAATTCAAAGACACAAAAATAATATTCCGACTTAAACAAATACTAAAATTCGCATTTCGGTTGATTTATGAATGTATAAATGAAATGCTTTGCTTTTAATTAAAACCAAAGTGAATAACGGATATGATAAAAGAAAATCTCCTTCAAAGACATTGTATGAAACAGTGAGTTATATACACTCGTAGTTTATGAATACATCTTATGCTATTTTAAAATTTGACCGGAATTACTGACGAAAATTTCCCGAATAACATATGTTTTTATCAAAATTAATTCAATCATGATTATAAAAAACTTTAGTAGATTCTTCATAGGTTGAACATTTTCCCGTTACACTAGTATTTAAACTTCATGTAAATTAATGTCTATTTAGGATTTTAACCACGTACACAGTCATTGCTAAACTAGCTTTTTATTCTGTTCTATCACGATTATGAATTTGTGTACGAATTGATTGATTGGATTGTAGGACCAAGTACTGGACAAGATGTGCCGGATAACGCCAGTCCTATTCCTTTAGCCTTTTTACATATAATAAGAAGGAAGGATAGACCCGGTTCTAGACACCCGGCGATTGTACGGCATAAGATAATAAATTTCTAATCTACTAGAAGGAATAACAAAGGCTTAATAGTTTTAATGGTTAACGATGATATTGGTCTTCAACAATTGTTTCATTAAATCAGCACCTAAGAAAAAAATATTATTTCACATATACTATGTAAAGATTTCCTGAAATTGAGTTCTAAATAAATTCTAATCGGCTTCCTAAATATTATAAAACGTTATAATTTAATCTTCTCCGAGCTACTAAAAATAACTCAAATTAAAGAATTGCTTATGGTACTGAAAGTTCCAAAAATATTTACTATGTAGTTCCAATTCCCACAGGACAAGCTTACTAACAAAAGAAGTGAATGAAATTAAAATTGATGATGTAGATGGAAAGGACCGATCAACGTGACATAATAATTCAATGATGAATTTATTGTTATCTACACAAGCAACTCGAAAATTCATAACGTATATGGTATTGTTCAAATTTACTGAAATAATGATTATTTAAATGAAATTAATATTAATTTCAGCTTCAATCATCATCGGTCCAAATAGATTACCTGAACCTAAATGTTATGCAAATGAACTGTTTAGTTAACTACTACACTATTAAGTAAACATAAAAAAATACACAAAATTTAGTACTTCATTCTGAAATAACATTTATTATTTTGTAATCTAATTCTTAGTTAAATACATCTAATAAATTAAAATTTTAGATAATTAATTATTCTAAGTTGATCACTGCTGCCTCCTACCTGATGTCCTAAACCAGAGATCTTAAATCCGTTAAATTATTATTATTACGTTTAAATTAAGTATAACCTGAATGCTACTCTGAAAATACTTATTGGCAGTTGTAATTCTAAAATAAAAACCCAAAACTTTTAACTAACAATTTATTAATTTAAATTTCTATAATCTCATATTATTTGAGATAATAATTAACTAACTTGATTTCCTCACACCATCTGTATTTAGGGGAAAAAACTTTATTCATTTGACAATACTCCAATCACCATCTATATAACCAAAATGATAAAAAACCAAAAGTAGGTATGTATTTATATACCATTTCACCTCCGTTACAAGCTCCAGTGATCCTCTCTGACAAAGAAAGTCTGTTCTACTGAACTAAACTATATTTTTTTCATTCCTTTCGACCAAAATCAGCGCCTCAGCAGTTCAAAAATCAAATAAAAATGTATCAGTACAGCATAGTATAACCATAAGCCACAATAATGCAAGCCAATCCTCAGGATCAAAATTTCGAAAATTTTCAATGTGCGATATGTAACAAAAAATAAATTTATTATAAACCACAGAAACATCACATTTCCACAAAAAAAAGTCGGTTGACCTTCGGCTTTGGGTGTGAACTTCCTCACTCAAGTGAAACATAATCTACTATTTCCCTTCCTTGATGCCAAAATCCAGTTGTAGCTATTATACGATATTAAAGTCTGGTAAAAAATATAATATTTACTCATTTAAGTAAAATTCAGTTTACATGCTCTTACGTAAATTTGCAAAACTGTAAATATTTTTAGTTATTATCATTTTATTAACCTTCCATAATAGAACTAATATTTTACTACACCTTGGCAGCGTTGTCTGCAGTACTAATTACAGACGAGCAACTCTCAATTTATAATTTAAACATCCTCGTTAGAAAAAAAATCCAAATATTTAGGCAAAATAAATTCTAGACAAGCAAAGTAACGTCTTGTAAAGAAATTCGACTCCTCTTCGTCAATGTTATTGCCATCACCGATCAAATCACACGATGACAAATGCTTTTGGCATCCACATCCTCCTCCACGTTCAGTAAATCATTCCATTTATTTTTAATATTTTGCACCTCTAAAAATCTAAACTCGGACGATTTAGTAATTTACGGGATTTTTTTAACAATTACAATTCATGTGTTGATAATAATTCCCATCGACCTATTACCCCGTCCAACTGCGTGCGGGGGGTCTCCGTCTGTATTATTATTATTTTTTTTTTTTTGAGTATAATTCAAGTGAATTGAAGGATATCAACTACAAGGATATCGAACTGGTTAACTAATGAAATTGAAAAAAATTTGGAAGTTAACAAGCGGTAAAATATGTATTAGTATAAAATCAAATATTGTATATAGTTAAAACGCAAACTAAGTGGATAGCTAAGCAAAACGATACACGTCGCGGACGGAAGGAAAACGGAAGTTGAGTCTGCTTAGGAAAAACAGATTTAAATAAAATTAAAATAGATAAAACAAATAAAATAAACCAAAAAAAACAAATGAGCTAAATAAAATAACAAACCAGTCAAGATAAATAAAAAAGTTTTTTCAACGTACGTTTCTTCATATTAAAATCAATGAAGTGGCAGTGTTGTTAGCTTCGTGCAGCATTCTAGAGACAGGCTCATTCTTACCATAATCAGTTCTATGATGGTCGATTCGAAAGATTAGGCACCGATATACCTTGGTATATCTTGATTTCAACATCGAAACAGATACAATAAAGCAGTACAGTAAAAATTAACAAAAATTAGGGTCAACATCTGAATGCATTTTCATGGTAAGTTTTGTTTAGTTAGCTAAACTATTACAATTGAAAGCTATTAAGCAATTAAGACCTAACACATATGTTTAGTGAAAACTTCTGAATCTGATTTTTTTATTAGAAATAAATGAAAAACTTAGTGAAGTGCGTGTTTCAGAAAGAGATAATGCGACAACATCAACGTCAAGCAATCGTTGGTTGAGCATAAAAGGAAATTGTAAAAATGGAAGGAAACGATATCATCGCTCCCTAGCGTGCACCTTCCACCAGCTGTGTGACCTGGTTAGAATTCAATGGAGGAATTGACCATTAATCCAAAGATAATTTTATTATCTAACTTCGATAATCAGGGGGCCAAATCTCTACATGGGACGTAGCGTCAGCAAAATAAAAATTAAAATATTAATGGAACTTAAAAACTGGTTAAAAACACCAATAGATGGCTAATATAGGAGTCCCGACTAATAAATTATTCGCGAAAGTAAAATCTCGACTCGCATAGTACAATTAGGTTTTTGCGGCTTTACATTTTTGAGAATCAATAAAAACAACTCGCCTGACAACTTTTTATTGAAAATGACTTTTAAGAGTATGATTCTTTAAGTAAAATCAGTTTTGAATCATACATGGTAGTCTATTAAATTTATCTGCAAACAAACCAAAATATGAGGTTACTACTATTTATTTTACTTTACTGTTGTGAGGTACGAATTACTTAGTGCTTATTACAGATAAATACAGTCAACGCCACAATTGTTTCTACTTCACACAAATTTCATACTGATATAAGTAAAAAGTAAAAATTTAGTTGAAAAATTCTATTTAATCCAAAAACTTTATTTGCCATTTTTCTTGTTATTTAATGATAATTCACGTAAAAAATTGAAATTACAAAAAACTGTCTATGTAATTCTAAAAAGATAATAAACAAAATGCCAAAATTATTTGTACCTCATGTTTGTGCGCCACAATTGTTTGTACCTACGCAAAACAACGGCTATCGTAACGGGAATACTAGATTTTTCACGTTTTTTCATGAATATTGCATGTGTTGATTTAGTATAATTTTCATCTACAATAGTGCAATCCATATTTTAAACAATGGCAAAAACCCGGAAGTTTCATTGGAGGTGTGAGCAGCGATTGTTGCGGGGTATTCTGCTGGAGTACCAATTAAAGAACTAGCCAAAATGCACAACTGCCATAAGAATTCGGTACTCTACCAAATCAAAAAACCAAAGTTCCAAAATATTTTAGAAAATGTTAAAGGTAGGGGTAGAAAACGAGCTACAATTACCAAAGAAGATAATAGAATCGTTAAAATATTATCAGTATTATCATGCCAATTGGCGTCGGCGATCTAATTATGCTGCCTGAGAAAGTAATATCCAGCACATATTTACGCGTACTCAACGATAATGCTCTTGTTTCCTGGTGCCAAGTGACTGGCCCACACTTTATTTTACAGCAAGATAATGCACCAAATCATAAGAGCAGAACGATTATGAAATATTTACGTGAGTTGGACCAAGAAACCATCGATTGGCCGCCTCAAAGTCCAGATTTAAATCCATTGGAGAATCTATGGCATTACCTAAATCAAAACTTTTTGGGATCAAATTCAAAAGAAATCCTCGAAAATCTAGTCAATTCAATTCCGAGCCGCCTACAAGAAGTTATTTCTAATAAAGGAGGAAATACTTCATATTGATTAAAACAAGTTTTAGATTAAAGTGACATCCCTCTTGTTTTTCGCCCATTTTGTTCTCAGGTACAAACAATTGTGGCGCAAAACCATGAGGTACAACTAATTTTGGTATTTTAATTTTCTTTGTTTTTTAATTAACTGTACTAATTTTTTTAATTTTTATTTATTTTTATTGAATTTTTATTAAATAACAAGAAAAATGGCAAATAAAGTTTTTGGATTAAATAGAATTTTTCAACTAAATTTTTACTTTTTACTTAGATCATTATGAAATTTGTGTGAAGTACAAACAATTGTGGCGTTGACTGTACTTTATACAGCTAACTATTTTGTACTACACATTTTAATAAAATGATTTAGGCACTTCATTCGAAGTGGGTATACTAGTATGTATTATATACCTCTGTTACCACTACAACTTATCTTTCTACTTTTTGAATTCTTTTTCACTAATATACATAAATTCATTCTGTTTTGTTGTGTAGTTATTTCAGCAACGTGTGCGTTTAACAACAAAATCGACAGACGACTAAATTTGTCATCTTAGTTGATACTTCTCTTTTCATTGTTGCTCATTTTTAAGGTTGTTCTTCCTTTAGTTACGAATTGTTATAACTTTGGTTATCCAAATCAAGTTTATCAGAAAACCTTAAGAATGAAGTTTTAGGCTGATCAGTCAACCTGTTTTGCCTGTAGAGTGGCCGAATTATGGTGAAATAACAGTTTATTAACAAAAATCGTTTTTAAGCTTAAATTTAGGAGACATTTTTTAAACCAGTTTTGTTACAAATTTAATTCAAAGACGCTTTATGCATTTCCGGTGGACGTATTTCCGCCAAATTTCATTGAGACCTCCAAATTTACAAAACTGTTTAAGTATGAAGTTTCATCCAAATCAGTAAATCCGTCTGAGCTGTACAAAGGACACCACGGTTTTGTTTCAATCAAATTTAATATTTTTATAGTACCAACCGAGGTGCATACTACTTTTTTCAGAAAAATCTTCGTTCCATCAAAATTACTCATTTTTCAAAACCACACCCGGAACTCTTGAATCTGAGCTTAAATTAAAAATTGTTCAGAGGCATGACCAAAATTTATATTTCCAATTTCATCATTAATCTGAGTTCCATCCCTTTTGATTGAGATGACATAGCGGTCATATTGTGGAACAAATCACATCATAGCGGCTAAACCGGAACCCCTCTATAGAAATCTCCCAAAATCATGATCCATTGCAATCATTTCGTGACATTTGAAAATATCCCCTCTTAAATATTTTACCAATGTCGTGCGACCCGATCTTTTTTTTTAACATGGCCTCGAATCCCATTTGAGAATCATCTAAATAAATGTTCCCGAATTTAGAACTCATCGAATCTTAGCACTCGGAAACCCATATCACCCAGATAGGTATTAAAAGGCGTTCGACCCGAAAAACCCTAAATGAACTTTCTCAAAATTAGGACCCATCGTAATCCATGAAAAAATGCGTTGAAAAAATTAAAAAGGGCCCCGGGCCCCACCGAAGGACATCCTAAACGAATTTTCCTAAAATTGACACGCATCGAATTCGATAGCTGCTGAATTCTCTTCACCAATTTTTATCAAAATCGTATACTAGTCGAAAAACAAAATAAAGTAACCTGGGCCGCACCAGACGACATCAATCTCGTTTGAGGCAAAACACCAACTGCTGAAACTTGTATTAAATAAAATTATTTCTTTTTTGATAATACATATTTCAGGTATGCTGATAGTCTACTCATGGGCTTCCCTCTGACACCTTTGTTAACTGAAATTTTCATGAAGTTCTTCGAACAAATTATTATATTAAACAACCACCAAATAACCAATTTTATTATTAATCCTTATTTTCGTCATATAATCTTGTGGTATAGATATGTTGATGACATACGATACCTATGGAATGGAACGGTTATACCAATATTAGTTTTGCATTTAATAATAATAACACAATAAAGAAAGTGGTTTTTAACATTAAACCTAGAATTAATCGCCTCTCCAAGTCTGGTGTTTATAAGATTCATTGCAATGATTGTAGTTTCTCCTATATTGGACAGACTGGGCACAATTTGGAAGTTAGAGCTAAAGAATGTTTATCTGGTTGCAATCAACCATCTTTCCATAATCATTTAACTTTAAAAAATCATACAGCTAGCTTAAACAATTTAAACATATTACATATAGAACCCAAAAGCAGACGTTTAGATACCTTAGAATCTTACGAAATTTGAAAATCCATACTTGTTAACCAAAATACCTTACCAAACAGAGAGATATCCGTTTCTCACCAATTACGGAACCGGTCCTGTTCTATTCCCAAGCTCTTAATTATATTACTAATACGTCGGGTAATTAAATGTACTTCAATGTACCTTGAATTTTGTTACTTAACCGATAACTAAACGCTTACCTGCTATCTCCTCCCCTTTTTTGTTATTAATTTTTTCCGTATTAACAACAGATGGTATTTTTTGTAATGTATGTGAAGTTGGCCCAAATGTCAGCCCAAAAAAACGCGCTGACAACACCAAAACTATGATTTCTGTCACGTATGAACTGTCAGCCCAAAAAATCGTATATCACGACATTTTAATTATGTCAGCCCAAAAAACAAACAAAATTTTCATTATAGATTTTTGAAGTTAGCCCAAAATTTTTTTATCTTGACAACAATTGTCTTGACAGTTATGTCGAACACACTCAGCCCAAAATTCAAATTTTCATAGTTAAAGGAACCATTGTAACCCTATATAATAAATGTAAAACAGCCAAGAAGCAATTCTTATTTCTTTAAAATCAATAATATAGAGTTTCAAACACGCACATACATCAAAATTACCGATTTTTCGAGTTAACACTGAGCTTTCTACTTTTGTTTGCTATCTTTCGAAATATGTAAACTTTTATTAAGAAAATCGAAGTTTTCACGATTTAACATAACTAATACTAAATTAACAAAGGATTCAATAGTAAACAAAAACATTTTTGGCTATGAAAAAACTATGAAGTATGTCGGAATTTGATGATAAACGACTCATATACAAATCCGATTACTTCATCCGTTCATTACGAGTTTTTATTTTAATATACGTATAATCTATAATACACATCCTTATGCCGACAATGGCCTATATTCAGCCGCTTTACGAACAACCATTATATTTAGTGGAAGTTGACATTTTCGGTGTTGGTCTTCGGTCTCATTATGATTTTTGAACATATCTGGTTCTAGCCTTTAGAGTAAGAAATTTCAGGAGGTTGTGATGGGGCTCTCATACCGAGAATGGCCAATATTCAGCCGCTTTACGAACAACCATAATATTTAGTGCAAGTTGAGATTTTTGGTGTAGTCTGAGATGAATCTTTGTCCTGCGAGCCATTTTTTCAAGTTTGGAAACAGGAAAAAGTCACTAGGAGCTAAATCTGGACTATAAGGTGGACGATCAACCAATTCGAAGTGTATTTCACACCGCTTTAAAGTGGTCTGTCGAACTCATTTTTGTTCGACACTGAGCAAACGCGGCACCCATCTTGCCGATAGCTTTTTCATATGCAAATGTCCATGCAAAATGTTGAACACACGTTCATATGATATGTTTACCATTTCAACAATCTCACGCAACTTGACTCGGCGATCATTCATAACGATATCGAGGATTTTCTTGATATTTTCTTCAGTAACCACCTCTTTTGGCCTTCCTGTTGATGGTATTGTTGCAGTGCTTCTTCGGCCGCGTTTAAATTCAGCAATCCAATATTTTACCATGTAATCTGACGGAGCAGACTCACCGTAATGTTTATCGAGCTTTTCTTTTGTCTCTTTCGCCGTTTTCCCTTTCAAATAATAGTGTTTAATCACTGCACGAAATTCGTTTTAATCTGTAGATACTTTAGATGATCCGGGCTAACAAGCCGAAATCGAGCGAGTGATTTTTAAACTTTTTGGAAAAATATTTTTTTTCCGAAACAAAAACCAAGTGCTTATAAAAATATGTTTATTAAGTGTAAGTGTGTTTCTCCAAGTGCCCACGGCAAATAGTGTTTAAAAAAATGATTCGGTATTGGTCGTCATCAACGTTTCTCAACCAGATTCTTGAACAACTCAAATGTAGATTATAAGGTATGGTAAGGTTGAAAGCTACGATATTAATTTTTTAGTTTATTGAATTAATTTTTTAATTTATTAATTATTGGGGGTATAAAAAAGTTTTAAGGTTTTCTTTATAACTTCGAAGCTTTATTCAGAGAAATTGGTATAATGTATTGTATTTTATTTGAAGTATTGTCTATCGTTAGCTACGACTTTTTCCAACAGCGCGTGTTGATGCGATCCAAGAATCGACCCAATTTATGGCTTCTTCGTAAGCAATGAAGCGCGGCTCGGCCAAGCCATGAGTCATCGACCGGAACAAATGGTAGTCGAAAGGAGCAATGTCTGGTGAATACGGCGGGTGGGGTAGGACATAACATTGAAGTGCCTTCAAAGTTCCCTTGACGACTCTTGCAACATGTAGCCTGCAAATCACTTGGCATGTCTTTTGGCATATTGTGGGCGTTTGAGCTTCAATGATCGACTTAATTGCATCAATTGTTGTTGACAACGTTTTCCAGTGATGGTTTCTTTAGGCTGGAGTAGCTCATAATAGATCACTAGAACTGATCCCACCAGATGCACAGCATTAGCTTCGTGCCATGAATATTCAGTTTGACGGTTGAACTTGATGCCTGATCGGGCGTCCCCCACAATTTTCTACGCTTTGGATTGTCTAGTGAATCCACTTTTCGTCCCTCGTCACGATTCGCTGCAAAAACCATTCCGATTTTGCCTTTGAAGCGGCGACCGACGTCTCTTGAGTTCATACGAAACTCAATTTCCTTGCTTTTCAACATACTCGTAGTCTTGAGACGGTTTTGAATGGCTTGTTGAGACACTCCGAAAGTTTCAGCGAGCTCCTCTTGAGTTTGGAATGAATCTTGGTCCAATAACACCTCCAACTCAGCATCTTCAAACTTTACTGGTCACTCTTCGTGTTCTTTGTCACTGGTGTCAAAATCGCCACTTTTAAAACGGCGGAACCAGTACTCACAAATTTTTATTGGTGGGGCAAGTTCCCTATATGCTTCACACAGCAATCGATGTCCATCAGCTACAATTTCCTTCAAATTAAAACAAAAAAGCAGCGCTTCCCGCAAATTTTGTTTTGTTGGTTGACAAAGGTTGACATGGTTAGAGCACAAAAAAATATGATGTTTACAGTTCAGCGAAATGACACATACTGATTAACAAATAACAATCAAGAAATTACATTAGCATTTTGTATTTGGATCGGAATATAAGATTGCGCTCGTGCTAATGTAATTATGGTATATATGATCGGTTCATATTCAGAAAGCCAAAATAGTGCGTGGTATCGTGCAAAAATAATTATCAAACACTTTGCAATAAATTGCTACAGATTTATTTTTTAATAGTAATTTTCTTTATAAATACTTCGTATATCTTTCACATAATACTGATTGCTTGTGATATGCGCATATTTATTTTTGCTTTTGTCGATATAAGGAAAATTTTACATCTGAGGCATTTTACATTTGCACTGAATGCAACAAAAAATTTAATTCAATTAAAATTCCATTTCGTCATCCAAATTTAGTCAATTTAATCACTAGATTTCCTTGCGATATGGTGATAATTTTAAAATTTCATTCATTAGTAAATGTATGTACAATTTAATTAATGTTTTAACTCACCAAAGTATTTTACAATTTCTTGATTTTTTTTTGTAAACGAGTTAAAATCAATACAACTAACTATCCATTTTAAGAACCAATTTTTGTAACATAATAAATAATATTATGTTACATAAATTAATAGCCGATGGCGGTTAGAGTAAATTTTATAATAAATATTAAAACTAGATCTAGAACTAGAACTAGAGTTCCTAGAATACCATTTTATTGTCACATCTTAATCACTTTTAAATTTTTGTACCTTATCAAATTAAAGGCATTAATTTGCCGCAATTATTTCAATAAACTATATAATAAAAAATGTTAAACTAAAATCATTTTTAAGCTTGAAGCCAATTGTTAATTATCATCTCGTATATGTTTCCAACCGTTTCATTATGAGGGCGTTCATTTTTTTATTTATTTCATCCAACATGTTACCGTGTTCGTTGATCTCAGGTTATAATATGTTGTATAGAGAGAGGCTCTCGCCTCTAAAGTGTTAAATAACTCCCAATGGCGACAAAATATTTTCATCGGTTTGATGTGGTTATTATGTTAAATAATTTTTGTATTTTCATTTCTTAAATTTTCAGAATTGGTGAAAACATATTCAACGAAATAAACTGAAAATGGGTGTATAAGAGACATCCCCTTATCAACATTATTACCAACATGATTGTAATGTTATTTCACTTGTTTTTATCCGTATTTACCGACATATTTTTATAATACTCGTTATTGTTCATCTTTTCTTTGCAAAAATATTGGAAAAATTACATTTAATTTAAAGAAAGAAAACATTGAAAAATATTTATATGTGTACGTCCTAATGGCATGTAATATAACAGAAACGAATTTTAACCATGTGACAAGTGTAACAAATTTAAAGCACTTTAAGACACGTGCTAATGGTTTTTTAAAAAAATAAAATTCGCGTTCCGTTTTGTTGTTCTTCTATTTGTATTTTTTTTTATTTTCCACAAAAATATGTAAAGTGTGATTTTCAAATTCTTGCGTAGTTACTGTTAACTGCACATCTTTTCTATAGAATAGGCAATTTTACTAATGTATGACAATAAAACACATGTAATATATCTAACTAAAAATTGTAATACATTTTATGGCTATTACTTTCATTTCTCTGTCTATTATTGTAATAGAATTCTTATTCAATCATAACAAAATGACTTTAAAGTTTGGAATAGCGTTTAATGATAATGGTGGTTGGTAAAATACTCGTAGTTCAACATTTAAAAGTGTTGCTGCAGAAAATATAATAGCCCATTTTTAGTTAGGAAGAGAAATAATAGACCATTTGTTATTTTTATTTTTATCTCAAAATACTTTATCTCATAATTCTAGAACCAGTATAGAAGTAAGATATCCAAGGCGAGAATTATTCAAATGTTACCAAGCTTTCAAAACACATTATTGCGTGGTATTGTCAACCACAAATCTACTGTATCGAAAAAATGAGTTTGTTTCGCACCTCAATGCCTTGAAACAGACTTGTAAACCTGTACCAGTTTACTGTCTAAAACTTGACAATATACACGATCATCACCAATCTCTTATTTCAAATTATACGTGTAAATAAAATAACAGTCTACTATTAGTTACTGCAATATAGGATTTCAGCAATAATCTTGAAATTGATGAAAGCTATACGAAAAAACTGTTTTCTAGGTTTTGCATTTCAAACCCGCTATGTAGTTTCTTAACCAGGTACACGGTTTTATAGAACAAGTTCTCTTTTTCCAAAATAACTTCAATGTTTAATAAAATAAACTCACATTTTTCCAAATCACTGTCTAAGTAAGGTATGTAAAAATGAAATTCAAAATGTTGAAAATTAAAATCAAATTTTTATATTTGAATGCAAACTAAAACTTTTCAAATTCGGATAGTTTTATATTACGAGAAAAAATGTGTACTGAACTTGGTTGTTAGAGAAATATTGAACAATTAATTTAAACTATAATGTGAATATAGTTAGAATTTTTAATTAATACTCTAAATTTATGTAAATTTATGAACCTTCCACCTTACCGGGGGCAAAGTAATAGATTCGTACCTCCTCGCGGTACTCCCTATGGGTAACTCAAAATGAATCAGGCGGTGTAGCAGAGACTTATAGTCATTGACACTACATGTCACGATGAGTTTTGGTGCCCCAAAACCTTCACCACATCAGCGCCGGTTCTCCAGGTTAGAGATGGCTTAAGCGGACTTAGGTAGCAAGCGGCTCACGGCAAACGTGTTTCAAGTAAGATTGGATGCCACACGTAATAAGTGGGTCGAGCTGCGGCCAATTAGACCTACTCTCACAAAAGTATCAAGTTATTAACTCTGCATAAAGGCCTCGGATTAATTTATCGGATTCATCACAACCACCACCTACGAACCTATTGTTTCAAGACATGGAGATTTCCAGAACCTTCAGAAACAAGCGGAAATTTACACATTGGTCGTACTTGCAGTACAAGAGCTTAGATGATCTGGGAGTACAATCCATAATATCACCAATAGTTACACGATACAATACAGTGGTCATCAGAATGAAAACGGAACACCAAATTGATCGTCATAATCTCGAAGAGACATTCCACCAGCATAACTGCATAATGCATAACTTATGTTAGATCTATATGAGAGAACAAGCATGTGATCACTGTCCTTGTCGGCATATTTCCGATAACTGATCTATACTGGAAGCGAATATTAAATCAACTGGGAAGACCTCTTATCCCCATCGCCTGATAATGGGCAATTGTGGGCTTAATATTGATGGTCAGTACTTGTACATGCCATAAACATGATGTTGTATCTGCCGATCTCTGTGCACGTATAATTTTATGGTGACGTATGAGCTTAATTGCGATAACTAATCTACCAGAAGTGAACATTAAATAACCTTGGAAGATCCCTTATTCTTTTCGTATGATATTGAGCATGCTTGTGTTTAATATAGATGGTCTGTCCATGTATATGCCGTAAACCGTTATAATAGTAGTGACAGTAACTTAATAACCACCCAAAAATCACATCTACACCATTTTATTTAAATCTCGTTACATAAAGACGTTTCGAATCAGGTATTTTCCAAATTTGTAAATACTAACGCTATGATACACATTCGATTTAAAAACTAGGTTTCCACTAGGTAGAATATAAGCGCAGTATGTGCGTTCATACCACGTAAATAACAGAATGCACTAGAGTCAAACCTTAGCAGACAAATTAGCAAAGAAACAAATATATTTAATTCGATTAGTTCATGCGCCTCGTTTACATCCACCTACCTAATCTGTTGTTTAGTAGTTTCATTTAGAATTATTTGATTAAGCTCTGTCAGAGATTCTGATTTTAGTTGAAGAACATGGTAGATATGTAATACTTTTAACACTATTTGTCGTTGGCACTTGGCGAAACACACTTACACTTAATAAACTCATTATAAAACAAGTGTTTAGTTTTTTTCGTAAAAAATCAAATTTTTGAATATTTTAATTAAAAAATTTATCCAAAAAGTTTAAAAGTCACGCGATCGATTTCGGCTTGTTAGGCCTTCATCAGGAGTATGTACTAATTTTCAAAAATGAAAATTTAGTTATATATATGTAGTATGAAAAAATCAAACAAGAAATGCAAGAAGGAGGGACAAAAAATAGGCAATAAGAATTAATCTATTGATCGTCCCAACCATCTGTTAATACGGAAAAATTAATAATAAAAACGAGAAGGAGAAGCAGGTAAGCGATTAGTTATCGGCTGAGTAACAAAATTCAAGGTACTTATATTGAAGAAACATTTAATTACCCGACGTATTAGCCATATTATTAAAAGCGTGGGAGTAGAACAGGGCGGGACCCGTAATTGGTGAGAAACGGATTTCTCTCTGTTCTCTTTTTGGTTAAGAAATATGGATTTTCGAATTTCGTAAGATTCTAAGGTATCTAATAAACGTCTGCTTTTGGGTTCTACATGTAATATGTCTAAATTGTTTAAGCTAGCTGTACGTTTCCAATGGTAAAAATCGGTTCGCATATCAGAACATATAACACCAAAATTTCACCCCCCTCCCACCACCACTACTCTTTATATATATAATTCTTCTGTACGGGTGTATGTCACTGAAGTCCTCCTAAGCGACTGGTCATATTTTGCAACAATTTTTTGTGTTTGTTTGACTGGGTCCCTGGATGGTTTAGATTCACAATTGGACCTGGTAGGTGGCGCTTCGATCGGCTTCTAAGAATTTTTTTTTTAGTTTTTGACGAAATTTTAATTTTAATTTTAAGATTTATGTATATATATATATATATATATATATATATATATATATATATATATATATATATATATATATATATATATATATATATATATATACAGGGTGGGCCAAATCATTTTTTTTAAAAATGCAATAAAACAACAAGTTCTCAATATTTTTTCAAATTTATTTTTTCATTGTAAAGAACAATCCTTCCGATTAATTATGGAATACTATTTCATTTATATGACTGCTTCGGGTGGCCTTGACACACCCCATACGATCGGTCCAATTCTTGAGCACATTTTCGATGGTATGCGGCATTATGTCTTCAATGACAATGCGAATATTATCCTTGAGAGCGTCAATCGTTGCTGGTTTATATGCGTAACACTTATCTTTGGCGGCACCCCAAAGATAATAGTCCAACGGCGTCAAAGCACAGCCCCGAGGCGGCCATATCACATCAGCATTTCGGCTGATAATTCGATCTTCGAAGACAGTACGCAAAAGATCAATTGAAACGTGTACTGTGTGGCACGGAGCGCCGTCTTGTAGAAACCAAATGTTGCCTATGTCCTCCTCTTCAAGTGCCGGGAACAAAAAATCGTTTATCATGGCGCGGTAGCGTTTACCATTGACAGTAATGGCAGCTCCTTGCTCATTTTCAAAGAAAAATGGCCCAAACAATCACTTGTTAAGGATGCATCGGCTTCTCTACGATCACGTGCGGGTTCTCCGTGCCCCAAATGCGACAATTCTGCTTGTTTACATAGCCGCCAAGATGGAAATGCGCCTCTTCCGAAAAGATGATTTTTTTTGGCAAAATCGGCATCTTCTTCAAGTCGATCGCAAACCCACTCAGCGAACCGAAAACGCAATGGGTGGTCTCTTTGCTTCAATTCCTGAACAAATTGAACTTTATACGGTATCATACCGAGGTCTTTCTGCAGAATTCCGACGCAATGTTGTGCGTGAAATGTTCAATTCTTGAGCACGATGACGAGTTGACGTTCCCGGCTACTCACGCACATTTTCGGCTACAGCATCAACATTTTCGGGTGTACGCTTGGTTGCCTGCTTGCCTCGTGTTGTTTTATTAATTAGCAAGCCTGCTTCTTTAACTTTATTCACAGAATAACGCACAAATGGAGCTCCCGGCGCTTCGTTTCTTCCGAAAACCGCACGCAATTTTCGCACACATTCTGCAACATTACCATGATTTTCGAAGTAATGCTTCAATATTTCCCAGCGTTGTTCAAGCGAATACACAACCATTTTCGTTCAGCGGAAGGATAAAACTAACTTTCTGTCAAATCAGAAGTGACATAACCCTTACCATACTCAAAATAACCGCTAGTTCAAAAGAAAGGTGGCCCACCCTGTATATACAGCGTGTCCGCCGGGAAGGTATACTACTTTGTTTGTTTATGATTTTTGATTAAATGAAAGAGAATGGATCTTATATTGATAAAAGTTTTATTTAATGTCGGCAATTATGTATGGAATACAATATCAGATAAATGTCCGCCTCTGTTAGCCTCGCAAATGCGAGCCCATTTGAGCACATTTTTCATTACATTCTCACACATTTCACGCGGTATTTCATTAATTTCATCACGAATATTTTGTTTGAGTTGCCCAAGCGTTTCTGGTTTGTTTGCATAAGCTTTGCTTTTTAGATATCCCCACAAAAAGAAGTCCGGAGCAGTCAAATCAGGCGACCGCGGAGGCCAACCAACAACACCATTTTTTGAATTAACTTGTTGTGGAAAGAGTTCTCACAGTAATTCCATTGTAATTCGGCTGTATGCGATGTGACACCGTCTTGTTGATACCACATGTTAATCAAGCCCAAAGTATACAGTTGTGGCGTTAAAAAGTTTTCAATCATATCACGATATCGCTCCCCATTCACAGTTACCGTTACGCCGTTTTCATTTTCAAAGAAGTAAGGTCTAATGATTCCTCCTGACCAAATTGCACACCAGACTGTCACTTTTAATGGATGTAAAGGTGACTGATGAATAATGTGAGGGTTTTCCATTGCCCAGAATCGACTATTCTGTTTATTCACATATCCATTTAAATGAAAATGTGCCTCGTCACTCATTATGATTTTTTCATGAAAATCGGGGTTGTCATGGGCGAGTTGTAACATCCTATTGACACGATGGTTTATCGAATATTTTTCCATAATAAATTTGCCACGTGTCTACTTCACGACTGTCAAGTATGAACTGTCAATACTAATATTCGAATAAATGGCGGTAGAACAAAGTAGTATACCTTCCCGGCGGACACCCATTATATATAATTCTTCAGTACGTGTGTGTATGCCACTGAACTTCTCCTAAAGGGCTGGACCGATTTTGACGATATTTGATGTGTGTGTTTAAGTGGGTCCCGGGAAGCTTTAGATTCACAATTCTACCTACTCGGTAGGTAGCGCTGCGATTGGGTTATAGAATTTGATTTTTATTTTTTGACGATTTTGTTTAAAAAAATCGCATTTTTTTTAAACATCGCGTCTGTCCGGCCATAACACGTTTGCTGAACCCGTTCATTTTTTAATTTTTTAATTTAAGCCGAAACCAACGTTCGGGCAAGACAATGTCTGTCGAGCCCGCTAGTATATTATAGTAAATTTAGCTAATTATTGTTTATTTTTGGCAATTAGAAATTACTTTGGAATTAAAAACGCTAAAAAGCTTGAGATTGAACGAAGAACTTTAAATAAAGAAGTTAAACAATGCGAATTAGTTTTTAATAGAAGAGCTACTTGAAAGTTACCCGACACATAAATAAGTGGTTACATAAGATAATAAATCTACTATACAACCGTATCTATATAAATGTCTAGTGCTAAATGGACTTTTTCTACTTTTAATATTATGAATGTGAACTTGTTGTGCTTTATTTAAGTGTATATGATACAATATTGTTTGAGTGCGCAAGAATAAAAAATCGTTTTGTAACGAAATTCAGACTGGAGCTTTTTCAAATTTCTGAAATCAACAATATATTATATCACCGATTTATCAATCCAGAGAGATACTTATAATTTTGCAACTTATTTAATTTGCAAGTGTCGCAATGCAAGTTTAACCTAAACAGCGTGATTCATGAAGAAAAATTGTCTTCTGTTTTTAAATCGTAGCCCACCTGACTTAAGAGCACCATTGTCTGCTTCTTCTTCAGCTGGACTTTATATTTATCTTCTTTGCCTTGAAGATAACCACAATCAGTTTATCCAGTTTTTTGGCAGAACGTTTGCTTGTACTCCTTCATTCAACTACTTAACTGTATCAATATCATTGATAGAGTTGCAGCACTCTAATATGTACTCTTCTTTAGGATGGACGCCTTAGTTAGGTAAAGTGGTAATATTCATATTGGAGTCTATTTTGTTTTAGTGTAGCCTATTATGGCTTCTAAATGGGTAATATGCTCATTTTGTTAGTTTATTTAATAAGATTGGTTGGTATTAATACTTTGTTATCCTCGATGACCTTGCATATACATCTTTCAATTTGTCGAACTCCGAAAATATGTCTCCTGAGATTTCTTAAATTCTGCCACCAAGGCTTAATGGGTAAAACTACCGAATTGCTTATCATGTTTTTTTCAGTTTCTCAATGATTGCAGTATTTTTTTTTTAACCAACGGAGCGAGTACTTCGACACCAGTTTCTAATTTTCGTACAGGCTATTTAAGATTTTTCAAGAAAACCGTTTTTCGTCACAATTTATGTTCAAAAGGATTAACCTACGGAAAATATTTTATAATTAAGAGATTTGTCTTACTACTAGTTAATAGATTCTCTTAAAAATCTCTTAACTTAATACCTATCAAATCTCGAAGTCTTGATTATGTTGTTTTCTATCATAATGTTAGATTTTTTTTTTATTTTGAATTAAAACTAATAAAAAATGGACGATTGGGTAAATAATGATGCATTAAATATATTTTTAATACACAAACTGGATTTTAGATGCATATATTTTTATTTAAAACAATTATTTCGAAATTATGATTTGTGTAAAGTAAACGTCCATAAAAGAAAATAGCCCTTTTTTTATACAATTATTATGTAATTGTTAATGATGTAATTGTAACTTTGTTAATTTATTACAAAAATCTATCATATTTAATATAATATTTTTCAAAAATATACCTATATTATCGTATGCTTAACAATAAAATACAATTTAAATTTCTTGCTTTAACATTTGGAGAGTTGTTAATAGAAATTTTAAGAGTAGTGCCCACAGAATACCAGTTAAGAGATTCTCTCAAAAAAATTCTTAACAAAAAACTTTAATATTAGAATTGCACAGTAACATGTTGTGCCGTATTTTTATTTTGTTAAGCTTTGACCGAAACTAGCGCGAATATACCAAGCCAACATATCATGGTAGCTAACTTTTCCAGCCATGTCCGTCAAAAAGTAAATCGAATTTATTACTTGGAGTGATTGACGATTTTGGTGGAAAGCTAGATTTCCTGAACATAGAGGTTAGTTATCAATCAGAGATTGACACATATCCTATAATTTGCTACATTAGCCAAACTTATTTTGATGTTGTGACGACTGGTTAAGTGATTACTTTCCAGTAACCTCTCAACATTTTTAGTTGCTGCAACAAAGATTTAGTTTGTTATTTAGCTCAGAACCTATAAAAAATTATATTTGTTTACTAATTTTTTTTATAGTTTTAATACAACATATGTATGTTGCCGTTAAAATTAATTTTAAGATTATAGCTTTTCTCGAATTGAAAAATTATCAATCCGGATTAGTAATAAAATACTACTGCTTACTTTGAAAAATTAATACTAATACGCACATTAAAAAATACCGGTACGATTTTTATTCACAATTAAAAATTAAAAACAGAAAAAAATTAATCAGCTTACTTTAAGAAATTGAATATAATATGTATGTGGTGCTACTACTCCATTCGTGGTCAATGAAGATAAAATATTGACTCAATTTATTTATTCTACAAACAATTTTTTTAAATAATTTATATTTATTTATTACAAAATTTTTCATTTAATTTGTTTAGTTTTTGTCTATTTGTCTTTTTTATTATGTATATTTTTCTATAGATTTTTCTAATACGTGATGAAATTTACGTATGACTTGTGACAATACGACAGCAAGCAACACAAGTACGACTATAATTATGTTTATCTTATTTACCGGTTGTAAATTACGTTTTTCGTTTTTCTACATTCTTGTCTACATGTATTGCAACTTCTCTATGCTAATTTAGTGACAGATTAAACGCCTGCACGCATTATTACGGTACATATAAATGTGTATAATAAAATTTTTTATACAAACATCCACTTTAACAAACCTTAAAATAATATTGCCCCTGGCCACGAAAAAACAAATCACGTTACAATAACCACAAAATTGATAAATTATAAGAAAAACATAACGCAAAAACCATAAATCGAAGAACTTCATTCAGGCATGTGGCTCACAAACAAAAAATAAAAACATTTGTGCGTCTCGCTCCGAGGCAATGAAGTACCATAAACTATAAAATTGATGAATTAAATTCCGAAGAAACAGTGCAACCCTTGAAGTAAACTTTGAATATCCGAGAATACACCAGAACATCATTGAGACCCCATCTTAAATTGGTAGAATGATTAATTAATTACCGACGTTAATAGATTAAAGATGTAAATGTGATATTATGTTTCATTATTTTTGGTTTTGTTGTGAGTAAATGCCAATTAATATTGTTTGAACAAATGCGTTGCTAGTGGGCAAAATGAAAATTTTTATGAAGTGTTTAAAATGATATAAATTGACATAATTTCCTCCTTTATAATCGTAAATTTACTTGGAATGTGATGCAAGTTTTACGTGTTGTGTTTTTTTTAATTAAGGTTCCTAAATTATTCGAATTTCTTTACCTTTACGGATTCACTAATTCGTTCTTATGTCACAAACGACATGATTCATTGCATAGATTAGGGAAAATCAGGTAAGGTGTTGTATATCCAACCAATTGGTCTGGCCTTCCCAAAAGTGCAAATGAAAACTACCGCTAATTCGGTTTGTTAATGGCAGTTTAAATGATTTTTTGTATCATTCACTAATAAAAAAATTATATTTATTTTACAATTTATAGTAATCAATTATGTCAACTTGTTTTTAAAACCGTAAACTTCCAATATTTTAAATAAATCTATACAAAAAATGTAAGCAGTTTACGTTCGTCTTTATATTATTAACTCTCAAATTACAAATTCATCAATATTTGTACACAAATCTGTACTAGTTTTGACCCTTGTGTATTTCGATATATTCCTAAGATGTTACTGAAGTTAGCCTAAAACTTCAGTCGAAAAAACCCCAGCATTATCGACATATTTCGTATCAGGTGGTAGTACAAAATTCTGGTGATATTAGCCGAAAATTACATGTTATTGAAGTTAACAGTAAATTTTCGCCGACAAAAATTTGAAAAATCCATATCACATAATTCGAATGTATAAAGGCCATATGAACTGGGTGAAGTTAGACCAATTCGTAAATAGCTGAATCCCATATTTATAATTCGTCGTGTTAGGGACCAATGAATTTGAGTTGAGGCACTAACAGTGAACATCTGTGCCAAAAATCAGGCCTCATTTTATGTAGCATCGTACTGAAATAAATTAAAAGCTGGACGCATGTTTATTTGTAATTTGTACTAGGTGAAGTTAGACCAATTCGTAAATAGTTGGCTCCCGTATTTATAATTTGTCGTATTATGGACCAATGAATTTTAGTTGTGGCAGTAACAGTGAACACCTGCGCCAAAAATTTTATGTAGCATCATAGTGAAATGCTGGACACATGCTTAGTGGTAATTTGTACTGGGTGAAGTTAGACCAATTCGTAAATAGCTGATTCCCGTATTTATATATAACTTGTCGTGTTAGGGGCTATGAATGAAGATATGGCGCTAACAGTGAACACCTGTGCCAAACAGGCCATATTTTATGTAGCATCATAGTGAAATAAATTAAAAGCTGGACGCATGTTTAGTGGTAATTTGTACTGGATGAAGTTAGACCAATTCGTAAATAGCTGGATCTCATATTTATAATTTGTCTTTTATGGGTCAATGACTTTGAATTGTGGTACTAACAGTGAACACTGTTTGGTCTAAAGCTCTAACGGGTATTTATCCGCCGGATAATCCAACGCAGGAAAATTGGCGTCGCTTAGAGTATATAAGACAAAATAGCCAACGGAATAGCAACATCGTGTCCGATTATACCAATAGTAGTTTTGCTTTTTATAATAATAACACAATAAAGAAAATGGTCTTTAACAATAAACCTAGAGTTTATCGAATTTCCAAGTCTGGTGTTTATAGGATTAATTGCAATGGTTGTAGTTTCTCCTATATTGGACAGACTGGGCACAATTTTGGAGTTAGAGCAAAATAACTTAGAAAATCATACAGCTAGCTTAAACAATTCAGACATATTACATATACAATCCAAAAGAAGACGTTTAGATACCTTAGAATCTTACGAAATTCGTAAATTCATATTCCTTAACCAAAATATCCATAACGAACAGAGATAAATCCGTATCACACCAATTACGGATCCCGCCCTGTTCTATTCTCACGCTCTTAATAATACGACTAATACGGCGGATAATTAAATGTACTTCAATATACCTTGAATTTTGTTACTCAGCTGATGACTAATCGCTTACTACGCTTATTCCAGCCCCTTTTTTATTAGTAATTTTTCCGTGTACACAACAGATGGTTGGAACGATCAATAGATTAATTTTTATTGCCTATTTTTCGTCCTTCCTTCTTTTTTTTTCCTTTTGCTTATTTCTACTATATAGGGTGGGCCAAATAATTTTTTTTTAAATGCAGTAAAACAAAAAGTTCTCAATATTTTTTCAAATTTATTTTGTTGGAATACTATTTCATTCATATGACTGCCTCGGCTGGCCTTGACATACCCCAATTTTGATGGTATGCAGCATTATGTCTTCAATGGCAATGCGAATATTGTTCTTGAGACCGTCAATCGTTGCTGGTTTATCGGCGTTAAACTTATCTTTGACGGCACCCCAAAGATAGTAGTCCAACGGCGTCAAATCACAGCTCCAAGGCGGCCAAATCACATCAGCATTTCGGCTGACAATTCGATTCGAAGACAGTGCGCAAAAGTTCAATTGAAACGTGTGCTGTGACCAAAATCCGCACCAAACAGTCACTCATTGAGGGTGCATCGGCTTTTCTACGATCACGTACGGATTCTCCGTGCCCCAAATGCGATAGTTCTGCTTGTTTACAAAGCCGCCAAGATGGAAATGCGCCTCATCTGAAAAGATGATTTTTTTGCCAAAATCGGCATCTTCTTCAAGTCGATTGCAAACCCACTCACCGAACCGAAAACGCAATGAGTGGTCTCTTTGCTTCAATTCCTGAACCAATTGAACTTTATACGGTGTCATACCAAGGTCTTTCTGCAGAATTGGTCGCAATGTTGTGCGTGAAATGTTTAATTCTTGAGCACGATGACGAGTTGACATTCCCGGCGACTCATGCACATTCTCGGCTACAGCATCAACATTTTCGGGTGTACTCTTGGTTGGCTACTTGGTTCGTGTTGGTTTATTACTTAGCAAGCCTGCTTTTTTAACTTTATTCACAAAATAACGCACATATCCCGGCGCTTCGTTTCTTCCGAAAACCGCATGCAATTTTCGCACACATTCTGCAACATTACCATGATTTTCGAAGTAATGTTTCAATATTTCCCAGCGTTGTTAAAGCGAATACACAACCATTTTCGTTCAGCGGAAGGATAAAACTAACTTTCTGTCAAATCAGAAGTGACATAACCCTTACCATACTCAAAATAACCGCTAGTTCAAAAGAAAGGTGGCCCACCCTGTATATAACTAAATTTTTATTTTTACAAATCAGTAGATACTCCTGATGATGACCTAACAAGTCGAAATCGATCGAGTAATTTTTAAACTTTTAGAAGAAATTTTTTTAATTAAAACATTGAAAAATTATTTTTTGCGAAATAATAAACAAGTGATAGAATGTGTTTATTAAGTAAAATGTGATAAGCGTGATAAAAGTGGTAACCATAATAATTATTATAACAATAAGTTCAATAATTGTCACAAAAATAAAAAATAGAGAAAAAGAACGGGTGAAAATCTGTACCTTAAATAAACTTGAGTATACTATTCATTCAATACGAAAGACCGGTCGCAATTAGTGGAACCATAAACCGCGAACCTAACCAGAGAAAGATACGGGAAACGAGGCCACCTAGTAGCTGCGATAGCAAAAAGGAGCCTTAATAGGATCAAGGAATATTACGGCAGCCTTGCAGTCTGATCGGAGAAGACGACAACTCGGTCCACACACGTCAGGACGTTCCACCGCGTGACGTGTGTAACATTCATCTCAAGGATTACCACAAGAAATGGTCGCGCTACATTTCAACATATTGCTGTAAGTGATACCCGAAATTTTGTTTTAATATATAGAAAAAATCGATAGAAAAATTTATATAAATATAAATTAAATTATTTTTTTGAAATAAAAATTAATTAAATTTTTAAAATAAATAAATGACAAATGTCTCGAAATAAATTTTAAAATAAAATTTTCTTTAAATAAAAGTAAATTTTCAAGTAAATTTAAATACAAATAAATTTAAATTATTATTAATGAATTTGTCTAAAGTGATTTTATGAAAAGTGAGAAAAAAAACACACATTAAGTGAAAATATAAATTAAGAATATTATGAAAAATAAATCTACTAGTAGAAGAAAATCTGTAAGTAAAAATTAAAATCTTAAGCAAATAAAAGTAACTTTAAAAACACATAAAGATACATTTTAATTTAATAAATGTTAAAGCTTAATCAATATTAAAGTTCCAAGAAAAGTAAACGAGAATTTTTAATAAGACTAAAAAATTTAATTTTCTTAAAAAAAGTATTAAGTTAAGGTTATATTTCAAATTTCATTACGCCATTTAAGATACCTTCTTTACATACATAAAAATTAAAATATTACGTTCACTAATTTTCGCGCTGTAAATTTTCTCTTACGTGGTAAATTTCTTTCAAAATCTTTAAGTGATCTGTGTAATC
This sequence comes from Nephrotoma guestfalica, assembly GCA_963691935.1. Classification (NCBI taxonomy): domain Eukaryota; kingdom Metazoa; phylum Arthropoda; class Insecta; order Diptera; family Tipulidae; genus Nephrotoma; species Nephrotoma guestfalica. Next base: position 151,952,398 of record OY829914.1, on the reverse strand, counting down.
TGTGAATCTAAAAAATAATCTATGAAAATATGGCTCCCACTCCAATCAAACGACCATCCACATTACATGTAGGCACTTCTTACACTAACGCTGGTTATAGTACTAACAATCAGCAACCCCTAAATTTAGAAGATTTAACTGTACAAATTAAGATCATTATGAGGGACAGTTTGACCAGAGATGGTCAGCAAATCATATTAAATATAATAAATCCAAATCCCCACACCGGTAAGGATTTCGATTAAACCATAGCGAGATTAGATAAAATTCCCGATATTGTGAAGAGTCTACGTGAATTATCAGGCCAACCTGGAGAAATCAGATCTTGGCAGAAGAGCGTCGACAGAATACTAAGAATTTATGTACACCTAAAAGGGATACCAAAATACTACGGTATTCTGAGTGTAGTCCGTAATAAGCGAAGTAGATGTCGCCATAGAATCGTACAACACATTAACAACACCTCTAAACTGGCCCAAGATCTCAAAGTGCCTAACTCTGCATTACGCAGATACAAGAGATACACTAGAGTATCAATTAACAATTTTAGTGCACGGCAACCACTCTGTGCTCGAACTTTACCAGATGGTTTACCACCATCTATCCCTAATCCTCAACAAATTATCGTGTATGGAAATGGGAGAAGAATCCCTTAACAACATGATCCAGGCTTATAGGGATAAAGCACTGGACACCTTTGTACGTGGGCTTAAAGGAGACCTACCACGTTTATTAAGTATCCGTGAACCAGTGGGTCTACCTCAAGCACTCCACCTTTGTCTAAAACTCAAAAATATCAATTAATAGTTACCAGACTCATCAAAACAAAAATCCTATCGTTCCACCTATTTCTCCTAGGATACAAAATACTACGAGTATCCCCTTTGCGAGCGGAAATCACCGCGAATTTTTCCGGAGCTTTTCCCCAACCCGCAAGTAATGCGAAGTCCGTTGGGCGTTCGACCCCAATTTAATAGTTTCCGCAAGAACGGATACGTTCATCAAGTCCTACAATTCGCTCGACAACCGCAATATGGCTATTTGGCGGGACCACACTTCGGTTTCCCACCGAAACCCTTACCAAAACGAATACCCATGTCAATAGATCCCAATGTTCAAACTCGTTAGGTTAATTATGTCAACCGATCGAACTATAATCAATTCCTTCATAAAAGAGCGTTTACTGTCCTCAACTAACCAGCAAGGGCCCAGCAAGTTACCATGAGTTTATAATACTGATACAAGTCATGAAGAGCTGCCTATTTCCGAAGAACTGCATCAAGAATATTATGTTTGCTAGTCTAACGACCACGCTCTATGTTCCCCTTATGAACTACCTGTCAAGAGCGGAGAGACCTTAAAAATTTTAGTGGACACAGGTTCCAATAAAAACTATATACACCCCAAGCATGTGAGAAATCCAATACTAAATACAAAACCATTTTTGTCAATTTTTTAGGCGATAGTGTCAAAATAACTCATCATGCTCACATAAATTTATTATGTTCTGATGTCCAAAGCTGCAGTTCTATATAACATACTACCTACCCCAACATTCTTCAACGGAATAATAGGGAACGACTCATTGAAAAATCTCCAAGCCGTAATACACACTAACGAAGACCATTAGACTCTCTTTTCTAATATAAAAATCCCGCTTAAACAACTTAAGCCAATAAGGTTAACTTATGGACCTCTCACTTAAACGACAAACAAGTTCAGAAACTCCTCAGTATAGTAACAAGATGTCCGAAATTATTCGCAGACCCAGATAAATGATTAACCTTAACAACCAGTATCAAAGGTGAAATACGTACCAGTTCCGATAATCCAGTTTATTCTAGAGTTTATCCGTACCTTATGGCGCTAAAAGATGAAGTAGAAAAACAGGTAAACGAGTTGTTACGTGAATGAATCATAAGACCTTCATGGTCTCCATATAACTCACCTGTCTAAATCGAAAAAAAGTAGTAATTTACTACCATAGATCTTAAAAGTTGATCAAATTCCACTTAAAAACACGAATATAGAAAAAACAGCGTTCCTAATAAATAATCACAAGTTCGAGTTCGTTAGACCACCATTTGGGCTCAAAAATGCGCCATCGAATTTCCAAAGAATATAAGACGATATATTACCGGAATACATCTCGAAGAGCTGCTACGTCTATGTAGATGACATAATCATCATCGGGAAAAATGAGAAGGACCATTTTGAGAACATAGAACGAATTCCCGATACTTTTTGACACAGCAGTATTTTTGTATAAGATTGAACTATATTCCAGTGCTATAGTTTGGCAAGCGTACACATAAAATTTTGACAGATCGGTGAAATTCCTTTTTCATTTGATAAATAGTTAATTTAAGTGGTTTTGGGTTTTAATTAAGTTAAAATAGTTTTGTAGTGGTGTAAGAACAATTTTATAATATTAAAAAGGTGGTGGATGCATATATATAGTGTTTTAAGTGGATTATTGTTTGGTGGCAACAACAACAAATTTTTGTTTATATTTAAGGGCGATGTTTGAAAGCCCAAATAGATTCGCACCGTTGAAGATGTTGGGAAACAATACCCAACCCTCCAAAAGGAAAAAGATCGAAGAAATGCGAACAAAGAGATTAGGATTCGGTGGCGGTGCAGATATAATGGATTGCAATGGAGTGAATGAAAAATAACTAATAATTAAGCACGAGCAGGAGGGACAAAACCTGTCAAATTGTTCACCTGTTGGAATACAAAAAGCGCTGGATATGATAACCAAAGGTATCATTAAAACGCAACGCTCGAGAGCTGGAGAACTGCTGGTTCTGACAAAAAATCAGGCAGCGACGGATGCATTACTGAAGGCCACATCTCTGGGGCAATTGGCCAAAATAAAAGTGACGGAACACATCATATTAAACAGTTCCAAAGGTATCATTTTCTGCCACGACCTAAAAAGTTTAACTGAAGAGGAAATCAAAGAAGGGCTTAAGGACCAAGGCGTCATAGAGGTACACAAAATAAAGAAATGGGTGGAAAACAAATGAACGTACACAGCAGCAATTATCCTGACTTTTAATTCAACAGTATTATCGGAATATGTGAGGGCAGGCTTTATACAACTAAGCATTCGATTGTACATTCCAAATCCGTTGAAGTGCACCGAATGCCACAAATTTTCTTCACACCAAAAAGAGATGCACAAGTGATCCTAAGTGCTACAAATGTAGTGAAGTAACACCACACAACCAGCCGTGCATTACACTAAAATGCATAAATTGTGGAGAGGCACATACCAGCAACAGTAAGGGATGCCGAGTATATAAACGAGAAGTAGAAATATGTGAAAATTAAAACTGTAGGTAGATTAACATTTCCCGAGGCGAAAGCCAAATATTTTCGATTATATGCAAACACCACACCAGCTAACCAGACAACATATGCAGATACACTAAAAACCACCTTTAACCCACCAAACACACCACAAAAGCCGCAAAACAGAGAAAACCAACTAGAACAGACAAAACCACAATCATATCAAAAACCTATTTCAACTTCAAGGCAACAACAGACACAATTAAACCAACCACAACAACAATAGCAACAGAAAGATCAAGTACGACAACAACAAAATCAACAACAGCAGCAACAACCAAAACGACTAGAAACGAACCAACTACAACAACAAATACAGTAAGTACAACAACAACAAGAAAGGTTACAACAACAACCGCAATCAAATCAACAAACAAGTTGTAATACAGCAATGGACATAGAGACAATCAAAAAAAATGAAGCATGGCTAGCAATGAGACATTCTAATTTAACTCCAAAAGAATTAACACTATTTGGAACTAACCATATAAGTATGATTGATGATGAATGAGGGAAGGAGAAGAGAGAACGCATTTGCGTTTATAAATGCCCTCTCCCTTCTTCATTTCTTTGAATGATAGAGCGAATGCTGAGATCCAATGAATGCGTGAAAATTGGCCACATAAATATTCGCATGCCAATGGCGATATGTTGCGGAATTATCTGGCCAATAACGATGTGAATGTGATGATTTTGTGTGAAACTTGGGAGCGTGAGGATAAGACGTTTCGGGTGAAAGGATACAATTATCTGTCCAGACCGAGGGCTGATGGCTTTCGGCGGGGTGGCGATATTGGCATGTACCAAAATCAGCCTGGTCCTTTGTGACATACCGCGTTTCGAGCACATTAAAGTCATCGCAGCCAAAACTGGGAATCTGGACAGAAACTTGTCATTTGTTAGTATCTGTGCAACTCCAGTGTTGTCTACGTCTGACAGAGAGAGAAGCCAACGAGATTTTCAAATTTTGTTTGGATGGGTGGAAGGCAAAAGTGACGTGATTCTAGCGGTGATATGAATGCGCATTCGAGAATATGGAGGAGTGATAGAACTGATGCTAGAGGTAACTGGAAGACCCGCCTCATTCTGGATTCCGATCTCGTAATCCTGAATGATGGTGGGTCGGCTAGAATGGCGAGAGTGGGGTCGACAGCCAGCGCGATAGACTTAACTTTAATATCTAGCGGGCTGGCGGGCCAAGTCACTTGGAATGTCACAGATGAAAATTTGGGTAGCGATCATTATTTGATCAGGATATGCTTAGGTGGTATAAATGTTGACATATACCGCAAGGTCATTATGAATGGTAAGAAATGAGTCAAACGTATGAATGAGACTCTCATAATGAAAGAAGTAAATGAGGTTAACCAACTTGAGGATGAAATAGAGAGAGTGTTCTATAAATGTCAGAGGGAATAAATACAAAGTGAACGGTTGGTGGAACAATGAAATCCAGTATTGGTATGAAAGGAAACGGATAGCATTGAGAGAGTTCAATAGGTGTATATGTCATGAATGCAAAATAAATTATGGAAGGATGAATGCAAGATTGAAAAAGGCTATCCGTAGAGCGAAAAGGAAAAGTTGGCGGGACTATGTGTCCAAAATCATACATAGAACCACAACTAAGGATGTATGGGATAAATTTAATAGAGTGAGAGGATATAGAGCGCAAGGCAGAAATGCAGTGTTAGATGACAGAGAGAATGGAGATGTCTTTTTACAAATGATTACGGATGTACGTTGCATTTTGAACGATATACGTGATGTTTTGTTACATGATAATGAAAATGAATTTATGAACGATATGTGTAAGGAGTTTGAACGGGAAGAGTTCCGAGGGGTTTTAGAAATATCAAAATCTACTACACCCGGAACTAACAGAGTGAGTTATAAAATGATTGGTAGATTAGAATTCGAAGCCAAGGCGGCCTTGCTTCGAATTCTAAATCAAGTATGGATGAGTATTCAGATACCGGAAAAATGGAAGGAAAGCCGAGTGGTACCTATTCCTAAAAGGGATCGGGATAGAAATCTCGCAACAAATTACAGAGGGTTATGTATGTTGAATGTATTTGTTAAAATTGTGAATGGTATGATGAAAGGTCGTATAGATAAATTTGTGAATGAGGGAGTAATGAGATAAATAATGTGAGAATTGAGTGTGTGAAATTGGCTAGGTATTTGGGAATCTGGATTGACAGAAGAATGAGTTTCAAAGTGCATATGGAAAAATTGGCCTATAATTGTAAGAGTAGATTGAGCATGATTAAAAGGGTGAGCAAACCGAAATGGGGAGCTCATCCGGGTGTGACTGATATGTTACGAAAGGCGCTAGTGTCAACTAAAATTGCGTATGGAATGAGTATATATGGTGATGGATCCAAAGGTTGGGTTTAAAAAGTTGACGCTTGTGGAGAATGCGTGTGCTAGAGCGGTATTGGGAGCGATCAATTCGACACCAATACATACTCTGTGGTCTGAATTAGGTGATTCGCCTCTTAATTATAAGAGGGAATGGACCATCGTGCGAGAGACTGTGCAAATGTTAACTAAGGACAATAAATTGATGAATTAAATGAAAGAGAGATTGCAAAGAGGGACGGTTTACAAAAAGACAACAAGATCACTGGTAATCTTGGAAAATATTAACATATTCTCCAAGATTCGTCCGGCAAATCCAAAAGTCACTCCGTGCAATCTAATAGTGCGGTTGAAGTTTGGTGACACAGCAAAACCAATGTTGAATGAGTTATCGGTTAAGAGTGAATTTTGCAAAATGCGAATGAATTATGTTGCACATGTGGAAGTATATACAGATGCAAGTGTAAATGATGATCGACTAGGTGTCGGAATTTATATTCCTTCAATGAGGAAAGAGAAAATGGTAAGAGTGCATGACAGTATCTGTATAATGAATGCAGAATTGATAGGGATTATGGAAGGGATCAAGTTGGCAATGACAGAAGGGAGAAGGAGAATAGTGTTACTCTCTGACTCCCGGAGTGGGTTGGAATTAATTAGTAAAGGTGGGGGAACTCATGGCAATGTGTATGTGGAAATGCTCTATAAGTATCTTCAATCTTGTAGAAGGGAGGTCATCCTTCAATGGATACCTTCACACCTACAGATAGAAGGCAATGAAAGAGCCGATATGCTTGCGAAACGGGGTTGTTTGATTGAGGATGTAAATGAATATGAATTCATTGATGCCAGAAACGTACTTCGCATGTTTCAGGTGAATCTGTGGAGAAAATGGGAGAGAGAGTTTGTTGGAAAATGTCAGGTGAAAGGTAAGAAGTGCTTTGAATTGGTTAGGTCTCCTTTGAGGCAACCGTTCTTTAAGGTGCTCAAAGGAGGTACTAGAAGAACTATGGAACGAGTGAGATTGAATCATAGAAATTGGAAAGAATGTTTGAAGAAACGCAATTTGGTTGCGTGTGAATTATGTGAAAGCTGTTTAAATGTGGAGGACATCGAACATTTGATTCTGAAATGTCTGCATTTAACCAGAGCAGACAAATGTTCGATGTTCTATTGAGTGCAAGTAGTTTGACTGAATTATTACGAATGGGAATGAACGTATATAAGAATGTGTATGAATTTATTAGAACAAATCAGATAGAAGTGTGAAGAAAAAGTATGAAAAAAAATTAAAATTAATATTAAATTATTATGTTAAAAAATGTAAAAAAAATTAAATTTTGAAACTCGGCCATATGGCACCAAATTTTTGGAGCTAGTGCCAAATAATTAAAAAAAAAACCTTGAACTAGTAATATCAAAGCCACCTCTTGGAGAACATTAGTACCATGTACATATATCGGCAATTACTGGTAACTACTGACAGCCCCTACTCATAAACAGGAGTAGTACTAGAACTAGAACTAAACTTCTATTACGAAGTAGAATGAAGTAACAGAAAAGCATTTTTCAAAATACTGTCTCTCGATCTAGGCCCTCTCTGCGATGCAGACAGATTATTAACGGTTTGGATGAAACACGTAAGCTTTTTTCACTAATTGCGGGATGTCCCAGTAAAATTTGGAGGTAATAATTTCTCCTGAAAAGTGTGGTATAAGTATTTAAGAAAAAAGAGGTTAAGAACAAAATGTTTCGCACTTATATTTGCACAAAAAGATTTTGCTGATTTTCTGAGAAGTAGGCAGAAATTACAATTTCTGATAAAATATTGGTAAATAAATGTATTTTGTAAATATTTTATAAAGTACGAGTATACCATCAATGAAAAAAACGACAAAGTACGAAATTTCTTGTTCAAAACATTTTTCCAAAATTTTAGTAAAAATAATCTAAGCCCGCTAACACGGATGTGTTAGCTGATCGGAATGAAAAGTATTGATGACAAATTTCACACAACAATATTACACTTGGTGGCCGATTTTAATCAGATGAACATCGCCAATTGTTTTCGTCCCAAAGGCCGCCGATTATTCCTCTAATTATGCGTCGATATTGCCTTAACAAGTAATTCACGACAAAAGAGTGTCGATGATTTCGATTTTTGAATGTTCACGAATACAACTACATGCAGGTGTAATAAATGGAATAATCTTCTACAGCAAGTAGAAGTATATAAACGCGAGCAAAAGGTTTAGCACCCACAGTTTAAAGTTACCTGTTGAGTAAGATAAATTTAGCAGTGTACAGTGATAAGCTCAAAAGTTATTTAAAGTGATAAACATATTGAAATTATGAAAAGCGTAATTCAACAAATTAGTAGCTTGATTAAAACTAAAGGTGTTGATAATTAAAGTTGGAATTTTAACGCTGAGTGTTTTATTTGCAAAATCGAATCCCTCCTCAAACTTTTGTTGTATTGTTCCTTTTGACCAGAACTTATCTTCTGTTGGATGTATTTGTACTACGACATTCTGCTCTAATAATGATATTTATTTATTCTAGAATGATTCATAATGATATATATTTATTCTAGGATGTTTTATTATTTGATCCGGTTTGAATTATCTTGACCTGTATTTTATCAGTATTAGAGCTAAACATTCATTGGAAGACAATAATGGCGGATGAATGTGCTTTATAATTTTGAAGATAATAGACTCCTTTCAACTTTCGATTCGACATGGTATAGGTTTCCATTGAAATCGACCAGTCATTGATGGATTGGAAGTATCTCTGGATTGGGATTGGGCTCCAAATATTGATGCCAGCTCATAAGACATGCTTTAGAACCTGTGTCTATAACATGCAATAAACATCTTTTGAAAACATCTTCAAGAACACTTCATGTTAACTGGATGATGTCTTAATTTCATATATATTCATCCAGCTTCATCATCAGAATTGAATTGTCTTTCCTCTTGGTCGCGATAAGTTTATTTATTTGCTAGTGCAAGTTTTCTGCTTATTTCTCGATGCTAGTCGTTCCAGTTTGACTTGAATGACTCGAAATTTTGTCGAATATCTCCAAATTCGACATTTAATGAATGTGGCTTTGGTATATGGTTGATAATTGCTGTTTCCGCGCCCTTGGGCTCTCCAAAATATAAGAGTACTCTTCAAAGAACTCCGTCAAATGCTTTTCCATTTTATACGTATTAACCTCAATTCTTTTTACGTTGTGTAAAATGTATGATTTAATTTTGCTTTCTTGTAAATTGTTGTGAATTATCTTAATTGAAAATCTGCTTTTCAATTAATCGCACCTAACACCACGTATTAAATACTTATATTTATATTTTATTTAATTACACGGAACATACACGTGTTCTTATATCTCGTAGGTTGACGTGTACACTACATCAATTCCATATACATAATACAGCGTCTCAACAATTATATATCAGCAATACAGTGTATACAACAAGTTTTCAAGACAAATCTCAATTTAAATAAAAAAAAATTGATATTATTTGCTAAATCACAATTTTATAAACAAACTGAACTATGTAATGTGCATAACTGAGCCAATTTTTATTTAAACAAGTGAGAACGCTTAAAAACAAAACTTTGCTAAGAAGTAAAATTGCTTAAATTAAACTTGAGTTAAAGAAACGTAGGAACGCCTAATAACAAAATTCGTGGTAAAATATCTGAAGTCGTTCATTGTTATCATACTGCTTGGTTTAAGTTGGTGGTTCTTGACCAACTTCTTATGCACTAATGAGATCTGAATCTCGATCTCTGAGTATGGTCGATAATGGCCATCTAACATCAGTACATCTAGACCTAGAGGACCAAAATTCGTAGCAAACAAATCGAATGCTTCAGCTATACTAACTGGCATGCCCAGTTTAAAAAAATTAAATACAGTACATTTGTGCGTTTTGTGTAAAAGGCCGATTGATTTATCAAACGATACAAGCTCTTCTTATATTTTTCATGTTTTTGCTTCTTTGTTGAGTAACTGTAAAATTATTGTACCTCGCTCGTTACTATTTATTGTTTCAATCAAGGATAATGGCGCGTTCCTGCTGTCCTCTAAGTGTCGGCCACTAAAGTAAGTATATTTTTTTGCCCGTAGATACATTTAGTGGTATACACGTTTAGAAAACAAATTAAGAAACTATGTTCGTTATTCTTTGTTTTACTTATTTATTTATAAATAAATCTGTTTTGTGAGTTACATGTATCATTTCAGATTAAAACCGAACATTCAGTTTAAAACAAAAATTAAATTAAAACAAAAAGAAAAATTTAAACAAAATTAAATTAAAGAAATAATGGACATTTAAATATTTTAAAAATAATTCTTCAGGATTTTTTGAAGTTATCCTTCGAAAAATTAAAGTCAAATAGGTCATCGATGATGTTGAATAATTTACACAATCTATTAATGGTGTTGTTTTCTCCCTAGTTTGTAGAATAGTGTTCTACTGCTAAAAACTCATGGTTTCGAAATGTTCTGCGTGACACATGAATTGATTTGTTCTCCAAAATCTAAGCTGAATCAAAGTGGCCACGCAAAACGTTACCAATAAAAGCCGCGCCTAAGACAAATCGTCTATTTTCAAGCGCGCATATTTTGTAATGTGAATCTTGTTGAGTGCGGAAATAGCCGAGCTACATTTTCGCGGATCAGTAAATTTTGGTCAAAATCCCAGTCACTTTTGTTTAACAAAAAATCATAAATTTCTTTTAAATGTTTTCAATTCTTTTTATGTGCACAGCATAATATGGATTCCAGACCGTTGCAGCGTATTCCGGATGAGATCGAATCTAAGCGAAATAGAGTGTACATAAGGTTGAGTGTACATAACATGGCATTCGCCTTCGCACTATAATTTTTAACATGCCTATTGAAACTAGCGTTCTCCACAAACGTAACACCTAAATCCATAATCTCATTGACTCTTTACAATATTTGGCTGTGGCATACAAACAGTAATTAACGGGTTTCTTTTAGGATGAAAAATTCAGTTAAATCTATAATTGGGTGACGAGCCGATTTCCCTTTGAGCCAACATACTCAGTAAAAACTTCGAAAGTTTCTTGCTTTCGTTCAATTACAACCAAATTTGCAGGTGCTCCTTTCCAATAATGTACAATGCAATTTAGGTAACAACCAGTTTAGTTAGATTGTAAGTCTAGATGCTCTTGAACTTGATTAAGTCGTATCGCATCTGACTGTTTATTACATAAGGCATATTTAGAATTTCTATTTTCAATTTTAATTCTACAAATAAAATTATACAATGATTTTTCTAAAGAAACAATCCTATTCTGTGGGGCTTATTATCATTATAATATATTATCGTAAGGCAAACCAAAGCTCCTACCTTCTTATTATATAACTTATTACTATCTCAACATATTTAACTCGTTTTGACTAAGCAGTATACTCCCATTAAGAGCATGTTGTAAATTGTATCATTTACAGGCGTAGAACACGGATGTGTTAGTTACAGAACTTTTTCTTTAAACTTAATGAAAAATGTTTGATAACCGTTAAAATTAGCAATACTTCATATTTATCATAATTTGAAAGTGTTGAATTCTTTTCGCATAATTTTTCTATCAGATTGGAACAAACTATTGGATGAAAAGAACTCGGTATATAGATAAGGTAATTATCCATGTCCGTTACGTAATGTTCATAAAGTTTTTAACTAAAATTAAATCATTAAACGAAATATACCTAACTAAAAAAACTTCAACTTCAAGTGCAAAAGGACAGAAACTCTCCGGTTAATTATACTTTTAAATTTAATGTATTTATTTCAAGCAACTGCGCTATCGCTGATGCAACAAGTACCATCGAAAGACGTTTTGTAAGTAAAATGACTCTGTGTGTATCCATTTGTTGGTTTATAATTAATTTTGGATTTTTAACAAAATAAAATTATTTGTTGTTGTTTTGATTTATTTTTAATTCATTGATCACTTGACCACCCAAAAATATGAACGAATGTTTTATTTACAGTCTATATCTACTAAATGTACTAGTAAGTGGCATTGGTGCTTCAATTTGTTCAAGAGTTATTTACTATTCACACAGTTTAAACCGCTTTATTCATTGGAAATATTCTCAAGCTCATCTATATATCTTTAGATGGACCTTGCTGAATAAAAAACGGAAATCATTGCAATCATAATTTAATTCCTATGTATTTAAAAGATTGTATAAATTTACAATCAACCAAATTTGAAAAATCTAATGCAGTCCCTTACAAAAGTTGAAAAGAGAAAGAATAAGAAAAATGGTATAATCACACCTAAATTAGATAAAACGCCAAATAAAAAGCAAACCAGAACAAAAACTACAAATAATGATTGTAATTATTTATACGAAATAACATGCCAAAAGCTATAGTTTGAAGATGCTTAAAATTATAATTTTGGATTTTCAATGTTAATTTTTGATTGGATTAAAATTTATCGTAACGAATTGATTGACGTAAAATGAAATTCTGCAATTTATTCTTGAGTTTTATCATAATTCTACTAATTGCCTCTCTATATACATACATAAGTAAGTATGTATGTTCCCTTTTATAATGTTGTACATATGTTGTGATTATTTTTATAAAATGGATGCGTTCTTATTGTATTGTGATGTGAATGAATATTAAATTTATTCTATACTATTAACAATTTAAGAATATAAATTGTCAATTTAAATTATTGTATTACTATTTCGCTAGATATTTTACATTATCATAATATGTAAAATATTATCTATTGAGCGTTTGACCCTTATTAAAAAATTTAATTATGATAATGTTATACTTAATAGTAATATAATTCAATTAAAAAAGTGGAATTTGACAAAAATTCAATGACTAATACCTAGATCAACAATTGGGATAGATCGTTGTTTTCAATACTTTATTATGGATAATTGATGACTGAATATAAAATAAGACGAGAAATAATTTTCATAATTCTAACCAAATAGAACTATAGTTATAATTCGGTAATACTGAATGCATGAGTGATGATTATAGTACGTTTTGTTGTTTGTTTAGTTAACGACACCGGCCGCCCAACCTGAGGTATTTTGTACTACGATTAACATGTCCTGTTTTATAAAAATCAAATATGACTTCGAGCAAGGTAAATCTGATACACTTTTCCGAACAAAAAATTACGTACAATAAAATCAGAAAAATTGTCCACCTGAGTAAACCAGAATACCTCCCTATGTTTTTGCATTTATTAGTGGATTACAAAAGTGTAAAAATACATTTGTATACGACTACCATGGAAAGTAGGCTTTTGTACATGAATTTTTAATCGGAAAAAGCAACGAGCGATAAAGTGCGTCGTCGGCCGCTATGTATTCAGTAAGGAAAGTAGTACAGAAATAAAGTTGTATCTTGCACTTAAGAAAATTTGTAAATTGAAAGTGAATCATTTTTCACCGTTTATCCGTGATCCAGGAGTTTTTTCGTTTTTTTTATTTTCCCGTTTTAATTTATTTTATTTAATATGGAAGGCAGCATTAATTCCGTTATACGAGAAACAACTCAATAACCGTTTGGCTACTAGCATAACATACTTTTACGTAGGATCGAAAAAATTATACTAACTAAGATAGGGGCATGGAAATTAATTAAACAACTATGTTTAATATACCAGGTTTATGAGAATATTGTTTACCAATGTTGGGAATATCAAATGAAAATTAAATTTTAACTTGAAGGTTCTATCGCAGTTCGTATGCAACCATTATTGTTGTGCTGAGATCAAATCTATGTTTGTACATATATCACACCGAACTGAGTATACAGTCCAGTAAAAATAAGCCAAATAACTCCTCTAAACAATCAGTTTTGATAATTGATGCACATTCCCAACTCAAAAGTAGAACTCAATTTAGCGCGGTGGTTCAGGCTCAGACAAGTAAGTGGATAAGGTGGCATGATAATATTTCTGGAATAGCTTAACATGTAACATACTCGTAGCAATTAAAAAAACTTCAAAAGTGACAGTGATTAAACAGAATAAATGTTACTGTTATGTGATTTTTTATATCGGTTAGAAAGGTTATGATTCTGTAAAGTGTATTGTTGTAAATTCATGCGAAGACCCATCTAATTGCATAGTGGATCGAAAAATAAATGTTAAAAATATGAAATGTTTACTAAATTTCTCAATACAGGGTAAGTTTTTTAAAATGCCAGGCTTTTATCTAGGACACGCCACAAAATAAACGTTGTAAGATAAAACAATTAGTGGTGATCTCGAATGACCTTAAAACTCATAAGTTATAAACAAAAAGTATTTTTTATTTTTAACTGCTTAATCAATTACTGATTCTCAAAAGTACACTTACTACCGGGCGACTAACACGAAGTGTTACCAACTTCAGACTGTCATTGCTGTCAAACCAGTGATGGCGGAGCGTTCAAATTTACACTAATGACAGTTCATTCCATTGTTTACAAGCGTACAAAAGCATTTTAGTGGGAAGTATTCAGAAAAAAAGTTATCCGCAATGAAATTCAAGCGTAATAGTGTGATTGCTCTACATTTGGCTGGAAAACCACAGCCGCAGACTGTTAACCAGTTAAAACATCTGCATGTGAATAAAATGTTTGTGTATCACACGATAAATCGTTATGACGATATTGGCAGCATTGTAAAACGCCATGGTGGTGGACCGAAACGCACTACAACATCGCCGGATATAATTCGGAAGGTGAAGGCCAAATTTGCTCGAAATCCGCGCGCCGTAGCGGCAGAAAAATGGCTCATGAGGCGAACATTTCGCTCGAACGGATGCAGCACATATTGAAAGTTCTTCTTGGGCTGAAGGCCTGGAAATTTCATAAAACGCATGGTCTCACCGATGCCCAAAAAAAAGTTAGAGTGGAAAGAGCAAATGAATTGTTACGCTTGCACGAATGTGGCGATTTGACGAATTTGGTTTTCTCCGATGAGTCACCGTTCGTTATCGAGCAATATGTGAACAAGCAAAATGACCGGATTTACTTGCCAGGCCGTTCTAAACCAAGCGCCACCGATGGTGATGGTTTGGGTCGCCGTAACGGCCGAAAGCCGATCACCGCTCGTTTTTTGGACCGTGGCAAGAAGATAAATGCTCAAATTTGTTGGTATTGTGTGTTGGAGGGAGCGTTGAAACCTTGGGCACAAAAACATTTCGGCAACAGAGCCTGGAAATTTCAACAGGACTCGGCGCGGAGTTATAAAGCGCGCGTCAATCAAGATTGGCTGAGAAACAACGTTCCGCGGTTCATTTCCACTGCCCAATGGCCACCAAATTCACCGGATGCAAATCCGCTAGATTTCTCCGTTTGGGGTATTTTGAAGAGCAAGGTTGAGACAAAAAAATGCCAAAGTGTCGATCATCTCAAGCTAGCGCTTCGCCGAGAATGAGCCAAAATACCGCAGAGCCACTTTCGTGCTGCATGCAATAGCTTTGTCGGCCGTTTGAAGGCTATAATCGCGGAAAAGGGTGGCCAAATCGAAAACTGCTGATGCAATTCAAAAATTTAAATATTTGTGGGCATTTTTTACTTTGATTCAATAAAATTCATCAAAAAATAAATATTCTGTGGCGTTTTGTTTTGGTAACACATTGTGTCAGCCACCCTGTAATTTAAAATAAAGCAAACGTTCATCAATATATTCGTAACTTATGAGTTTCAAGCTCATTTAAGATCATCACTAAACGTTCCCTTTGATACTGAAAAATTATCATTATGAGCAATTTTCTCCTATCTTGAATCGTTTTCGAGATAAAAGGCATTTTCAAATGCCAATATTTTCAAAAAAAAAAAAAATCTAGAAGTTATGTTATATTCTAAAAAAAGTGCTAAATAATTTATTATCTGATATAGACTTTTTTGTAGTAAATTATAATATTTTGTTTAAGACATTTATTAGTCAAACTCAAAGTTTTAAATTCCACAATAAAAATTCGATTGCTTAATCTACGATTAGAGATAAGACAACAAAACCATTAATGTTTTTTGTTTTAATGTGGGCCTTAAGATGACCGAATAACAAAAAATACTAAATTAGCCAATTTAATTTTTATTGACATAAATCTTTATAACGCAAAATAAACCAGAGGCCAATTAAGGTGACAGTTCTTTCGCTACCCTCTTCGAACGGACTTTAATAAAAGAATAAACATAACATGACCTTATTTGCCTTTTTACTCATAAACGGAAAATTTTCATAATTGCTTTTATGAAACACGATTGTGTATCGTAATACACACAAAACGAATTTATTATCGATAATAATAAAGAATAAAATAAACTCTATTTAAAATAATCATAAAATCATAATAATAGTTCATTCTTCATACATACTTTATAAAAATATGAAGAGTGTACGAGTATAGTTTAAAATAATTTTTATATTTATCTGAAAATTGAAAAACAATAATGTTCCACCTATCGCCACTGTTTCCTATAAATTTATAATTCTCCTGATACATATATTTTGTGATTACGAGGGCGGAGTGAGAATTCTGGTAAAAATGAAACAAGGAATAATATTTTAGACAAAAACAAAATTTATTTTTCAACGTAGTCGCCTTTTAGCTAAGTCTGGAGAATAAGGCGGATGTGGAAGCAATTCGTGGATTTTGGCCATGGCAAGTACACACGTGGGCACTCGTGCATTGTCTTGAAAACATCGCTGAAACGGTCCAATAAGATGCAGTTATATTCACCATTGACTGTTCTTCTCTCCTGAAGATAATCGATGTGGATTATGCCGCGTGCATTCCAAAAAAAACTGTGGCCATGACCTTGTTGGCCGACAAAATCGCCTTAGGCAGATTCGCCAGGAGAAATCCACTGTCTAGACTGTTCTTTGGTCTCCGGTGTATAATGATGGATCCATGTTTTATCCACAGTTATGAAACGGCGCAAAAACCCTTTTTTATTTTGCTTGAACATCGCCAAACCTGCCTCTGAATTTGTCACACGTTGTGGTCGATTGTAAGCAAACGCGGTACTTAACGCGCAGATAGCTTTTCATATCCAAATGTTCGTGTAATATATTGCGCACACGTTCATCTGAGATACCTACTATCTCAGCTATCTCGTGCACTTTCACTCTGCGGTCTTGCAATTCCGTATCATGGATTTTGTCAACCATTTTTGGTGTGGTGACTTCATTTGGGCGTCATGAACGTTCGGAAACAGTTGTGCTTGTACGACCACAACGGAAATCAGTAAACTACTTGTGAATCATTTTAATCGATGGTGAAGAGTCTCCATAATATTTATCAAGCTTTATTTTGGTTTGTGGAATGGTTTTTCCATGCAAAAAATAATGTTTAATTAACACACGAAATTCACTTTTTTCTATGTTTGCAATAATAATGAGTTGTTTGTTTTCAATGGCTGCCAAAACTGAACTAAATGACAGATCTGTCTGAAAATTTTAATTTGGTCTAGAGGCAGATAGTATTGACACATGACATCTGGGACTTGCTATTGTGGCGCCCTCTGTTGCAATTTTCTCACTACGCCCTCGTATAAATCGATATTGAAAAAATGTCCTCGCTCTAAAACCTATTAATGTTTTTGTTTTATTAAAGTGTTAAAGGTTAGAGGAATTGATCTTAATTTTCTCGATTTATTCGTTGATGTTCTAGTTTTTATGTCTGGAAGATAAATCACCTTGAACTTAGGAGAAGTGAAATATAGAAGATTCGAATTCAGTGTTAATCAGCAAACAACATAATTTACACGAAATTTTGGACAAAACCCTCATTTGGATCAAATAACTTTTACTTCAATAAACTACTTGGAACAATATTCGCGTACTAATGTTCTGTATAAAACATGCAGAGTGAAACGAAACCTTGAAATCAGTCACCACTTTCAACATTCACTTTTCAGTAAATTAAGAACGCAAAATATCAAAAATTGTAAATAATTTAATAAGTTTTAACAATTTTTTCATTCAAAATTAAAACTACCTGTTGGAACACTTAAACCGTTGAAGCACGGTTCGGGCTTTTTGAAAAAATTGTAACTAACGTTTAGAACCTTATACTTTAAAGTTGCCAATCTCTAAGCTAATTTTACTTTATTTGGAATATTCAAGTTAAACTTAGTGACCGAAAAGGTTGAGGTGGTTATCCTTTGATTTATGTTCATTATTGAAACGACTTATCTAATATCCCTTAAATAGGGTAGACAATTTATCCTATAAGACGAACTCAAACTTTTCAGTTGAAACCTTAAAATTTAAATCGAACAAAATTTCAGAGCAAATATTTATAAGCTGATGAACCGAAACTGTCTCTACCGGTTCTCTTAACAACTTTACCGGTAAACATTGAATTTATTCGTCAGATTATTTAGTAATTTGACAAATTACCTTGTAAAATTATTTTTGAAATTTTCTTTATATTCCGTCAAAAGTATTCGCATCCAAAGGTTATCTGCTGGTTTTGAAAATCGTTGCCAATATCCTTGGATAATTTGAAAACTTTCAGCTACTTTCTTCGAGCGCAACCAGTTTAGTCGCCAGTTAAGACAAATTTTAGAAACCCGGTGATATTCAAATATAACCGTCTCATTTCGTCGACTCATGCAACGTTCTGGATGCGACTTAAAAAGAATTCCCTGCATTGCAATGTCCTATAAACGGCCACCTTATTTTACTGAGTCTACCTGATCATTCTGGTTTGTAAACACGAGCTTACGGCACGTTCTGATTAATGAAGTAACCTGAATACTAGTTTACCATTATAAATTCTCCAATATCGGCAACCCTCAAGTTATTTGTTGAATATTTCAGATACTTAAAATAATAAGTGAATAAATTGTCTCTCCTTTGTCCCTCCTCCGACATAAGCCCTTTCCAAGACGAATACTTATTCGTGGCGACTTATTTTTCCAAATACGCGACGTCAGTAGGTATTGAAACAAAATGTAAAATTCTCCACATTTAATCAGGCGTTTATTTTGTACCAAAATTCATTTTCATACTAATCACGTAAAATCAAGAAAAAAATTTGACACTATATTCTTTTTTATTTTCGTTTGTCTTAGTGAGCTTACAACACGAGCGGCACATAAAATTATTGTTGCAAACGTGCTGCAAGAAACCCAAACGTACTGCAAGAAACCCACACTTTAAATTTTTGATTATAGGCGAAGATGTAAGAGTCGAAGAAAAACACATCGTGCCACCACAGTGTATGGTTTTAATAAGAGTTTCATATTTATGACATACTTATTTGAGTAGGTAAGTCTCCACTCTCCACAAATAAGGGCTGTCCTTAGATCACAGCATATGATACAAAAAGAATGTATTATTAGTTTCTAAAAGGCGACATGAATTCAACTAACATCAAACTGAAGAACGTAAAATTGTTTGGTCAATTTTGTACAACAAGTAGTTACGAGAAATGTCGCTACTTAATTCTAGTTTCAACTAACTAGTTGAAGTGAGATCAAAATGCCCCTCTTTATTTAGCTAGGAAAAACGTATTCTAACCAAGATGTTCTTGCAGTGTGAGATCATAGAAATAACCATGTTCGTGTGTATTTTTTATATACCATAATTCACTTGAATTGCGCTCCATAATGTTCAAAGAAAATATATTAAAAAAGTACAAGAAAATTAAATGCTTCATAATAATTTCTTAAGATAAACTTATAGAGATTGTCTTAGTTATTATTTTTTTATTTCTGTTATTATTTTCACCACAATAAACTCTGTACTCGCATGAAAGATAGAAGCGCGAGTTTTAGGTGTAATTTTAAATTATTTACAGCCAAATTGATTTTTTTTTTCATTTATTTTATTATTTTGTGAGCATATAGTGATTGCAATTATATTTTAATATTTTATATCTGTATGGTGTTTTCATGTATGGTATCATTCAGTATATGTAATATTTACGAATAAAACTACACCCGAACATTTACATACCATATATGGGAAAAAGTCCTTTTGGGATTTAGATGATACTCGTAATATCGTTATTTTGACATTCTTGAATTCAAAATACGATGAGACGTTTTATTATCTGTTGTAGAGCCAAAAATTAAGATTATCCGGGATTTAAATTAAACAAAAGAGACACAAGAAATTTACCAAATAATTCATTTTTTTATTTATTTATTATTCAGCTCAATGAGGAACCTCAGTGAAAGGCATTTCAAAAAATGTATCATACAAAACCGGACTTTTTTAAAACTTAAAGAATACATAAACAAATGATATGAAAGACACAGATATAGTTCGAGATAGTTTGATGCTCAAATTAAAATTAGAAAAAAACTTGAGAGGAAGAAATAAGAAAATTTTAATTACAAAAATTATCCGTAAAATTCGTTTGCAATGATCTGCATTGTTGATTTATTGAAATTTGTCCATTCCTCGCATCCCTATCGGCAGTTTTGGAATTTAATAAAAAGCTATTGGTTAGTATTAATTCATAATATTATTACCACGAAGATGAGTAGAGTATTTCGTTTTAATATTTATAGCTAAATGTATAGTTATATTTATTTTATAATTTCTCTATGTAGGGAATTCAAGAATATCACCACCCACATTCTAATTGCTTCAAATAGTACACCACAATCCTTGCCCCCGCACCAACGTTTCAGGACACATTTCCGCATCAAAAGCAGAAGATATACGGATCCATCCGTGTATGGCTGCTCCCCTGGTCTATTGAATTTATTACAATTATGTTTTTCGAATTGGAGAACACCCGGGTGCATAGTATCAAATTATCATACACATCCATACCAGAAAATGTACATCAGGTCTCAAAAACAGTCAAACAAATTATATAAATTTTTAATTTATTATTAAAAATTCTTCAAATTTCATTTAATTGTGTAAGTAAAACAATTGATGACAACATAAGTTAATTTCTCTAATAAATGATCAAAAGGTATATTGTAATGAATTTTCTCTCAGTGAGAAATAAGCATTATATTTTGGGTGTGTTGCTGAATAAATTAATGAATATGTTCATATGAGAGTTCATTAGTACCATAACTATTAATGATTTTCTAAAATCCCGTTGCGCTCGTAGAAATAATACGGTTTTTAAAAGGTATATAAGTGTTATTCTAAATATAAAAAGAGTCAGAATTATTGAAGAAACGAGCTCTGAAAAACGTCCATACGTGCGTCGAGACGTCGTTATTCCACGCAAAAGCTGTTCGAAATCTCTCAATTTATCATCGATCGAGAATTAATATTCTTAATATACAAAATTGTAAATAATCAATTAAAATCACAGTTTTCAATTGTCCATAATACATGATCGTAATAGCTATGAAACAAGAAGAAGGTCAAATTTTGTAATAGATCCTTTTACATCAAACGCATCCAATAATAAGGTAATATGCTATATCGGGTCCAATCATCCAATATTAATATATTATCTTCATATATTTTATTTTAAATATATTGAATCTCTGAAAATGTTTAAAATCAAACTGACCGAACGTTTTTAGGGTGGAAATAATTAGCGATTTTGGATTGAGGACTTATCAGTAAAGTCATTGTTATAAAATCATGAATGCTTGTAAATTTAATGTTTTATTTTAGAATGAGTAATATATTGATTTTCAAGTAAGTTTTTAAACTGAGATCTTGATAGTTCATAGAAAATAATTTATTGTAAAGTTGCGCTGCAACTAGCATTGGCTCGAGCGACTGAATATTTAATGTAGATATATATTAGAAGCTTTAACAACTAAGTTTAAAGGACCTTATGTTAAAGAAGATATTATATGGTGATAATGAATTGTTACATGATTTTGTATAATAAAGTTGAATATACAAAAAAAAACTTTAGAAAGTGATTGAACATAAAATTTTATTTATTTTCGGTGATTGGTTGGTTTATTTATGAAGTGTTATTTTAACAACATAGAAAAATAAAAATAATTTCATATTTAGTAACATTTTTCAATATGTGCACCTACCATAAAAAATTAATCCAATTCCAAACCATACAGTACTATATTAATATGCCTCTTTAACAAATTAAAGCTCACTACTTACATAGATCACATAAAACTTCATTAAATATTTAAATGACTTTGGTACAAGGGAAAGTTCATGTGAGACTTCATTGTAAAATTCATGATGAGCTCATCGATGAGTTCAACGATTACCTTCTAGCAGGGATCTTTCACTATACTTTACAAGTACACAACATTATTTCTGAAAAATGAGGCAATACATTCCTATCTTAACTAGATTAACGCTAAAAATAAACATACAACGAATAAATATTCATCTCACTCATACTAACCATTTCATATTTAGGGAAATAAGCAGTTGATGAAACGAATTAATAAAATAAACAAAAAAAGAGATAAACATACAGAATTTGGCTACGAATATATCTCTCGTGGGTGAGTTTAAATTATGTAATAAAACAACATATTACATCCCTACCGGAAAATGTTATCATGCCCGAAACACATAATGGCGAAAACTCACAACCATATGAATTACATAGATTTTTGATTTAGTATAGAAAAATCTTCAAATTTTAAATATTTGTATGTGTCCAAATTTTGTGTTAGTAAAGCAATTGATGACAACATACTCGTAAGTGAATTTTCGATGTATTCCGGATCAAAAAGTAGAATTGACTTGTTTCATAGCACCCATTTATCAGTTTAAATTTTGTATGGAAATCCTGACCCAAAATTTGTTTTAGATCACAAATTGGTTTGAACTCTAGTATGCACCTTTGTATTGAATCTGACCAAGCATCAAGAAACACAGCATTGTATTGATTTTTCTCGCCTTGAGAAATAAGCACTTAACTTTGGATGTTCTGCTAAATAAATTAATGAGTATGTTCATAAAATTCATTATTGAAAAAATGTTACAGATAATTTATTTTTCTAAAGTTGATGATTTTCAAGTCCCAATTTTCGAAGTAATAGGACCCAATTTTATTTATGATTGACGTCGGTCAATAAGTCCCGAGCCTAACTACTAAAAACACATTATTTCGTAAAATTCGACATTATAAAGGGTGGTTAAATTTTAAGGGCCGATGTTGATTTTGTATAAAACACAAATTATTTAGGAAATTATTGTCAATTCTTGCTCTTATGATAATATGGTATGGTTCAATTATGTATGGAACAAAAGATCGGCCAAATGGCCCCGCGACGTCGGCGGCACACCTCCACCCGATGGTCCAAATTTTCGATGACGCTTAGGCATAATTGAGGTTCTATGCCGTTAATGTGCCGAATTATCTCATCCTTTAGCTCTTGAATTGTTGCTGGCTAATTGACGTACACCTTTTCTTTCAAATAACCCCAAAGAAAGAAGTACAACGGTGTCAAATCACATGATCTTGGCGGCCAATTGACATCGCCACCACGTGAGATAACACGGCCATTGAATTTGTCGCGCAAAAGCGCCATTGTATCGTTAGCTGTGTGGCAAGTAGCACCGTCCTGTTGAAACCACATATCGTCCACATCCATATCTTCCAATTCGGACCATAAAAAGTTCGTTATCATCTCACGATAGCGAACACCATTCACAGTAACTGCCTACCCGGCCTCATTTTGGAAAAAATACGGCCCGATGATGCCGCCAGCCCATAAACCGCACCAAACAGTCACTCTTTATGGGTGCATTGGTTTTTCGACAATCACTCTTGGATTATGATTCGCCCAAATGCGGCGCTAGACGCACATTTGGACGATTAAATTGACAGAAAAAATCACGAAGTGCACGATATGCATTTTGATTTGAACGCCCATTTTCATTATATGCCTGAATAACTTTAACGCGTTGCTCGATTGTGTATCTTTCCATGGTTCAAATTGAATTAGTCTGAAATTGAGAAATGTCAAATTAACTGCAGATTAAAACTTGACGTTTAGGTGTGGTTCACATTCAACGTCGGCCCTTAAAATTTAACCACCCTTTACTTCAACATAGTTTCCTTCAAGAATGAAACATTTATTCTAATGTTTCTCTATCATTTCGATGCCTTTTTTGCAGAATGATTTATTTTTAACTGCAAACTACGAACGAGTAGTAGTCATTGGGAGCCAAATTCGGAGAATACGTTTTATGGGGGAAGTAAATCGAAATTCTCGATACCAACGATTATCAACGATTTGTGACACGGTGCATTATCTTATTGAATGAGCACTTTCCTCTTGCATCTGGGGCCATTTTCCGCACACCCCTCCTCCGATGTTGATGATCATTCCTTTCTCAAGAAAGTTGATGAATAAAGTACCATGAGCATCCCTAAATAAACCTTACCACCCATCATTTACGTTTTTGGTCACCTTGGATGCCTTTAATCGGCCACTGTTCACACAGCTGATTGGCGATTTGATTCCGGAGTATGTTGGTGAATTCATATTTCATCCATTGTCAAATACCAATAAAGCCAAAATAAAACCCTTTTTATTACGGTTAAACAGCTCCAAACAGCGCTCTGAATCATCGACGCGTTGCTGTGTGAGTAAGCGGGGCACGCACTATGAACGCAGCTTTCTCATGGAAAAATGTTCATGCAACATAGTGCATACATTGCCTTTTGATATCTTTAAGATATCAGTTACCTCGCACAAATCCACTTTACGGTCTTCAAAAACGATTTTGTATATTTTTATCGTTTCTGAAATAACTGCCAAATTCGGGCGACCGGAGCATTCAGCATCATCGGTGTTTGTACGGCCGCGTTTAAACACAGCCAACAAACATTCGTGGTTGCTTTCGAAGGAGCTGAATCCCTATAACACTTATCAAGACATTACTTTGCTTGAACGGTATTTTTACCACCCATCAAAAGCAGTGTTGAAGCAACGCACGAAATTAATTTTTTCCATTGTTCTGAAAATAGTAAAGATAGCGTTACTAAAACACCTGTATACCCTGTAAACTAGATCGGATTGTCATTAAATTTTGACACGCATCGTTTGAGGTTGGTATTTCCCAAACATTATATACGTTTTTCGTAAAATGCGCCATTTATGAAATACAACTTTATCAACACACCCCAAAATTACCTTAAAATATGCGAAGCATCTTGTGTTATTTTAGCTCTACTATAATGAAATGGAAACACCTACCCCCGGCATACAGTATGTCTCATCCAAGAGCTCTGGGAGCCAGTTAGAATTCAATGGAGTATAATCAATCATTAATATGAAAACTGATTATGTAACCTTAGAAATGAGGCGGCCAAATGCCTTTATAGGATGTAGCTCCAGCAAAACAATATACATGTTATCAATAAATTGACGTCACAAGCATAAATGCGTGATGTGTTTGTATTGCAGGTACGAAAAAATGTTAAAAATTTATAAAATATAATCTAAATTATTATAAGTTTGTTGATAAAGTATAATATTTGACTTACATATAATTGCTTTAAGTACAATTGAATTATTAAAACACCCTATCGGCCCTCTTTATAGCATCCATTATATGTTCGCCTTACAATATACTATTCATGCCCTATGGCCAAAAGTAAACCATAGGGCATGAATCGATTGAAAACAAAACAAAAACTCAGTCTAAAATTTGTTTAGATCGAAAATGTAAAGTATGTAAATATGAATCTTTCTTCCATTACAGGCGAACATGAGATGTAGGTTTCAGAAAAACATTGTTTGCAACTCGTGTCTAAAGCCTAAACTGATATTTGCTGATAGCTGGTTTCGAATTATAACAAAATCGCTCTGCTCATTTAGTAAACTTTCAATCTCATGCAAAAACAAGCATTTTGGCTCTATATACAAAAACAAACTATTAAGTGACCATTTCTTTCATTTTCTTCCCCTTGGATTATAAAGATAGTTTTATTGCTAAACTGACTACTGTTTTTACATTATGCAGATTATAAAGCAAACTGCATATTGATAAAAATAAATCTAATAGAAAATATTTTAGATAGAAAATATAAACCATAAGAGGTATCTACATAAAATATTTAGATTAGTTATTAGAAAAATATTTTTATTTGCATCGCATAAAAACTCTTGTGGATCTCTTGTCTTGTGGAGAACACTGACTGATACATGAATATCTGTTTTATAATTGAACATAAAACAAAACTACGAGTATTGCACAAAAATCAGTCAAATATACAAATTAAATTTAAAAAAAACAATTCACTGGGAATAGAAGCGTGAATTAAATTTATTTAGATTTGGAACAGAAACTAAAACAATTGAATATTAATAATTTAAAAAAAAACAATATTTCCTGACCTTCGAATTGGGGCTGGAAGTATATATACCGGGTGTTTCTTTTAAACTGAGACGATCAAATATCTCGAAAAATAGCCACTCTACGGAAAAAATTCCAAATAACTCTGGGTAAAAACATAACGAGAGGCTATATAATTGCTGAACTTTTAGTTGTACAACATGTGATTTCAGTTCACTATATTATCACTAAATATTTTGGAAATATCTTTGTAGTAACTTAAAAAAGAATTGATCGAATAAAAAATAGAAAATTCAACAGTCACCGCAACCAACACGAATGACTTTATTTGGCCTGCCATATATATTACTTTTTGATGCGTTTTGTGAAAAGTGGTTTGAGCTCCGTTCGTTATAATTATTAGTATGCGGAGTGGTATTTTATAGGTTCTTATGGATATAAATGTGTGAGAAGCGAGAATCTATATACAGCTGAATTGGCTATATTTTCAGTGCGCAACTGCGAAATGTGATACATCTAAAAACAATGTCGTATATTTTAAAAGTACTTCTATATCAACAAAATACGTAATAATCTTAATAATTAAGCATCCCGCTGCGTATTGAAAACAATAACATAAAATAAAGAAACTTCTATAATTAATTTTACTACTTTCACGCACTGTAAGTAAATATTATTGATGATGATAACACTTTAATGATAATATTTAATTAAAGTTTGGTCAGAATTCAATAATTCTATAATTTGGTGTTAACTAGCTCGCGGATATAAAACTTGTATTTAAATTTAATTATATTGTTAAAAACGAAAATGTATACCAATAATAAATAAATACTATTGACTTAGGTCAGTTTTGTACAAATATGTATTCGCTTTAATAATTGTCAGCATTTCAATGATATCGAGCGTATATGCCAACAATAAAGTCAACATTTAAATAAAATGGTAAAACTAAGAGCAAAAATATACATTTCTCGTCACCTAAATAGAAGTATGACATGTTTAACAACAATAAAAATGATTTTTTAACACTTCGCACTGAACTTAAGTATTTTTTGTTTAAGAAGAAAATGGTCTGATGTTATAAAAAACTTAATAAAAACTTTTATTCTTTATAAACATACCGGTAATAAGGAAACCCTTGAGGAACATGTAAATCCATTGGCATACCATGATGACCATGATGATGTGAATGAGAAGCGTGATGAGAATGTCCAGCAAATCCTGGATGTTCACCACCATGCCCCATCGCGGCATGATGTCCAAGGACGGCAGCCCATGGTGAAGTTGCAAAACCACCAGGATGATCCATTTTCAATATTTCACAAATATTCACAAAACACAATTTAATTTTTTAAACTTTTTCTAAAAGCACATTTTATTCTAATTTTAATTGCCACAATCTAAAACTAATCTATTTTGAAAAAATAAAAACCACTAAAATACTGAAACATTAAAAAGTAATCACACGCGTTTATTTGTACCAAAATAACTTGTCAACCGAAATTCTCTTTTCACATTTTAATACGAAACATTGAAAAACACTGTCACTAGAAAATTTAATACTTTCCGTCGTACTCGGTACTTTAAATGATAAACTTTAAATAAAAACTCGAGCAATAATTTTTTTTTTATTTATATTCACACGTTTTTATTGATACAAGACAGACATCGTTCGTCTTATTAGTTTGGACACTTAAGAAATACTATCAGAAATAAAACAAAAACAAAAAAATTATCATGTTCATTGAAAAACCGAAAATCGCATAAAGTAAAACTAAGAAAAGCATAAAGAAATCAACCAACCAAATGAAAGATAAAATATAAATACCAACAACACACAATAATAAAAAAGTTGATTTCCAACACAAAAGCAAACAATTCGCAACCAAAATATTCTTGTATGCTCGCTTGCTTTTTCCAAGCTGAAATGCTTTCAGTGTGTGTATTATTAATAACGAGATGATGATGATTGCTAATGACGATTCTTAATGCAATTGTTATATGAAAAGTGATGACTAAAGATAAAAAAGAAAATCCCCAAAAAAATCAAAGCTCCGTAACCATTGTGTCAAACTTTTAAACGATAGAAAAACGCTTTCCATTTTCTCGAAGCTTTCTCATATACATGTTACCGAAGAAACAGCCTTCAATAAAGAGAAAATTTTACGAAAAAGTTGAAAAATTTACATTTTGGAATAAAGAACAATTGTATTCGGGCACCGCCCCTTTATTTTTGACTTTCGTATTTAATAAGTTCATGTAACGCAGAAAGGTAGGTGGAGCTTTTATCATTTGGTACAGTACAGTAACTTTAACTTTTTCTTCATTTTATTAATTCTGCATATATGTACATAGACAGAGAGATACAGATAGACACACGACGATGAGATGAAAATGAGAAGCACGCAAGTAACAGAAATACTGTTAAATGAGAAAACTCTATATGATGATGAATGGATTCTATCGTGCAGATCATAAATGAAGCATCGTGAAAATAAGGGGAAAATTTTGTATCTACCGAATATGAATTATTTAATTTTCCATGACTTTCGCCGGGAGGTCTATATAAAACTCTAATGGTTTTGGGAAATTTTTATTTTCTCATAATTTCTTTATACTTTTGTCATTGTCTTGTTATTCTTTATTCTATTGAATGATAAAGAAATATTGTTAAACAGAAAAAATAAGAAGCAACAAGTAAATGAAGATAACATTTTATTGTTTTTAGACAGTCGTCGTTTCGTTTTATTTATGTTATTTAATACAATATTTGTGATGTTGTTTTTGTAAAACAATATAAACGTGACACAGAAAAACTTATTTACTTACAACTGACTTCCAAATCAATTTAATTTTTGTGTATTTTAGACTTTTGCTGTTATGCAAATTTAGTGTATTAATCGCAGATTAAATAATGTACACTATAAGTTACTAAAAAATAAAACAGACATCAATAATATGAGATGCGATGGATATCATAAAGTCTATATGTGCTATATGTGGGCAAAAAGTAGTAAGACTTTTTCATTTAAATTTCGCGCGGAAAACCATTCGTCGAAATATTTTTTTTCGAAATATGTTGGTATGACTGTCAGTGACATCTGTGCCAAATATCATATCAAAATAATCAATAGTGTTTAGTATACGCTTGTCTTTCTGAAGTACAAAAAGTGCATTCGGCGATTTTTACAAAGAGGGAATTTATTCAACAAAGAAGTTCCATTAAATTTTGTGCGCGGAATCAATTTTGTGGTGCCGAAACGTTCAGAATGTTGCAAAAGGCCTTCGGTGATAATTGTATGTCGCGAGCAAGTGTTTTTGATTGGTACAAATTGTTCAAAGAGGGTCGAGAACGT
Organism: Nephrotoma guestfalica; assembly: GCA_963691935.1. Taxonomy (NCBI): domain Eukaryota; kingdom Metazoa; phylum Arthropoda; class Insecta; order Diptera; family Tipulidae; genus Nephrotoma; species Nephrotoma guestfalica. The sequence goes on along the minus strand of OY829914.1, from coordinate 151,923,053 downwards.
ATTGACGACGAACCACGTCTAGGACGGCCATCAACATCAACTGATGATCAACACGTTAATAAAATCAAGGAATTGGTGCTCGAGAATCGACGATTAACAGTCAGAGACCTTACTGGCATCGTTGAAATATTGGAAGGATCAGTGAAAACCATTTTGAAAGATCATTTGGGCCTAAGAAAAGTGAAAGCACGATTGGTTCCAAAATCACTCAATTTTTTGAAAAAACTGCGTCGCGTTGACGTCTGTGAAACAATTCCGACTACCAGGATGTTATGAAACGTATTACAACTGGCGATGAGTCTTGGATCTATGTTTACGACCCGGAAACAGACGATCAATCGGCCGAATATCGTGCCAAAGGTGAGCCGAAGCCGAAAAAATCACGTCAAAAATCAAGGTGATGTTGACAGTTTTTTGATTATCGAGCTGTGGTGCACTCCGGATTCCTTCCGGCCGGCCAAACTGTCAACAAGGAATACTATTTGAGTGTTATGCGTCGTTTGCGCGAAGCTATTCGTAAAAAGGGGCCGGAATTATGGGTCGACAACTCTTGGTTTTTGCACCATGATAATGCATCTTCTCATACTGCATTGGTTTCATGTGATTTTTTCGCCAAAAATTCCACCCATATCGTTCCGCAACCACCGTATTCGCCTGATTTAGCTACGTGTGACTTCTGGCTGTTCAGCAAACTAAAACGACCGCTCCGGGGGAAACCGTTTTGAGTCAATTGAAGACATTAAACGTGAATCGCTACGCGCATTGGAGGCTATTCCGGAAATTGACTTTAACAACTGTTTCGAGGATTGGAAAAAACGTGGAACAAGTGTATTGAGGCCGGGGGGATTACTTTGAGGGGGACGAAATAGATTTGGAGAAATAAATAAAGAATTTTAAAATTATGAACAAAGTCTTACTATTTTTTGCCCACAGTATTAAATAATGTATACACGCTTTTTCCGTATTTCCTCACATTTGTTTTGCTTGTTAATAATCAATTTTAGGAGAATAATGTTAACACGTCAAATCATATATAAGAATATAGATATATATCATATAAGTATTCTTTTACTGGCCGGCATACTTGTACGTTTATTTGTAGTAGGTGTAGGTCTAAATAGTGTATATACTAACCAGCAATTACTCTAATTTACTATCTCGTGCGGTATTGATAGTATTTTCTTCAAAATTGTTAACAGTATTATAGTTTTTCGAAAAATTTGGTGAGAATGATAGTAGACGAGGAATCAACGTTGTGCGTCTACGCGTATTTTGGAATTGTTGATGTCATGGCGTCGATAATGCGTCGAAAATTGCGTTTGGCGTCGACGCTGTAAACAATTGACGTATAATATGTCGAGAATGTAGATAATTGGAAGATAATTGTAGAATATTATATTGGTTTGTTTTTACTTGTATATTATAATAATATAATAGTTGTCTTGAAGGATCGGTCATAGATCCAATTTTGGCAGTGAAAATTTAATATAGTATTGAATATTATCTACTAGTTTTTGACATATGGTGGAAATGGAAATCATTTTAAACCATATTATAAATTACATATGTTAAATTCCCTTTCATTAAAAGAAGCACATTAGAAACAGAAAACCTGGTCCTTCTCTTTTGGGCATTGCTAAATTTTATTTTTGAGTTTGATTTATCATATTAAACTTTATAATTACTAACTATTTCATTTATTATATACTGTGTGCTTTAATCGATCGGCACTTATAAAAGTTGTAAAGGATGAATTGACAAGTTCAGAGCACTTTACTGAAGTCTTAATTGCATTGCAAACTAAACTAATTTAGGCCGTGTGGCCTAAATTTGGATATTATGAAATAAATAGGGCATTGACCTATATATATACGGAAAATCTGAAATCATTGAATAAAAAAGAATTTATTAATCGTATACGTATTATTTTACCTGCCTGATAATAGGTAATGAAATTTAACTATTTTGATGTTGGATGAAGATTCAACCTATTTACAACACTTTCATAAGTGTCGATGTGATCTGAGCTATGTAACTGTTTTTATTACGAGTCAATTTTGCCTTTATTCCTATAGAGTTTTGTTATTACTGAAAATCATAAGAAATTTTCATAACTTCCGTTCTAAATGCAATTAAGACATTCTGTAAGGTGCTCTGAACTTGTCAACGGGCCCTTTACAACTTTCGTAAGTGTCGATCCGATCTGAGTTATGTAACTGTTTTACCTTTATTCCTATTCCAGACTATGCATTGATGTTCTAATATTTTTGTCATTTTAAAATGATTATTAGTTATCTGATTATAGCCTATTTTTGAAATCAGTAGAAATCGTCCTATAAAGGGATTTCAATCTAAATTTACAACATTTTGAATCTTTAGCCACACTTTGTTCGCACATTTTCTTAATTATTTTACCTTATCAAATATATATCATTTCAATAATTCTAATGTATAAAGTATTCACAACAATTGCCTTTCCTTCAAAAATTATACCCCAGTTGTTATCCTCATTACTCGAGGGGAAGAAAGATGAATTAATTTGTAAATTTTTGTATAAATTTAGGTTATCACAATTTTTGAAAATCTAAAATTTGTTCAATATTTGTTAGGTTCTATTATATGTGCTTGAAATTCAATCTAGACTCATCTTATATCAAGCTTGGATTGAATAGCTACAAATATGTTTAATTAGCCATTATTTATATTTAAAGATTTTGTAATAAACAAAAAAATCAAAGAGTAATTAGTAAATATTGTTTTTGGTTTATTTTTATCTATTGATTATGATTAATTTTCGACATTGTCGAGACAGACAATGTATTAATAGACAATGTGTTAATTACACCATGTAGACAATATGGCACAAGACTGTTTGAAGTATATAAGTAAGAATTTCTACCAATCCGCTGCAAATTAAACCATAGAACTTTAAACGAATGCCTCTCTTCTGAAATACATACAAATTTGCATGGTAGATGTTTATATAAGGGTGGGAGCATGACCACTATTTCTAAATAAAGGTTAATGTGAAAACAAAACTAACTTGTTGGTATTTAATTCTGTTCTGATTTATTCAAAAATGTTAAGCTCTTTATATACAAATTTTTAATGCCTTTGTTGCTCATAATATGAATATATAAAGAACATATTACTTAACAATTATAGCAAACGACCAAAAACATTTCAAATTATAGTTGTGATTTGGCCTAATTAAGTCTCGATATTGATGTTTGACTAATATAGTTCAAAAAATAAAAATTAATTGGAATTACTAAGTTAGCATAAATGTTTACTGTTGGACTCAAAACATTCCGGAGCTACAGAGTTAGAATCAGCTCGAGGAAGAGCTGCTGGTGCTGATGACGGACGTTGCGCCTTGAACCTAAAAATGGCGAAAAGTAGTATCAGGATTGCTAACGTCGTGGTGATTGATTTCTGCTGGCATTCGAACATTTTCCTTTATTGACGCCAGCTCCCTTTCCAAATCCTTTAAATTGGTAGCTTCGTTAATAATACGATAAATATTAGCTGATTTGTGAAACGATTTACTATAATAACGTTATATGCTGGGCCGATAGCGATGATGCGGAGATTTTCATCTCTTAGTGTACAACCAGGGTTTACAATCACTAAACCAGCTCCATGAAAATTGTATGAGTTGACGTTGGATCCACATATGATATATCAACTGTTGTTTCGTTAGGAATTACGAATATCCATTCGTTTGGAGCATGAAGCTTTATCCAGTGGTTGGTTGAATTAATTCACTCAATATTGCATAATCTGTCGAGTGTAGGTTTTTGGTGTAAGATTGCTACTTCGCACTGGCTTTTGCTTATGAAACTTGGCAATTGCTTGTTGAAAATTAGTGATACCTCGCATAAAAACTTTGTAGATTGAAATACTTGGCAAGGGTCACTTCTTCTGTTGTTAAAGATGCAAAATGCTCTTGACGATTGTCTACTGCTAGGTACTTTGTTGATGTAATAATGCTTGATTGACTGTTGTTATCATTAATATCAGGAACTTGAATTACGGCTAGCAGATTATAATCCAGTGCAAAGGACACCAGTGTATCGATTTTGTCCCAAAATGTGTGAAACGAAATGAGTGTAACCGGAAAGATATAGTAGTAGTATTTATGTTAGTTAGTGATGCGCCTGCTTTACTATACACATGCAAACTACGTGTAATTGTTTTTGTTTACCGACCAAATGGCACAGTGGTTAAAGCTTTGGCGTTTGGATCGGGAGGTACCGGGTTCGAATCCCGACAGGGGCAAGATGCAAAAGGAAATTTTCATCAACAGATTACGATCTGTGATTAAAAGGAATACAACTACGACCCTCTATCGCCGTGCAAAACTCATGGGCCGACCCATCTTCCATGTCCAGTACTATAGGCTGGCATGGAGCTATGCAATGCGCAGATGGTAACTTAAATCGGTCCTATACGTCTTCGATTTGGCAGGGATGCGTAAAGGTAAGGACGTAAATAAGCAAACCGCGAACGAGTTGGGAGAGCTTTGGCCCCAGAAAAGATTGCATGGATTAAAACTAAAAAAAAAAAAAAAAAATTGTTTTCGTTTATTCTATTAACCCTTGATGAAATTTTTGATTCCTATATTGAGGAGCGCGATTGTGCTCCTTGGCACTCAAAGGGTTAACCATTGTAAACGCCATATTTTTGTATTGTTTAAAAAAATGAAGAAAAATTCGTCATTTTGGAACAATATGATTGGTCGAAAAAATTCTTTAAACGAATGAAAAGACAAACTAACGCAACACTGAATCGGCCTTTACAAGATAGTGTTACTTTTTAAATATTTATTTATTTTCGATTTTCTTTATAATTAATATTTTATTTTTAAAATTTATGAAATTTAAATTAAATTTATTTATAAAATTTAATTATATAACATATAAACATATAAAATTAATTTATTATAAAAAAATATTAAATATAAACGAATGTGAAGTTTTCGACAAAATTAAAAAATAACAAAACATGGCGGACTACAAAATTTGTCGAAATAACAAAAATGCACGTGGATTAGTAAAACAGTTGACAAAAGCAATGTTAGGATTATTTAAAAATTTTGCTCTGCAAATCAACTGCTCGTTAATATCCATTTTGTAAACTAGCGAATTCCGCAATCAAAATTAATAAAAAACTCGAAATGTTCAAACAAATAAAAATTATCTCCATTTTAATACGATGGCGTAGACCCATTTGTTATTGACACCGAACTTGATCAATTTTTGCAAAACTAAAATAAGTGGGATTTAGACGTTCTAGACGTTTTGAAACATGTGATAAATCCATCTATTTCTAAATAATTACGACAAAATAATTCCAACAAAATATTTAAGAACTTTTGCCGAAATTCCACAGCTCCACTTTCAAATAAAACGTGTTATGCAACACGAAATAAATTGTTAAAAGAATAAATTCACAATGGCAAGCTAATTTAGCCTGAACCATGTGCCATAACCATTCTTTTTGTTTTCTAGAAGCTTACTTATTTATGCGGTGAAGCTCAGTCATAGACTTTTTTAAATTTAAAATTTTGTTATAGTAGAAAATGTAAAGGCGCTTCACTTGTCAATGACAAGGCATCGTAGAGATGTCTAAGTAAATCGAAGTATGTTATCGTATAGTACTAACCCTATTTCATCTTTTGTAGAAGAAAACATAATTATGTGACCCTTCGTAGCATACATTTTCTATGTTGAAGCAATCGAAGGCCAATGACAAGGCATCGTAGAGATGTCTAGGTAAATCGAGGTATGCTATCGTGTAGTATTGACACTATTGCATCTTTGTAGAAGCAAACATAATCGTGTAGTCCTGACCCTATTGCATCTTTTGTAGAAGCCAAAAAATTATGCGACCCGTAGAAACATAAATTTTCAATGTTGGAATCATAAAGAATCGAAAAATTCAACCTTTCGAAGGCCATTGACAAGGCATCGTAGTGATGTCTAAGTAAATCGAAGCATGCTATCGATCCCGTACATCAGTATTTTTTTTCTAAAATGTTTTGTTGTTGTTGAGTTGGTTGCCATAATTATAAATAAAAAATATCAAACAAAGTATTTTTTATGGCAACCAAAATGAAAAAAATTCCCCCACTCTCAGCAAACTTTTATTATTTTCATTTGTTTATGGTAGAAACATAAATTTTTTGTGCTTGGTGTGTCGACACAATAAAAAATTATTTTTTTTGGAAAAAATTGAAAAAAATATTGGAGGAATACATTTTAAATAATATTTTTTCCCCTTCTTCAAATTTCACTTTGCATTTAATTTTTTTAGGTTATTTTTCTATTAAAAAATTGTTAATTCAAAATTTAAAACTAATACCGACTGCTGAACTAGGTAACTAGGCCAACATAGTTCCTTCGACTATTCCCTACCTAGGTATTATATTGCGTACACAAAATATTTAAAACACAGGATTTTCAGATGAGAAATATTTTATTAAAATTTATCATTAAAATTAAAATTTATTTATTAAAATTTATTTAAATTTGTTTATTTAATATAAAGTCGACCATTAATTGGATATATTCAATGCGATTGGATGAGTTGACCATTATATTAGAACCGTTTTGTCGCAGCTCTTCAACTCGCGTTATTCCTAAATCATCACAGACACACAGGCAGACAACAGTAAAATATAAACCTAATTCTGATACATCGTCCTCATATGATTTGAGATAGTAAATGTCTATGCAATACGTAATCCAGTGATGACAGTTGATGTCTATCGAAATCCGAATGCTTACCGGCCAATTTCGATAAGATGAACCCAGCCAATGGAAACTCAACGAGAAAATTTTCGTATCCAATATTCGTCCAAATATCGTATTCGATCAAATTTGTTTGATCTATAATGGTGGCCCAACCTCAATATCTTCGCGGGTAAAATCGTGAATAGGTTGAAATCGTCGTGGGCCTTGTTGCATACCACCATATCTGCCTTGTGAACTGCTCCACCACAGTTAAATGAATGAGTCTCTGGAAATGCTAGTTAGGCAAAACCCAAACAAATCTATTTCAGCGTTGTACTCAACGAAATTAGCAGCATCGATATTGGAGACGAAAATTAATTTTGGCCAAAACGAGTGAGGTTAAACCACAATGTTTTGATGAAAGATGGCTTGAACGTCAACATATAGTAATCTAAAGTAAAACGAAATTGTTGTTAGTTAAAAACTTTAACATTTTTTTATTGAAAGACTTACTTGTATTCATAAACCGCCATTCGAAACATTTCTTAAATAACTATCCGACCATTTAGCAATGGTTTCATAATAAATTTCACCATGTATGGCGATAGGTTGGGCATGCATTTTTAAAAATTCCGAACATGCCTGTTCATTAGGAAGCAGAATTTCGATTTTACGATCTAAACGTCCGGGACGTAATAATACCGGATCTGGCGTATCCGGACGGTTTGTAGCCATAATCATTTTAACCTAATCCAACGAATCGAAACCATCCATTTGATTAAGCATTTCCATTAGAGTACGTTGAATTTTACGATCGGCTGATGCACCTTCCGACGACCTCCAATGGCATCAATTTCATTTCATCCATTAATATAATGCACGGTTGATGATCTCGAGCTTAGTTAAACATATTACTTATTAACCGAGCACTTCATATCTAGAGCTACCCTAGTTCCATCCTTCAATTTTGCCTTGTCTAACTTACGTCGATATCAAACAACATATCGTGGCCTGTTTGTTGTCTTCACAATTACTATAAAATATAAATAACATAAAATATCGTTTCACTAAATCACTAACATATTGGAGGTATGTACTTACATTTATTTTACGATCTAACCGTCCGGGACGTAATAATGCCGGGTCTAGCGTATCCGGACGGTTTGTAGCCATAACCATTTTAACCTAACCCAACGAATTGAAACCATCCATTTGATTAAGCAATTCTATTAGAATACGTTGAAATTTACGATCGGCTGATGTACCTTCCAAAAAACGACGACTTCCAATTGCATAAATTTCATTTCATCCATTAATAATAATGCACGGCAGATGATCACGAGCGTAGTTACACATTTTACTTATTAACCGAGCACTTCATATCTAGAGCTACCCTAGTTTCAGCCTTCAATTTTGTCTTGCCTGACGTCGACATCCAACAACATATCGTGGCCCGCTTGTTGCCTTCCCAATCACTATAAAAATATAGATAACATAAAACATCATTTCGCTGAATCACACACATTGACATATTGGAGGTATGTATACTTACATTTATCCTCATTCAATTGTTTGAGTACCTCCCCGACAATTTGCCCAAAACTTTGCAACGCTTTTAAGTCATTTTCTAATTTATCGAACTGTTTCGTTAAATCTTTTAATATTGTTCTCGCACTGAAAGTAAAAATATAAAATACCAATTTGGTACATTTGCTTACAGTCGGAATGATTCTGTTATTTTCCATTCTACATATATTCAGAAACAATCAAATAGAAATTGATCGGTTAGCTGAGACATATTGTATAAGATCGGCATCATTCAACATTATCAAAATTTCAATGTCCGTTCGAAATGATTAATGTAATCGTATTATCCTTTTCTTCAGAATCCAAATCATCCACTTCCACATCACTGCTGTTATTATCCGGTTTCAATAATCGATACACAGTTTTATACAAGTATTTTGATACAAATATAAGACTGGACTGGTTTTTATTATATATTTTTTGGGTTAAAAAATCTGACACTTCGATTTTTATTTGTTTTTTTTTCGCCTGCTGAATGATTTTTTTAGGTTAAGATGAACTTATCAAAAATTTCCCCTCACATAATTTATAAATAATTTTTTAGATAGTTTCGTAAACTATCCAAAATAATTAAGAGGCATATTTTATTTCATCGAAAAAATAATAATAATTTTTTTTAGTAATTTTTGGGATATAAAATTATTGTCAAACATTAAAAATAAAGATTTTTCATATTTTGTAAATAATTTATAGGTTAGTTTTTGTTGATGTCAAAATTTCTGCAACTTTTTATACCATAAAATAAAAATGTTTTATCTCAGTCGCACTAATGCAAATTTTAGTTCTTGTCTTTGTCATGTTTTCGGCAAAATTTTTGTAAAATTTGTCTGTTTCCTAGTGGAATAGCACCATTACACTCGCTAACAATTTTTGTTGTTGTTTTGATTTTAAAAATTGTTTTTGAATTATTTATAATATCTGCTGATCAATTCCATTTTAACCGACATTTTATATTCATTTGCAAGCATAATTGTAAGACGGTGATTTGATTTTATCGAGTGGATACAGAATGATCACAGCTGATAACTGCCCACAAGCATCCAACTATATTAATGGGCTTACCAATGTAAATAATTTAACCTATAACAGCCTCGTAAAATTGTGATTCCGTCTAGCAGCAGAAGTAATTGGTCATAGTTGCAGAAGATATAACATGGGGTTTGACACTTAAAAGAAAGCCACTATTTTGGAAACTTTAATAGAGTTCACACCACGTTATAAATGAGCTTATAAGCTCAAAATGTGGTTGGAAATTTGGAATGCTACTCGAAATTGTAAAATGTAAATAAATACATAAAAAATGTTTTGCTATGGAGAGTATGCATGTTTGGTGATCGACGATTATTTTTCGTTTTTTTCTGATTATCGTAATTTTGCAACCTATCTTCTGTTTTATATATGTATGTACATAAATATTTACTCGAAAATAATTTCTATTGTAAAATGGTTTTTCAATGTGTGTATATGATGAGCGCCAAAATTTACTTAAATATTTTAGTTTTAGTAGTTTTTGTGAGCGCACAATAATGAATATGTATATAATAATCGATGATCCTGTGCCTATATATGTGGTTTCGGACGTCTCGCAATGTATGGACTTTGTATCTCGTATGTATAAGCGTAGACACGGGAAAAAGCTCTCACTGTGCATTTATACTTGCGGAAATTGTGGCACTGAATGAATATATACCTGTGGAAGCGAGTGTGATATGTTGGTGCCGACTGGTTTCCGTAGGTATAAACGCTCAGTCATACGGGTGATAAGGGTTTTTTGAAGATTTTTCTTATGATTTTATTAGTTTGCTTTTTGTAGGTGCGGTGAAGAGATAGATTTACATTCTCCCGAGCGTGAACTTTAGTTATCTTTGGTTTTCGATAATTGTTTTTTTTTATTTTGGGGTAGTTTTCGTTTAGAGATTTACTATTTTCAGTGGTGATGCCTTTGATTTAGTGATCTCGTATAAAGTGTGTATAGCGTGGTTGTTGTATGCATGAAGAGTTGTGTTTCGTTCGTTTTTGTTCTCGACGTCATCCACTCTACGTGCATGATATGATATGATATGATAGAGGCGTACAGGCCAGCCATAACGGTGATCCTAGGTACGTTACCATAATCCTGAAATATCAACAATCAAATAACAAATTATATCTGAATGCGAATAATATTTCAGCATCATGCGGGCCCAGGCCCTGCCTGGTTAGTTAGGAAAGGATGTTAGTCACAGAAACGACTAGGGCGAACCGCAGCAAAGTCATTTTCTAATTACTTAAATATATTAGAATGTTAGTCTCAATTAAATGCACACTCTAGATTAGAGTTTGTTAGTTTATTAATGTAAGTTAGTTGTGTTATCATACATATGATGACCTAAATGTTCCGTCAATAATGTCAAAATAAAAAAAATAAAAAAAATTTAGATTCGGTATTGTCATTCAGCTACCTATATTTAAATTCATCCAACTAAAAGCAGGGTTAATTTATATCTAACATTCACACAACTTCACTAAAACATAACCTGAATTCAACCAGAAAGATCGTCGAAAAACAACATTCCATAGCAAAAAGTCTTTGGATCGTTAACATATTTGATTGTATTGAGTTTATGCTCAACGCGTAAGTAATTAAATAGACCCCCTGATCAAGAATGTTGCAATCACAATCTTCCCTGACCTTCCGGTATGTAAAAAAAATAAATAAATAATAAATTTTAAATAATAATAAAAATAAATTGAATTATACTTGCCGACAACTTTATTGTTTTTAATCAGGACTTTCGACAAAATTTCAATTATAGAATTGTTTAAAGTAAGTGAAAATTATTAAAATAAGTTATGAAAATGTAATTAAATTTAAATAAAAACCCAAATGGATAACACAATCCAACATATTTCAGCTCAAATGATAAATTTCCCGCGGCAGAAAACTGTTCCTCCTTTCATTAACATTTTATATATTTATCAATTTATATTATTCCACAAAAAGTCACTTTTGTCACAATACGGTGGCAACCCATTTTAAGTATACAAATTTTCGCTTATTGGGTAAGTTACAATTCGATCTGTTGTAATTTCAAATTTTGGTTTCTCGGGTACCAATGTTTTATGTACTTAAGTACATACAAAGGGAATTCCCTTGAAATGTCAGTTTCTATGTATACGATTATAAATTACCGTTCACATATATGTAAATAGTTATAATAACAATAATAAATAATTAACTTTTATATAATTCGAATGAAAATTAGAATAAAAAGATACTTCTCTGATTGTATATGTGTTGAACGTAATTTTCATAATAACTGTCTCAATTCACCTGTATTAACAGTTTTAGAAGAACAAAACTCACTCAAAAATAGCACATCACTCTCACACTACACATTCGTAAACTGATTTGAATTAAAATATTAATAATAATTTATTTAAAGGAGAGACAAAAACACGTCTTTCCTCTAAGACGATCAGTCGATCCCCGCACAACCATAATGAAATGCTTTGCAACAAAAACCAGAGCAGGACATTTTCCCATTCTTCTTTAGTTCTATACCACATTTTCCACATTCCATAGCTACCTCTTCACACTAATTCGACGTCATCCACTCTACGTGCATATACACAAATTTTGCTCTGTATATTGTATATGGGAATGGCGAAGTTCTGAATGAGGATTGAATCAAGAAGGTAAAAGCAGTTTGTTGGGATTGAGGGTGGATGGGCAGAGTTTATACTCGAGTGACTGGGGGTTTGTTTCTCCTCCGCATGTGCAGGATGTGGATGGCTAGGGTAGTGAGGCTATGGCATTTATGTGGGGGTGTTTTCTCGAGTCTACATTGTTTGGACCTGCATGCATACAAATCGTATGTTTAATTTGTCTTCTACTTGCCGTATTTTTATTTCAGAGATTAAGTAATTTTAGTATTATTCCTCTATACGTTATTCAGCTTCTGAGTAATAAATTATTATTGTTAAATTAAATTAAATATAAATTGTGCTAATAAGAGCTAGATTTAATTTTGCATGATATTAGTAATTGGATCATAATTATAGTAATATTGTTTTCCTGAGTTGGGTGGAGGAAATGGTTAATCACTCATAATAATTAGGTTTTAGGAAATTTACCAATTAACAATTTTTTTACGATCTTGATTGCTGATTGTTTGTATCCAGAGGGCGGAGTTATTGTGCCGTCTTGTGCTTTACTAACTGTTGACTGCTTGGGTGTCTGTAACCGGGTCGAGTCGGTCATGTCTGGTGACGTTTCCTGTTCCTCCATCTTGTTATGTGAAGGGGGTGTACGGTGGGCCCGGCGTATGCTCTCAGAGAGATGAGGATCTCAGCTTGGTCTTGGCCATACATTCTGATCAATCAATCAAACAAATAATTTATTGATTTTATTTATAGTTATTTTAATATTTTTTCGTTCCTTACTTTAAACCATTCTATAAATTGAAATTTTGTCGAAAGTCCTGACTTAAAACAATAAAGTTGTAGACAAATATAATTCAATTCATTTTAAAATTATTAACAATTGTTTTGAACATACCAGAAGGTCAGGAAAAATTGTGATTGCATCATTCTTGATCAGGGGGTCTATTTAATTACTTACGCTTTGAGCATAAATTTAATACAATCAATATGTTAACGATCCAAAGACTTTTTGCTATGGAATGTTGTTTTTCGACGATCTCTTCTGGTTGAATTCAGGTTATGTTTTAGCGAAGTTGTATGAACGATAGATATAAATTAACCCTGCTTTTAGTTGGATGAATTTAAATATAGGTAGCCGAATGAACATACCGATTTTAAATTTTTTTTTTACAATATCAACGGAATATTTAGGTCATCATATGTATGATAATACTGCCGAGTCATTACGAACGTGAAGTCCCTCGGTTAGATGGTATTGGATGGGAAGATAGGGAAGAATAAAGTTACAAGCAGTATATGATGAGATGACCCGTAGATGTGAATTAAATAACCTAACCAGTCTATTATGACTGATGCCGAATACATATGATGAATATTAGTATTCTTTACCTCCACCACAACTACCCCAAATTAATAAACTAACAAACTCTAATCTAGAGTGTGAATATAATTGAGACTAACATTTTAATATATTTAAGTAGTTAGAAAATGACTTTGCTGCGGTTTCGCCCTAGTTGTTTCTGTGACTAACATAATTTCCTAATCAACCTTATCTGTTAAGGATGCAGGCAGGGCCTGGGCCCGCATGATGCTGAAATATTATTCGCATGCAGATATACATAATGTGTCATTTGATTGTTGATATTTCAGGATTATGGTAACATACCTAGGATCGCCGTTATGGCTGGCCTGTACGCCTCTATCACATCATATCATATCATATCAATTTGTCAGAAACATCACACTGCCGATTATATGTCATTTGACGATTTTTAAAACTTTATAATAGGCCTTTGTACTTTGGTGGTAATTCTATGTTTGCACCGACAAGTGTTATTTTTGTTTTTACAACAAATTCATCACTATCATAAATGGTGATTTGTACTACGTTGTTTGTATTGTAAATCATTTCGATTCAGTTTTATTTTCAAAATAGTTAGTTAATAACTCAACATTTGCCTGTTCAACATTTGGTCATCTTGAGTTTGTAAAAATTTGTGTTTAGTTTTATTGTTAATGGGGTAGATACGCGATCGGCAAGCAAGAAAACAATTTGCTAGTGGAAATCATAGTTACTCAATCAATTTTACCAAGGAAATTTGAATTTCAAATTACATTTTTCATAAAATTTTTGTTTATTTTTGCAATTGCTTAGTAAAATTTACGGCTTCAAAAATTAAACAACTAATTTTTGTGTTGTTTTACTGTGCAATTACACAAATAAACAAAAATTTTACAAAAAGTATATATAACTTGACATTCCAATTTCCTTGGGAAAATTGATTGAGTAGCCAGGATTTCGTACATCGATTCTGTGCATGTTTAGTATGAATTTATTTTGATAAATTAAAAACTATAAAGTAGAATTTTTAAAACCCTCCGTTCGACGGGCGACAAATGTTATTTCGGTAGTCAGAATATTTTTAAAATTGCTCAGGTTAGGCACAAGACAGTAGACACAATTTTTATTTTAACCAATAAGAGAAAATCGAGAAATTCCATTAAAATAGTTCTTCACAAATCGACCGATATTCTGCATAAAAGGTTTGATTAGTATACGGCATGCTTGGTATATATTCCAGTTTATCACAAAGTTGACTAATGACACCTTTGGATTTAGCGTCTATTTAGGAATGATACAAGTTCGATAAAATTTGCCACATTTTTCAAAACATTTACAATGACTTATATGTGTAGATTCTATACCAAGAAATAATTTGTTACCAGCGCCAAGCAATGGTTTTGTGAATGAAAATGCTGGTATCAAAACTGTTGATTGATGCAGAGCCTTTCAGATGATATGCCTCATGGTAATATTGGAATGAGCCGAATGTAACTGGTTTTCATGTTGTGCAGCCGAATGTACTGGTTTTTATCACGGTTTTATATAATTTATTTTGAATAAATGACAGTTTGTTCTTTTCGTTTTGTGATAATTTATATTATATTAATTACGAGCATTCGCTCTTTTTCAACTTTAACTATTCTCAAATCTCTCAAATATTCTCAAAAATGGTTTCGATTATTAACGTGCTTCACTAAACTCGAACGAAAACATTGATATCTTGGTGCTTAATGTTGTAATACTACGGAAATTGATTATCCCGATCATTGTATATGTATCGAGCTTACTGATTATACATCGACTAAATTATTGGCTGTTTATAGACCACTAAATTCAGAGGTTAACTTATTTTTAGGATTTTTGGACGGCAAAAGTGATACAATTATTATTGGAGACATAAATGTACCTGTAAATAAAAAATCGGGTAAGCACATGTTTTGGGTTGAACACATTAAATCCGTATGTAGTAAAATATCTCCGTTAGTGAGATTGGTAAGAACACTCTGGTATTTTGTGCCTAGTTATGTATTGAGACTGATCTACTTTGCATTTATTCATCCCAGAATTCTTTATGGAATTATTGTTTACGGAACGGCAAGTCGAAGCAAATTAAAACCTCTCTAAATCATGCAAAACAACGGTGTGAAAGCTATAATGAAGCTCCCTTTACGGTTTTCATCATTGGAATTATATGAAATTGAATCCAAAGGAGTTTTGCCATTGGGTGCGTTGTATTTATCAAGTTTCATTATATATGTACAGGACACTAAATGTTTCTTCTACCTTATCTAATTTAGAATTTAGTAATTGTAACCTAAATATGGAACCAGATTTACTAATAACATATCATGCAGATCTATTACAAACGAATTTGGACCCAGATCAATCCGATTTTCCGGGCCTTCAATTTACAATAAATTACCTGAATCATTGAAAACCGCAATGAATATTCATTAATTCAAGAAACAATTAAAGATCTACTATAGAGAATTTGTAAATAATCACATTTCTTAAACTTTATAACTTCAATTTGCTTATTATTATTGAAGCATATATGAGGAATATGATTATTATTATAATGGAAATTTCCCTTTAAAGGACAGATCCCAAATCCATTGGGAAATGGACATTGTAAATTATTTAATATTATTTTATTATAATTTTTATTTTAACAAATATAAATAAAACAAAAAAACTCTCTAAATTGAACTGGTATATTGTCAAACTTGTTGCCTGATTCATTCAAATAAGTATATGGGAATAATGTAAAGCAATATCATGGTTTAGGTGTTTCTTGGGTGATTTTTTATGGTAGGTATTCGACCCTTTCCAGATACTGGACCAAAAACATTCAGTTCTCCGAATTAAAATAGAAGAAGAATGGCAAAACAAAAAATCAAATCGCACGAGCCATTCTTGAAATACCTGAGTATGTAATTTTTGGTTTTTGCATTTTTGGGACCTTCAAAATGTCGAGAGAAATTGGTTTGGACTAAGGTTATTTTTTATCATTTTCATCAGGATTTCAATAACTTCGTCTTACAGACCGAAGTTAAATTTATTTAATTTTACACCAGGTGTGGAGTATTTTCCATAAAAATACGGAAAATAATAATAATTGTATAATGAACAACCGAGAATAAGTACAGGATGTTTTTGGTTCTTTGTGTCGGCCAAAGAAATCACAAAGGTTTAATTTGGTTGTTTGTTTTTAATAATAAAAAACAGAATTATGTGAAGCAGAATCATTTCTGAGTTTTGGTATCTCGTAATTTACGTGGAAATAATTTTTACTCAGAAATATCCTAATAAATTAAATGGCCTATGTAGCAAATACATATTGCGTTACACTTTCATCATGTTTTTTAATTTTTCTATGCAACCTTGGTAAATACTCGATTTGTAAACAGGACTATCTTTGATTTCATACCAAGTTTTGTACATTTTGTGTCTTACGAAATTGATTGATTGATTGATTGATTTTGAATGTACGACCAAGTTCTTAGGCTTGAGTTCCCGGATGACGCCGGGTCCACCGTACACCCTTTTTTACACATAACAAAACCGAAGGATTGGATAGGTTAGTTAAGTGGGACAGAATCGGCCCGGTTACAGACACCTAGGTATAGCCGATAGTTAGTAACACAAAGACAACACAATTCTAATCTACTAGATGAAGGATAAAGGCTTAATAGGTTAATGGATAACGATGGTATTGGTCTTCAACAATTGCTTCTTTAAAACGGCAACCTAAGAAAAAATATTATTATTTCACATGCATCTGGAATTTTCCTGAAATTTAATTCTATTAATACTTTTCGGCTTCCTACGACACCTATGTAAAGTCGTTAGTAATAAAATGACAACACAATTCTAAACTACACAATCAGCAATTACAATGAAGCATTAATTCACAAGCATCTGTAAATTTCCTAAAATTTAATTCTACATTCATATTTTCCGGCTTCCTAAATAATTGAAACATTTATTAATTTAATCATTCTGCAACTCCGCAACTTACAGTCGAATTTCCTGAAACCAAAGTTATTTGAACTATATTCAAAATAATTCTAAAATTCATTAGTATATTTAGGACAATATATATACAATATAATAAAGTTATACTTGAATAAAATAAATGTAAAGTAACGATTAGTATTAACTAAATTAATTTGGTTCTCATAAAACAAATAAAATAAATCGAATCCAGGAAAGGCACGCACGGCCTTCCTAACTTCTAAGTCTGTTGATTTGATGGATTTATTTATAAAAAAATATTTATGAAAGTCACTTGTCCTTGTCATCCCTAATCTAATACAAATATGTTTATTTATAAAAATAGAAAATGACCAAACGAAAACTGGTTCCAAAAACAGCTAATCTGGAATCTGTAAGGTAATGTATTAATAATGAATGTTTTTCACAGCTTTAGAATCCCCAATACCTAAACAAATTCAACCAAAATTAAATAAAACTATTAAAGTAATCAGGAATCTGTAAGATAACAGAATTAATAATAAGTAGCTAGCACATCTGTAGGATCCATGATAATCAAATAACCCAATTATATGGTTCAATGCTTTAATTATAAAGAAAAAAATTACATACATACATATATATATACATACACACACATACACACACACACATACACACACACATATACATACACACACATATATATATATCTACAACAGCATTAAATAAATTATAAATTATATAATCGACATACGTCGATAATTATTTGTCCAACCTAGAACAAGTTAACCAAAACCTTCACCAATTTACAGTCTTCCAAATAATCTAGAAAAAAATTTAATTAAAAAGTGCATGATCCCGAAAAACTATCTACATATAGCAAATTTGACTGCATTTCAAATGTACTCCGTAGCTTCCATGTAATTTCAAATATTCAAATATTCGCAGAAATAGCAAAGTTATAAAGTTAAGCCAACAATTCCAATTCGATCACAGCCGCCTACCTCTACATGTCCTAAACTAGAGTTCCAAAATTCGTTAAATTATTATTTTCACGTTCAAAACAAGAATAATAAGAAATTTAATTTAATTTTACACTAAAACCTAAAATTCAAATTAATAAATTATTAATTTATACTTCTACAAGGATCTGTATATATGAATGCGATACGTTTTCCGCGGAACCAATCTACCGTGTAAATCGGAGGATGGGTGTATATGAATGAATGAATTCATCTGTCAAGGAGAAAACGAAAAGTACAGAATAACCACGATCATGCTTGTTTAGTTTCTATCCAATTTCGTCATATATTTATCCCCTCAAAATTTTGTTTTATGTATTTTATTTGTCTATTTCCTGTTTATTCTTTTTTAGTTGAAACTTGGAAGGGATAAATTATAAAACACTAAGCATGATCATAGTAATCTATTCTCAGTTCTCACTCACGCAACAAGCGCAAAACAAAAAATAGAAATGTATGTAGGTATATATTTAATATACTAAACCAAAACATATAAATGAAATGGTATTTTATTTTACGCTCCTCTCTTAACACGTTTACGCAAATAGAAACAGTTAAATACATATTTTATATAATTAAAATTTATTTCAGAAAAATATGAATTAAAATAATGAAAAACACTTATCTTAGGCATCCATTGGAATCAAAAAAGTCATACATATTGAAGATTTACAAACACTGCGTACGTTGCGTTCAAGCAACGGTATCAAAATACATATAAACGAAAATTGTTATGTACATATTCTATACCATCACAAGCGCACCGTACACAGATTAAAATAAATATACAATACGTACAACTATTCACTTCACTTATTAAATTCACGCAAATTATTATTGAAATTATTATTTATTAAAATTATCAACTATATCAATATTATACTTTTTATTAGTTAATTAAAATACATTTAAAATAAATTATTTATTTATTTAAAGGAGAGACAAAAACACGTCCTTCCTCTACGACGATCAATCGCCGACCATTTTGTGTCTTACGAAATGTACAAAAATTGCGATAGTAATATTGCCATATAAAAATCGGCATACTCATTTCAGATTGGCCGAATGACGAATCGTTTCGTTCCGTACTATAAGTCGTTTCTATGGAAATCGTAAATTAGCCGCCCTCGAATTAAATCTCCCTTGAACAATTAAATCTTTCAATCTGAAAGACGGAGCGAAGCGAATCGTAGAGCCGCAGGCTTTATTATTATGTGAGTGAACATTCGGTTAACTCATGTTACCTTAGTATATAATTGTCAAATTTCAATAAATACTCACAATCAAACGTGGATGAAATCGGTACTTGGAGTGCAACAACACCAACAACAGAAACAACTTAATATTTCAATAAAAATAAACTCGCCATGGCCAATGAATATGTTTGGCATTAAAGAGTTTGATAAACTTTTTGATGCAAACCACGCCCATTCAGCGAAGGACACCAATCTACGACGGAAAAGTTCTCGGAAAATGCACGTTATCGAAGATGCATTTGAATAAGCGCCAAAGAATTAAATATTACTAGCATCAAAGAAACGAATTTCAATTAAACTGAAATTAGCCAAAACAGTATAACCAAATTCTTAGCAATTTAAACTAAATTCGGTATCGCAGAGAAAATCAACAGATATGCTACAATAACAGCTATGCTAGCAATATTTAGAAGCAACATTTGTTCGGAATCCTACATCGAAGAAAATATCTACCTGCATCCTACTGTGTCTCACCTTGTAACACATCAAACATAAAAATAATAAACACAACTACAAAAATTCAAGCTCAATTTCTAATGTTTTAGATTAGAAATAAAATTAATTTTCATATAATTAAATATTACAATATTAACACGTAGGTAACTGCGGCAGGGAAACTTTCGAATTTCAAAATGAAACTTTGCATGCCGATTAAGCCCAATTTGTGCTAATTAGTGCTCACGGGGAAAAATTAGTGCTAGTCCAGGAGCCGAAAAAACGGGAAAAGAAAATTTCAAATTTCGTCTAAACGACGGAAAAAATAAAACCGGATTTCTAGAAAAAATCAGAAATAATTTAAGCCTAATTTTAAAACTTTCTAAAGGCCGCTAAACTGATGAAATTTGTGCTTATCATAGAAATATAATTTTCATAAATTTTCATTCATAAATCGAGGAAACCCAAACCAGCCCCTGAAAGATACTATATTAAAAAAACGGAGAAATATCGTTCAATAATATTTGTGTTGAACAACAAATAAAACAATAGAAATAAAATGTTCTAAAATCCAAGGCATAAGCAATTCAGATAGTATATTCCTGTCAGATATGTTCGTTGCCATCTCAGAAATATAGTGGCTGAATTTGTGCTAATCCAGAATTGAACCAATTCCATTGAACAACAACGACCGTTTGTTACGTGAACCATATTTGAAGAAGCAGTGCGAATTTATATTTTGTTAACCAACTGTATTCGTGGTTAATTACGCCTATTAGATGATAGATGATATGGTGAAAAGGTGTTTTGCTAGATAATAAAGCACATACACTTATCAAGTGTAATTTAGGCGAATCAACATTTTTTGTCATTTTTCTTTAGTAATGATCTATTGTTTTACATAATGTACTTTGTGACAGTTAATATCGGATGTACATAATATATTTGACTATTTGGAAATAGATGAGTACATAGTAAAACACAATTAAACTGGTAATCTATGTATAGGGCAATAAGATGTATTCTATTATGTGCAATAAATCTGCAATTAATAGACAATCAAATTCAGTTAGATGTACGTTTTGTGGTTCGTAGAATTTATTTCTGTTGAGGCTGCCGCAAAGTAAGGTGAATATATTATTATATATTTATATTCAAGTGAATTAATCCGTGAAAATATCTAAGTTTTATTAATAGATTAGTAACCGATTAATAAGTGAACAAATGGTGATATACAATTCAAGGCTAATTCTCCTTGTGGGCAACTTTTCGTCTGCAAGCATTAAAATTAAAATAAATCGGTGAGTTATACTGAATAGCGTGATAGTTAAGCTTATATTCTAACGTTATCCGTGGTCGTTTACCTCATAGGAATACAAAACCGACACGTCAATAAAAATTAAAAGACTCTCGGCTACTTCGCATTAGCAGTTTGGAGTCATACGTGCCCGATCGATTGTGAGAATAATTATTAGCGGGGCCTCAAAATATCAATACCAGGATATTACGGAGGAGTTACGGTTTCCCAACTGGAATGACGGAATTCGCGTAGATTAAAAAAATATAGTGTGTAGTGAAAAGAATAAAATATCCAATTAGTTTTGTAGTAGTTTATCCAAAATACATGCAAAAATATTTATTTATAAATTATTATTAAAATATAGTCGTGTTAAGTGATTATCTGTATTGCATGCTAAAATATGAAAATTTTTGGTGTTAGTGGGGATTTGTAATTTAAGTATCCCAACTGTATCTCAAGTATTGAGTTTCTTGTATTTGCGTTTGGATTGAGTGCCGTGTTAAATAAGTGCGTGTGGTAAACCAAATAATTTTAATTTTAAACAACAAACTTTCAGTAGCCCGTTTCATAAACATCCCAGGAGTACTCTTTGGAGCTGTAATGAGATGGTAAGTTATTTATTGTACTATATTACCCATTATAATATAAAATTATTTGGTTGTTCATCATTTATTACATACGATACCGGTGCACAAATAAAATTAATATTAGTAATCTTAAACCGCGATAGTTAACACAAAAATTAATGATTGTAAATAATTAATAATTTTATTTTCTTCTTTAAAGAATATATCCAATAAAAAATTATGTTAAATACGTTTAATATGAAGTAAAGGAGCTCTTTTTATTGATGATGATGTAGTGGATTAAACTGAATCAAGTGTGATGGTGTTACGGTTTTCAGTTTAGGTTAACGCAGCACGATGATTTGTTGGAATCAATTTTTTTATTCTCGGCGACAAAGAACCCCCCAATTTCCACAGAAGCTACCTCGAAATTTAAAAACGTGTTGGTCGACGAGAAGATTCATAACACGTTCAATGAACAATTTTCTGATTAAAAGTTTTCTAGAAACCAATGAAGTTGGCACTTCTGATTGCATATTCCTACCAGGTATGTTCATTGCCATCCGAAAAATATAGTGGCTGAATTTGTGCTAATCCAGAATTGGTCCAATCCCATTGAACAACAACGACCGTTGAATGAACAATTTTCTGACAAAAAGTGTTCTAGAAACCAATGAATTTGGCACTTCTGATAGCATATTCCGATCAGATATGTTCATTGCCATCCTAAAAATATAGTGGCTGAATTTGTGCTAATCCAGAATTGGTCCAATTCCATTGAACAAGAACGACCGTTGAATGAACAATTTTCTGATAAAAAGTGTTCTAGAAACCAATGAAGTTGGCACTTCTGATTGCATATTCCGTTCAGATAAGTTCATTGCCATCCCAAAAATATAATGGCTGAATTTGTGCTAATCCAGAATTGGCCCAATTCCATTGAACAACAACGACCGTTGAATGAACAATTTTCTGATAAAAAGTGTTCTAGAAACCAGTGAAGTTGGCACTTCTGATTGCAATTTCCGTTCAGATAAGTTCATTGCCATCCCAAAAATATAGTGGCTGAATTTATGCTAATCCAGAATTGGCCCAATTCCATTGAACAACAACGACCGTTGAATGAACAATTTTCCGATAAAAAGTGTTCTAGAAACCAATGAAGTTGGCACTTCTGATTGCATATTTCTGCCAGGAATGTTGATTGTCATCCGAAAAATATAGTGGCTAAATTTATGCTAATCCAGAATTGGCCCAATTCCATTGAACAACAACGACCGTTGAATGAACAATTTTCTGACAAAAAGTTTTCTAGAAACCAATGAAGTTGGCACTTCTGATTGCATATTCCGATCAGATATGTTCATTGCCATTCGAAAAATATAGTGGCTCAATAGAATCGACCCAATTCCATTGAACGACAACGACCGTTGAATGAACAATTTTCTGATAAAAAGTGTTCTAGAAACCAATGAAGTTGGCACTTCTGATTGCATATTCCGTTCAGATAAGTTCATTGCCATCCCAAAAATATAGTGGCTGAATTTGAGCTAATCCAGAATTGGCCCAATCCCATTGAACAACAACGACCGTTGAATATGGTTCCGCTGATCGGAATATGGTATTAGAAGTGCCAATTTCATTGGTTTCTAGAACAATTTTTGTCAGAAAATTGTTCAATCAACGGTCGTTGTTGTTCAATGGAATTGGGTCAATTCTAGATTAGCACAAATTCAGTCACTATATTTTTGGGATGGCAATGAACATATCTGACAGGAATATACTATCTGAATTGCTTATGCCTTGGATTTTAGAACATTTTATTTCTTTTGTTTTATTTGTTGTTCAACACAAATATTATTGAACGATATTTCTCCGTTTTTTTAATATAGTATCTTTCAGGGGCTGGTTTGGTTTTCCTCGATTTATGAATGAAAATTTATGATATTATATTTCTATGATAAGCACAAATTTCATCAGTTTAGCGGCAAGAAAGTTTTAAAATTAGGCTTAAATTATTTCTGGTTTTTTCTAGAAATCGGGTTTTATTTATTCCGTCGTTTAGGCGAAATTTGAAATTTTCTTTTCCCGTTTTTTCGGCTCCTGGACTAGCACTAATTTTTCCCCGTGAGCACTAATTAGCACAAATTGGGCTTAATCGGTATGCAAAGTTTCACTTTGAAATTCGAAAGTTTCCCTGCCGCAGTTACCCACGTAATGTTAACTACACATTTTCTTTGCATCTAGACGTACATATGTATATCCAAATTCCTAGAATCAAGTAAAATCATTTAGTTTACGAAATTCACTTAATTATGTAAAGAATATTATATAATTTATACTTACTATAGCAAAACAAATTGTAAATAGTCCACCATTTTTGCGAAACGTCATATATTCTTCGTGATACACTAAACCAAAAAGTACTAAAGATTTGGATGCATACATTTATACTTTACATTCCACAACGTGACATGTGTTTGTAATTTTGGTAAAAATTTGTACCAATATGACATTTTAACAAATGGATGGAAAGTTTTCAGTCAATTTGTGCGATTCAAAGTGATAAGACAAATTATAAAATAAAATCTATAAATAAAAGTAAAATTAATTGTAAGGTTAATAAAGTTTACTATAAAGTGTTGTTTTTTGTTTTATGCATTCGGAAGTCAGGGAAGACTCGCAAAAACGCTTGCTCGCTTGTAAATTTATATCGGCAAGTGGATTCCTATACAGCATTTGTAGGCGATTCAGCTAACCTACGAGTAACACTTGGAAAACTTATATCAAAAAGTAATAAGTAAATTATTTTTTATATTATTTCCTAATAAACTAAGTTTACTAATAAATCTGCATTCCATTTTGTTTAGCAAAATTCGCCGTTGTTTAGTTCAGATTAACTGCGCTAGAGTTAATCTGAACTAACCAACGGCGAATTTTGCTAAACAAAATGGGTCAAGAGAACATAATAAAACGAAAAGTGTTACCTACTTCAAGTATACAGGGAAATTTAATCTCTCATAGGAAGAAATTGTACGAGCTTACAATAGATAACAAATTCTTTATATAACTGCAAATGTTAAAATCAGTATAGACCTTCATCGTTCAGACGGTAGAATGCTGCCACAACAATGTCGAATTAGCTTTCAATTAACGAGGTAAACAGGCTAACTTATAGATTGTCGTATCTGGAAGGACAGTCCTACTTAGTCAGATTTTGACTCGTAGGTTGAAAATCATCAAGATCACAAAAAAACTAACAAAACCCGACAATGGCTTACTAAACCGGTACTGGTCTATCGTAAACTATTTATAGGCTTTCAAGAGGCGAACGATAGCACAAAAAGAACAACTGTTGGGATGGCATGCTCGACATTGGCAAGCGCAACTGACTATTTCTTAAATCAAACCAGACATTAGAATGCTTTATTAGAATTAACTTGTCAACAAATTATCTTCCCTTCCATGAAACAAAAACTGGACAATAATTAATTTCAAGATGCTAACTAAACTGATAACTAAATAAATATTTAAAATGAGTCAATGAAAGAATACTAAAATTATAAAATTGCTTTAAGAAAAAGTAAATTTTTAGTTGCGGCCTAATCAATGATTTGTAGAGCTTGGAAATTATCGATTAATTAATTTTATGACTGAATATATGTTGTTTACTGTAAAATGTTCAGAGAACGGAATTGAAAAAAATCAAATCTTAAAACAAGAAGTGCTTTGCGATACAGATTTTTGATTTGTTTGAAGCTCGATGTAACTGTTAAAAAACAGAACCTTAGTTGTTGTAAGAATAGTGTTGGCTGCTCCAGTATATGGGTAGAGTATCTGCAGTTATTCCTCAGGGCTCTATTCTAAACCATAGTTTATATTCCCTAATATCAATAAAAATTGTGTCCAAGTTTAGTTATGCCTTTGTTATTGTGATAGTTCTTCTATGCGACTATACTCAAATCACATTCAATAATTGTATTCAATATATGCGGTTTCTTCCTTCGCAGCCGTCTTACTGGGTTTGAATCATCCAACATACGACGTATCTCAGCATTTTGGTGTAGACTAATACGTTGCATGCGTTTTCTCGCGAATTTGCTTATTTCTTCACTGGCGAAATCCATCTTCAGATCTCTATGGAGGTTGTCATTTCTTGTGTACCACGGTGCATTAACTATTCCACGAAGGACTTTTCTTTGGAATGACTGGATGATATTGACATTGGCTTTCTTTGTACAGCCCCACAGCTGAATACCGTAAGTCCACACAGGTTTTAGGATTTGCCGGTATAGTAGCAATTTATTATGTAGAGTTAGCTCAGAATTTCTTCCTAAGAGCCAATAAATCATTCTGTATTTGATGTTTAACTCTTCTTTTTTTCACATGCACTTTCTATTTTAGTTTCGCATCTAGAGTCATGCCTATCGAGTTGACCTTCTTGTTGGTGAAGTTTACGTGAACAGAATTTGTTTCATTAAGTTTTATTCGCCGTCTCTTGGTCCCGGTACTGACAATATTAGTAGCTCTTTGCAATTTGCTTGTAGATTCTTCTAAGCTATTAGCATCTGCTAAGATGGCCGCATCATCCGCAAACGTCGGCAGGTCCGAGGTGTATAGAACATATAAAGTTGGTCCCAGAACGCTACCTTGTGGTACCCGTGCTGATATTTTCTTTATTTCTGAGTATTCGCCATCTAATTTAACTCGAAAGTGTCGGTTAGATATGTAAGATTTTAGAATTTCATAAAACTGCTTTGGTAAGTCTCTTGTCAAAGGCCTGTGCTACATCCAAGAAGACGCTTGAACATACTTTCTTTTGTTCAAGTACGTCTTCAATTATGTTTGTAATTGGGTGTACTTGTTCTATTGTTGAACGGTTTTTTCTGAAGCCAAATTGATGTGGAGGAATACGATTTCTTTCTGCTATTATTGGTTTGAGTCTCTTTAGGAGTAGTTTCTCGAATAATTTTGAAATTATTGGGAGTAAGAAAATCGGCCTATACGAATTTTTGTGGGTTGCAAACAACGAAGCTTTTTGCTTTGCACTTATAGCCCATGTGCCATCTTCATTTTTTACTGGTGAAATTTGTAGTTTAGGTCGTTTTAAACTTTTAGTCGCTTTCCAAAGGGAGTACTCGGTATCTTTTTCCCCAGTATGGCCACTCAAGTATTTATTAATGGATTCGTTTTTGATTTCTTTAATTAGTAACTTTAGTTTATTGGATAAAAAATTTAGGGTTGTTTTATATTCTGGCGCTCGACTTCTTTGCCAGGCCTTTCTTGCTTTTCGTTTTGCTGCAACCAGTTCCCTAACTTCTAGAGGAAAAATAGCATTTCGGCGCATTTCCTTTGAACTTGAGGGAGTACTACTCCACACCGCTTCTTGTATACTGTTGTTAAGTTGTTCTAGTTCTTCTTCTAGCTATATCGGGTTTTTAATTGGCACCTGAAGATCAATATTATCCTCAACAAGTTTCTGTAATTTCTTCCAGCAGGTTTTTGTTTTCGTTAGCGAAGGTGGAATAGTTTTTTAACAATCGTTGCACTGATTGTCATAATAACAGGCGTGTGGTGTGACACAATCCCCTCGCTGCTTTCTAGGTATATGTAGTTTTCGTCTATACCTTTGGTGATGAAGAAGTCAATGATATCGGGTATTTTGTTTCTATCCGTAGGCCAATAAGTTGGTCGATCTCCAGAATGAAAATCGCCATTGCATAGTCTACCTGCTGCAAACAGCTCTCTTCCTTTTTTAGAGGTTACTGTTGATCCCCAGTAGGTGTTTTTGCATTAAAATCACCTCCGATTATGAAACTTGATCCAAGTGATTTAAATAACGTGCAATAGTCTTCTTTAATTAAATTATATCTTGGGGGGCAATATATTGACGATATACTACGAGTATATTCTTTGTTATTATTTATAAATAATTTAAAGTGAGTACTTGCATAAATTCCTCTTCAATTTTAAGATCTATAAAGTGTTTGATGTTTTCTTTTATAACCATCGACGCTCCTCCCCTTGCCATTCCTGCTGGATGAATGTCGTGGTAACAACTGTTTCCATATATTTTAAGATATGAAGTTGAAGTAAAATGGGTTTCCGGTACTAAGCATATGTATATCTATTTTTTCAGTATTTAGGAAAATTTCTAATTCTGGAATATGTTGCATTAGCCCATTTGCATTCCAGGTTACTATTCTTAATGTTTTATTTGTTGTTGTTTGCACAATTTTAATAGAACATGGGTTTTATTTCATTTAGAGTTTAATGTTTAATAGTTTAATTTATTTAGTTTAAAATTTAATGTGAAGGCTCTTTTAATAATAACTTTTTTTAATAGGGTGTAAAGAAGTTATTTTAAAAGCTTTGTTATTCAGTTGTTTTACAAACTAACAGTAGAAGGTTGACCATTTACAATTTTGATTTAAAATCGTGTTGAAATAATTAAACCCATTATGAAAATGGTGAATCTGTAAAAACAACATTTCGTAAAATCCACGGTATTTTTGGCAAACAAAATGGCCAATTCGAGCCTGCTATTAAAAATTTAGTGCAAAAGTATGAGCCCACAGGTTTCAGCAACCATGCCGACAGCAACACGTGCTCGGTCAGGTCATTCAACCAGAAATATTGCTAGAGAAAGAGATGCAGAGAACCATCGTTTATCGATTTCACCACGTTCTCAACAATTAAACTTGTGCATGCGGATGTTATTTGGGCACCAAGTACGTACAACCTAACAACGTTAGACTATTTTTGTGGATCTATGTGAAAGATAAGATTTATGAGAGTAATCCATAATCAATCGAACGTTTCAAAACCAATATCGAGCGTGATTAATGAGCGTGACATAGAGCCAAAATTATATTGAAAGGTGATCGAAAATTTCGACCGAAGGATCAACTTTTGCAAAGGTGCTCGTGACGGACATTTGCCAGATATTATTTTCCATTCATAAACGGTCAAGTGTCTACACTAAATTTCATTAAAGAATGACAAAAATTTCTAAGAAAACGTGTGTTTAATTTTAAATTTAAAAACAAAGTTCTTATTGGAAGTATATTTAGATTAGACCATAAAGCTTTCATAGTAATTACTTTAGAGCCTACACATTAAGTTAATTTACCATACCGCATTTTACTTATAACAATTTTATGTTGATATTTCTGTTTACGTAACATTCAACCTTTGAACTACTTGTGTAGGAGGTAAATGTATTTTGCAGATAAAAACCATGAATTTTATAATTTTTCCTGACTAAATAACAAAAAAAAATTTGCCTTTAGTTTTATCTTAATTTTATTTCGATTTCTTAATCATGCAGTAGTCCATGTTAACGATATAACAAAACCCATAAGTAAAAGGTCCACCAAAACATGTTCATTCCACTTTCAATATGTATAGTTTCATTTGTCGTGAAAAAAAATTAAATTTTTTAAATAAAAATATTATGATCATAAAAAAATAATCAGTTTGATGATAATATTAAAAAATTTTATAGTTGGTTGTTGTTGCCGTTAATCGTGTTGTAGTTACCCAGGTTCATTGTTATTAAGAAAACATGAATATGCATTTGGGATCTTTTACCTCCGATAAATATTAGTACGTTTTCGTTTCAATACATTAGAATTGCTTTGATTAACATTTTATTAGGATTTACTTACCACAGCAATATGCAATAATATGCAATAATTTTGCATATTGAGTTTTGTAAAAATAGCCGACAATTCAGGATATATGTAAATTAAAATTTTGGTGCATATTCCTAGTGTTGCAAAAATGATAAAAATATAACGATATGTATGTTTATCAGGTTTTGCCGTAAAACATTCATTTATCACAAAAAAACAAGAATATTATTTTCGTGTTCCGGTAAAAAATGATAACAAATATCATGATAATATTTATTATGACTCTAACTTCATTATGTTATATTTTATTTGAACAACCAAATCGAATAAAGTATTTATAAATAGGTTGTGTACGTCAAAAATGTATACATTTGCCATGACAAAAATTTAATACTACATTACATTTTTCAAACCTTTTATAAAATATTTCGAGAAAATTAATTGTAGTAAACATCTTTCAAAAGTAATTCTTTGATGACATTTCTTGAATCGCTCACACTATTTGTTGAATTTATGGCTGAAAAAATAAAAAACAAGACGTATGTGTATAATGTTTTAAGGCATTCAACTATATGCAATATTCTAAAACGTAAATATGTTAACTACCTTCCAATAAAATGAAATGGACGGCACTGCCAAGTTGGCTATAACAATTCAGGAATTAACAAATTAAAATTAATTTTATAAATAAAAGTATACAAGTTATGCACGAAAACATATTTATTATTCATTGTGTCGACAGATGTAGCATTAAAATATCTATGATAGTGAAGTTTGTGCTAAAAAATTAATAAAAAATTACACTGTTAAATTTGTTATTTTTCCAATTGGAATTTATTTTCAAAATAAAATTATAAAATTGGACTTATTCTAAATGTTGTGTCGTTGAATCTAGAAATATCTACAGATTTTAGCTTACATTTTAGCGAAGGTAAAGCATATACGTATTACTAAGATGTAAGTAAAGTATATTTTTGAGTTGCGTTCTATTGAAAATTATATTTAGAAATTGAGCATTTTTGACGGGTTTCAAATAACATTCCAGCTAATTTTGGAGATGTCCACGGGGTTTCACTGACATTTTCAAATAGATCATTTAATCTACTGCGTCTATAGTGAATATGATAAAATTATGATGGGTTTTACTATGTTTTAATGATACTAGAATCTTCACAATTTTGATAACTATTTCAAGTTTAATAAAGAAAGAGCTAAATATATTTACAAGTCCTGGTCAAAAAAATTAAGATTTTTATACCGCCGATCGCAGAGATGTCCACAGGTTCTCACCCACATTTTCGAATAGATTACACAATATTCTACCGTTATAGTGATTGGCATCAGATTCTAATGGGTTTTGCTATGCCTATAATCGAATTCATGTTTTTATTCATCCTGCCGATACCAAAGATGTCCTAGGAATCTCATCTACATTTTGCTACAACTTATAATACTTTCTGTCTATGGAGCGAAAATGGGTCAATTGTAATGGGTCTAACAATGATTTTTTGAATTTTGAAGTTTCGTAATTTTGACAAAAATATTATTATTTCCTTCTACAATATTTTAGCAATTTCTCCAATTGGATTTTAAATTGACATTCCTAACCAAGCGACGAACCCGTTTTAATAGATTTGTAGTATACATTGCTCGCTTATGATGAAACTTGTTTTGGTAAATAAAATTTTTAAATTTTTAACCAAATTTTTTAAGCAAATTGTGGATAATTATTAAATTTACAGTATTTTGAAAGTCTAGAAAACACCGACATAATAATTATTATATACGAGTGCATAGAACAATTTTGAAACTTGAAACTTGAAAAATTTTGAAAAAGATTTCCTGACAATTGTTATCTTCTAAATTTTGCTGCATATCTGTGTTTTTGCAATAGCAGACATGAATCCTCTGTGTAATCCAGATCATTTAGTCTATTTACTGTGTCCCACTGGATGCCAATCGGTGCCGACTTATTTACTTTATACATTTTTTTGTACAATGCTATTAGGAACAGTAGTTGGAGATAGTACGCATCCATGCCCGACTTATCGCGTATTATACCACCATTTATTGTCTAAAATTTCTTTGGTGATAATATTCTTTGGGATGCTTATTTCGCCTAGTGCCTTGCAGATTGTACGTTTCTTAGAATATAGATATAGAATCAAATTTGCGTTCGCAGTGCAGGTAAAACAGTATGGTGGTGACTTTCATTCGTTGGATTGTTTGATGATAAGGAAAATTCTGTTGTCGTGATATGTACAATTCCATTCTGATCTAAAATCAGCTTGTTTATTCCTTATACTGGTGGTACACAAAAATTATCATTGTTAAAATATTATATTGCATTGAAGAAGGAGATTACTCGCCCATTTTGACGGTTTAAGGATGCCTTTCTTCGGTAGTGTTATGGTTAAGTTCTCTTTATATTTCTATGGTATTGTACCAGTGTTCCGTATTTCTTCTAGTAATGGAGTTAAATTGGTTACATTTATTGATGCGACCAGCCGCTTTGCTATTCTTGGGCTTCTGGATAACGCTTTTAACTTCCCGCACCATTGTGATGATTGTTGATTGGATTGTTAAAGTTGCCATCAGCAAGCTCATTTTGTTATTCACATAATTTTCTATTCAGTTGTCATCGAATAATTTTTATTATTATGTAGTTAGGACAGAACCGTATAGTTTATTGTTGGTAAGTTTCAAAATTTTTCTATGCACTCGTATATAATAATTTTTATGTCGGTGTATTCTAGGCTTTCAAAATACTGTAAACTTAATAATTATTCACAATTTGCTTAAAAAATTTGGTTAAAAATTTAAAAATTTTATTTAGCAAACCAAGTTTCATCATAAGCGAGCAATGTATACTGCAAATCTATTAAAACGGGTTCGTCGCTTGGTTAGGAATGTTAATTTAAAATCGAATTGGAGAAATTGCTAAAATATTGTAGAAGGAAATAATAACATTTTTGTCAAAATCACGAAACTTCAAAATTAATACAAACATGAATTCTATTATAGGCATAGCAAAACCCATTAGAATCTGATGCCAATCACTATAACGGTAGAATATTGTGTAATCTATTCGAAAATGTGGGTGAGAACCTGTGGACATCTCTGCGATCGGCGGTATAAAAATCTTAATTTTTTTGACCAGGACTTGTAAATATATTTAGCTCTTTCTTTATTAAACTTGAAATAGTTATCAAAATTGTGAAGATTCTAGTATCATTAAAACATAGTAAAACCCATCATAATTTTATCATATTCACTATAGGCGCAGTAGATTGGATGATCTATTTGAAAATGTCAGTGAAACCCCGTGGACATCTCCAAAATTAGCTGGAATGTTATTTGAAACCCGTCAAAAATGCTCAATTTCTAAATATAATTTTCAATAGAACGCAACTCAAAAATATACTTTACTTACATCTTAGTAATACGTATATGCTTTACCTTCGCTAAAATGTAAGCTAAAATCTGTAGATATTTCTAGATTCAACGACACAACATTTAGAATAAGTCCAATTTTATAATTTTATTTTGAAAATAAATTCCAATTGGAAAAATAACAAATTTAACAGTGTAATTTTTTATTAATTTTTTTAGCACAAACTTCACTATCATAAATATCTTATGTTTTAATTTGACGGCGTAATAGACCATCATGTATATAAATACAAATTTAAAATTACAGAACAAATTTTAAAAGCCGGCAAAATAGAAACAGAATTTGCAGACAAAATCGAGATAAATGTAGAAAACTAAAGCATATTTTGAAGACAAAACTGAAACGCCCGTCCAGCATGGACTGCAACAAAACAAGTTTACATCTGTTAAAGGATTAAATAAAGTTATCAATTTTATAGTAATTTAATTAAAAGAAGATCGCTCATTATTTATGAGTAGTGAAATTTGTCAATTATAAAATTTTTAGATTTAATTGCGTTTTCTTACTTGCGACAGTGCTTTTCTTTTTGACAACACCTCGTCCTCCCCCGTAAATAATGCCTGGACGTTTTATTCGAGACTATTTATATAATGCCCAGACGTAGTATTTTAAATGCAACTTACATAAAAATGGAACACCTTCTAGCGATTTAAAAGAACAAAATGGTAATTTTGATTAATTGAAATAACAGACCACTTTTCAATTTCAATTTTTTCAATTTTTCAATTTCAATTTTTTTATGTACTCTGATATTTTCGTTGTCATGCAAGCACTTAAACTACAATAAAAATAACAAATATTTAAACAATATATTTTATTACAGGGAAATTAATTAGTTACCGCAAATTAAACTCGAATAAAATGCAATCGGCGTTCTATCCGAACAAAGGAGCATGAATCGAAAATAAAACAAAATATTTACAAAAAAAGTTGCAGAATTTTTGCAAAATATCTCCAGTTTCGCGCAAACTACAGTGGTTTTGTTTTGTTTATGTTTAAAATTTTTGTGTAGAATTTAAAATTTTTTTGATTTCGGCTAGTGAAATTAAAGAGGTGGAGGATTGTTTAGAGAGTTGTTCATAGCACACGGATGAAGATGGCCAATGGTGTAAAACAGACATTTCTATATAATAGTTCAAGAACTTCAAAGAACAGTTCCAATTCGCGAGACATACTAACAGATGGGGCAATAACGTAATAAGTTAATGTTGACCCTGTGAAGTAAGGCCGAAGACGTATTGCACACTGTATTTTCCCTTCAAATTCTTCAACATACCATAAAGTGAAATTTTGGATTGTATTCTGGGTAAAGTAGTTTATATAGGTATATACGAGTATATATATTAGGGCAACCTATTTTTGTATGGAGGAAATCTCATCTCGGGACGGGAGCCCATCATCGGGCTCACGGCTAAAAATATTCGTGTTTATTACAAATTTTCAGGTCAATCGGATCACGTTTAGGGGTCGCTCAAATTGGTTTTTTGCAAGAAAAACACTAAAACGACCCTTAGTGACGTTTTTTCCTCCCTTTCACTTCAGTTCGTTCAAGTAATGCCGGTTTAATATTTTCTAAGTATTTTTGAGTATGCCGAATCCAACGAAATGATGAAAAAAGGTGGTTGACCTAGTAGAAAATTTGTTTTCGGGCTGTTTTTTTTTCAAAAAAATTATAATCCGCCTAATTTTTAAAATAGTGCCTATCATGTTTTACTAAATTTCGCTACTTGCGGCTATAGAGCAAAGAATTACAAAAAAATGAGACATTGCACGTCATCATAACTGAAAAATCAACAATTTTATAGTTGAAAAACGCATAAAAGATCGTGTTGCCTTACATACGTTTCTGGGAGAACACATCAATTTTAGTGATGTGTTCTCGCAGATACGTATGTATGAACCAGCAACATCTTTATTCGAATAGTAAAATAAGTTTTATAAAATATTAATTGATGTTTGCTTTTGATTTTTAAGTTTAAAATTTCATTAGTTTTTCAAGAAGTTTCTGAAATAGTTTTGGTGGCTAATAATCATGGAGAATAACGTACAGACCTCGCATGTTGGTTGATTGGTAAGTTTTGTCACTTAGTATATTTTTTCTCATTTCTGATATGTTTCGTAATATAATTTCATAGGTGAATCTATTGAAAATCTACAAAAAGATGATCTTCCAACGAATCGAGACGTAATTAGACGACTCCTTCACAAACTGACAAATACTAGTATAAGTATGCAAGCTAGCACTGTTGCGGATGAGATAGCTAGCATTTGGCAGAAGTTTGGTATTTGCCATCAGGAAAAGAGAAATATTATTAGAAAAATCATTAAATTACATGACACATATAGGAATCTCAAAAAAATAGTAGCAAAAGTGAAAAAACAAGTAAAAGAGAAGTTTTGTTACAAGATGGATGGGAACTGTTTGACATTGGTCATGGTCTTAATATTGAAAAAACAGAAAATCCGTCAAAGTTCTGATATCTCGAGCAATAACGAAATATTAATGCTTTTAACATTCGTTCATTACGATCAATGGATGAGAGCAATTCCACATTGGCAAATAATGATCCACGACCTTCAACAAGTAGATCTCAAGAAACAGATATAAACTTAATCATTTCGGATACTAGGTCTTATAGCGGCAATGAATATCATGCAAGAGTAGAAAAGAAACTAAAGCCAAAAAATTCCGTTTCATCTTCATCATCACTCAACGCTAGGTGCGTTGGATCGATCGAAAATAAGCAATTCATGAGCTGCTCTTTTAATCGCCACCACTGCAAATGCATTAGGGCATGGTTTAGAATCAATTGCAGTTTCCAAAGAGACCATACGTCGCCATAGACAATGGCTCAGGAAAGAAACCAGAGATGAAATATTTAAGTCTTTCAGGAATCAGGACTGATTCTATTCTGACGAAAAATGTTAGAATACTACTGTGGGCAAAAAGTAGTAAGACTTCGCGCGGAAAACCATTCGTCGAAATTTTTTTTTTTCAATGTTGGTATGACTGTCAGTGACATCTGTGCCAAATGTCACATCAAAATAATCATTATTATTGTAATGTATGCTTGTCGTATGCTTGTCTTTCTGAAGTACAAAAAGTGCATTCGGCGATTTTTACAATGAGTGAAATTATTCAACAAAGAAGTTCCATTAAATTTTGTGTGCGGAATCAATTTTGTGGTGCCGAAACGTTCAGAATGCTGCAAAAGGCCTTCGGAGATAATTGTATGTTGCGAGCAAGTGTTTTTGATTGGTACAAATTGTACAAAGAGGGTCGAGAACGTGTTGACGAATAACCACGTCTAGGACGGCCATCAACATCAACTGATGATCAACACGTTAATAAAATCAAGGAATTGGTGCTCGAGAATCGACGATTAACAGTCAGAGACCTTACTGGCACCGTTGAAATATCGGAAAGATCAGTGAAAACCAATTTGAAACATCAATTGGGCCTAAGAAAAGTGAATTTTTTGGAAAAAAAGCGTCGTGTTGACGTCTGTGAAACGATGCTTTCCGACTACCAGGATGTCATGAAACGTATTATAACTGGCGATGAGTCTTGGATCTATGCTTACGACCCGGAAACTGATGATCAATCGGCCGAATATCGTACCAAAGGTGAGCCGAAGCCGAAAAAACCACGTCAAAGCAAGTCAAAAATCAAGGTGATGTTGACAGTTTTCTTCGATTATCGAGGTGTGGTGCACTCCGAATTCCTTCGAACTAGCCAAACTGTTAACAAGGAATACTATTTGAGTGTTATGCGTCGTTTGCGCGAAGCTATTCGTAAAAAGGGGCCGGAATCATGGGTCGACAACTCGTGGTTTTTGCACCTAGATAATGCACCTTCTCATACTGCATTGGTTTTACGTGATTTTTTTACCAAAAATTCCACCCATATATATCGTTCCGCAACCACCGCATTCGCCTGATTTAGCTCCGTGTGACTTCCGGCTGTCAAACGACCGCTCCGGAGAAACCGTTTTGAGTCAATTGAAGACATTAAACGTGAATCGCTACGCGCATTGGAGGCTATTCCGGAAATTGACTTCGAGGATTGGAAAAAACGTTGGCACAAGTGTATTGAGGCCGGGGAGGATTACTTTGAGGGGGACGCAATAGATTTGGAGAAATAAATAAAGAATTCTAAAATTATGAACAAAGTCTTACTATTTTTTGCCCACAGTAAGCTTTGACAAGCATTCGATGAGATTCTGCTACAGTTTTCTTTAACTGATAACAAAAAACCAATGATGTCCGCAAATCGTAATATGCACAGAACTCGACATTTTTAACACGTAAAAAACATGCGGTATGAAACTTGTATGGCTATGAAATGGATGATGTTGGCGGATGGCAAAAGAAAACAATAGCGCGGATGACGTGGTTTGTAAAAAGTACATTGACAGGTGGCGTCATTTATTGGTAAATTCTGGTTTCATACTTACACACCTGGTATATATAATACATATATGGGCAAATATATTAGTCTACGTAACACAACGTCAGTCGCCATAGCATGGTTTAATCAGATGATGATACTTTCAAATCAATTATCTTAACGGATTGAAAGTCAAATTATTAAAATTAGGAGGGGTGGGACGGTTGAAAACTTGATTAAGTAAGTAAGTATTATAAGTAAGTATTTGATGAACTTTCTTGTAGTTATTTTTACTCAGATTGACGCTAAATAGAGTTATAGTTTTCCTCCACATTTTGAATAATGCGACCAATCCTAATATTTTTAAATTTTATGTTATTTTGTTATGTTAATATTATTTTTAAAAATAAAAATAAAATTTTCAGTTTTTTCCTATTCTCTTTGTGTAGTACAGAAAACCCTTCAAGCACACGATTGATTGGTTCCGTGTTCTTTGAAACCGTGTTGTTCGAGACTACAAAAAACGGGAGTGTAAAAATAAAAAAAACGTTACGTTTTAATTTTTTTTTTGTGATATGGTATTCAAAAAACAAACTAATCTTGTAATTCGAGGGAAGGTATCCGTGTTCTTTGAAACTCGTTCTTCGAATACCTGGTTCTTGGAGGACTGCCTGTTCAATTTTCATACAAATCAGACGAGCGAAATTTAAATCTAGTAGTCTTCTGTTTTACTGTATTGTATATATTGAAACAAATAAAATAATTATGAAACCGTACATTTTTTTCAATTAAAGATGAAATTTGTTACGACAAGTGTTCTTCATAAAAGTAATGGATACACAATTTTCTATTTAAAATGGTCTACCACTCTACCAGTAATTTTTCGAATTATTCTGCACATGTCTCGACTATTGAAGCAAATCCTTTGGAAAACATTATTTCTAAGTTAGTCCACGACAATTTACTGAAAAATAATTCACCGAAAACGACATCTCAACGAAAACGGAAATTCTCCGAAATAATAATCCACCGAAAAACAGTACACGAAAAATTACAATTCACGTAAAAAATTATTCACCGAAAAACAATTTCAAATTAAAAATGAATTCGTGTGGAATTGTAGGGCTAACGGCTGAGGTGCCACGCGCAACCCTCAGAGGGGCTTTTTTATTTCAGTTTCGGTTGGCATAGGAGCAGATTTCTATAAATATAACGGGAATATAGAATTGACGCTGATCCCAATTATAAGTCAGACATTAAATTTACTAATTGCAAAGGTTCAGTTAATTTAAGGAAAGCAATTTAAGTATTTTAAATTTCGAGATTTTTCTTTTCAGTATTTTTGTTTCAATATTAAGCAAAATATTGTTTCATGATTTTTTTTTCCGGGGTTTAAGGTTTCGGTTTTTCAGTATACGACCCCTTTATTAAAAAGTATAATTTCTAATAATAAAATTTAGTTTTGCTGTTTGAATTATTACGTTAAATTCCGCCTTTTAAAGGAACAACCGGAAGGTTGTATAAAGGGATAGTCGTTTTCGGGAAATTGCCCTTTTCGGTGAACTGTTTGATTGTTGTTTGCGGTGATTTGTCGATTTAGGTGAATTGACGTTTTCGTTGAATTGTTGATATAAATTTTGAATATAAAATAAATTAATTTTTTTTTGACTAATAAATTGCATATTTCAGTGCGAATCTTCACCGAATATGTATATGACAGGTACATTGCTTTATGTATTCCTTATAACTTACTCTAAATTGGTAAGATATTTTGATTTTAGGTGAGATATTTTGATATTTTTATTGGGTTGCTGTACTCTTTGCTAACACAATTAGTTTAAATCCTAACATTTAGCTTAGAATAGTAAATATTTTCGGTTAAATATATATTTCAAACTATATCTTGACCTGTTTGCAAATGGTATTATTGAGTAACATTTGATTGCGGTGTACTAATTAATTTAATAGTGATAACACTAATGCAATGAACTATAAGTGTTAATAGGATTATTTTTAGCTGTGCGCGGCTTTTTAATGTCTGATCATTCAGAAGCGAAAAATACTAAATTAATTTAGTATTAATTCATACAAACATCAAGAAAGCATTTTTTGTATTGACATTATAATTAATTAATTTTAAATTACTGAGTAGTGGAATTAAAACTACTAACTAAAAATTAAATTTCACGAAATTCATATCTAGCTTTATTCGAAACTAATATAAAATCTGGTTTTAAAATTTTATTACTAAAGATAGAGTTCCAGTCATTGATTGATTGATTGATTAGAATGTACGGCCAAGACTAAGCAGGGATCCCGGATACGCCGGGTCTACCGTACACCCCTTTTACATATAACAAGATGGAGGGAGAGGAAAGATTATTAGATATGATAGTCTTAACCCGTTTACAGACACCTAATATATATATATATATATATATATATATATATATATATATATATATATATATATATATATATATATATATATATATATATATATATATATATATATATATATATATATATATATATATATATATATATATATATATATATATATATATATATATATATATATATATATATATATATATATATATATATGGGTCAGTCCATTATATTTCAGGGAACCGCCCAAAATGACCTTCTTAAATTTAAATTTTTGGTCTTTTTTATTGTTGCTCTGATAAAAAAAGAAGACACGTGTATTTTTATTTTTCATTTTGACATTCGAAATTCCCGTTATTCGATATGCCAGTTTTAACAGCTTTCGCACTTTTAATATTGTGTCTATACATAAAATGTTGTATTTTCCGTTCTGTAAAAGATACTGTAAAAGATATTGTTTTCGACATTTCGACTTTTCCTACGTTAGAAAGGTGAATAATTATGGTTAACAAATAAATTTAAAAAAATTTCAAAGTACCGTTATTTTCAAAGTTATGGCAAGATATATGTGCGCACGGTTTTTTACCGCTAGAGGGCCCAGCTACCAAAATCTTAATACTATTTATACAGGGTTTGAAAGATAGAGGTTCAGCCTTTTAAACCAGCTATAAATCATATTTGCGCTGCACCTAGTTTGGCTGTTACATGACTTGAAAGTTGAAAAATTACAATATTTTAATTTTTTTCGTTGTTAATGTGAATCAAATTTAGGGAAAAGGGCGACATATATGCTATTCCTAGGAATAACTTTGATCACAATTAAGTAGAGCTTCACATGAGTCTAAAAGCAAAACTTTATGTTACATAATTTGAGCACCAGAGGATTTCAAATTTAAAATTCGCATTTAATTTTCTCTTTTAGTAAAACAAATATGTAACTTAAATGTAATTTTAAAGTGTTTTAAGTTTTAAACCTGAAAATCCAATATTTTAAATGAGATTTGGAGAGCATACAACCAGCAAGGGACATCATACGCAAATCGAATGTTCCTCCTAACTTTGTTACCAGAGAATTGGTCAGTGGCTAAAATTATGAATACATTTAATACTTCCATAATACTTCGATTTCGGTACTTTGAAATTTTTTTTAATTTATTTGTTAACCATAATTATTCACCTTTCTAACGTAGTAAAAACGAAAACAATATCGGAAAATACAACATTTTATGTATAGACACAATATTAAAAGTGCGAAAAATGTCAAAACTGATATATCGAATAACAGGAATTTCGATATATATATATATATATATATATATATATATATATATATATATATATATATATATATATATATATATATATATATATATATATATATATATATATATATATATATATATATATATATATAAAGGGTGATTTTTTTGTGGTTAGGATTTTCATGCATTAGTATTTGACAGATCACGCGGGATTTCAGACAAGGTGTCAAAG
Organism: Nephrotoma guestfalica; assembly: GCA_963691935.1. Taxonomy (NCBI): domain Eukaryota; kingdom Metazoa; phylum Arthropoda; class Insecta; order Diptera; family Tipulidae; genus Nephrotoma; species Nephrotoma guestfalica. Next base: position 151,881,816 of record OY829914.1, on the reverse strand, counting down.
AGAAAGATGCTCAGTATGCTTTGACATTTCATAATGAATAGACTTACTAACGAGCAACGCTTGCAAATAATTGAATTATATTACAAAAATCAGTGTTCGGTTCGAAAAGTGTTTCGCGATTTACGTCCGATTTATGGTCTACATAATCGACCAAGTGAGCAAACAATTAATGCGATTGTGACCAAGTTTCGCACTCAGTTTACTTTATTGGACATTAAACCAACCACACGAATGCGTACAGTGCGTACAGAAGAGAATATTGCGTCTGTTTCTGAGAGTGTTGCTGAAGACCGTGAAATGTCGATTCGTCGCCGTTCGCAGCAATTGGGTTTGTGTTATTCGACGACATGGAAGATTTTACGCAAAGATCTTGGTGTAAAACCGTATAAAATACAGCTCCTGCAAGCACTGAAGCCGAACGATCTGCCACAACGTCGAATTTTCAGTGAATGGGCCCTAGAAAAGTTGGCAGAAAATCCGCTTTTTTATCGACAAATTTTGTTCAGCGATGAGGCTCATTTCTGGTTGAATGGCTACGTAAATAAGCAAAATTGCCGCATTTGGAGTGAAGAGCAACCAGAAGCCGTTCAAGAACTGCCCATGCATCCCGAAAAATGCACTGTTTGGTGTGGTTTGTACGCTGGTGGAATCATTGGACCGTATTTTTTCAAAGATGCTGTTGGACGCAACGTTACGGTGAATGGCGATCGCTATCGTTCGATGCTAACAAACTTTTTGTTGCCAAAAATGGAAGAACTGAACTTAGTTGACATGTGGTTTCAACAAGATGGCGCTACATGCCACACAGCTCGCGATTCTATGGCCATTTTGAGGGAAAACTTCGGAGAACAATTCATCTCAAGAAATGGCCCGGTAAGTTGTTCACCAAGATCATGCGATTTGACGCCTTTAGACTATTTTTTGTGGGGCTACGTCAAGTCTAAAGTCTACAGAAATAAGCCAGCAACTATTCCAGTTTTGGAAGACAACATTTCCGAAGAAATTCGGGCTATTCCGGCCGAAATTCTCGAAAAAGTTGCCCAAAATTGGACTTTCCGAATGGACCACCTAAGACGCAGCCGCGGTCAACATTTAAATGAAATTATCTTCAAAAAGTAAATGTCATGGACCAATCTAACGTTTCAAATAAAGAACCGATGAGATTTTGCAAATTTTATCCGTTTTTTTTTAAAAAAAAGTTCTCAAGCTCTTAAAAAATCACCCGTTATATATATCAGGGTGGGCCAAATAATTTTTTTTTTGAACTAGCGGTTTTTTTGAGTATGGTAAGAGTTATGTCACTTCTGATTTGACAGAAAGTTAGTTTTATCCTTGCGCTGAACGGAAATGGTTGTGTATTCGCTTGAACAATGCTGGGAAATATTGAACCATTAATTCAAAAAATTTGCCAAAAAAATCATCTTTTCGGATGGGGAGCATTTCCATCTTGGCGGCTATGTAAACAAACAGAATTGTCGCATTTGGGGCACGGAGAACCCGCACGTTGTCGTGCGACCTCAACGAGTGTCTGTTTGGTGCGGATTTTGGTCCGGTGGCATCATTGGGCCATTTTTCTTTGAAAATGAGCAAGGAGCCGCCGTTGTCAATAGTGAGCGCTACCGCGCCATGATAAACGATTTTGTTCCCGTCACTTGAAGAGGAGGACATAGGCAACATTTGGTTTCAACAAGACGGCGCTCCGTGCCACACAGCATACGTTTCAATTGATCTTTTGCGCACTGTCTTCGAAGATCGAATTATCAGCCGAAATGCTGAAGTGATTTGGCCGCCTCGGAGCTGTGATTTGACACCATTGGACTATTATCTTTGGAGTGCCGTCAAAGATAAGTGTTACGCCGATATACCAGCAACGATTGACGCTCTCAAGAACAATATTCGCATTGCCATTGAAGACATAATGCCGCATACCATCGAAAATTTGCTCAAAAATTGGACCGACCGAAATAGTATTCCATAATTAATCGGAAGGATTGTTCTTTACAATGAAAAAATAAATTTGAAAAAATATTGAGAACTTTTTGTTTTATTGCATTTAAAAAAAAAATTATTTGGCCCACCCTATACATACATACATACATACATACACGCAAATATACCTACATACTTACACGCATACACACATACATATACATTCATACACACACTTACATATATACACATACCCACACATACACATGCATACGACTAATAGTTTTATTGCCACTATTAAAACTAAAACAAGCTACCGCTGCTGCTCCGACAAAGCAGACGTGAATCCATACAAAATCAGCAGTCACTTTTCTCTCAATATTCAAATGATCCCCTAGATGACATTGACACTATTGTTGGAACACACAAGGCTATTAAACTGTTTAGAGTAATAGGTTTCAAATACAGCATCAAAAAAGGAGTAACGGAAAAGAACAGACTATGGAAAGTACGACAATGTTATTTAGATAGAAACTATGGTACTCCTTAGGACAGGTGTCTATCAAGCTGCCCGAATGACCATTGACTCCAATACTATTTCTTTACAAATTGTCAGGGAGTCAGTTAAAGAGGAATCCAGTATATGAATAGGTCAACATGGATTGAAAGATTAGAAAAGAACCCAGATGTTCTTGTTTAAAAACAAACGCTTGTTTAAAATTCAGATTCTTGACAATGCAAATGCAAGCAATGTGGAGGTAGAGATTAAACCCCTTTCACCCTGGTTGGTGTCCATTGACACCACGTCAGTGGTATCGGTAATGTTGCTATCTTTTTACATACATGGACGACATTATGTACACAGATAGTAGCCTATAAACAGTTTGTTTTGACTAAAGCAGAATTTTAGTTAAGCACAGTCCATGAAACAATAGACGCATAAAACATCCTAGATAAAACCAACGGTTTTTAAATATTAACATGTTGGTAGTCCAACCCCAGGAATACCAAACAATCTTCTACAATTGTCAAAATAATCAGATGCAGTTTGAAGTTTACTTTTAAACAGAACGGCCCTGAAAAATTTATTGCCTAGAATAACACCAAAATTTTCATCAGAATCAACGTACAATCCCTTCTTAAAGCACCACAACTTAACAAATCGTAGAGCGAGCTGCCTTAAATTAAATAGGAGATTTAATTGTTTACCTGAAATTGTTAAAGATAGAGTTCCAGTGAGGAAATTATTAATCGCTGATTAAGTAGACTTATTGTGTTGTCATTGTGTTGTAACTATTGGCTATACCTAGATGTTCGTAACCGGGCCGATTATGTCCCATCTAATTAACCTATCCAATCCTTCGGTTTTGTTCTGTCTAAAAAGAGTGTACAGTGAGGCCGGCGGATCTCGAAGATCCTGTGAAAAAATTTGCTCGTATATTTAAAATCAATTGACTATTAGGAATTAAAGCTCATATCTAACATTTTCCCATTAACTGGGAGATCCCTGCGAAATTGGGTAGAAATCTGTGTACAGGCAGCTTTGGCAGCCATGGAAGTTTTTCAATGTTTGCAATGATGGTGAAAAGTTTACAAAAAGCTTTTACATAAAACGACAAAGAATAAGAAAAAGAGTTCAAAAATATTTAAAGACTAAATTTTCAACCTACGAGTACAAGGATTGACCTTGTTGGTTTTCCGGAATTTAAGCAGAATAATGATTTTTATTTTAATAAGACAGTTTTAGTAAAAGTCTCATAAGCAAAATTTTTTGCTTTAGAAATCAAGTGTGGTGTATTCGAAATTTAAGTATACATTCGTGGTAAAAGAAAGTCGAATGTTCATCTGGTTTCGATGTATTTTGTTGCACTCCTTGAGCTCCTTATGTACTTAATAATTAATTGCCTAGGTTCGGGTATCTTTGTGTTTTGTTGAATTTCTAGAGCTATTTGATTCAATTTGTTTTGTTGAGATTCCTGGGCATTAAAGCTCGTTTGTTGCTTTCTTTCCAATATTTTAGCAACTGTATTGTTTTTTATGTGTAATGGTTTAGCTCTTAATTCTAAGGATTAGTTTGTTCCGTAACGCGTTCTTGATAAAGTTGTACTGATTTTGATTGATTGGGAGTTTGGATTTGTTTGCTTCATAATTAAATTTGTTACACTAGCATCTGGGTTTGATTGATTAATGTTTCGTTTCGAGTATTAATTGGTTTGATTTGAATTGTCGTGCTTGATGAGTATCTGAACATGTTTGCCTATAAATTAGATTTGTTGATTGATCGTCTTGGTTCGCTTGATTTTGGTAAAATAAATAAGTGATTTAATTTAATTTGGTTGATTGAAGAGTAAACAGATTAATTGGCTTCTTAACTAGATTTGAAGATTGGTTTCTTAACTATCGCGTTGCATATGATTTGATGTGATCTGATGAACGATGTTAGTTCGCTTAGCTGTCTTTTTGGTATACCTATTATTGAGGAGAATATATCCTCAGTTTTTTCTGTCTCGTTTATAATTTCGGACAGAATTTGCTTGAAGATGAATTCGTCATGTGCATCGGCATTTGTAGCGACAGATTTTGCTTGAAGGTGAATTTGTGTTGCACTACGTGATTTGTATCGGTAGTCGTGTAGTGATCGGAATTTTAGCGATGGCCTTTGTTGATGATCGATTGTTGATTAATTTGTGTTGTACACCGGGATTGTCGCGACTGATTCTATTTGAAAATATATTGTTGATTACACTGTTATTTTCTGGATGGTATATTTGAGCTTTTACATTGATTGTTTCACGAGGTGGCCATACATCTTCTTCGTTGAATCTTGTTTTTATTTTATATTATTTTACATTCGAGGCGTCGTACTGACAAGTTTGTCTTCATTTTCATCTCTTGTTGTTATGTTTCGTTTTTAAATTTTTTCGCTGGTGGACTTTAGAATACTTTGGATGAATTTTAGTTCTTGGATGAGTGTTCGAACTAGTTGCTTCTTTATTTGTGGGATGTTTGTTTCATTTGTTTAGCGGCTGGGATCGTTTGATTCTTGTCTTCTTTACTTGTGAGAGCTGGTCTCATTTGCGTATGTTGTATGTGTGTATTCTACTTGTATGTATCTTTATATCCGTATCTACGCTTCTTATTATATTTTAATATTAATAAAAAATATTAAACTGATTTTAAAAATAAATTTACTTTTTCTTTATGAGATATAAAAAATTATATCACCAAAACAAAAAATAAATGAATTTGTTTTTAAAATCATTTTAATATTTTTTATTAATATTAAAATATAATAATATTTAACAGTTTTGCAAGTGATTTACACAAAGATTTCCCAAATTTCAAATTATTAATAAAATACTACTAGATACAGGGTGTCCGCCGGGAAGGTATACTACTTTGTTTGTTTATGATTTTTGATTAAATGAAAGAGAATGGATCTTATATTGATAAAAGTTTTATTTAATGTCGGCAATTATGTATGGAATACAATATCAGATAAATGTCCGCCTTTGTTGGCCTCACAAATGCGAGCCCTTTTGAGCACATTTTTCATTATATTCTCACACATTTCACAGAGGGTTTTCCATTGCCCAGAACCGACTATTCTGTTTATTCACATATCCATTTAAATGAAAATGTGCCTCGTCACTCATTATGATTTTTTCATGAAAATCGGGGTTGTCATGGGCGAGTTGTAACATCTTATTGGCATATGTACGGCGGCGTAAATGGTCTTGTCAAGTATGAACTGTCAATACTAATATTCGCCTAAATGGAGGCAAAACAAAGTAGTATACCTTCCCGGCGGACACCCTGTACAATGAAAATAAAATCACTGTAGTTGCTTTCAAGAATCATTTTCAATAATTAAATTTAAACGTTTGATGATTTACGATTACGAACGGAAACTCGGATTTTCATCCTCGTGAAAAACAGTAATTATACACTTGTTGAATTATTTTTACGCTTGTTGAATTATTATTTTTACAAATTAGATACCCAATTAAGCTAATAGTCAAATGTCCCACGTCATATAAAAGGATAGGTAAGTTGGCCGCCTACTGCTATTACAAAAACTAACCCTTTAGGATTGGAATGTTGAATACCTTTTAGGCCACCTCTTTCTCGAAAAATTATACTATGAAATAATCTTCAAAATTGAATTGATTTTTAAAGAACGAAAATTTATTTTGCTGAACTGGGTAAGCTTCCTCATTCAATTAGCGCGTACAATATAGCTACGCATTATAGAGATAGTAAATAAAATTGTTTCTGTAATGTACATTAAAAGTTGTTTTCATTCTTCCGACGCTTTTTTAAACTTGAACCAACATCAATTTGTATATGTTATTTACACCAAATGCAATAAAATATTTAAACTTAAGATTTGTCTTACAAGAAAGAGGGAAATAAAATGCTAAAAAAATGTTCTAATTGCTTTGTATTATGTGCATTTTGCTCATCAACATTTTATATCAGACAGTCATGAAGGGCATATACACAAAAGATCATGACTTTTACGACTTTAATTATGTTAAAATTGACTATAAAATCCAAAAAGAATTTTACTGTTTTGTTCGTTACCCTTAATACAGTTGAGTTTGGGTAGAAAGCGTAGGGAAGTTTTTCGAACTTGTCGCGGTGAAAATTATACAGATGGTTTTTCGTTTTGTTTTCGAAATCGTTTATTTTCCACACATACTCTTGTAATTAGATTTTTTTTCTTATTATTTGAATGGATTAAAAATTGTAATAAAACTAAGTTTTATTCGTATTATGTTATATGTTTACTTGTTGACTGACTATATAATACTTATATCTTTAATTATGTTATACAGGCAAAAGTGCGAAGTTATTTATTGCCTGAGCATACACAAGGAAATTGGTAAAAAGAAAATTTACCAACCATGTAAAATATGATCTTTGTGCAAAGAAGTCGTCCCTTAAGATTATGATTTAATAAACTTTAAATACCTCATAATCCACATCAAAATCTATACTAAATCCACAAACCACCATACGAGTACGTTACCAACAATGTGAAATACAAATGTAACTTTTATTGCGTGATTTTCCATTTTTTTTGTTTTTTGTTTAACGTAATTCTATTTTGGATAATAAATAAATAAATAAAAAAGGAAAATAAAATGTTAAGAAAACTCAAATAAAAATAAATAAATAAATTTAATGGAAAATTACGACCGATCGTAAAAAGTAAAAACTGGTGCTGGTTAATGGTGGTGGTAAGTATATTATCTTATTTATCCTACACGGATAATATACGTTCTTTGGAAAAGTTCGTTTCATTTTTCATTTCGATTTTGATTTTGTTGTTTTATATCTGAACAGAACCAAAAAACGCCAATAAGTAAACGCATTCTTGATGTGTTATATACATAAATTTCCAAATGTAAAAGACATGTTACCTTTTGCCTTTCGGTTTATGTATGCTATTTTCAGTTTTTTGTCAGTTTAGTAAGTAAACAAAAAAGAAAACCAACTCTGATAAATGAATAAATAAAAAGTAAGTTAAATAAATAAGATATGATTTGGTGAACTATATATACATATGTATATTGAATATAACTTTACTTACTTAAATGAATACATGATATACAATTGGACTATAAGGCAACGGTTCTACGAACAAGTTAACTAAATGGATGGTCGTCATTGTACACTTTATAAATAAAAACGCTACAATTTCAACAAAACATTATTATTCCAATGTCGAAATGGATTTTAATTATTTATTTAAATTTAGCTAAAGTATTTTTATAAAGGTGTTAATAAACGGGTACGCTCAGGTACGCTTAGAATTCCACCACAGCACCCACTGCTTGTCGTAAGAGGTGACTAAAATGATTGGATTCTTGGGCTGCTGACTCACAACTTAAACCATTATTTGTTCCTTTTCTTTACTTCGTATTTGTTGTTTCACCGATCAAATGTCACATTGGTTAAAGTTTTGGCGTTTAGATCGGGAGGTACCGGGTTCGAATCCCGATAGGGACAGTATATGAATACAAAAAGCTCGTTTCGTCATGTGATTACGATCGCTGATGAAAATGGCAGTGACGAAGAATGGGGGTTGAATTACTTTACAACACGCTGCTTTGCTTGCTCTGAATATATTTTGCCTAAATATTTTGATTTTATTGTAACGTGGAAGTTTAATTTTTACATGGAGAGTTGCTCGTCTGCAATTGGTGATGCACAAGCACACTGCACACAGCGCTGTCAAGGTGTAGTAAAATATTGACTCTATTTTGGAAGGTTAATAAAATGATAATAGCTAAAAAAATTACATTTTTGCGAATATACGTAAAAAGTAACTGAAAAAAAACTTAAATGAATAAATATTAAGTTTTGTATCAGACTTTAATATACAAATCGCCACAACTAGATTGTGGCATCAAGGAAGGGAAGTAGGAAATTGTGATGTCACTCGAGTGAAGAAATTGACATCCGAGGCCGAAGGCCAACCGACTTTATTTTGTTTTTAGTGGACATCACATGTCAATTGGTTTATAGTACATTTACTTTTTCTTGCATGTCTCTCTAGAGGTTTTTTGTGTAGCCAAAGACGATTTTGTATGAAAATCTTTCGATTTTTATCTTTGGATTTCTGGTAACCAATCTAATTTGCTCCTTGGGAAATTAAATTCATTAATGTGACCTATGCTTGTGCTAGGCTGTTCTGATGCATTTTGCTTTCGATATTATAACTAATGGGGTGCTACTTTTTGTTTAAAGGAATGTGAACAATATATTTTAGTTCAATAGAACAGAATTTTTTGCCAAGGAATTTTTGCTTTTTTTATCATTCCTGATCTAAATAAGATAGTGATTGGAGTATTGTTAAATGAGTAAAGTTTTTTTCCATGAATGCTGATTTTGGTATGAGGGAATTAGCTTATTTAATTATTATCTCAAATAACATTTTTTGTAGAAATAGATATAAATTAATAAATTATTATTAAAAGTGGGTTTTACTTTAGAATTGCAGTCACCAATAAGTATTTTCAAAGTGACATTCAGGTTATACTTAGTTTGAACGTAGTAACAATAATTTAACGGATATAAGATATCTGGTTTGGGACACCCGGCAGGAGACAGTGATCGAATTGGAATTATTAATTTTCTAAAATTTAATTAAATTACAAAATAATAAATGTTATTTCGGAGTGAAGTTCTAATTTTGTGATAAATTTTTTAAGTGTAAGTTTTAAGTTTAGTTTGTTATGAAATCAACTTTTGTACTATTACGTAAAAAATTATTTCGTTTGCATAACCTCTATGCTCCAATCATCATCGATCAATCAATCTAAGAGTCTAATATATACCTTCACTGTAAAAATAAACCAAATTTTAACCAAATATGTTGAGAATTCGCCTAGTTCCTATTTAGTTAGCAAGACCGATATTGCTCATGTTCCAGAACTTTACAAAAGATTAATTATAATTTCATACGGTCGAAATTTTATCGAGAACGATTGAGGAATTGAGATTTAGTTGAATTAAGTTCCCATCCCTTTTGTAATGCCAATAGATATATTAATTGAGGTCATTATTAATCAAAGCCATATTAGTGTCAATTAATGTGTGTTATCACTTCTTTTGATATCAGTGCTTGAGAAGATTTGAATATCGCCTGCAACGACGAATGCAAATTAATATAGAGCCTCGGGAATGAGGCAGTAGAATTAATTCATTATTAGTTTTATTTTATTATTCGATAAATTAAGAAAGAGTTTTCTTTTTGACAACAAAATCAATTTAATTAATAACTTGAGAAGTCCATCATAACTAATGCTGTCAATTTACCCACATTATAATACAATATAAAAACTATTGCCGTGTTTTTTATTAGCACCCAATAGATGTATCCGGGCACCCAATTTTCTTTTCTTTTTCTTCTTTTCTTTGCAAATAATTAATTTATTTAACTCCAAACTAATATTTTTATTCAACTTTTTATTTAAAAATCGATATAAAAATATTTTGCTCTACCTATTTATCAGGCGTCGCTATCGAGAGCCGCTTTCCATTTCTTTGTTTTGTACAACCGCAGCACGATGTATTCTAGTTTATAACGTCATGTCAAAATAAATGTTAATTGGTTTATTTCAGGTCGTTAAAAGTTTGTTTTATGGATGATTTTTTTTTAATTTGAATGGTAAAGCGACAATACGATACTACAACTAGCGACAACATACATTTGCCAGTTTTGTTACCAACTAATCCAACGTTAAAATTTAACGCCCATTTATATTTCGACGGAGCAACGCAAAACTCGTAACGCAATTGCAATAATTTGCCATTCTAACGAATTTTCTGATTTCATTATTGTCATTTTGTTAATCACGCTGATAAATAAGTTAAAAAATCAATTAATAAATAATATTCCCTTCGCATTTACCTCTACCCGCCTCCACCGCATTTTATTTCGTCAATCGTTTCAACATATAATTATTATAAATTAAATATAGCTATACGACATTATTCCATTTTTATATGGAAAAATTTCACCGATTTATTTATCCATGATTTGTATTGAAAAGAGCTGAACATTTTTACATTGAATTAGGGTAATCAATTTTTTGACTCACTTAGTAGAGTGATATATATATATACTTTATAATATATGGTTTCAAAACATACCTATTCCGAAATGGATTTGTATTTAGTAGAGAAGAATTGTATATGGTAATACAAAGAAATATGAATCTTTTTACAATCGAGCATAAAACAAAATTTTCGGAAAATAATGGAAAATTATAATTTTACGTTAATAAAAAAAAACCTTTTCATCATTGAGGCAGACATTGTCTTCAGGTTCATTTTTAAGCAGGTCGCTTGACTTCCATGCATTCCATTAAATAATACCGTTCCCTCCACCGAGTTGAGGTGCTGGAACCGATGTCACACGGGGTGCAATTATGAATAGCGTTAATTTTTCTATATGAAACCAGGTTTGCTTCGAGCGTAAGCAGTGGCAAAATTATTTCAAGTGGCTTCAATATAATAAAACTGAACTCAAAAATGAGCTATCGAATTTTCCTTAGAATTATAAGAAAAAAGTCGAGAGCTACTTTATTAGTGTAAATTAAGAATCAAAACGTGATATTAGATATAGGGTTTTCCAATAGGAATGATATGGTTTTTAAGTGACGTTTCGGCCATTTGTAATATGTCATGATCTGTCATTTTTTGTTTCATCATGGTGAGATAAACGCAAGAACAACGTTTACAAATTATTCAGTTTTATTATCAAAATAATCGTTCTCCAATTGCAACTTTTCGTGCGCTTTTGTCATTTTATAGTTGTAATAATCGTCCAAGTGTGCTCGCTATTCGTCGAATTGTTGAAAATTTTGAGCGTACATTTTCTTTACATATTGTTGAAGTGCCAATATGACAAAGATTCGCTCGAAGTAATGCAAATATTGCTGCCATTCAGGCAAGTGTTGCTGAAGACCACAATTTGTCGATTCCAAGACGTTCTCAAGAATTGGGACTGTCTCAAACCACAACCTAGTGGGTTTTGAGAAAGGATTTGGGTTTGTATCCGTATAAAATTGTTTTCACTCAAGAACTGAAGCCATTGAACCACCGTAAACGTTGTGAATTTACTGATTTTGCCTTGGAACAACTTGAAAACGATAGCGATTTTTTTAAGAAAATCATCTTCTCCGATGAGGCTCACTTTCATCTGAGTGATGCGGTAAATAAACAAAACTGTCGATTCTGGTGCGAAGAAAATCCACAAATTATTCATGAAAAACCATTACATTCTCCTAAATTGACAGTTTTTTGTGGTTTTTGGTCTGGTGGAATCATCGGTTCGTATTTTTTCGAAATGAAGCTGGTAACACCGTTACTGTCAATGGAGATCGGTATAGATCGATGATAACCATCTTTTTATGTCCGAAATTGGAGTAAGTCGATCTTGACAACATTTGGTTTCAACAAGACGAGGCTACGTGCCACACAGCAAGTGCAACAATTGAGTTATTGCGAGAAAAGTTTGGAGATTCGATTATTTCAAGAAATTGTGATATTGAATGGCCTCCAAGAAGTTGCAATTTAACACCATTAGACTATTTCTTGTGGAGTTATTTGAAGTCATTGGTCTTTAGCAATAAACCAAACTCTTTTCAAGCTTTACAAGACAATATTGAACGTGCTATTCATGACATACGACTTGATTTAGTGGAAAAAGTGCTCGAAAATTGGGTTCATCGAATTCGTTTCTGTAGAAGAAGTCGTGGAGGCCATTTTAATGACGTTTCATTCAGAACTTAGTTGTATCGATTGTATTTCAAATTAAATAAAAAACATTTCAATTTCCTTAACAATTAGTGTGTTTTTTAAAAGAAATCATATCACTCTTATTGGAAAACCCTATATAAGTATCGTGACGAGCAGATCGTGTTGAATATTGCAGTTTAAGATTTAGGTATTACAGAATTAAATATTACATAATTAATTGACTAAATATTAATGATTCTAATTTTTTATAAAATTTTACAATAATTAAACTACTACTATTACTATCTTTTATGTTCACACATAAAAGCACACAATTCTCTTTTATATTAAAGTTCGTCTAGTTTCGTCGAATTATCGCGACAATTTTCACAGAGGTCCTTATAAGAATAATATTAATAAGTATGTACATATATTAATTTAAAAAGAACACTAAAATTGATCGTTGCATAGTAATATTTTTAAATCTCGAATAAAAACCAATTGTTTAAAACTAATCGTACTGTGGATAGAAAAATATTCCTTATTTAGGAGCAATTTTTGAGTAAGTTACAAATCGAAATTTTTCAAATAGGCCGTTACCGATCTCACAAAGTAAATCGAAGTGGTTTTGAATTAGCAGTTGATTTAAGAAACCGATCAAAATAACGAGAGAATATGGTTGCGGAAGTTATGCTGATTTTTAAAATGTCGATTCCAAAATCTTGATTACCGAAATGCCGACTAGAAAAATGTCGACAGATACACTTTGCCGATTTACAAAATATTGATTCTAAAATGTCGACATGGACAAAATGTCGATTCTAAATGCCGACCTGGAAAATGTTTGGATGTTCAAATAAATGCTGCCGGGATGTGTGTGTGTGTGTGTGTGTGTGCGTGTGTGTGTGTGTATGCGTGCGTGCGTGCGTGCGTGCGTGCGTGCATGCATGCGTGTGTGTGTGTGTGTGTGTGTGTGTCTGTGTGAGTGTGTATGTGTGTGTGTGTATGCGTGCGTGCGTGCGTGCGTGCGTGCGCGCGTGTGTGTGTGTGTGTGTGTATAGATGTATATGTATGTATATGTATGTGTATGCGCGCGTGCGTGCGTGTGTGTGTTTTTCTTTTTTTTAGGGCGGAGGAGGGGATAAGGTGCACGTATGAACCCATATATCAAACACGTCAGAGTGTCGGATTTTTACCGACTAAACCACTACCCCCGATAACCATGCCGTTCGGCCCCGTCGAACTACCGTTTGATATTACTTCGCGAGGCAAGCTCAGCTTACGCTGCCCCTATTCGGCTAGAATTAACTCCATACTAAATTCCTGCTTTTTTCGAAGCGTCCCAACCCTCCCATTATCCTTGAGACACTTCCGCTTACGGCGTTCCACCCATCTTCGGATGCTAGCATAAACTCCAGTATATTTTCCGGTGTTAGTGGGACCCCACGTGCATAGATACTGCTTCTCTCCTCAGTAAATCGTGGACACTCGAATAATACGTGCTCTACATTCTCCGTTACTCCGATGCATAAAAGGCAATCTGGTGACTCTTCGTGTTTGAATCTGAACAGGTTTGATCTAAAGCAACCATGATCCGTCAGAAACTGCGTAAGATGATAATCTAATTATCCGTGTCGCGTGTTTATCCACGCCTCGATGTAGGGAATCAGGCGATGGGTCCATCTACCTTTTGTCGACTCACTCCATCTTCTCTGCTATACAGTGATCGCCTCAGCCCGTGTTAATCGGTGGTTCTTGCTTTTGTTCCGTGACCACGACGCAGGTACGTGGTTTGGCGCTCCTTGGCCAGTAGATCTATTGGAGGCATTTCCGTAAAAACAAAGGCATATTCTTCTAACACCGTATGAAATGCGCACAATACGCTCAGAGCGCTTAGCCTCTGAACTGTAGCTACGCTTTGCCTGTAAGTATCCCTCTCCAACGAATTGACCCAAATTGGTGCCCCATACAACATTATAGATGTAACGACGTTGGCAAGCAGAACTCTGCAGCTCATCCTAACAATGACTAACAATTTGCTGGGCTCTAATCTCTAAGGTTACGTTCTCCATTACTTTTCGGGTAGTAATAAGGACAGCTTCTATTTTATGTTCTGCTAGTTGCAGCCCAGCAGATGCTAACCACTGTTGAATAAGTCTGACCGTCCTATTACAGATGTCCACAATCTCCTCTTTGTGTTTTGCGACAACTACAATTGCGATGTCGTCCGCAAATCCAACCACCTGTGCATCACTTGGTATGGGCAGTCGAAGTACCCCATCATACATCACATTCCAGAGTGTAGGACCAAACACTGATCCTTGAGGAACTCCACCAGTCACCTCGTAAGTTTTCTTTCCTTCCGCGTGTGTGTGTGTGGGTGGGTGAGTGTGTATGTAATGGGGGATTCCATTTGAATTGCATACAAGAAAATTAGTAAAGAAATTGCATACCTTTAACTTAAATAATATTCTACCTAACAACACAAAGTCGATATATCTGCTGATATTTTGAAATCTGCATTTTTAAAATCAACATTTTCTTTAGTCAACATTATGTCCAGTCAACAAATTTTCTTAAACACAAATCGACATTTTATTAGTCGATAATTAAGGGGGAATACCAAGAAAATATCATTGGGTCACACAAAATTATAATACCTTTGAAATTCGTTAACTCCTTACGATCCGATGCCAATAACTTTTTTTATATTTATCTTTAATCTGTCCTGGGGCCTAGGCACTCCCAACTCTTTCGCGGTTTGATTTTCCCATTCTTATTTTTTCGCGATTTCCCAGCCATTTCAAGGACGTACGGCTATAGGCTCGATTTTCGTAGAACCATCTGTGCATTGCAGCCCATGAGTTCTGCACTCCCACGGGGGGTCATAGTTGTGGTCGTTTTCATCACAGATTGTAATCTGTTGATGAAAAATCACTTTTGCATCCTGCCCCTGTCGGGATTCGAACCCGGTACCTCCTGATCCAAATCCCAAAGCTTTATGGAGCCTCTTATTTAAGGAATCACAATGACTGCTCATTAATGGAGAGAAATTTCCGCCCTGTAAGGCTTAATAGCTTCTAACAATTCATCCTTATTGTTGTAATGCTTCGTTCGTAGTTAGACTTTCCGTTTAACCTATCGCTAAACGTTTTCTATTAAGTTTGAATTGAGTGAAACATTTCTACATTTTGAATCATCGTTTTGATTTTCTGTCATACTTTGAGTCTCATGCTCCAGAAATATTAAGCTAAGAGGCACGCTCTTGTATAAAAATTAAAATATCTCTTTTTTCAAGGAAAGAAGTCTCGGTGGCCAATTCACGTCGCCGCCATGCTCTCAATTCTTTCGTAAAGAATCTCATTCGTGGCATGCGCTGTGTAGCACGTAGCGCCGTTCTGTTGGAACCATATGTCATCGGTATCCATATCATTTAGTTTATGACACAAGAAGTTGCTTATCATCGATCTGTTCTTGTGAACGACGAGAAATTGACTGCCTCGAATATTGGCTGATTATTTATCGAACCGGTTGACTCAAATTTGGTCGCCAAACGTTGAATAGTCGACTCGGCAGGACGACTGTGGCAAGGATAATAATCACGTAACGAGCGGAACGTTTCCTGAATGGATCATATAAAATAAAATTTGATAACTTGCAGACGTTGTCCATCACTATCACTTTCCATGGTGATTTACCATCCACTACTAAACAGTTCACAACAAATTTGACAGATGTTGCTTTAACAACATGGCTGCTATAACCTAACAAATTTCGAGCGTCCCTATTGAAAGACCCATTATATAGATTGTTTATCACGTGATCTTTTCCTACAAAATGTTTGTGCATTTCTAAATTCACTAGTTTTTTTTATTAATTAGAATATTTCTAGATGGAAATTTACACAAATATTTACTTTTCTGATCATGCTATTTTCAAATTTATTTCATATCTGGTCATCCCATCACTTCATATTGACTTTAAATAGCTTGTATAAAAACAAATTGAGAGACTATTATCTGAAAACTAAAACAACTAAGGCCTCCGAACCCCATATCTTCGAAATCGCTTTGAATAAATTATTTAAATTATGGCTAAATTGGCGAGAAATAATAAAAAAAATTACACAATAATCCAATTTTTAATTCCTGATTAGAATATTTCTTTGGCAAATTATGACTACCTAGGAAAAAATAAACAAATTTTAAATTGAATAGCAAATTAATATAAAATGTTAAACTTAAATAAATGCCACAAATCTTGGTTACTGGCTGCTATCTGTAGAAAACAGTGTAAATATTCTTACCGTTAGTATCTCGTTTTGTCGAGAAAATATAAATTATTTCTCTAATTTATCAAATAAAAAACATTTGCTTTTATTTAAATTCTTCATTTTATTGATTGTTAATAAAAAAAAATTCAAAGGAAGTTTGTAATAATAAATTGAACTATTACAGAAAAATAAAAATAAACCTAGTTAAAAACATTCTTTTTTAGATTTAAATTATTGTTTTATTTTTTTTTGTCAATATCTCTTGTCAAATTCCTTTTTAATAATAAAAATATATAGTATGTATATTATATCGCTTAAAAATGCTCTATTAATATAATAGAAAAAATTATAGTTTTTTTTTCAAATAAAATAAAATAAAGTTTATGAATTATTTTGTTAGTAAATAAAAAATTTCTTTTTTTTTTATTTAAATTATAAAATATGTTTCTCTCATTTACAAAAGTTTAATTAAAAAAATCTCACCTAAAAGTAGGTAGAAAATAGCTAAAAAAGCTAAAAACAAAAAAGTAGAATTAGAAATAAAATTATATGGTATTTAAAAAAAATCTCGACTAGTTTCTAAATTAAATTAAGCTTGCTTAAGTAAATACGTAAATTAAAAATAATGTTTTAGATTTTGAAGAGGCACTTACTTAAGAGTTTTATGCCAAAAGGCAGGATACCCTTTAAACTCACACTAAACCTAAACCTGGATATTTTAAATTTGCTCCGGAATAAATTGCAATTATTTTATATTAAGTATGTATTGTCGGCTTTGTTTATCAAAGTACTTATCCGCTTCATATTTATTAAATATTGAATAATTTTATTAATTGGTAACTATATAAAACATATTATTCCAGCTACTTGTTTAAATAATTTTACAGCGAAAATTTTCCAATTAACTCTAATTTAATTGAATTTTCATTGCATTGAATTTTTAAAAAAATGTTCACTGGAAACTTATATAAAACGATCAATTCACAATCTATTCCAGTAAATTTAGTATTTTGAGCGATTTGTGCGCATTAGCTTTTAAAATAACTAATATACCTCTTATACTTATACCAGGACTTTATCCAAAACATAACATATTTTAAATATTTTATTATTTTCTTAGTTGGCAAAATTAATTTAGTTTTATATACTCACTTAAAATTAAAAAATACAATTGCTACTATTGATATAATGTTGTATACTTACTTGATCATTGCGTAGTTGGTAGTTAAAAAACAAAAATGAAGGTACAATAGTAAAATTATTTGTTAAAAATCCAGTGGGCAGTAAAGATATTTCTAATAAAATTGTAAATGTCAAAAAAATCCCCCAAAAACGCAACATGTGCTAAGCATGAGCCCATCAGCAATTTAAAAGAAAAAGGTTTTCTCTCAGCTGAATAATAAAATTTTAAAATTCCATATTAGATTGGTGGAGGGCCTCGGATATAACGTAGTTGTGGTGAAAAACTCATTGAGAAATTATTGAGCGTATCACAACAATTTGGCTCCATTAGACATGCAGCACAAAATAGGGTAACGATGGCAATTTGAACTGGAACCGCTAAGCGAACAACGCGTTTTACCCAATTATTTTTACCACTGGAATGCAACTCCATGTCACTTCCGTTTGGATCATCGTCCGGGTCATCGGGATCACTATGATCGCTAACATATTTAATTTGTCCATGCTTTGAACTGTTATAATTACGATATCCTGTATTCGCATTTATATTTTTATTGGAACCATTTATTTGCATTTTTGAATCGCCGGTACTATTTCTTCGCTTGCTGTAGAGAAAAAGAAAAAATAAACAATGTAGAAAAACAATTTGCGTCACCTGAATGTATGTAAAAATAAAAAATTTAACAACAAAACATTACAGCAAGCCTAGACCATCGACAAAACTAAATCGTTAATATTTTAATAATTTTATCCCAAGAGTACAAACCAAAGGTGAACGTCATCACAATCACAGAACTACATTTCATTTACCGACAAATAATTTAACTGTAAATTGTTTTTTGCCGAATTCATTCCACTGAAAACATTGTAATCGGCATTAGGTAATTGAAAATAAATTATAAAAAATGGGAGATACAACCATAAAGAAAGTACATAAGAGTAGTAATTCGAATGCAATAAATTGTCATATGAAATTTAAAATCGAAATATTTGGAACTAATTTTGCGGCTATCGGACGGAAATAGGTTGTACATATATACTTCAATATAGTTCTTTCCTTTTTTCTCTTTTTCCTAAAATCAAAACAACACAAACGCAAAAAATCAAACCATTTGTATATTTTCTATTTAGACATACATATGTATGTGTAGAAAATCAAAACAAAATTCGAATACAGTTTTTAAAGCTATTGTTGTTGTATTGCAATTTGCAATACGTAACCGCATCAATATAATGAATACAATATCGTCACCCTAGTACTGTGTTTTAAATGCATACAAAATACCATTTAAAACACTTAAGTACTGGAGTGACGATATGTACACATAGTAAATCAGGATACATATACACGTACGTTCGATTTGAATGATTTGTGGAATACAAAATAAATAGTGAAGATAAAATATTTTACAAAATGTACAATAAATACAAATGAAAATTATTACAAATTCATAGATGGTCTTAAAACGAGTATAAACGCTCAACTGTTATTGGTTACAGATTTGAAGGATAACTTTAATGTTGATTATATCTTAACAGGCCGTACCAACCAGGATTGCCTAGAGAATTTTTTTCTAGTTTACGTGGGAAAGGTGGTTATAATTATATGCCGTCAGGTCATGAGATTGGCGTACATTTTGCCAATGTAATTGTTAGGAAAATTACACTTGACTCCCTGTTTCGAAATTGTATTTCCGATGATGCGGCCAACATCGATTTAGATTGGAGCAGTTTTAAAGAAGAATACGAGCAGAGTTTGAAAATAGAATATTTAACGACGGCAAATGCATTAGGTACCAATTGCGACGAATTTATAGAGAATGCAGAAATCCACGTTCTTAAGGACATGCGATAGTCGATAGCAATTGCTGAAAGAATGTCATGGAATTGATAAATCATAAATTTTTATTAATCAGAAAAATGTTAAAAGGAGTGAAAACAATTATGGTTCACTTACGGTACCTTCTGGTGAATTCTGCCAAATCGCACGGTCTGTGGTGAAAGTTTTCGGAAAGGACTATTATTTGAAATATAGTTCGCCAAATTTAACAAGCTTTTTTACTGATACGTCAATACAAATGATTAAACAAGAATACCCATCTTTCTTACTCTATCATAACAAGGCCTGCTATGAGCATATTCGCAGTTTAATTCAATTCTCTATTCTTGTGTTATTAAGAAAGAACTGCAAATGGTCCGTGACAAATAAACAGTTTAATAAAACAAAATGCCGTTCCAAAACGAAACAAACATTGCGAAAATTAAAGATTTTGTCAAATTGAAAATAAATGAATATTATGTTAAATATAAATCGTTTTTGAATTATTTTAACTTTTTCCATTTAACTATTTTATATTGGATTCAAAAATAGAAAGTTGAGCTGATCGACCCTTTGAGTTGATATTGATAAAATTATAACAAGAGCTCGACAGCTGTTATTTCGTTGTAGGTATTTTATATTTGTAGCTCACCACTGGTGAGGGCTCACAAATATAAAAAAACGTTTTTGTTTTACAACTAACCTATTATTATATTTTCTACGGTTTTTAAACATAAATTTAGTTTACTACGCAAAATATGTTAAATTTATATAACTAATTATACTGCACTTATGATAAGTATAAATATTGACTAAACAAAATTATTACAATTAAAGATAAAATATGTACAATATTATGCACTTTGTTGAGTATCAACATTCTTCCGGGCCCGACTATACAACCTATAGGCTTCGTTTGGTGAAGAACTTCTCCTGCTTCCGTATTTGTAGACAATGAAGGCGATAGAGAATATAGAGAAGAGAATAATAAATGTCATGATGTGATACTGGGAGTTGTTCTTCTTGTAATTGTTGTAAGCTGTACTCGTGCAGCTCAGTTAGGTCGAGTCCCTTCTGGTATGGGATTCATTCGCTGACTTATTTTGCGCCTTTTCGCTGTCGAGAAATTAGACGCTTACTTTGGTAATGGGTCTATGGTAGTGGGAAGAGGTAGTCATTTAACCACCGCTTCCGAAAACCTTGAACCAATTTTTGTAGTAATCTCGAACGATGATTAACGGAAATGTTTTCATTCAGTAGGTTCGATTCTGGGATAGTAATTACCAAAGAATCCCGTTAGTTACCAAAATGTGCCGGCATTACAATCAACGCATTTGGATTAGATGAGGGCCTTACGTTACGTCGTTTAATGATATTCCAGTTGTGGTTTTGGCTGACCCATGGAAAACATTGTCGGTGAAATGAACCAAGCTTTTGATGAGCAGACTTACATAAATCATAGCTTTTGAAACAATGATTTCTGTGCCTTGAAAGGAAGTGGCGCCGATGTAATGGTTGATAATAAATTGCATTAGTTCTTTCGATATGTGGCAAATTCTGAAATTTCTTGCATTCGGGTAGATTATGGAATGTTCACACTTGAGGCGGCGCTAATTGCGCAAATTGTTTTAATTAGGCAAAATCGCTTGAACAAACTGAGAATTCACACCTTGGAAACCTAGTGACACAGGTACCTTAGGACTGAGGTTTTCTGAATCCTAAACATACGTAGTGTACCGGATTTCCTTAGTTTTCCTATATTTGTAAATAGTGTCAATTCCTTCAGTAAATTGTTGTGCTGAGTACCGTTATCTGCTTCACATTCACATATTCAATTCTTGGCACATTCAATTTAATATAAAGCACGAAACAATTTTAAAAATTGTACTATTTGCTCGTCTCATGTGGAAAGGCACAATGGGAATATCCAGCGCAATGAGGCTCTCACTCGGAGCTGAAATATTCGTTTATAAATTATTCCTTAAATACTCGTACATAGATAATTCTGCATATATTAATCATGAAAGTTTAATAAACACCACACAAAACAAAAATAATATTCATTATTCAGGATCGATCAGTAATGATAGAATTATAAATTTTACCGAGTGAATTGTAGAGCTCTTAAAATAAATATATGTGTTACTAGTAGGCCCTTAGATTTAGGGATATTCGAGAACTTGGATTAGTCAGATTATGGGCTAAATAATTTGATTAAACATTATTGGAGGTGTATCAAAGTAAACAAAAATAACATTGCCCATTGAACTATTTAGCTACGTTTATGAAATATATGAAAAATTATGTAAAGTACCCTGCACATGAAAAACATAAATATTCATGTTTGCATTATTTCTTGCACTCCTTCATTCATTCACGATCAAGTAAACCAAAAAAATATAATAATATTTATATTTTTATAATCCATATTTTGATCATCTCCTATTTTTATTTCCATGTATGTGTTTGCATTTATTGTAAATTTTGTGTAATATTGTTTCTCGCTATTTATTTTGCATTCCACAAAACATTAAAATCGAAATGTACGCATGTCCGATCATTATGAACGTACGTGTATATGTATCCTGATTTACATGTGTACATATCGTCACCTCAGTATTTAAGTGTTTTAAATGCATGGTATTTTGTATGGATTTAAAACACAATACTGGGGTGACGATATTCTATTCATTATATTGATGCGGTTACGTATTGCAAATTGCATACAACAACAATAGCTTTAAAACTGTATTCGAATTTTGTTTTGATTTTCTACACATACATATGTATGTCTAAATAGAAAATATACAAATGTTTTGATTTTTTGCGTTTGTGTTGTTTTGATTTCAGGAAAATGAGAAAAAAGGAAAGAACTATATTGAAGTATATATGTACATCCTATTTCCGTCCGCAGCCGCAAAATTATTTCTTTCTGATACAACCCTAAACAAAAAAATGCGATGAAAATTAGGGTGAGACGTTGCCACCTGGCATATTCCAAATAATGACGATATTCGAAGGACGAATTTTCTAATTAAATAAAACCTGGATCATGTTTAGAAAATCTTTCGATAGAATAAGTAAAACTATAAAAACTTAAATGATTAAAAATTCAAAAAATTTATCATTACTTATTAACTACAAAGCAACTTTAATTAAAATATTGCAAATTACAGATCTATATCCAAATTGCCGACGAATTTTGACTTGAATGATACAATTGTTTGTGTTCAGTCACTACTAAAACTAACCCTCTATTTTACTATCAAATAATTTTTGTAATAAGTCGGTGTTTGGAAAACACCCTAGGGACCTTTTTCAATTACTAACTTATTGACTTATTTCGCGCCATCTTAATAAATAAGTCAGTGAAGTCATTCCAATTCATTGTCACCGACTTATTTGTCACGTAATAACAAAAACCAAAACGCAATTTATATTATATGTGGCACTATTCTGGTAATTCTCCGGGAATAAGGAACTGGGGAAAGATTTTTTATTTTTTGAAAATAAAATTAAATGGGGAATAATTTTCCCTGCCAATTTAGATATGGAAAAATTATTCCTAATTTATAAATATTTACATCAAACTTTTCTCCTCAGTAGGCCGGAAAAAATATTTGAATAGAAATTATATATAAGTGCTTTCCCCAGTTCCTTATTCCCGGGGAATTACCAGAACAGTGGCAATGGAAGAAAAAAAATTCGTCACATGTTAGTCGTTGTCACTAGATTTGAACATAAAAACGGCATGTAGACATTCCGAGAGGTTAATACTACTACTATTTACTATTGGCAATCTGTATAAGCCTAACAAGAACAATGAACTATAAAATAACTATGCCGATATGTTTATAAGATACGTATAAATGGATTAAATATAGCAAAAAATTAAATTTGTGTATATAAATATATCAAAACTATAAAATAAGATTAACCTCGGAGAAATTGGCTTATACAATTTGCACTACTTGATTTCTCTTATATATTTATTCCTAGATGATTACGTTTAGTCAAGACACAATTTTGGAGACATTTCTGTGTAGACGTACATATTCAAATAAGTCACCTAGCGAGGTTATTTATTTAAATAAGTACGCCAACACAAATAAGTAAGTAATTCAAAAAGGGCCTTAATCACAATTCGTGACACCCGCTTGCTAAATCGAAATATTTTTTTAATTTTTTTGGCGTGATTGTGTT
The DNA here is from genome assembly GCA_963691935.1 of Nephrotoma guestfalica. Classification (NCBI taxonomy): domain Eukaryota; kingdom Metazoa; phylum Arthropoda; class Insecta; order Diptera; family Tipulidae; genus Nephrotoma; species Nephrotoma guestfalica. The sequence goes on along the minus strand of OY829914.1, from coordinate 151,858,153 downwards.
GATATTGACAATACACGATAAACAACGTTTATCGTGCGATTCTGACATATAGTCACAGAGGTTATAACTACGAAATGTCTCGTTCCTAAGAGATTAAGACTATTTTGCGATTCTACACGTACTGATTAGTTAACAGCTTCTCTTGAAAACCTCTTAACTTAATACCTATCAAATATGTGATCTTAAACATCACAATATTATAATTTTAATTATGCTGAATTTAAACTAATGAAAAATGATGAACTTTGTTTAAATAAATAATTTATTAAATTATTTTATTCAATACTCTAAATCGGATTTTTAATATAAAAAAAATATTTTTTAATTTTTCATAAAGTACACATTTTGTTGATGTAGGTAGACAGACATATATCAACTTTATTCTAACCTACAATGTTTAATATTCCATTTTCGGTCAAACAAATATACTAGTGGGCAAAAAGTAGTAAGACCTTTTAATTTAAATTTCGCGCGGAAAACCATTCATCGAAATATTTTTTTTCGAAATATGTTGGTATGACTGTCAGTGACATCTGTGCCAAATGTCACATCAAAATAATCATTAGTGTTTAGTATACGCTTGTCTTTCTGAAGTACAAAAAGTGCATTCGGCGATTTTTACAATGAGTGAAATTATTCAACAAAGAAGTTCCATTAAATTTTGTGTGCGGAATCAATTTTGTGGTGCCGAAACTTTCAGAATGCTGCAAAGGCCTTCGGTGATAATTATTTGTCGCGACCAAGTGTTTTTGATTGGTACAAATTGTACAAAGAGGGTCGAGAACGTGTTGACGACGAACCACGTCTAGGACGGCCATCAACATCACTGATGATCAACACGTTAATAAAATCAAGGAATTGGTGCTCGAGAATCGACGATTAACAGTCAGAGACCTTACTGGCATCGTTGAAATATCGGAAGGATCAGTGAAAACCATTTTGAAAGATCATTTGGGCCTAAAAAAAGTGAAACCACGATTGGTTTCGAAATCACTCAATTTTTTGGAAAAACAGCGTCGCGTTGACGTCTGTGAAACAATGCTGTCCGACTACCAGGATGTCATGAAACGTATTATAACTGGCGATGAGTCTTGGATCTATGCTTACGACCCGGAAACAGACGATCAATCGGCCGAATATCGTGCCAAAGGTGAGCCGAAGCCGAAAAAACGGCCGGAAAAAAAGAGGCCGGAATTCTTGGTTTTTGCACCACTATAATGCACCTTCTCATACTGCATTGGTATTTACGTGATTTTTTCGCCAAAAATTCCACCCATATCGTTCCGCAACCACCGTATTCGCCTGATTTAGCTACGTGTGACTTCTGGCTGTTCGGCAAACTCAAACGACCGTTCCGAGGAAACCGATTTGAGTCAATTGAAATATCTTCAATTCTGGAAATTGACTTTAACAACTGTTTCGAGGATTGAAAAAATGTTGACACAAGTGTATTGAGGCCGGGGGGGATTACTTTGAGGGGGACGAAATAGATTTGGAGAAATAAATAAAGAATTTTAAAATTATGAACAATGTCTTACTATTTTTTGCCCACAGGATTATTTTTTTAATTTATTATAAAAATATGTTAAAATAGCATTTTTATAAACACATACGTGTTAAATCAATTATATAACATTAAAAAAACAATTTTAACTGCTCGCAGTAGTAAACAATCGTAATTGACAGGTCAATATATTTGAAGACCTGTTAAGAGAAATTTTAAGTGTAATGTCAGCAGAATACCAATTAAGAGATTCTCTTAAAAAAATATTTTACCAAAAATGTCTTAACTGTTAGCCTCTTAATAGTTTTAATTAATTAATATTAATATTATTAATTTTGATTGTTTAGCGTATTGTTAACTCCATATAATAATTGGAATTTTTGTGTCTCCATGACCTCTAACGCCCTCAAATTGATGAAAGAAGTATTTTATGAATTATTTTCAAGCAATTTTTGTTGTTTGTCGTTTCTTCGTTTTCTCTGGCTCTTAATACCAGCGTAGTATAACGTCAATCAATAATTATGAAATAGTAAGCAAAACAGCCGCAAAGTGCCCTAAATTGAAGCCCTCCCAGATGTTGGAGACAAAAAATATAAACCGCTATCAGTCCATAGTATTTAATGGTCTAAAGAGTTTTAAGATTTTTTGAGTGAAATAAAAAGTACATGAAAGGAAAATACATAATATGTTAATTTTGAGACTATATCAACAAACTTTCCCGATTTTTTATTCCTAAATCCAAATTAGCCATTTATAGAGAGTTTAGAAATCTTTAAAATGAGCCGTAAGAAATTTCTGTACGACAGATTTCTTGTCGAATTATTGCAGTTTTAGCGAATAACATATCAAAAAGCGTACGTAACTAAGAACGAAAAAATGTTAAGTACGTATTTTTAATTTTACGTTATTTTATTAAATTTAAATCATTTTATTAAAATTAAATTTTTGTAATTTATCGCATAGTTATTTGAAGAGTCATATGAATCGAAAAGAACAATCACTGGTTTACGGTAATTGTGGCTTTCATTAAAGCACGTGCGTGCGTTTCTGTGAAATCGGCCAAATTTTGAATAACAACGTATTTCTGATGAGCCGAACAGATTTTTAGAAAGTAGTAGTGTAAATCGGAGTGAAGGATCTGCTCAATAAAGAAATACACCAAGAGAAGATCAAGCACCATATGACAACCAGTACTAAAGAAATTTGAATTAATGTATCAGTACACAATTTAAATTGTTAAATGAGCTGTATATTATAAAGTTTAATTACCAGTATTTAGCTCAACATTTTAATAATTATCTTTATTAGTTCTCTAGCTTTCGGAACCTTTTCGATTCCATTCTCAAAAGAAAAAAAACAATTTTACACAAAAATATTTTCTGTACAAAATAAAAACGAGATCAAAACTATCTAAAATGTAGCTATTTTTCTGTAGATATCGTTAGCTACTAGAAAAATAATTTATTTTAAATGTTGTCCGCGGCTGACTCTTAGATAATCCATTCTATGGGTCCAATGTTCGAGCACTCTTTCGAGCATTTCGGCCGATATTTCGTTAATTACGCGTATTATGTTCGCTTCTAATGCAGGAATCGATTGTGGTTTATTGATATAAACAAGTGATTTCAGATACCCCCATAAAAAGAAATCTAACGGCGTTAGATCACAAGATCTTGGAGGTCAATTCACGGGTTCGTTGCTGTTCCAACGCCCATAAACCAAATCGTTGACGCAAACGAAGAAGATGTATTTTGTATGCCTTCAAACACGCCACAATGTGCGTATCGAGAACGGCGACGAATTGATTGATTGCGGTCTTCACGTACACTTTCAGCTACAGCAGCAATATTCACAAAAGATCGACTTGTACGCACTCTAGTCGTTTGATGAATATCCAATAATGAAAAAGTGGTTCGAAATTTATTCATTGTTTCGCGAATAGTGCGTTCAGTTGGATGATTATTCAGTTATCAACACCATAAAATGGTCGAAGAACACGAAAACAATTTTTCACAGAACACTGATTTTTGAAATAAATTTCCACAATTTGTAAACGTTGTTCTCGCGTAAGTCTATTTTCATGGTGAAATGTCAATGAATACTGAACACAAATGTCATATGAACATGACAGTGACGCATGAATCCCAATGAGAATCTAAATTGGAAAAAGTACCTCCTATTGGATCACCCTTTAAACTATCAACAAAATGGTTTATTTGGATTTGGGAATAAAAAATTAAGAAGTTACTTGTCAGTTTCGATATAACATATTTTTTTTTAGGTAATTTTTATTTTACTCAATAGAGCCACAAAAAATCAAAATAAAATAAATCGAAAAGTAGATAAAATTTCCTTCAATTAGAAACAAAATGTTTATTGAAAAGAGATATTTCACTCAAGAAACCAAGTATTTGATTCTGAGCATTTTCCGTGTGATTTTCTTGTTGCGTTTTTAATTTGGCGCAATGTGTCTCGAACCAATGTACACTGTAACAAATATCTTTACGTGATACTACGAAAAGGAAACATAATTAATGTATTATAGTTCTAAAATAGGGTTTAGATAACGACTATAATACCAATACCTTTCTTTCATAAATGACCTAATTTAATAGTAAAAAGTAAAGCAGCGTTTGTGTAAAAAAATCCACTCCAATTCGCTATAGCTTTCATCAAATTCAGCCAATTAATAAATGATTCTGCTTTAAATCAAATGTCTTAGACCAACCAGATAACATAAAAAAATCCATCGTAAAACTTCGATAGTTTTCTTGTTTCTTGTTGTGAGTTATTTTGTTTCTCATTAGCAAAGCGATGGGCGAATCCTTTCATCACTATCAATAAACCGACATTTGTTGTTTTGGGAACTGTAGTGTATTTCAAGAGTATCATGCTCGTATAAGTCATTAGGAACGGCACGCCATCCCAATCCCGCCCTATGAGTTTGGATAATTAACTAAGTAGTCTAAAGTGGTTAGAGAACTCCTCTTACTATGGGTAACATAAAATTGAACATTCACATAATTCATCAAGAAGTGAAACTTCATTATCAAAGAAAAAGGTATACGTACGAGTATGTATGTAAAAAAAAATATTAAATAAACTTATTTTTATCATTAAATAAAAAAAGTTTTTTGTTGTATCCTTTTCGTATTCTTTATGAAAAAATTTATTTACATCTTTCTCTTTAATTTCATCATCAACGCAACCAGCAATATTATGGGAATTAGAATTTGTATTTTATATACGTATACTGGAGAGATAACACGCATATTTAAAAAAATCTAATTAGTTCTTGTATAAAAACATATTTATTATGTATACAATAATGATCGAAAATTATACAACCAACTTATCAGAAAGACTTAATATAAGATATGTGGGGTACACAGTTAAGGTATACGGTTGAAATACTATTTTAAATGTATACCAAAACTGAATAAAAACGAAGAATCTTTCTTTGTTCCCATGGGACTTATTTCTTGGAGTTCTACTAATCTAAAACTCATTTCAATGCAAATTTCAAAAGAAGAAAACCAAAACATAAGAAAATAAATAGAATCTAATTAAAATTCATTATTTTTGTAATAAAAATGTAAAATGTACTAACCTTTTAGGTGATCTCTTACTTTTTCCTTTACCACCACTATTAGCTGGTGACAAAGGTGGCGCTGCTATAGTTATCAATTTATTATTTTTTTCATTCCGTTTATCAACAATGGAAATGCTCTGGGCGTTTTGTGATGGAGGGATTGTTGTTCTACGAACAATTAATTCACGGCATGTATTTTGCAGATCACGTAATTCCGATTCAGCCGCTTCCATGCGTTGTGAAATCGATTTCAATGCTTCACTCCCTGGTGCTAATGCATTCTCTAATTGTCGTGCCAAGCGTCGTAAAGCACCCAAACGTCTTTCTCGTTCCGATAATCCACCGTCAGATACACAACCACCATCTGAGATACCACTATCGGATAATGAACCATTCGAGGATGACTTAATATTGAAAGGCAATAAATTATTTGGATGTAAATGTTGATTATCGCTTTGGTCCTGAGTCTAGAAAAAAAAAATGCAATAATTTTTAATTTTTAATAACATTTGGGATTTTTATGATTCTAATCATTTATAAATATTTTATCTGAAACAATCACATACAATTTATTATTTTCACAAACAGATATCGGACCTAAAATGGATAAATCTACTATAGCAATGCAGGCACGATAAAATGTACGTAAATCTCAATTTAAAACTAACAAAAATGAATAAATAAATATAAGAAGCAACGTAAGAAATATCGTTTTCTGTGCTTATAATCTTAAGGGTTGATGTTATTTTTCTTCAAACAATAAAAAATAAATGTAATATTTTACACAATCATCCGGTACATTTATGTGTATACGTATCAAGTCCACCCTATCAATTTAGTTGTAATATGTATGTGTATTTGACACACATTTACTCGTATGTGTAGCAGATTCGCGTGTTTTTCGTCTTTTATTTTAATTTATTATTTGTCTCAGCTTGGCAGTTGTCCCTTGAGGATCATTCATCTCTATGCCACTTTTGATATACGCAAAGTTTAAAAAAAACAGAAACGCAGAAAGTGAAAATAATACAAGAGAAATGAAAAATTAACATTATTTTTATTTCGTGGTTCAAAATCGGTAGATGCACGAGTAGTATAAAAAATGAAATGTGATTTTATTCCAAGAAATTCGTTTCCCAAACCAAATAACTGTAACGAACAGGAGATGATTTGATTAAACAAGTTTGATTAAAATATATTTTCAGAAATTTTGTGTCTCTGGTTGTAGTTAAAGAAAATTTTTTCAATTCATTTTTAACAATAATTTCAAATGTGCATATTGGAATATCCAATTATTTTCTCCTTCTTTTGTTTTCTTCTTGCCGTACAATCTAGATTTAAAATGTGTGTCTAACTAATTCACTTATTGCAGAAGTATGCAGTGCACTTTGTAAAAAGTGTTTTAAAACAATTATTTTCTTAATTTTTAATTAAAAATTAACCCCGAAACTCTCATATGTTCAACTATACTCAACATAATTAAAACAATAAAATATATACACAAATATAGAAGTTCGCTATCGCATTGTGCTGTCGTATTTTCACACTACAGTATCTTGCATCCGGTAACTTCTTCGCTTCTTTCTCCTTTAAAAACGGTTTGTTTGCGCCGCAATAAAACCGATTTTGTTGGTAAAGAGGAATAAACCGATGAAGTTACCTGATACAAGTTACTGTAGTGTGGAAATGCATATTAGTAGAGACAACCTAAATGAGCAATTTCATTCTTTGTGAACGTAAAAATCTAAACTGCGTATTTATTTTCTGTAAACAGTCGAACACAGTCAAAAAAAATTTGTTTTTTGCGTATACGTATAAGCAGTTTAAACAAAAAATCACAGATCAACAATGACATTGGAATTATCAGAAACAAATTTTGTTTTACTTCTTTTAGTTTAAATGGAAAATCTTTGATGGTCTGTGGTATTAGTAAAGGTTATGGATCATTTAGAGAAATTTGAAATTTATAGAAACAAAGCTAATCCTGATATGCCGAACAATAAAATGAATAACTTCGCAAACAGTATCTAAACACAGGTCATATATCCTATTCAAATTAAAATGTATTTACATTAAAAGTCGACGTTTCGAATAGAGCATTCTATGCATCATCAGAACCGTAAATGAGAACCCGAGTATAGTTCTTAATCAGTGATAATAAAAATCAATTCGTTCTTCTATCGCACTTCGAAGTATGATAGAAAATAAACAATAAAAATATTCTTTCTTTACCATAGAATTATATACTTAGAATGAATGTAAACTTTTTTCGCATATAAAATTTGCTATTTCATGTGAAGCAAGTCAGAGCAGGATGGTTATATAAAAAATGCATATGGCGATCTCATATCTCAAAATAAAAACCCCTCAAACCAGTTTTTGTTTTTGTTTAAAGTGACGCGTTAAATTTTGTGTTCTTAAAAAATCTTGAAAATATTAATTAAAATAATTAAAATATTATTAAAATAGTTAGTGGATTGTGTGTAGTGCATCATTTTAGTAATAAAAATTAGAAATATTTAATAAAATGAAGTGTCTTGTAAAAATCTGCAAAAATACGCCTAAAAATTACAGAAAGGAATTTTGTACCATCAGTAAGTATTTATATAAAATAAAACGTAAATTATGTTAAAAAGTCAGTTATTTGTGGCAAATTTGTAAATATTCCGAAGCAGTATTAAAACTGGAATTGGCTATCGCGGACTACAAAAACATAATTCAACTACAATCTAGTTTAAATTTGTTTAAAACAATTTGTTATAACGCTCTTCACAACCTAATAAGTGTAAATATTTTCAATGATGAAGATCAATATAGTCATTCTCAAGAATACGTTAATTTGTTAGGTCACTATATTATCATAGAAAAATATTATGACATCCGGTTGAATTATTTTTGTAACCAAAGGTCATATAAATTAATAAAAAGAAACAAGTTTGTTTCTTTATTACATTTTAAAGGATTGTGAAATAAATAAGCGAAGTGGTTTTATAATTACTATTTATTATATACATAATATTATATTTAAATAAAAATAATTAATGTACTCTTATAAAAGAAATAAAAATTTAATTAAATTGAAATAATTTTTTAATTTTAACTTCCTAACTTCATTGCATTCGGTCGAAAAAAATTCTACATACGGCCCTGTTAATTTATATGCTTTCTCTTTCACCCTCCGAATTTGACTCACTTGACAGCTCATTACATTCATTCTATATACTCTATTTCTATGTTCTTTACGGAACGAACGCAGCAAAACAAATCGTTTTGTTCCCAAGTACAAGTACGGTATTTTTTCGTTTTGCAGTTTTGTGCTTAAGCACAAGAACGAATTTTTGTCCTTTTGCGGTTTTGTGCTCAAGGAGAATTAAGGTTTTTTTTCGTTTTTTATTTTCGTTCTTCTTATGATATCGATTTTAAAAATGCATACAATAAAAAATTTCGTTCGCCATGACAAACAAATATAATAGGAAGGGGAAAAAGTTCGTAGTTTTTTTCTCGGTAGATGGCTTTACATTCATATATATCAGTAACCATTGATCGTATCGGACAATTCTTATGTGTGTTTGAAAGGTGACATTTTAATTTGTACTTTGAAATACAAAACATTAAAATCGGTTACAACATTTTAAACATGGAGATAAATAATTAAAAAGTTCGTTATTTTTTACAATTTTATTACGAAAAACGTAAAAACGCGGCTCAGGCTTGCAAAAAAATGTGTGCTGTTTATGGAGAAGGTGCTTTATTAAAATCAGCAGCAAAGAAATGTTGCAAGCGCTTTCGTTCTGGAAATATGGATGTCAAAGATGTACCTCGCTCTGGTCGACCAACCACTGGAAAAGTCGATGAAATCATGCAGAAAATTGAAGAAGACGGGCATATAAGCAGCCATGCAATTGGTAAGGATCTAAATATTGATGACAAAACAGTTTTACACCATTCGAAAATGGCTGGATACAAAAAAAAGCTTGACGTTTGGGTACCACATGAATTAACAGTTAAAAATTTAATAGACCGGATTGCTATCTGCAAAGCGCTATACTGAAACGGAACGAAATCGGGCCATTTTTAAAGCGAATGATTACTGGTGATGAAAAGTGGATAAGATACGACAACGTTGTGCGAAAAAGATCATGGACCAAACGAGGTGAAGCTTCCCAAACAGTATCAAAGCCAGGATTGATGCCAAGAAAGGTAATGCTGTGTGTTTGGTGTGATTGGAAAGGAATCGTGCATTAGGAGGTGCTGCCACCGAGCCAAACAATTGGTTCGAATCTTTACTATCAGCAACTAACGCGTTTAAGGCAAGCAATTCAGTTAAAACGTCCAGAATTGATCAGCAGAGAGGGCGTTGTGTACCATCATTATAACGCTAGACCACACACATCAATGATGACCCGGCAGAAACTGAGAGATCTTGGCTGGGAAGTTTTGATGCACTCACCATATAGTCCTGTGTATCGATTTTGTCCCAAAATGTGTGAAACGAAATGAGTGTAACCGGAAAAATATAGTGGTAGTATATATGTTTATGTTAGTTAGTGACGCGCGCATAATTGGTTTGCTTTTCTATACACATTCAAACCACGTGTCATTGTTTTTTGTTTATTCTATTAACACTTGATGATATTTTTGTTTCCTATATTAAGGAGCGCGATTGAGCTTGGCACTCAAAGGATTAACCATTGTAAACGCCATAATTTTATGTTGTTTGAAAAAATGAAGAAAAATTCGTCATTTTGGAACAATATGATTGGTCGAAAAAGTTCTTTAAACGAATGAAAAGAATACGTTGTCGAACTAACGCAACACTGAATCCGCCTTTACAAGATAGTGTTACTTTTTAAATATTTATGTATTTTCGATTTTTTTTTATAATTAATATTTTATTTTTAAAATTTATGAAATTTAAATTAAATTTATTTATCAAATTTAAACATATACCATAAAAACATATAAAATTAATTTATTATAAAAAATATTAAATATAAAATACATTAGCATGTTAAATAATGACACTCCATAGCTCGTGAGCAGACGTAATGTGTTGAGAAAAGGAAATAAGTACCAAAACAATTAAACCGATTCACCCGGATCGCGTTATTTTGGTACTGTCCATCATAAATACGTATCAAAGAAAAATACAAACACAAAGACATAATTGTGTATTATACAGTGTATACGTATTCGATATTTGTTGCTTCACTCATTTTAAATGAGTAACTCACGGGACAAAATCGATATACTGATCTTGCGCCATCGGACTACCATTTGTTCCGGTTCATGCAGAACCATCTTAATGGTTTTACAATAAATTATTCAAAGGAGGCCTGCGAAAATGAGTTCTCTCGATTTTTCCTTCTAAACTACAGAAATTCTACAGTGATGGAATCATGGCTCTACCAGAAAAATGGCAAAAGGTCATCGATTAAAATGGCACATATTTAGTTTAATAAACTTCATTTGAAATAAGAAAACTCTTTGTTTCAATGTCACCCAAAAAAGGCCACGAACTTTTCCCTAACCCTTTATTTTTGTTTTCTGTATTGAAGCACTATCCGTCGCCGAAAAGAAATTTCTACTGAAACTGTAGCTATTTATTCATTGGTGTCGCTATACCATAAAAATGAAAAAATAAATTCATCCATAAACGAACATTTAACGACCGGAAATATACGAATTAACATTTATTTTGGCATGACGTTATAAAAAATAAATCATCTTGCTGCGTTTTAAATTTTTATTGTAGGATTAAGTTTCTAATGGTTTAAGGATTGTACAAAAAAACAAAGAAAATTTAAAATTTCCCTTTGAAATGGATAGCGCTCCCGATAAATAGATTGAGCAAGATATTTTGTTATCGATTTTTAACTAAAAAGTTGAATGTGAGTTAAAAAGATGAAGATTTTGTAAAGAAGTTAAATTAATTAATTATATGCAAAAATAGCGCGCTAAATATAAGTTTTCACATAGAAAATTGGTTGCTCCGGATACACCTATTGGGCGCTAATAAAAAATAAGGCTAATATTAATATTTTTTAGTTATCTGGCGTACGAGCGAAATGGGGGAAAAATGTTTGTTTGGTTTTTGATGAACGCGAAATAGATTCAACCTAGGTTGAACCTTCAATGTAAACATCATAATTTGGTTTGTATTCGAAAAATGAGAAAAAGAACAACAAAAGAACGAAAATTTCGATCTCTATTCTTAAATAGCTAGTATCTCAGAAATGTGTAGGCATAACCACTAGACTCAGGTCTATCTAAATTAGTATATGTTATTCCAATAAAATGAGTTCTGCTCGTCTGAGGATTTTAGAAGACGCATATAAAAAATACGGTTTATACGTATGGCCCAAATAACGTAAACACGAAAAACCACTTTGATACAAATGCTATGGAAATTATGTTTTATTATGGTTTTTTTGGCTTAATTTATTTATTTCTCATACATGTGGCACAGAAATAAACTTTCAGCTACCTAAGCATAAACTTGGTTTATTTACCTTCAATTTTGATAAACTGTTTATCATTTTCAAGTTAGTTTTTATTCAGAATTCTACCATTTTCCGCTATGATATCTTTAATTTGATAATCACCGTATAATGTATAGAGCAAAATTTGTGTGTAGAGTACAACATAGAGAAGAAATTGGGCGGAAATTGGTACATTTCTAAATTAAAACTACAAACATTTATAAATAAAAACAATTTACCAAAATTAAAGATAAACAAACAAAGTTCATGTTCAGGAGATAAAAATTTATTTTTCTGCTGCATTTACAATATTTAAATTAATAAAGTCAAAAACAAACTTTTCAAAAAAAGCACAGCATTTGTATGAAAGTTTTTCTTGTGTTTACGTTTTTTGGGCCTGAAAGGTCCATATACTGCGACACGGCCATATACACACATAGGCAATGATCATGCCAGTGTACCTAGAATACTACAGATAGTGCACCTAGAATACTACAGGCCACACTGCTTTAAAAAATTTGCTATATGATGTCAAAAAATTGAAAACAAACAAAAAAAATTTATTTTAAAATTTAATAAAAAGCTCAGTATTAATTCATTATTATAAAATTATGCGTTCTAAATTGTGTTAAATATTTAATCACGTACAAAATGTGTACATATTTCGCGTAATTTACGGGAAGACATAACCTTTCTTTTAGCGTTCATATAAACATTTGTGTATGCTAATTTTCGTATATTATTTTTATGAACATGACTGCTGTCTACAGTTTAAAGAATAAACTGTAGACACAAATTTGATAACATATCAAGCAGTGTGGCCTGTAGTATTGTAGGTGCACTGCTACAGACAACACTGCTTTACAAATTTTGCTATATGACGTCATTATATGCCGTAGGTTCCATTTTTTGACTAGTATAGGCATCACTAAAATTAAAAGGATTTTGTGTTTAAGCTGTCATTTTGCTAAAAAAAGTAAACAAACAACAAGAAAAATATTTTAATTTTAAATTTGAATAAAAAGCTATTGCTAAGTATTAATTTATAATATTATTATAATATTATGCATTCTAAATTGTATTAAATATGTGAACACGTATAAAATGTGTACACATTTCGTGTAATTTACGGGACAACATAACCGATTATTCGTTTTATGAACATGACTGCCATTTACAGTTCAAAAAATAAACTGTAGACATAGATTTGATGATATAGCAAGCAGTGCGGCCTGTAGTATTTTACGTGCATTGATCAAACTAATTACCAAAAATCTCAGAGATGTGTAGGCATACTACGTATGCCTCGTATAAATTCATGTGATGAAATGCGAATAAGATTGCTCACAAATCATACCAATTAACAAAAATTTCAGAAATGGGTAGGCCGAACCTAGTACCCATATATTGACAGGGGACACTCAGCCCTATCTATTAGGTGTATGACTTAATCGAAATATTTTCATTCTATTTGTGGACACAAGGTTTCAGCAGAGTTTACGATGGCAACTTATAAACAGCACATTCGGCACCGCATTCTACCCGAATTCCAACAATGAAAAAACGCTTCTCAAGCATAAGAATCAAAATGTAGTGTTCTTGGTGCCATCGTTGTCTTATAAAACGTGTTATTATTGGTCTAATTATTGGTACAAACGTTTTAGAAGTTGTGATTTCGATCTTAGTGACCAGACACGCCCTATACGTCCTCGAAAGTTAAAGATGCGTAATTGCAAACTCTACTGGATGAAGACTCAAGGCAAACGCAACAAGAGCTTGAAGCTCTAGGAGTCACCCAAACAGCTATTTCTAAGCGTTTGCGCCAAATGGAAAAAATTCAAAACTTGGAGGTTGGGTCCCACATGTGTTGACCGAACACAACCTAGGTTAACGTATGAACACGTGAATTTCATTGCTTGCCCGGCAACAAAAAAAAGGTCTTCTTGTGGAAAATTGTGACGGGTGATGAAAAGTATATTTTTTACGAGAATACCAAATGTAAAAAGTCGTGGATAGAATCCTGGCGACCCTGTATATCGACGCCGAAACAGAACATCCATTTAAAGAAGGTTATCTTGTGTATCTGGTGGGACATGAAGGGTGTGCTTTATTACGAATTCCTGTAAACTGCTCAGACGGTAACTGTAGAACGCTACAGCCGACCATTGAACAAACTGAGCGAAGAACTTGATCAAAGGCCATTTACTGGGCAAGGACGCAAGCAAGTCATACTGCTGCATGACAACGCCCGACCTCACGTTGCTCGCGTGACTCAGAAGACGTGCTTCAACTTGGAATGGGAAGTTCTTCCGGTCAATGTAGCACGCCGTAGTGGATAAACTGTTCAAAACGCTGAACGATGTGCGTAAATTCGTCGACGACTTTATCGCGTCGAAGCCTGCAACTAAATTTGTTGAAAAATCTGTAAAAATTAAGTCATACACCTAATAAATTGGTGTGTGTTATTCCAATTAAAAGGGGTTGGGCTCGTTTGAGGATTTCCCAACAATCGTATAAATTCATGTAATGCAAATAGGATTGCTTACACTTCATACAAAATAACAAAAATCCTAGAGATTTGTAAGCATAACCACTAGTAAATATTGGCAGGGGACACTCAGGCCTATCTAAATTGGTATGTGCGCTATTCCAAACAAAAGGGTTAGGCTCGACTAAAGAATCTTCTGGAAATTGTAAAATTCATATAATGAAATGCGAATGATATGGCTCATACATCACACCAATTAATCAATTAAAAATGTCAGAGATGTGTAGGCATAAACACTAGTATATATATAGACTATCAGGCCTATCTGATTTGGTATGTGTTGTTCCAATAAAATGGGTTGGGCTCGTCTGAAGATTTTGTGAAGAATAGAATTGCTGACACATCATACCAATTAACAGAATTGTCAGAGATTTGTAGGCGCATAACCACTAGTATATCATAACCATATATAAGCAGGGAAGATTCAAGTGAGAGCAGAAAAATCGCAGTTGCATTTTTATACTTTTTTTTTAATTACCTCGCGAATCGAAATGTTTTTTTGAATCAAAGTATGTCAAGTTAAAAATCATTTCATCACCTATCAAATGATACAACATTTGTGTATTGTCTGTTCAAAACCAGGACAATAACAACAATAGAACACAACAACCCGAAAACGCTCGTTCCAGGTAGCACCAGTTGCGGAACTTGTGGCACGTATAAAGGGTTCGTTTAAAGGGAATTGTCGTCAATCGCATATCAACGCTTAGCCTGAACGGTTTTAAATCGATTACGTCTTCATTCGGAACAAGAAAATGAGTACCACACCAAAGGAAGCCGCTCAAATGGTTGCGCTAATTGATACGGGGCAAAACCAAAGTGAGGTGGCTCGACAACTAAATTTGAGCTGATTCTCCGTTCGTCGATTGTGGCAGAGATATCCAGAAACTGCAACACTGTTAACATTTTTAATAAATAAATATTTTTTATATAAAAAGTTTTTAAAGCACTTTCATTTAATGTAATATCATAGAGTAAGTACATATGGGAATACGAAGGAATAGGTACCTACTTATCTATGGTGATATTAAAAATTTTTAATA
This sequence comes from Nephrotoma guestfalica, assembly GCA_963691935.1. Classification (NCBI taxonomy): domain Eukaryota; kingdom Metazoa; phylum Arthropoda; class Insecta; order Diptera; family Tipulidae; genus Nephrotoma; species Nephrotoma guestfalica. The sequence continues at coordinate 151,842,984 of OY829914.1, read as the reverse complement.
TGTCTGAAGGAACGGTTTCGAGCATTCGCTTTTTGTCAACTTTTCTTCTAAAATGAACATAAATAAAATTAAAAAATGTTTCTCGAAATTTTTTTGAGGATTCCCGCTTGGACATAACGATTAACATATACGTATAATTTGTTGGTGCGAGTATTTAACTTCGCATTCAAAGGGTTGGCACGAGTTTTCTACATCTCTAATTCTTCCAATCTATCCATGACACAACTTTTCTTCAATTTGTGTATAACTTTTATGTTTGTGTCTATGTTTGTGTAGCTATGATTTTCTTCCGTAAGATGTTGTGCGTCGGCGATTTGAAGTTTAATCTATTATGAGTGTGTTTTGTTTCATCGATGTGCTCTTTAAAACGAATGCTGAAAAACCTCCTTGTTTTACCTATATAAAATTTTTGAGTCATCTTCAGCATAATCTTGCGCTTTCATCGGGGTTGCATTTAATCTGTGTAATATATGATTGAATGATGATAATTTTTATTGAAGTGGGTGGTTTGTTGATAAGCGTATGATGTGATTCTGAGGTTTTTCAGCATTCATTTTAAATAGCACATCGATGAAACAAAACGCACTCATAATAGATTAAACTTCAAATCGAACTACGCACAACATCTTACGGAAGAAAATCATAGCTACACAAACATAGACACAAACATAAAAGTTATACATAAATTGAAGAAAAGTGGTGTCATGGACAGTTTGGAAGAATTGAAGATAGAAAAAAATCGTAAAATAACTCTTTATTGTTACCGACCAAATGGCACAGTGGTTAAAGCTTTGGCGTTTGGATCGGGAGGTACCGGGTTCGAATCCCGATAGGGGCAGGATGCAAAGTGAAATTTCATCAACAGATTTCGATCTGTGGTGAAATGTAACACATCTATGACCCCCTGTCGGTGTGCAAAACTCATGGGCCGACCCATCTTCCATGCTGGTATAGGCTGGCATGGAGCTTGCAATGTGCAGATGGTCTTAAAATCGGTCCTATAGCCGTACGTCCTCGAGTTGGCCGCAAGGCGTAAAGTAAGGACGTTAAAAGCATAACCGCGGAAGAGCAGGGTGAGCCTTGAGCCCCAAAACAGATCGCATAGTTAACAATAAAAAAAAAAAAAAAAAAAAAAAAAAAAAAACTCTTTATTGTTGAATGACAAGTTAAATACGCGCACCAATAAATTATACGATGAAATATGAAGTATGCAATAATCATAACGTTCAGGCGGCAATCCCCAAAACAATTTCGATACACATTTTTTAATTTTATTTATGTTTATTTTAAAAGAAAAGTTGACAAAGAGCGAATGCTCGAAACCGGTCCTTCAGACATATTAAAAAATTGTAAAATGACATTAAATGAAAGTGCTTTAAAATATTTGTATGTAATAAAAAAATGTATTTATTAAAAAAAAATGTATGTACAACTATACGGATTTTAATTAAACAATTTATGTTATTTCTGATTAAGACCACGGGAAAACTTAAAATATTAATTACCATTTTAACGGCACATAGGATAGGCCTGAGTGTTTACTGTCTATATATACTAGTGGTTATGCCTACACATCTCTAACATTTTTGTTAATAGGTATGATGTGTGTGCAACTCCATTCGCATTTTATTATACGATTTCTAGAAAATCCGCAAACGAGCCCAACCCTTTTTATTGGAATAACACGCGCTAATTTAGATAAGCCTGAAGCCTGTGTGTCCCCTGCTGATCTATATTGGTGCTTATGCTTACACATCTCTGAAATCTTAGATATTTGATAAGATTTATTAATAATTCCATTCATAGTTTAATTACACTATTAACATTTGAACGCATACTTTCGTAAATTAAAATTAAATAAAGTAAAATTTGTTAGCAAAATTAACAAATGTGTTAAGGACTTTGGTAATTTTTGTAAATGAGAACTTCAATATGGAAACTTCAAACAAAAACCCCAAAATTCCAACTTAAATAGATAAAAAATTAATTACATAAAAGAAAATACAATAATTGAGAAACTTATATTAATCGAAAATTGTAGGAATATCAATAATAGCACGTAAAGGCAAAACTCGAAACAGAAAGACAAAACTGTATAAATAAAAACCGTTCACTACATATAGGGTTTTCCAATAAGAGTGATATGATTTCTTTAAAAAAAAACACACTAATTGTTAAGGAAAGTGAAATGTTTGTTATTTAATGTGAACTACAATCGATACAATTAAGTTCTGAATAAAAAGTCATTCAAATGGCCTCCACGACTTCTTCTGCAGGAACGAATTCGATGAACCCAATTTTCGAGCACTTTTTCCACTAAATCAAGTCGTATGTCATGAATAGCACGTTCAATATTGACTTGTAAAGCTTGAAGAGAGTTTGGTTTATTGCTAAAGACCAATGACTTCAAATAACCCCACAAGAAATAACCTAATGGTGTTAAATCACAACTTCTTGGACGCCATTCAATATCACAATTGCTTTTCTCGCAATAATTCAATTGTTGCACTTGCTATGTGGCACGTAGCCCCGTCTTGTTGAAACCAAATGTGTCAAGATCAACTTCTTCCAATTTCGGCCATAAAAAGATGGTTATCATCGATCTATACCGATCTCCATTGACAGTAACGGTGTTACCAGCTTCATTTCGAAAAAAATACGAACCGATGACTCCACCAGACCAAAAACCACACCAAACTGTCAATTTAGGAGAATGTAATGGTTTTTCATGAATAATTTGTGGATTTTCTTCGCACCAGAATCGACAGTTTTGTTTATTTACCGCATCACTCAGATGAAAGTGAGCCTCATCGGAGAAGATGATTTTCTTAAAAAAATCGCTATCGTTTTCAAGTTGTTCCAAGGCAAAATCAGCAAATTCACAACGTTTACGGTGGTCCAATGGCTTCAGTTCTTGAGTGAGAACAATTTTATACGGATGCAAACCCAAATCCTTTCTCAAAACCCACTAGGTTGTGGTTTGAGACAGTCCCAATTCTTGAGAACGTCTTGGAATCGACAAATTGTGGTCTTCAGCAACACTTGCCTGAACGGCAGCAATATTTGCATTACTTCGAGCGAATCTTTGCCTTATTGGCACTTCAACATTATGTAAAGAAACGCTCAAAATTTTCAACAATTCGACGAATAGCGAGCACACTTGGTCGATTATTACGACTATAAAATAGCAAAAGCGCACGAAAAGTTGCAATTGGAGAACGATTATTTTGATAATAAAGCTGAATAATTTGTAAACGTTGTTCTTGCGTATATCTCACCATGATGAAATTGTACACATTACTGAATACAATGAAACAAAAAATGACAGATCATGACATATTACAAATAGCCGAAACGTCACTTAAAAATCATCTCATTCTTATTGGAAAACCCTATAGATATATAGTATATATTTGAAAACCGGGAAAAATGACCAAAAATTTGTTAAAAACAAACCACAGTTACTTCAATTAAAATCAAAATTAGTTACTTGCATACTAACTTGAAATTGTATTTGTTGGGACAAAACTTATTTTTTTCAGGAAATGATCTTACGTAAGGAATTTACAATGGTTATTGTCATAGATTAACTTTAAATATTTCCTGAATCGTTTGTTTTATAATTGAAGCGTTGAACAATCGATTGGGTTATTTGGTTATTAGGAATTTTACAATTGTGCTAGTTACTTATTATTGGTTCCGTCATCTTACAGATTTCTGATTAGCTTAATAGTTTTATTTAATTCTGCTTGGGAATGAATTGCTATGTATTAATTTGTTTAGATATTGGAGTTTCTACAATTGCGCCTCACATTTCTTATTGTTATATTATCTTGCAGTCTCGATTAGCTGTTTGTGAATATTTTTATAAATATGCATATTCGTATTAGATTATGGATGGCAGTGACAAGTTAAAGTACATTCAATTTTCTTACAAATAAATCTTAGATTCACTAAGCCTGTGGAAGACTAAAAGTTTAATCTTTTCCTTTTAAATACTTTTTGATGGTTTCCGGATTCATTTAATCTATTTGATTTAATATAAAGGGTGTTTTTCAGAGGTTCACAATTTTAAATTAAAATAGAACAAAAAAAACATTTTGAATATCAGTGAAACTAGCTTTATTGGATAGATAATTTTATGCCATTAATGCTTGAATATGATTTCGGCCATGTGGCCGCCGCGGCTGGCTCGTACATGGCGTAATATGCAGGTCCAGTTGTCGATCATTCTTCGCAGCAATTGCAGCTGTACCTCGCTAATAACTCGCCGAATGTTGTGTTGTAAGTGTTCAATTGTCTCTGGTTTATCGGCGTAGATAAGTGACTTAACATATCCTCAGAGAAAATAATCTAATGGAGTTAGATCACACGATCTCGGTGGCCAATTAACAGGACCATTACTTGAAATTAGTCTTTCATCAAATGTTTCTTTGAGTAAATTAATGTATTCCGCGCTGTGTGGTATGTAGCACCGTCCTGTTGGAACCACGTATCAGCAAGATTTATGCCAGCCAATTAGGGTACAAAAAAGTTAGAAATCATGTCTCTATACCGTTCACCGTTAACATTCCGCCCATCATCGTTTTTGAAGACATATGGACCAATGATTCCGCCGCATCAAACAGTGATTTTCTCTGGATGTAATGGTGTTTCGACAAAGGCGTGTAGATTATCTTCACTCCAAATCCGACAATTCTGTTTATTAACGTACCCATTCAATCAAAAGTGAGCTTCATCGCTGAACAAAATTTTGTTTGGAAAATCAACATCAATATCAATTTGTGCTTCAGTCCATTGGCCGAATTGGTGGCGTGTGCGATGATCGGATGGCTTTAATTACTGCACAAGTTGAATTTTGTAAGCACGTAATCTAAGAGCCTTAGATAAAATCTTCCATAAAGTGGATGGACACATCTCTAGTTGCTGAGAACGACGTCGAATTGATTGATTTGGGTCTTCCTCAATGCTACGCTGTACAGCGTCTATCGCTTCTTCGGTACGCACTGTTCGACGTCTTACTGGATGCGTATTATCATTTAGAGTATACGTGGTGCGAAAACGATCCATACGATCAAAAATTCAACAATTTGCAAGCGTTGCTCTGGCTCGGGACCATTCATTATGAAATGGCAAATCGAACTAATGACAAAGCAAACGTCAGCTATCAAATCGGTTGTCAAACAACACAGTGTTGCCAACTTATTGATGTGAATCACTAAAAAAACACCCTTTATTTTAGGAGAACCAGATTAATTTAGTTTATAATAATCATTGAGGTTATAATAATCAATTTATTTTATTTGTGTTGTCTTATATTTTTAACTATCAATTTCTTCGGGAATCTTACTTAGGTTTGACCACAAATTCAATCAATCAATCAAATGATGTCGTAAGGAATTGTTATGAATTTCTAGTGGTTATCTTTATATAACGAAATACTTAGCACGAATCGGTTATTTGAATTTAAATAATAATTAAAAAGTGTTGAATTTATAATACGATTTACAACGGAATTTGGGTAACTACTCGTATTTTAGTAATTTTTCTGAGAAGCCTAAATTTAGGGCTGAAAATTTGACAATATTTTGAGATAATAAACTGACTGTATTACTATTATACGAAACTGGAAGATGAGAATAAAAATTTAAATATCTCAACAGGACAAAGTTTTGTATGGCACCAACCCAAAAACGATAACCGTTTGTTATTCTCTAACTCTATCGTATTTAATATTATTAAAAGCGTTAAATGTTTAAAACAACTCCTCATGGTTGGACCATCAATCAAGTGAACTAATATCGAAGATTTGCATTCTGTTCAGCAACAGATGGACCAGTCGGTGACCAAAAATGCTGTTTATACATTTTATTAATAAAATTCACAATTATGGATTATTAAGTCCATTGTCCATTGTGTCCATTGTAAAGCTAATAACTATAAATGTTCGTAAACAAATGCACAAAAACTACCGACAGTATTTATAATCTTATGGTAATATTCCATATTGTATTTAGGGTTATAGCACTGAGTAGGACTTTGACTTTGTTCTCCTCAGTGGTTATAGCATGAAAAGAAAAATTCGAAACGTAAATTTGTAATGTAAATAAAATTGTAATTTGCATTTGTTTAAATAATTAACTAGAAAAGTTAATTATTAATTTTAAATTAATAGAAGATTATTACGCTTATTGGTATAAAATTTAAAAGCTGGCCTATTAGCTTTTAGATTTTATACCAATAAGCGTAATAATCTTCTATTAATTTAAAATTAATAATTAACTTTTCTAGTTAATTATTTAAACAAATGCAAATTACAATTTTATCCCATGAAATATTATAATAATAAAAGTGAGTTGTTATAAACGAATCGAAAATTTTAAAATTGAAGACGACTTGAATAGATTTTAAATTACTTTCATATTTTGGGATATTTTTGTGGAATTATTGGTGAAACAGAAAATCTTAAAGTTTAACCCTCTGCATAACCAAACGAAACGATGTTTTTAAATGCTTTTCGGGATGTAGAAAGAAAAGCAAATTTGAGCATTGGCAGTCCTGATTTATATTTAGAATAGAAAAGAGTAAGCCTGGAAAGTTTGTAACATTTATAACATTTATAACAAAAAATATTACATATAATTTGGAACGAAAGTCGCATACAATTTGTAAAGAAAGTCGAATTTGTTTAAATTAATTTATTTAATTACGGAACCGAGTTTCCCTCTTTGTTATGAATGTTTATTATATTTTTATTTTAATAACTTCCTTTATATTTAAAAATATTTTTTAAATTATTTTTAATAAAGCAATAAATCAAATTTTTTATCTCCAAATTAGAAATGTTATTCACATTTTATATTGAAAATACTCCATCCCTCTAGAAATGCAAATACTGATATAGTGGTATTATATGTATACCCTTAATAATATAAATTGACTCTTGAGGAATTTTTCATTAGTTTTTCAATTTTACTTTGTCATTCGTTCTACGACACTTGTGAATATATATTTAACAGAGAACGACGATTGAATGAGTGGTTAAATCTTATCTTTAGATTTTAATATATTTGCTAGCCATTTTTCCAAAACCAAACCTCTTTCATCTCTTAAAACATATCGTTCGTATATAAATTAGATATAATATGATAAAAAAAGATTATACATATTCCAAGTGGTTATATGCAAATCAGCTAAATGAATAATATAAAAATATATTATCCTTATTTTTCATGTTTAAAAGAGAATAGTAATAATGGTAAGGCACGCGAGTGTGATTTTTATAAGATATTCATCTTTGGTGGTTTATAAAAATTATTCATTTTCACCCTCACAATTCTCAAATCTGTATGTGTCTGTACGCAAAATGTAAAGCGATGAAAAGTACATATGTATGTAAAGTACATGTGTATTATACAAGTTCGAAAACATTATTAAAAAACTTCAGTTAGATGGAGGGTCACATAAATTTAAAGATCATGTCTGCTGCCTTTTAATCATTTTAATGTCCATCCATTCGCCTTTGCTTGAGTTTCAAGCAATAACCATTAAACTGTAATACTATTAGCAATGTAGGAAATGTGCGGAAATTATTGGTAGCTAAATATTAGTTTAATTTTTTTATCTAAACCCGGAAGAAATTAAATTTCATATTTTTTCGTTTCTTTGTCTTATAACTATATAGTGATAAATTTATATCGTAAACTTGGATTAAAATTTTAATAGTCATAAAAAATATTAGAAATGGAAAATTTATTTATTTATTTGGAATATGGAATTTCCTTCCTTATTTTTAAATTTAAGTTGATCTGTCTTATAGAAAACATTTTACCAACAAATTCCAATGAAGTAGTTTCTTCTACAAAAAGGCAATACGAATAGTACATAGTTTACAGAAACTTAATATTAAACACCAGTTTACAGAATGTTAAAATTCATGATACGATCAAAACTATACTTGTATTTATAACAAAATATATGATTTAACCGTTGATTTTAAGACGATGAATCGCGATAGTATGTGAGAAATATGAATTAAATCGTTCCGTATGTGAGAATAACTTGTTAAACTTAAAACCCTTAACTATAACCTGTAAAATTCACCCTCTTATTAAAAAACATCAAATTAATTGTAACTCAAATTTGATGTCATCCTTGCAAGAAGTAATAATATGATGTCTTTAAATTAGCACAATCATTAACACATTTCAAGTAAATGTCAATTTTTTATGTAAAATATTTTAAATATTCGATACCAAGAGAACGCATAATATGCTAGACAAAACAACAAATGTGATAAATTAGCAACTAGGAAACAAGACAGGGAAAAATGTGTTTAGGGTGAACATTATAAATGATATAAGTTTAGAAATATTTAAAGCTAATAATAAATTGATATATGGGGTGTGACAAGGCAACACAAATATGAATAATAGTTCACATACACATATTATAAAATCATAGTCTATCTATATAAATATGATTGACAGCATTAAATATGTTTTTCTACTACTAAGGCCGACCAAAAATAACTTTGTAATTCACTTGAGATTTAGCTAAATAAATCCAATATATGTATATGTCTGTGTGGGAACAATGGAAGGGTTAACAAAATTTAAAGAGCATGCTATGATTGATTGACTTAAATTAATTAACATGAGACATTTATTATTTAGATAAAATGATGAAAAATTAATGAAAAGATGCCTATGGGAATTGTCAACTGTACTTCTTTTTAAATATTATCTACTCGTAATTTATTTGATGCAAAATTAAATCTGCATCCAAAGTGCAGTTCTAGTGGTCTAATTTTTTATAATGACGGCTCTAAAAAATGTGTGGCTTACAGGCTTGAGAGAGAGAGAGAGAAAGAGAGTTTTCCAATTATTCATCAACTATAGTTTAATCATTCTATCATTGGTATCATATTATAATGATTGATAATCTGTAGAAAGCTTTTGTATACTTTTCTGTTAATTTAATGAATAATTTTACTCTGCACAGTGAGTTTTTAATTGTGAACCTATACTCGGTTCTTTAAATTTCATTCTGAAATGAAATTTGTAATTTATTTATTCCTTATATAGGGTTATCCAATTCAAGCTTGATAAAGTAAACTTAAAAAAAACACAAAATATTCGGAATGTATTGTAATTTTTATTTCATTTTACAGATTGATCCTTGCCATTTTTAGTTAAACAAGATATCATTCAAATGTCCTCCACGGGACTTCTTATAGGCCTTGATTCTTTTGCGGTAATTTTCAATGACTTTTCGGCACATTTCGGGCGGTATCTCGGCCATTACCTTACGAATATTAGTTTTCAATTCGTCAAGAGTTTGAGGATTGTTTGCGTAAACACGATCTTTCGCGTAGCCCCACAAAAAGAAATCCAAAGGCGTTAAATCACAGGATCAACGTATCCACCAAGCGAAAAATGAGCTTCATCACTGAAGAAAATTTTGTTCGAAAAATCAGCATCGACGGCCTGTTTTTCCAACACCCAATTTTAACGCGTTGGTCGATTGTTAAATGCTCCATATTCTTAAATGGCAGAATGTCAACTAAATAAATGACAGCGTACTTGACGTTTATCTTTGACAGATGTCGGTATACAGATTTCTACTTTATCAACCTCGAATTGGATAACCCTATAGTAACAATATTTGACTTTTATTTTTGAATATTGATTTCGAAATATAATTTCACCATCAGTGCAAAATTACAACTTTTATAAATTGTTAAAGTTATTGTCCTTATATACTACGTATATTTACGTAGTATATAAGGACAACAACTTTAACAATTCATAATAGATGTAATTTTGAACTGATGAAATTATATTTCGAAATCGATATTCAAAAATAAAATTAAAATTTGTTACTAACTATAAGGCATAAATTACAAAATTGTTTTAATTAGTTATTAAATTTCAAAATGACAAAAGTTAAACAGTAGTGAAAAATGGAATCAAACCATAACAACAAAAAAGTATTACTCCTATGCGCACCGGACCATTTTTCATTCCACAACCTTTGCTCGGTGCACAATAATCAGGGTAAGCATGCTTGCTCGGGTTGAATTAAAAAATAGACACAAACTAAAAACACCGAGAGCTACCATTTTAATGACCACACTATTCGGTGTCTGCCATTAGACGCTTTTAATGATGATGACGCCACACGATGACGTGACACACGCCACATAAAGTGTTACAGATCTATTTTGTTACCTTTATTTAACTTCTTTATTTAATATTTTTTCTGAATCACTGCTGCAAGTGACGGGGATTTACTTTTATAACTCTGCGCTAAATTTTGAAGTTATAGCAATAGATAATTATTAGTTGTGGTTAGGTCTCGAAGATTTAGGTAAATAAATATTTTTTGAGCGATCCAAGCTAATAGTGGTCAACAAGTTTGCTTGTTACAAAACAAATAGAAGCGTACAAGCGCCCCACTGTTTGATACCACCGAATTTTACATTTATGAATTATTATTATCAACATCAACGAATCAAAACACAATATGCAATATGAAACCCCAAATCCACTGACTATAACCGATGATGAGATACCACTTTTGTACAAAGTTTGAAAAAAAACATTACAATTTTCAAACTTATTAAAATGAATTAGCTAATTGTTTCTGGTACACATAGCAAGATCTCCCTTCGTCGCTCATAAAATAACAGAAAAAATTACTATTGAAATTAATTGTTGTGAGTTTTTGTTATTTAATTTTAAGTGTGTACATAGCACATCGCCCAAAAAGTTCCCGGCCTAATAAAAAAAACACAATTGTTTTGGGAAAAATACATTTTATTCATCAACATAATTTCCTTCTAGAGCGATACAATCAGTCCAACGCCTTTCTAACATTCCAATGCCTTTTTTGTAGAACGATTTATCTTTGTTCTCGAAATAGGCTAAAGTTTCGGCAATCACTTCTTGATTGGAGCCAAATTTCTTTCTCTGGAGCTTTTTATGAAATTTGCAAACAAGTAATAATCGTTGGGGTTAAATCTAGCGAATACGGTGGGTGCGGAAGCAATTCAATATGCAATTCGTACAATTTTGTCATTGTTGCGATCGACTTGTGACATGGTGCATTGTCTTGGAACAATTTTTTCATGGACAGATGTTCGTGCAAAAAAATGCCCAACACGTTCCATTGATATCTTTACAATGTCAGCTATCTCATGCAACTTTACTTTACGATTTTTCAAGCAATTTCGTGGACTTTTATGTTTTCTGAAGTCAGAACCTCATTTGGGCGTCCAGAGCGTCTCAACGAACATTATCGGTCGTTGTACGACCACATTTAAATTTTGCATACCAGTCAATGATGGTTAATTTTCCTGGTGCAGAGTCCGGATAACACTTATCAAGCCACTGCTTTGCCTGAACGAAATTTTTTCCCATCAAAAAATAGTGTTTAATTAACACACGAAATTCCTTTTTTTTCATTGTTTTGAAATTAACAAAAGTAACGTCACTAAAACAACTGCAACTTGTAACTAATGGTCGGAATGTAATACAATTTTAACATATATCGTTTGAAGATTGGTAGAATTTAAAAATCATATGGGTTTTAAATTTGTGGCACCATCTATGTTTCCGACCGGGAACTTTTCAGCTAATGTAATAGTTTATCAAATTCACAAAACTAATTTACAATTTTGTCTCGATTTGGTTGTTCACTCGGTTTTGACATAAAACTATACAGAGTGAAGTTAGGGTCGCAAAAAATATTAAGACAGTTTTTATTATTTTGGTTGGGCGGAACACATCGTATTAGTATAAGAAAAAATCTGGACCTTTTTCCTTATCTCTATTCTACATATCTCTCTTTTTCAAACTATTAAAACATTTTACATTAACACAAACATTAAATTTGTATTATCTAATTTTAATGGTGCAATTGTAATTTAATATATCCAATAACTAATTGTTTAATCATTAAATATTGATAATTATTGAAAAGCAATTTCTTAACGATAATCGTTTGTTGGCGGAAACGAAACAAATCTTTTTCAGTTATGTCACTATACAAGTCAGTTCTGACAATCTAAATGGCAATTCTGGCATTTGTATGAACCTATTCCGTAATTATTTCAAAACCAAATGAACCTTAGCTGACGAGCGGGAATCCTAAACGTAGAACACATTACATTTATATAAGTATTCAAATTTTTTGAAATTTTAGTCATCACCGAGCGATTAGGCGAGCTTAGTCTAAATTCGGATTTCAAACAAACAAATAATAATTTACAGGAGCAAATCACATTCGGACGATGAAGAAGCAGAGGAGGTATTTCTTAACAAATTTTTTACGAATAAGCAATTGTGGCGAAAAGGTGCCAACGAGAGAAAAGGCGAAATATAACGGTGAAGTAAAAATTAAATAATGGAGTAACGGATAAAATAATTTTTTCAAGGAGACCGCTGAAGCAGTGCCACTATACAATATAACAACTTATAAAAGACAAATACACCAGCTTCCGATGAATATAGGGATTTAGCCGATAATATAGTCGATCAATTAAAGTTACGGCCCTTCATCTAACTTGCAAGATAATAGGATACTATCCATAGAAGATCTCAAGTTAAAAGTACTACAAATTGAAGACGCAGTAAATATCCTTAAACGGGAAAAATGAAAATAAACACGGAACTAAGATCATTAAAAGAGAGCTCCGTCTATTCATGCTTACATTCAACAAAAGCAAAAAAGTTGAAAATATTTTTAATATCAAAGCAATTCTCAACATAAGCGTTTTCAAATAGGAGGTTAATCAGTTAATGAAAGCAATACCATAAGGTTCACCCACAACCAAAGAAACTGCGAGCGGGAAATTAGATGGCTAAAATGTGCCGGTGAACAACGCGAAAGAACACATAGTTACGTGACTTCCATAGGACTAAAACAGCATGTTCCAAAACTAGACATTTCTCTAAACTTAAAAGAAAAAAATAGATATGTATTGTATTAAGAACTCGTATAACAGAACCTTGCTTAATTAAAATATGTGCTTATTAATATCATGCATGTTACCGTGCTTTAATGCAAAGAACACCTATTGTGGACCTATTGACTTACAACCTATAAAGGAAAAGAGTTATTTAATGCAGCTCGCGAAAACACCTGTGCATTCCACTCTGGATATAAATAATATATTGGCTGACTAACTAGTGAAAGAGCACATAAATTTCTGGCTACCAATTAGAACAGCTTCAAGTTGGAAGACGAACTACAACCATTCAATAATACTATCCAGCTAGTAGAATGGGAAAGTTCATCTATTTCTCATACTAAATTCTTAAGGAAAGAAAAGATTATATTCTTGAGGTCGGAAAACTAGTAAGATAAAAACGGATGGCTCGAAAAACTTAATAGCGGATCCTTGCCCGCCATATACCAATATCTTCCGCAAGGAAATAAAGAAACCATAAACAAACAATTCCGAGGTCTTTCTGAATTAAAGCCTGACAATTATTCACTTTGGAAAGCAACGAATGGGCTCAAAAGAACCAAAATACATGTGCCAACTATAAACACAACGACGGATTCTGGGCTAAAAATGATGAGCACAAGGTTTCTCTTTTGCTAGTCAATTGGAAGAAATTTTTCACCCGTTACCTGGACAAACAGCAAATGAAAATAGAACAGCCGTAAACAAACTAGACGACCTTAACATACGATACCTGATTTTATTGGAACGAACAAATAAGATTAATAATTTTAGTGCCAGAAAAGCTGCAAGTTAGTTCAAATAATCAAATTTTATAGCTAAAAATAATCAATGACCGAAATGTATGCCACGTACGAGTAACTGGACTAAAAATACTGTGACTGTATGTCACATTTACAAGCCAAAACGTAAACTTATTCCGGCAAATGCTAAAACCAGTATAGTATCTAACTTTGGGGCTATGCCAAGATCACCAAAGTTCAAATGGAACAATGCTTTAAAAACAAAGTATTGCGTAGCATTGTTAACGCTCCATGGTGCATTAGAAATTACAGCCTAGCCATTAGAAGTTAAAAATGAAAAAAGTCAGCAAGGAAATGCAGAAACAAACAAAGAAGCACGTACAGCGATCATATCGACATGAAACAAAGAAACTTATTTAACATAGATAAGTATTAGATGATCCCTGAATCAGTTGTAATATATAATAACTAAAAAATATAATAAAAACTGTTTCTCCCATATCTAATTTTGAATTTGTTAAACAAATGCAACTTTTGAAAATCCGGTTTGGCTTTTGATATTTTAGTTTAAAAATTGAAAGTAAAATTCGTCATTATAATGGGTGATTTTCTAAGCGTTTGATTTATAATTTTCACAAAAAACCCAGTAAAATTTCGAAAATGTACGAAATTTTTATTTGAATTCGAATTTATTTTACTTTTTAAAGATTATTTCATGTAAAAGTAAATGTAAGATGTCCAATTATGTACCAGTTTCTCGAGCACTTCGGCTGGTATATCGCTACTGACATGTTTAATATTGTCTTCCAATTTTGCAATGGTTGTAGGTTTATTGGCATTGACGAGAGACTTCACGTAGTTCCATAAAAAATAGCCAAAACGCGTCAAATCACACGACCTAGGCCAATTCACCGAACCGAAACGTGAAATAAATTGCTCAACAAACTCATTTCTCAATAAGTTCGGTTTCGCGTGCTGTGACAGGTGGCGTCGTCTTCTTGAAACCACAGATCGACTATTTTTTGCATGTTTGACTGTTTAAATTTAATTTTTATTTGTTATGAAAATTATACAATGATTATATTTTAAAATATAAATACTTTCACCTGGACTTGTTGAGAGTTGCGCAAAACCGTCCATGGAGAAAAATATTGAAATTAAATCTTATGTAAATATGGATTTGATTCGGTAAACAGTTCTCAGTCAGAATAGATGTGCAATTTGGTAGACATTTGAAGCAGCCGCCTGAAAACATCTATACACGAAAAAAGCTACATGAAGTTTTAGATGTCATTATGAACTTTGCACCCTATACGAATGAGCTTCTATGCTCAAAATGGGGTATGAAGTTCACAAAATTTTGTCAATAAATAAATAAATAAATAAATCGACCAGATTCAGTTCATTCATTTTGATAATGTCATCTTTGAAAAAATACCGATGATTCCACCGACCCATAAACCGCACCAGACAGTGGTTTTTTCTGGGTGCATTGGCAGTTCTTGCATTGCCTGTTGCTGCTCTTCATACCAAATGCGGTAATTTTGCTTGTTAATGTACTCATTTAAGCAAAACTGAACTTCGTCGCTGAACACAATTTTACGGTAAAAACATTTTTTTCAGTGAACTCGAATTTTGATAATAAAATTCAATAATTGGTAAACGTTCTTCGGGAATAAGTCTTTCTAAATAATGATATATTTTACTCCGTACTAGATATCTAATTATCTATAAAAAACGAATAATTTCCATACAAAATTGTTTTTTAAAAACTGATTTTTAAATGAAAACTCGATATTTTTATATATAAATATAAAAATGTCTCGTCGGTATACTTTATTACTTATATTGTTACTTTATTACTTCGAGAAATAATATCTTATTTTACATAATCTACTATCATTCAAAAGTATTCAGTGTGACTCTAAACCTTAACATATTCGATTAAAATTGCATTAAAAACTAATTTTAGTTTTATAATTTTTCATCAAAAAATCTAAAGTTTTATACGATGACGAGCACGCAGTATAACGGTATCTTCAAGAACTATGGAACATATTCGTGCTGGTAATACAGCAAAACCACAACTTTTACTAATTATGGCGTGCATACAACCACAATATCTTGGACTATAAAAAATTAATAACTGTGAAAAAATTGATTCAGACTATACATAATAGTGGACGTCCTCGAAAAACAACTTCTCGATAAGATATTAACACGGAGCGATCTGAAAAATACGTACAAAGGTAAGGCTCCATACAAAATTTTGAAATATATTTTATCTATTGTAACCCCATAATTCAAACTCTCTTTGCGACTTAAATAATAAGCCTAAACTTTCCTTCTCATCCAAAACAAGTTCGACGTTTCTCTGACTATACATATTGTTTTTGTTCGTATTTTTCCTTTAGATTATAACTTTGATATTATATTTAGTCAACTTAACACCCTAACGTAACCCCATATTATTTCTATGAAAATATGCGTCAATATTTTGTAAGTAGCTTTACTTCTGTTTATATTTATTTGCTTCAATGCCTTGTGTCATCGATCGCATTGGTAAATCGCATAGATAGTACTAAGGCTAATGAATGAATTTACACTATTTTCACGGTGACCAACCACAAAGCTCTTTATTTTCAAAACCAACAGAAGAAAGTGTTTACAATTTCCACATATGTGAAATGTTTTTATTAATTTATGACAATTGAGATGTAGTGAAATGGAAGACCGTGTTGTTTAGCGATGAACCCACATAAAATTTAGATGTTAGCCACGGAATATTTCGCGCAGAACGACCAATAAAAAAAACGGCTTAGTTCGAAATATTAGCAAAATATCGTAAAATTTGGAGAAGGAAATGTAATGGTTTGATCTTCTTTTGGGATTCCAGAAGTTACTATAAACAACTTAAGAGAATTAATGCCTGTAGATGGTGTAGGGCACTTATATTAAATCGAGGATTTGCAACAAACTATTAAAAACTAAACGTATGTTATATTTCATAATACTATAATTTCTTTGTTATGCAAGTTTTATTCAATGAATATAGAAGACGTTTTAAATTGTCAGAAGTTAATAGATGGAGAAGTTGTTTTAAGAAATAAATGTGATACTCTTTGATAATTATTTCGCACGTTGATCGTATATAAAAGAATGCGACGTATATTCATATCAATGGTTTCCACCGAGCGTAAGCGGGTAAGAGATCTTTAAGAAAAGAAATTAGCGTTTTAGTTTCGGGAGCGACACACAAGCATTTTTGCGTTTGAATTTCGGACAGTCTTGAACATGTCTTGATGACGCCTTATTTCGAAAAGGTGTTAACAAGAAGCATATGGTAGTAAAGCTTCTTCGAACACTTGCCCCATTTATGAAAATAAAAATTTAAATCGAAACAATTAAAGGAAGAAAATAAGCCGTTGTTAGCATAAAAATAAATTGGATTAAATGTAAAAAATATATCAGTGAAATTTATACAGAATTTAAAATTGGTTAACTAACACCGTAATGTACTGATTACACTTGTTTAAATTTTGTTTAAATTTTTTACAAAAATTTAAATACATATGTGATTGTGTTTAGCACTATTGATTTTAACTTATCAGGTCAACATGGTTACAAACAGTATCGCTACGAAATCTGTAGAGTTAAATAAAAATATTAAAATTTGTTTGACAAGAATAAACAATTATTTTAGTTAAATGTTATCCTGCGTATTTCGTTTCGCTCAATCCAAAGGCGCTAAGTGTCAAGAAATTAGCTGATGGTCCAAGATATTCATAGAGAGAATGTAACACGCTTTAGTATGAGGAGATAAAAATCGGTAGAACAAACACTTTGAAATTTAGAAACCGAGAAAATATGTTATGGAATGGCTAATGGCCTGATCGAGCTCCAGCCTGAAAAAAATTAAACTACTTATAAATATAAACATAGTAAGAGATTTGCCAACTACTGCATGCTTTAACAGACCTCCCCCAAAATAATCAACACACCCTTAATCTTGATTAATTTTTATTTTCCTCGAAGAGTGTTAATATGAAATTAAAAAAATACAACAAAATTATAAATGGATTTTTTATATTTCAGAAATGGACCAGACGTAATATTTTTTAATCCATCTTAGGGGTTCACTTTAGCTCGTCGCAACAAAAAGAAAAGAAAAATTCCAAAGCAAAACGATAATAAAAAATATGTAGATACAAAAATGTTACCCTAATTTCTTTTCTTTTTTTTGTAAACATAAATTATCAAATTTTTCTTTAAACACACGCGAATCTAAAAAGGGTTAATTTTTTTAGCCTAAAATGATCGAAAGGTTATAATTATTTAATGATAGATGCAATTTTAACCATATGACAATGTGTTTCAAAAATATTGCAGTATTCTCCTCTGTGAGCCTGCCTTTCGTTTCAATTGTATGTGTATACATATATCAAAGAAAATATAAACAAAATCATTTTATTTTATTTTTTATTAAAATCTAAAGAGAAAAAAAGCAAAATGCGAATGGATATTAAAAAAAATGTAAAAATAAAGAAATGGGACCGAGGAAAATCAAAATAAAAACAAGAAGTAAAATAATGTAGAAATGGAAATGGTAATATTAGTGTTCAAGTCACGTGCAACAGACCTCTCGAATCCCCGTAAAAAATATACACACAGAGATGTACGAATGCGTATGTATAAATTTAATAATGCTTGGCTGCATCAATGCCTTCTAAACTACTGGCCACTTACACCAAATGATGACGAAACGCTAAGTCGACGGTTCAACATATATTGTCCACGTGACAGATACATTTTAAAAAAGAAATTTACATTACAAAATATATTTACTATTTATTATTGCATCGAAGTAGAAGGTTATTCGTTTTTTATTTTCGTTATCTAGTTGTTTCTAGTTTTTGTCTCTCCGCCTTGTTCTCTTAAAATCAAAATAAATTTCGTCATAGAAATCACAAAACAATAAAAATATTATTTCTTACACTCGTAAGAACGTTAGTAAGTTTGTTAGTCGTACAAACTGTTGAAGTCGAAGGATATACATTTTCTAATTTTTTTTTAGTAATGCAAGTACATTTTTATTTTAAATTTTGACATTTTTTGTCATTTTTATTTAACATAAGTCGATTTCTAATGTAAATGCGTATACAGTCGAACCTCTCTAAAGTGACCACTCGAGTGTCTTAGAAAAACTGGTCACTTTTTAGGGGTGGCCACATTAACAAAAAAAGTCGTTTTTTACAGGTATAAATCTAATTTTTCTAGATACATATCTAGCAGCTACGAGTAGATTAATGTTTCATGCGTAAGTGGTAACTAAATCACAATTAATTTCTTTGAATCACCGAAAAATAATAAACACATTTCAATTAAATTTTTTAAAATTAAATAAAATAAAAAAATATAATAGATATGTATAATAAAATTTCACACAAGAAGTTGCACATAACAATAATTATGAGGCTTTCGATAGATATACACCTAATGATATTTGAATTGTCTGCTTCGTAGCTATAAAGTGCTGAAAGATTGTTTCAGCATTCGACACGGATCCGAACATGGCAGAGCACTTCTCTGTAGAATATTTTTTAAAGCGTACAATATTGAATTAACCTCCTTCTGCGTTGGTAATTTGTCAATTTCAATTAAATTTTCCTCATTTCATCGCTCTCAGACGTGTAGCCAATCGGCGTTAATTGAGTCGAGATATTTAATTCATCTATAACGGATTGGAAAATTGTGTCCTGTTGTGGATTCGCATACGCATAAATTATCGTCAATCGACAAACAGACTTCATTTTTGTAACGGTTTAAACTAGATGGTTCCTCCTATATTATAATTTCGAGATCTGATTGGTCGAAATCATTATATCTGTCGAAATTATACTCAAATCCGGCCTTCTTAAAACAATTGACAACCGTTTGGCTTCTAACTCGATTCCAAGCTAAACTTATCCACTGAATTGCATCTAGCACGTTTATTTTTTTGTGAATTCTGATACATCTGCGATAATCGTTTCCGCCACAAATGATTTGACCAAGTACGATTTATAGTGATGTTTAAAACTTTTAATGATTCCCTGGTCTAAAAGCTTACCGACAACTAATTCCTCCATATCAATTTGGATTCAGGGAAAAGCACTCCATAATTGAACAGGTGCATAGAATCACCAACGTTATTGAAAGAACGTTAGAACGCAAAAAGTATGCTCCAGCATGTTTCTGGACGTAGCCCAAGCATTCGATAAAGTTTGGCACAGTGGACTGGAATTCAAGCTGCACAGAGATCTGCGGAGGCAATTCTATGCCATAATAAGATCTTATTTATCCAATAGACATTATCGTGTAAAATATGAGGATGAATACTCCGAACTAAAGAAAATCTCTGCCGGTGTCCCACAGGGGAGTGTCTTAGGACCAATCCTGTATTTATTATATACAATGGATATTCCAACAACAGAGGAAGGAACCATAGCCACCTTTGCAGATGACCCAGCAATCATGGCCATTGTAAGTAATGTCGCAACGAGCAAACTCCAGAAGATTACCAATGCGGTTTGTAACTGGACTAAGCGCTGGAGAATCAAGCTTAATGAGACGAAATCCATGCATATTAACTTATTAAAGGCTTACCATCTACCGATAGTAATTAACTCACGACCGGTGCCATATGCAAAACAAATCTAAATATCTGGGCATGACTCTCGATGCCAAGCTCAAGTGGAGAGAGCATGTCAAAAAGAAAAAAGGAGAACTTAATATTAAGTTCAGAAAAATGTATTGGCTCATAGGTAGAAGGCTCTGAGCTTACAATATACAACAAGCTGCTGCTATACCGGCAAATACAGACGTTTCAAAATAAGGTTCTCCGTAGCATCGTAAATGCTCCGTGGCACACAAGAAATGAAGACCTTCACAGGGACTTAACAGATGGAATACATCAAAGATGAAATAAAAAAGCATGCCGCCAAACACGAAATAAGGCTCCACGAACATGGAAAAACTATATTCGCCATATGATAAATAACCCTGTCGTTGAAAGAAGACTTTAAAGAACGAGGCCACTGGACCTAGTAAACATACCAAATTAAAATTTTAAATGTTTTAAATAGGTTTAATTAATTTTGGGACTAACCATTGGGTTTCACCCCAACAAATCAGAATTATTTAAGAAATGTAAAATTTGAAAGATAAATTCCTAGATGAGCACAGTCTCAGTTGTAATTAATAGTAATTAATGAAGCAAAAAAAAATGTACTATTAAAAAGTGGTCAATGTATGGAGGTGGTCACAATGTGGAGGAGTCTCTTTTGGGTAGTAAGACTGTATGTATGTATACATTTTCTGTATATTACTTGATATTCGTGTGAAAAACACGAATATCAAGTAAAATACAGAAAAATGCGTCCTACGGCTTCAATTAATTGTGTGACACTAAATACATAAGGCTGAACCATAGACAGAATAAAAGGAATAAAAAAATAACGTAGGAAACGAAGTAAAATTTTATTATTCCAATTTGACATTTCGACCATAGATAACTTGAAATATTAAGTCCATTCATATACATTTTTGATATATGTATTTCCACTTCCATTTTTGATATATGTATTTGTAATATTTCAAGTTATCTATGGCCGAAACGTCAAATTGGAATAATAAAATTTTACTTCGTTTCCTACGTTATTTTTTTATTCCTTTTATTCTGTCTATGGTTCAGTCTATACTTTATTTTTTGATTTGCTTATTCATGACGATGACGTGTTATATATAGGGTTTTCCAATAGGGATAATATGATTTTTAAGTGACGTTTCGGCCATTTGTAATATGTCATGATCTGTCATTTTTTGTTTCATTGTATTCAATAATGTTTACAATTTCATCATGGTGAGATATACGCAAGAACAACGTTTACAAATTGCAAATACAAACGATAACGATTTTTTTACGAAAATCATCTTCTCCGATGAGACTCACTTTCATCTGAGTGGTGCGGTAAATAAACAAAACTGTCGATTCTGGTGTGAAGAAAATCCACAAATTATTCATGAAAAACCATTACATACACCTAAATTGACAGTTTGGTGTGTATTTTGGTCTGGTGGAATCATCGGTTCGTATTTTTTCGAAATGAAACTGGTAACACCGTTACTGTCAATGGAGATCGGTATAGATCGATGATAATCGGGGCTACGTGCCACACAGCAAGTGCAACAATTGAATTATTGCGAGAAAAGTTTGGATCATATCACTCTTATTGGAAACCCCTATATTAACAAAAATAGATACATGTTGATGTGGTTTTGCGTGTTACGAGTTGGGCCAAACATTATTGGAATTGCTGTTCGAAATGGCATAAAACTTTAATTTACTTTATGTATTATTAATAAATATTATTATACAATGCTTTACTGGATAAAGTAAAATAAAAAATTTAAAAACTTAAAATTTGAAATAATAATTTTCTAGACGATTACAAACAATTTTAAAGTTGTGAAATAAACGTTGAACTTGGAAAAAATAAATTTAACTTTAATTTTACATTTTAATTGAAACTTGTAAGTTTTTTGAGTTGTTTAATTTTAAAGTTTGAGTACGGAAATTTATTGCCATCGTAATAAGGAGACAAGGAGTATTATTTTTACTTAATTATGCTGCCGTCTAGTTGTCGACTTAGATTGAGGTCATCAGCAAAAAATGAATGTTGTTACAGGCCAGTACTCGAGAAGACACTGGCTGAATCAACGTACGGTTCCGTCGTCATAAAGGTGACCATTATATCGACAAAAAATATATTGTTTTAAGTTTGTCGGCCTGCGCCTTTTATAGAAAATACTACTAACCTGGATATTTGTTTCAATTGTCTTCTCCGATAAAAGTTTGACAACTTCTTTAACATCATGTGCAAAATCTTTTGATAAACGTTTTCCACGATCTAATTCGCATTTTAATTCAGATAAGGCACCTTTATCTTTGTCGAGAGTTTCTTGGAATTCACTTAATCCGCTTTCAAATTGTTTCCAGGTTAGATGTGACGTTGTTAAACTCTCCAGGCGTTTTGATATTCTGAAAAATGTGTATTAAAAAAATTAATATTAATTTTGACAATTTATTGTAAGCTTGATCTTTAATTCTAATGATACCTAAAAATTCTACAAGTCCTAACCACCAATCTATGGCAGAAATTAGAAAATGATAATTCATTTTATTTATATTTATATAATTTTAATAAAACTAACAACTAACAGGAAAATATTGTTCAGGTAGTAATTTATTTAACAATAAATATTTATATTGAAAAAGCAAACCGAAAGAGTAAAATTTGTTAAAAACTGCTTAACTTAAATAGAGGGTGCTAAGAAAACTTGGTTATATCTATTGGTAATATTCCGTGTACTGCGTTTTGATAAATTTAATCGATCTGAAATAGTCTCAAGCTTCTCGGGGATATATTTGTTGTTTCCATCCGCCAAAATAATAAAAAATGTCACATTGCATGCTCGTGAAAATAATATTATTATGTTGAAGAATTAGAATGTGAATATGTTGAAGATAGAGGTTATGTTAAAACCAAATACCATTTATTACATTACATATTGTTTAATTCTCTAATGAAAATGGCGCGGTTGTTGAAGGAATTTTCGTCAAATCTGGATAACATCTTAACAGTCATAATTATGCCAAAAAGCAAAATTCCTAATAGTATTATAATATATCAACTCAATGAGACAAATGGGAAATTCCTTGTTCGAAATAATCAAAGGAGACTTCTCTATTATATTCTGCTATCAGCTTTAAAATGTTCTCAATACAGGTTTTGCGTATACCCATATTACTTGCTATAAATGATGACCATTCGCAATTAATAAGGACATATGAATAAGTTTACTAAATAACCTTATAACTGTTTAGAACTTACTTTTTATTATTTTGGAATTTTATCATTACAATTAATCACAAAAAGCAAACACAGTAGCAATCTCCTGCGAAGAGCTTATTCGTACAAACAACCATAATGTTCGAAAACAAATCATTTTTATTACTAAATTTAATATAATTCTATCAAACGATCATTAATTTTCCTAGTTTTTTTTAAGATTTGGACATATTTAAATCACAATGAAAGATGATAGCAAAATAAATGCTCCTGTATCGTTTTTTATTTAACTATCCGTCATATTAGAATAAAATTTCCTTTTTCTGTTCACCCAAAAGTGAATACAAATTTTAACATAAAAAAACAATCAACTTTTTCTACTAAGGGTCAGGAAAAAAAGAAATTTGTTTTTTGTGGTCAGTAGCTTTTCTTTGTATATATTACAACTACATAATATAATAACATCAATCTCGAAAAAATATATTATACATATAGTTGTTATTAATATTAGTTTTATATTTTTATAAAGGCATCATAATCTTAGTATAACCATTTATATTTGTGCCCTTTGAATTGAATTATGTAGTTAAAACTTTGACAATGGTTGCCATATTGACGAAACATATGTTTCAAAAAGAAATATATTTACCTATACGTTTTCTGTTTCGGAGACGACCTATAGACGTGATTTAGAGTTAATTTTTTTTGTAATCCATCCCTACACTTGCAACGTACATAAAAGAAGATATTATAGGTAGTTATAGGTAAAGGGGAAGAAAAAAGGTAAAGGAGAAATGAAGGTTGATACCGGTATCATATCCCGTGTGGACGCATAGGATAAGGAAAAGTCAAATTCGTTGTATCCTTCTCATCTCACAGATACTTATGCTCTCTCACAAAATGAAAGAATTAGTTTATTATACTATTTCTCACATTTCATTTATAAACAATTATACATATACATTTACGTTTAAATGACAGCAAAAAAAAATTTAATATATTTCATTCTATTTGACAGATAGATAAATAAATAGAATGATTTAATACTATTTACTTTGGAAGAAAAGAAAATCCGAATAAACCAAATGATCACACAGTAGCAACAAATTCATTGACAGCTTGTCAAACCCCGTTTAAATGGTACAATTCAATTCACACAAAATATAAGTTCCCATTGGCAAAACTAAATGTTTATATTGATAAATAAAAGAAAGTAGCATCCCTTTCGTTAATATGTATATAATTTTATTTATCTTACCTTGCATCAGCTTCATCCCATGCACTGTACATATCCCCAACTTCATTTTTCAAATATTTATGGAGTTCAATGTCGATGAAATATTTTTCATACTGTTCACCTTTCTCGTTAATGTTGCCATTACTATTTGTAGTTGTATCAATGGCTGTATTTTGAGATTTACTTTCTTCGAGAAATGTATTCATTTTCATTTCTTGGCGCATTAACCAACTATGAACAGATGCGTTCAGACGTAACATAGTCGAACGATGCGTTTGGAGGATTAATTTATTTTTCTGCAATGTATAAAAAATTTAAAAGAAGTTAGACAAGAAATATACCAAGGTAATTGCAAAATTTAGTAGTTAATAAACAAAATTCTCAATACATCAATAGCAAACATCACTTTGTTTAAGCAATATCCTTCTTCTAAGCATAGGAAAAGCCATCAAAATAAATAAATAAATTTAAAAATAATATTAGATTTACACGGTGGTTATACAACAAAGAAAAAGTTCGGATTCGCTTAATTTTAATAATCAATCGTTAGTTATGGGTATGTTGCATAAACAACAGTAAGTAAAAATTACGTGTAATGTGTAATATTTTATGTGTTATGTATGTATACCGTTTCAGATTTTCGAAACATAGCAAAGCAGTCTTCAATTCTTACTCAAATTAATATGTGGTGTTCCCAAAGAAATATAATATTTTTAACCAATTTAAAATAGGTTAAAATGTCAAACCTACAAATTATGTTAATAGTTAACAGTTCTTGATAATAGTTTAAAATAATTTTAAACTGCGAGAACAAGTAACGTAGAGTGACGAACTTTAATATCAGTGAATCTTCCACAAAGAAAACCACGAAACTCAATCAAACTTTCCGCAGCAGTGGCTAGCTATCCAGCCAGCCATAACTGCCTCAGCGGAAAATTTAATTGAAAGAAGACCACAACGATCAGTTAATAATTTGGTTGCCGATCAGTGCCGTCGGAAATAAACGAAAGCTGCGTGAAAAATGCTCGTAAAATTAGGAGGTCTCAAACAAAATATATCCGAGCTAGTAAAACGAAAACCAAAGTCCTCCGACAAAAATGCGCAAATAATGAGAACCTACAACGAAAACATTGGGTTCCAAGCAGAAAACGTAAACTCGGGAGACTGTTCTGTCAACGCCAGATACCTTACTAAAAGCTTCCTTCCCAGAGCCACAGACAACAAAGACACAATTGGAGAGTTGATAACAACCGTGGCTGAAGTTAGAAAATCAACAGAAGCAAAACAAAATTGTTATCAAAATAAATGATCGTCTCTAATACAAATCCCAGAGCAAACGATCACGACTTTGACAACCGGAAGACTTTAAATATCTTTGATCAATTATAACGTTCACAAATGACATCCAAGCCGATATAAAAGCAAGCAAAGCAGCCGAATATCAAGTCTTCTACGCACAATCAAGGTTGTTGAGGTATTATATTTAGCAGTCGTGTACACCCGCACTTTATAAAGCACTCATAAAACCTGTGCTAACTTTCGGTAGTGGCAATTGAAATTTGGGTCAAGGATTATAGATTACTATGCACATTTGAGAGGAAGGTCATTCGGAAGGAATATCGGATTGGAATCATTAAATTCACTTGTGTTAGATAGCGGTCACGTTGAAAGAACATTATCGCACCGAACCATAAGAAAAGCGTTCCAGCAACCAGGCGGCGTACGTTGAAGAGGAAGACAAAATCATTTTATGAGATGTGAAAGCTAGAGAAAGAGAGAGAGAGAGAAAAACGCTGGTCATTTACTGACCAATATTTTCAAATTGTAATCGATAGATTTTATTAACAAAAACCACCAATCCCTAATGAAAATATTAAATAGTCAATCACAAATCAAATATAATTAAAATAAATATTAATATGAGAATAAAACCGGCGTTACTTGCCCTAAATTTTGACGCACCTACACAACAGAAACAAATCTAGAACTATGTATTTTCAAATTCCATCTAATCCGTTTTAAATTAATATTTTATTTTAATTGTCAAATATTTACACGTGTGGTTAAATAATTTGTAGAAACAGGGGGGAGGACATACACAAAAAAACATTTTGAGTTGAATCACACGTGATTAGAATTAGAGTTTAATTTAATTTTGAATAATTTAATTTCAGTAAAAATATTAAAATAAACTAAAACTAAAACTAACAATTATTTTACAATTAAAAATGATAAGGGATGAATGGTCGATATAAAAATTGATTTGGATTTAAATTAAATTCAAACACATTTCAATATTTTTTATTATTCCAAAAACCTTATATTTATACGTTTATATATGTGGAATAAGTTCAAAAAATGACATAAAAAACAATAGAACCCTAGTCTAAAACACCTTTTGAATTTCCCATTTCCCGAATAAAATTTTAATTTTATCATTTTTTGGAAAAAAATGTAAATGTTTGTATTATCATTTTGCTATCAAGAACAATAAATGACACCCGGTTGCTGATGAAACACATGTTTAATATGAGAATTGAGTTTTATATGTAAAAATATTATTATTATCAATATTATGATTATCAGGATTGTTTAACAAATAAAACGTATTCTATTACCTTTCCACACTCAACATAATAAACACAAACTAATAATGTTATATATATATATATATATATATATATATATATATATATATATATATATATATATATATATATATATATATATATATATATATATATATATATATATATTTATATATATATATATATAGGCAGTCACGAATCAACTGACAGTTTTAAAAATATGCAAAAATCAGATTGCGCAAACTACCGAATGATATTGATTTTGTGCAGATTCAAATTAAATTAAAATCAAATTACGTATTTTTTTTAGTTGTTTAGCATGTGTTTATCATACATTTATAATATTTACGATTTACTGTAGGCAAAAAGTAGTAAGACTTTTTAATTTAAATTTCGCGCGGAAAACCATTCGTCGAAATATTTTATTTTTCTATCTTGGTATGACTGTCAGTGAAATGATCATTAGTGTTTAGTATACACTTGTCTTTCTGAAGTACAAAAAGTGCATTCGGCGATTTTTACAATGAGTGAAATTATTCAACAAAGAAGTTCCATTAAATTTTGTGTGCGGAATCAATTTTGTGGTACCGAAACATACAGAATGTTGCAAAAAGCCTTCGGTGATAATTGTATGTTGCGAGCAAGTATTTTTGATTGGTACAAATTGTACAAAGAGGGTCGAGAACGTGTTGACGACGAACCACGTCTAGGACGACCATCCACACCAAATGATGATCAACACGTTAATAAAATCAAGGAATTGGTGCTCGAGAATCGACGATTAACAGTCAGAGACCTTACTGGCATCGTTTAAATATCGGAAGGATCGGTGAAAACCATTTTGAAAGATCATTTGGACCTAAGAAAAGTGAAAGCACGATTGGTTTCAAAATCACTCAATTTTTTGGAAAAACAGCGTCGCGTTGACGTCTGTGAAACGATGCTTTCCGACTACAAGGATGTCAGGATGTCCATGGTCCACCAGGTGTCTATGCTTTCGACCCGGAAACTGATGATCACTCGCCGAATATCGTGCCAAACGTGAACCGAAGCCGAAAAAACCACGTCAAAGCAAGTCAAAAAACAAGGTGATGTTGACAGTTTTCTTCGATTAGCGAGGTGTGGTGCACTCCGAATTTCTTCCGACCAGCCAAACTGTCAACAAGGAATACTATTTGAGTGTTATGCGTCGTTTGCGCGAAGCTATTCGTAAAAAGGGGCCGGAATTATGGGTCGATAACTCTTGGTTTTTGCACCATGATAATGCACCTTACCTAATTGGTTTTACGTGATTCCGGAGGCTATTCCGGAAATTTACTTTAACAACTGTTTCGAGGATTGGAAAAAACGTTGGCACAAGTGTATTGAGGGGGCGATTACTTTGAGGGGGACGAAATAGATTTGGAGAAATAAATAAAGAATTTTAAAATTATGAACAAAGTCTTACAATTTTTTGCCCACAGTATTATATTAAAAATTTAAGTCATTGTTTATTGGTTTTTCAAGATTTAAAAACACATTGCAGACAGCAGTTATACTAATTTATATATTTACATAAGTCACTTGTAAAGGCCTTATTGATGTGTGATTATTACAATATCACATATGGACATTCGCCAATCAATGGATACAAAGATTTATTGGATAGAGATATCATAAATAAAACATGATTGTGATAAAATTGTCTTGAGGGGACTACCAGCCAATATAAATTGTGTCAGCCATCGCTAAAATTTTTGAAAAATGCATTAACCAACATCTAATGAAGTACCTTAAAATTAATAACATAATTTCAGAAAAATAGGCTCTCGTGAAAGCCCCCCACAACCGATCTCTTGGCGTATGTCGCAAACAAATGGAAACTCGTCCTAGAACAACATGGAGGGGTCTTTACAATCGCTTTAGATATATCCAAGCCTTCAACAACAAGATTTGGCTTAAGAATGTCATTTAAAAATTTCATCGATCATCATAATGCTAAACGAGTTATCATCAACGACACACTTCCCGTCAGTCCCTCAGGGATCAGTTTTGTCACCGACTTTGTTTTTGTTATACATCAATGATTTATTGGATAGCACTGTTAACCCTATCCATAGCTTTGCTGATCACTCTACATGACATTCTTCTATTCCATTCGAGGTTGAAGTTGAACCTACACCTTCCGAACTAAACGGTAAACGGCTAGAAGTTGACACTTCGCTTAATTTTAATTTGTGTACAATATTTGAGTAGAGAGAAAGACAGCAGGTCAAGTTTAACGAGGAAAAACACAAATAAGTATATTCTCGTGTCAAAGAAATCACAACGAATACCTTTATGTGGTAAAAGACCATGTACTCGTGGATTGTGACTCATGGATTGTGGTGTGATATGATATTGACCTCCAGTTACTCAATAGGATTCAGCGGCGTACCATCTGAATAATACGCAACCCCAGACTTACAAAACATCTAGAGAGCCTACAACACCGTAGAGATGTTGCAGAACTCTGCGTGTTTTACAGATTAATACATGGTAAATGTTATACAGAACTAGAGAAAAAATATCACAATTCGTTACCCCAGGAAGGGTAACAAGAGGAACGGTCAATACACATAGCTTTACGGTGAAGCTGCCGAACCTCGGACTAAGGAAGCCAAGCGCGAATTTATTTATCGAATATTACAGAAGTGGAATTCGCTAACCGGATTCGAATTTCTGTTGGACCATAAAATGCTAAAAATACAAATTTAAGGCAGCTATTAACCTTTACTTGAAGGATCACGCGTTGGGTACAGGAGCTCTGACAGTTACAACACTAGGACATTCTAAAAGTTTGCCCTGCACCCAATTAAAAATAGACGTAAACAAAACAAACAAATATAACATTTTCCATGGAAATCTTTACTGTATACCGGGTCACTGACACGAAGTGTTACCAACTTCCGACTGTCATTGCTGTCAAACCAGTGACACATGTAACAAACGTTTTGTGTACTAATAAAAATATTAAACAATTAAACCAGTCATCAAATCACTTGAAATAATTTTAAAGTAAACTATTTTAGTAGAATTTATCAATATTTGTTTCTTCTGTATAAAGATGGAGGTGTGAAACAGAAAATGCATACAGAACTATAAACTAAATTGGTATAAACAAATCGCACCAACAGACATATCTTAGGAGAGCAGCACTAATAACTTAAAAAAAAATTGCTAAATGTTTTGGTTTATTTGACATGAATATTTAATAAAAACTTTATTTTTTACATGAATATCTCGTAATTGTGTATGCTAAAGCGCTAAAATAACACATTTTTATCCTAAGAAAAACAACAAAAATTATAAAATGTTTTAAAATCATTTTCCGTTTAACCCCGTCACGCAATTGGAGCGACCTCTTTAGATTTTCCTTTGAAATTGTTTTACAAAAGGAGCAACAACAACAAATTGCTACTTCTTATTGCGCCATTTTACTATGGAAAGTATGAGTAATCCCCCTTAGTTAAGAGAAATCTCATTGCCGTCATTTTTAGGTGTGCGCAAGCAAAAAGGTTGAAGGCATCTGGGCATCTGGGTACATTAATCCAGACTTACAAAGAAAGCACAGCACAGATTAATCTTAGAATTAAAGGAGACAATATTATCTCTAAGCACCCATATCGTCATCTCAGTATTTAAGTGTTATAAACGCATTTTTGTCGTTTTTGAGGTAGCACCGCTATTTTACTTAAAAAACAAATCTTTCTAATACGAGTACATATGAACGATTCGTTTTTTAAGTTATCTAAAATATTACTATCTTATTTAATTCAAAAGATTCGAGTGTATCAGGTGTTGCATACGCATTGCCGATTAACAAAACGGCGTACTTATCTGTTACATAAATATTTATACTGGAATGGCACTATTCAGCACTAAAAAAATTTAAAATTTAAAGAAAACTTAAGGCTGTATGAATACTTATAACACAAATTTATTTTTATTGGTAATATGTATTTGAAATGCTCAAATAATGTGTCCAAACTGGTTTGTATTTTTAATTAATTTGAATATCCAAATTTCGTTCAATTCATTTAATTTGCTTTACTTATGATCTTATGTGCAAAATTAATAAACTAATTTCTTATTTTTCATCATGTTTCCATCTAACCTTTGCATATTATAATAAATTAATGACCACTAATCTTGGACATATTCATTTATTATTGATTTAATTATTAATTTTCCATCAAGCAATAAAAAAATATTCTAATTAAATCTTCATTGCGGCGTAAAAAGTTTGAACTAAATTTTACGTCATATACGTTTAAGGTCAATCTTAATAATCCTTGATTTGATGAACCTTGATTTTATGTTCCTTGATGCACAATTTTTTCAAGGGTTAGAGAAAAAATAGGAAGAATATTGATTTTTACGTTTCTGAAAAACGAGTTTAGAATTCGATTCATGACAAACTAAACATTTTATTTCGCTAAACGGGTATAATTGAGATACATTTAACTTCATCCTTAGGAAAGAATTTGGGTAATTGGTAATTTTTTGTGCACAAAACTGATTTCTAGTACATATCGTTTTTGACAAGTTGAGTGTAATACATCATGCCTTAAGGGTGTATGGTACTGAGAAAACAAATTTCTTTTTTAGTATCGACATTTAAATTATCCTATAATGCATGGAACTGGTTTGTTTCTTTAATAAATTAGAGTTCCAAAATTGTGTATAATTTGCTAACTAAACTTTACTTATTATATGCGTAAAATTAATTAATAAATTTTTTACTTTTCATTATTTCTGATCTAAACATTGCTTATAATAATGAATTAATTACCACTTGAGACACATTATTTCCTCTTGAACACATTAATTATTAAGTGATTTGCCATCGAGAAACAAAAACTTATCGTTTGACGAAATTTTTCGAAATTAATTTTACAATTTCTACGTCATTGCAAGACTAATTTTGATAATTATGTGTTAATATCTCGATTTTATGCTTCTTAACACTAACAACAATCCAAACAATTTTCGATGTTTAGAGTTAAAATATTGAAAAAATAGATTTGTGTGTTTCAAAAAAATGATAAACTTTGAAAGAGGCAGACTAAATATTTTATTTCGATAATCATGTATTAATACCTCAATTATACATTTAACTTCAACCAAATAAAAAAATTAGGTCAATTGGTAATATTTTATGGTCAAAAACTGATTCTTACTAAACTTCGTTTTTGATAAGTTGAGTACCATACAGCCTTAAGGCTTGTCAAAAAACGATATTGATTGATTGATTGATTGATTTTGAATGTACGACCAAGTTCTTAGGCTTGAGTTCCCGGATGACGCCGGGTCCACCGTACACCCTTTTTTACACATAACAAAACCGAAGGATTGGATAGGTTAGTTAAGTGGGACAGAATCGGCCCGGTTACAGACACCTAGGTATAGCCGATAGTTAGTAACACAAAGACAACACAATTCTAATCTACTAGATGAAGGATAAAGGCTTAATAGGTTAATGGATAACGATGGTATTGGTCTTCAACAATTGCTTCTTTAAAACGGCAACCTAAGAAAAAATATTATTATTTCACATGCATCTGGAATTTTCCTGAAATTTAATTCTATTAATCCTTTTCGGCTACCTAACCAAAATTGGTTGACTCGACCCGTTACAGACACCTATGTAAAGTCGTTAGTAATAAAATGACAACACAATTCTAAACTACACAATCAGCAATTACAATGAAGCATTAATTCACAAGCATCTGTAAATTTCCTGAAATTTAATTCTGCAACTCCGCAACTTACAGTAGAATTTCCTGAAACCAAAGTTATTTGAAGTATATTCAAAATAACTCTAAAATTCATTAGTAAATTTAGGACAATATATATACAATATAATAAAATTATACTTGAATAAAATAAATGTAAAGTAACGATTAGTATTAACTAAATTAATTTGGTTCTCATAAAACAAATAAAATAAATCGAATCCAGGAAAGGCACGCACGGCCTTCCTAACTTCTAAGTCTGTTGATTTGATGGATTTATTTATAAAAACAAATATTTATGAAAGTCACTTGTCCTTGTCATCCCTAATCTAATACAAATATGTTTATTTATAAAAATAGAAAATGACCAAACGAAAACTGGTTCCAAAAACAGCTAATCTGGAATCTGTAAGGTAATGTATTAATAATAAGTAGCTAGCACATCTGTAGGATCCATGATAATCAAATAACCCAATTATATGGTTCAATGCTTTAATTATAAAGTAAATAAATCAGAAAATATTAAATTAATCTACGATAGTTAACTATTGTATATATATATATATATATATACATATACACACACATATACACATACATATACATATACATACACATACATACATACACATACACATACACACACACACATATATATATCTACAACAGCATTAAATAAATTATATAATCGACATACGTCGATAATTATTTGTCCAACCTAGAACAAGTTAACCAAAACCTTTACCAATTTACAGTCTTCCAAATAATCTAGAAAAAAATTTAATTAAAAAGTGCATGATCCCGAAAAACTATCTACATATAGCAAATTTGACTGCATTTCAAATGTACTCCGTAGCTTCCATGTAATTCCAAATATTCAAATATTCGCAGAAATAGCAAAGTTATAAAGTTAAGCCAACAATTCCAATTCGGTCACAGCCGCCTACCTCTACATGTCCTAAACTAGAGTTCCAAAATTCGTTAAATTATTATTTTCACGTTCAAAACAAGAATAATAAGAAATTTAAGAAATTTAATTTAATTTTACACTAAAACCTAAAATTCAAATTAATAAATTATTAATTTATAATTCTACAAGGATCTGTATATATGAATGCGATAATACGTTTTCCGCGGAACCAATCTACCGTGTAAATCGGAGGATGGGTGTATATGAATGAATGAATTCATCTGTCAAGGAGAAAACGAAAAGTACAGAATAACCACGATCATGCTTGTTTAGTTTCTATCCAATTTCGTCATATATTTATCCCCTCAAAATTTTGTTTTATGTATTTTATTTGTCTATTTCCTGTTTATTCTTTTTTAGTTGAAACTTGGAAGGGATAAATTATAAAACACTAAGCATGATCATAATAATCTATTCTCAGTTCTCACTCACGCAACAAGCGCAAAACAAAAAATAGAAATGTATGTATCTATTTAATATACTAAACCAAAACATATAAATGAAATGGTATTTTATTTTACGCTCCTCTCTTAACACGTCGAAAATTTATTTCAGAAAAATATGAATTAAAATAATGAAAAACACTTATCTTAGGCATCCATTGGAATCAAAAAAGTCATACATATTGAAGATTTACATACACTGCGTACGTTGCGTTCAAGCAACGGTATCAAAATACATATAAACGAAAACGTTATGTACATATTTTACACCATCACAAGCGCACCGTACACAGATTAAAATAAATATACAATACGTATAACTATTCACTTCACTTATTAAATTCACGCAAATTATTATTGAAATTATTATTTATTAAAATTATCAACTATATCAATATTATACTTTTTATTAGTTAATTCATTTAAAATAAATTATTTATTTATTTAAAGGAGAGACAAAAACACGTCCTTCCTCTACGACGATCAATCGCCGACCATCTTAAGGCTTGTCAAAAAACGATATGTACTAAAAATCAATTTTTGAAAATAAAAAATTACCAATTGGCCTAATTTGTTTTTAGGATGAAGTTAAATGTATAATAGAAGTGTAATACATGATTAGTTTGTCTATGGTTAGGTTGCAAAGTTTATCGCTTTTTTGAAACGTACAAATCAATTTTCCCAATATTTTACCTGTAAACAGCGAAACATTTTGCGCGTTAAGAAGCATTAAATCGAAGTATTAATACATAACACTTTTACACAACTTTTACAGAAAATGTAAAATTTAGTTTAAAAATTTCGATTTTGATCGATCTAAAAATTTCGTCAAACGTTAAGGTTTTTTGATTTTACGTGCAATGATGTTTTAATCTTTTATTTGTCTAGATGACAAATCACCTATTAATTAAGTGTAATTTTTTATTTTGTCTAGATGACAAATCACTTATTAATTAATGAGTCCAAGATAAATTTATTAAATTAATTTACCAGACAAACAATTTAAGTAAAGTTTAGTACGCAAATTATACAAAATTTAGGTACTCAAATTTAGTAAAGAAACAAACCAGTGTATGTATTTAAAGGAGCATTTAAATATCAATACTAAAAAAGAAATTTGCTTTCTCAATACCATACCATAAAAATTGTATACGCAAAATTTAATTTCAGGATTATGATAAGAACAAGCAATCTTATCATAAACAAAATTAAACACAAAAGTTAAATTTAGTACTCGAGTGAAACATACGAGGGCGGACTGAGAAGTCTGGTAAAAATGAAACAAGGAATAATATTTTCGGTCAAAAAAAATTTATTTTTCAACGTAGTCGCCTGTTAGCTCGTTAAATTTATAAAGACATACAAACATTATCAACAAAACCATTAACGCGAAATTTAAAATTCAATACCTAAATAATGAACATGCAATATATCCCTACAATCATCTGACAGATCATAATCGACGTTGTTGTGCTAGCATTGTGTGGCTCTTTCTACTACTTAGGCGTTATGGTGTTATGAGTCAACTTAGGAACATGACCTTTCGTACCATTTGTTGTGTATAAATAGATAGTTGGACTAACAGCTGCGAAATTTTCAGAATCAGCGCAAATACGCTTTGTGTTGAATAAAGGACGAAAACTTCATCAACTGGTGGAGAAATGTCTAGAAAAGGAACCTGACTCCATACCTTATACTCAGGGGGTAGGAATCAAGCGCAAATTTTATCGATTTAACAACTCAATAAAATATTCATAAAATTCTAAATAAGATTGTAACAAGCCTTTGATTTTACTGGGAGATTAAAAAACCACACTATATAAACAATATTTCTTGATAGATATGGATCACTTTAAAACCAGCATAAGCTAAAAACTACTTTGCTTTCTCCAGTTTCTCCTAAATAATTGTTTTTTTATGATTATGTTGGAATTTTTGTATCGATAAATTGTATGCTTGGTTCCTATACTGTTTCAATAGAATCAGATTCGCTAAATCGTGGCCAATTTGATTTAATCATTTCAAAGAGTTCACAATTTTCATAACGTTAGCTGTGATTTTACTCAACATGTTCCCAACTGTTGAATGACTTCAAAACGCCCAATGTTATAGATCGACAAAACGCCCTCGTCAAATACAGAATGGACCATCTGTTGGTCCTTTTACTATCGATGAATTTTACTACTTAATGTTTCTTATCTGTTCTAAAAAAAATTCTGTGACATATGAAAAGTCAAAAATATGCCATTTATCATCAAGGAGTCGCTAACAACACAACAACGCATTTTGATTGTCCAAATTATTATGAAAATAATCGTTCAAAAACAACAACATTTCGTAAATTACATGAGAGTTTTGGTCGACATGGACGTCCTACTGAGCGTTCATTGGCAAAATTATTGATCTTTTTGAAGAAACTGGTTCAGTGGAAGGTCGGAGACCGTATCAACATGTTCATTCAGTTCGTACTCCTGATACAGTCGCAGCTGGTCGTGAAATTGTTCTTAATGAACCAAGCACATCAACCAGGCATCGTTCACACTAAACATTTCACGAACCACATTGCGACACATTTTGCATGTTGAACTCAAAAATTGAAACGACCACACCATTTAAATCTTCGTCGTTTTTTTAATTGGATGCTTGAACAAAATGAAGGTGTTTCATCAAAAATCATATTTAGCGATGAAACTCATTTTCATTTTAATGGGTACGTCAATAAGCAAAATTGTCCAATTAGGGGAGCAGAGAATTCTAACGTCACGAAGTAGAAGTTCATCCTCCAAGAGTCACGGTTTGGTGTGGTTTATGGGCTGGTGGCATCATTGGGCCGTTTTTCTTTGAAAAGAAACAGGAAAATGCCCCTACAGTAAATGGGGAACGTTATCGCAACAAGTTAAGTGGTTTTTTGTGGCCCAAATTGAATGAATTGTGTGTCAACGACCTTTGGTTTCAACAAGACGGAGCGATCTGCCACGCAAGTCGTGCAACAATCCATTTAATGTCAACAAAATTTGCTGATCGCATAATTTGAAGAAATTGTGAAGTTCCTTGGTCACCAAGAAGCCTGGATTTAACACCACTTGATTCTTTTTTGTGGGGTTATTTGAAAGGTAAAATGTATACTAACCATCCACAAACAATTCAACAACTTAAAAACAACATTCGAGCTGAAATTGAGGTCATTGATCTGCTTTTATTGGAAAGTCATCGAAAATATCGATGTTCGTATGCAAGCCTGTAGAAGAAGCCGTGGTGGGCATATAAACAATATTGTTTTTCATACATAAATGGCATAGAACCACCTTTCCTTATCAATAAAAAAATTTTGACTTTTCACCCCAAAATGTTTTATTTCCAAATGAAAAAAGGACAAACAGATGACCCACCCTGTATAAAGCCCTCAGAGTTAATCGCATTTTCGGGATATTTTCTTTTTGAACTCGTCATATAAATGCATTTATACAATTCATTTATGGAATGTACAAAATTCATAAGAATGGAATTTTCATGGAATGTTTAACATTCATTAACGTTAAAATATTTAACAAACATATTAGCATTAATTATTCAATATAACTGTAGATCGATCTATAATATTATTTTGAAATAACTTATCAAGAAACGGAAATCATTTATAAGAGAATTACCATAATAATTTTATTTTTATAGATAACTGGTTAAGTTGGAATTTTCTAAATATAGAATAATGGTACAATATAAATAAATGTTAAATGTTTTATTATTCATCACTACGGTTTGCGGGTAATCCAAATTTATTTCACCACCAAGTTAAACACAATATCAACTCATTAAATTTTTAACATACACTGACATCCATAGATATCACAAAAACAATTTAAAATCAAATTTTACCTTTAATTCTTCAACTGCAAACGATATACTCTCTTCGGTATCAAACGAATTTAATTCATCGGTACCCAATCTGAGCAGCGAACTTTTAAGCACGGTCATCTCTTCTTGCAATTGACGTGCAACTGATGCATTTTCACTCCAATTCAATAAACTTTCCCATGAAGAAAGTAATTCTGTAAAAAAACAATTCAAACAGAAAAGCGTTAATTACATATTTTAAGTCAGTTAGTAAATTAATCACTAAATAAAAAATATAATTATTTAAATTAGAAAGTGTGTGCAATTTAGTAGTATCGCATGCTGATCTACATTATCATCTCATATAATAAATTATAGCAGTTTTCTTTCAAATATGCGTGTATCAAAATAAAATTACCATCATCTTCCAATTTCTCGGTTTGAACGGCAACACTAACTTTTACTTTCGACATTTTTCACAATAATTTTTCCAAACAGTTTCTCAATTTAATTAAAATGGCTTTAAGTTAATTTTTATTCACCCCGTTATAGTACGTTTTATTTCATTTTTGTCTTAATTTTTCCTATAATTTATACTTTCTGTTATTCAGAGTTGAAATTGGTTGTAAAAATATAGTTTCTATTCTAAACGCAAATTTTCTTATTTAAAAAATCAATACTTCGAGGTTACACTGCTAAATAAAAATAAAATACAAATAGTATATACATTGTTCTATTGGCAGATAGATGGCAGAATATGCTTTATAGCCAAGACTTTTATTTGAAAATTATTTGAGTATTATAACAAACACAGTTGACAGGTACTCCTTTTGTACTTTTATCGATTCCGTTGATTATTTTAGAAATCTTCACAATAAAAATATTTTTCTATTGAAAATTGATATGGTGGATATCCTTTGGGAGGCATTTTGCCATTTTTAATTGTGGTTTTCAAATATCAGGAAATTTTGCCTACATAGCAAAACCGGGTTCGTTACTAGTATGATAGTGATTATTTGTCACTTTAGCTTATGAAAATATAATTCATTTCTTTTGAGAATTCAAGCTAAATTTTTATTAATTGCCATCTCTTGATGGCAAAAAGTTTGAAATTCGAATTATTGTCCCAGTATCAGTTAAACCAGTATAGCGATTCAGAGAAGAGCAGAAATAAACTAAACTAAATTTATGTATATTGTTTCATCAGTTCACTAAACAATTTAAAGTAATATTTTGATTGCCCACCAAATATTTATCCATTCGACAGTAACAAAAGGCTTGTTTATTGTTTTTATTTTAACAAAAATTTTGTTTACTAACAGCAACAAACTTTTGTTTAACACAGAATTCCTATACAGAATTAATTTACAATATGTTGTACATGTGCCAGTATATACTCGTATTGATGTAAGCTTGATAACATTTGAGACAAATTGGAGCATTGGAAACACACCAAAGTATGAAAATATCTATTGATTTAAAGCCTACATGGAAGATTTTCTCTATTAAAATATATACCTTATTTTATATATAGAGCAAACAAAATTCAATTTGCAGGATTTATTCCAGGACATGTCCTTTTTAAGACAGCCGTCACACAAAGAGTCTCGACGAGGCTCATTTTCGTTGTAAATGTAGTTTAAAGAGCCATGTAAGAATAGCGACATAAATTCTTTTCTTGATCTATTTGTGACTTTCTTGAAATTATTAAAGCTCAACGGAACAATATGTTCAGGCCCGCAGAATCAGCGGCGAGAACCAACTTTCCAATCAGCTAACAAATGTCTTCAATATTACAAGGAGCCGGCATCCACATGACCGTAACATATTTACATGATCTTAAAATGTTTATAATCCTTAAACCGTTTGAAAGTATTTACAGAGTTTTCTAGCTGAGCTATCATTATCTTTATTGTCCTATCCCACAAAGTGTGAGTGCAATCCTGGTGCCTAGAAGACCGTGCAGATTCAGTATAGCCAGTGCAGTCTATTACAATCCGACCTCAATAACTTCTCCGCATGGTGTGCAAAAAACAACCTTGAATTAAACGTGAGCAAATGTCAAAGAATCCCCTACTCTCGAAAATGTGCACACTCCATTTCTCGTGATTATTATATTAACAACGCTGCCGTTACCAGAGCCAGTTCTGTTCGTGATTTGGGTGTCATTCGCGACCTCGAATTGAATTTCAGACATCACATCGATCGTATTATCAATCAAGCAAACTCTGCGCTCGGTTTCATAAAGCGTTGGTCAAAGGAATTCGACGATCCTTATGTTACGAAGGCTCTTTATTCAACATTCGTTCGTCCCCTACTCGAGTATGCTAGCCAGGTATGGTCGCCTTATCATGAGGTTCACATAAAGAGGATGGAAGCAATTTAAAGTAGGTATCTTTTTTACACGGGCTACCGTGGGTGGATATGTTCAACCTGCCTCCTTACCAAGATCGTCTCAAACTAATTGATCGACAACCACTTAGTAATCACCGAGTTGTTGCAGACGTGGTTTGCATTCATCAATTACTAACCAGCGGTATCGATTCTCTTGTTCTACTCGAAAAGATTAACCTAAATGTAAAATCACGGGATTTAAGAGCGGTGCCTACTATCTTTCGAATGGACCATCATAGAACTGATTACGGTAAGAATGAGCCTGTCTCTAGAATGCTTCACGAAGCTAATCAATACTGCCACTTCATTGAATTTAATATGACGAAACGCACGTTTTTATTTATCTTATACTGGTTTGATATTTTATTTAACTGATTTGTTTTTGTTTTTTTTTATTTTATTTTGTTTTTTTTAAATTTTGTTTTACCTATTTTAATTTTATTTAAATCTGTTTGTACTTAGCAGACTCAAGTTCCGTTTTCCTTTCGTCCGCGACGGGTATCGTTTTGCTTTAGCTATCCATTTAGTTTGCCATTTTATAATCAATACATATTTGATTTTATTATACTAATACATATTTTGCCGCTTGTTAACTTCCAAATTTTGTTGAATTTCATTGGATAAGTAGTTTGAAAAAAAATTATTGCCTGCTCTAAGATAGAAGGTCATATTATAAGCATGAGGTTCTCGCACTTAACTAATTCAGATTGAGAGATGCCAAAGAAAAAATTAACGGCTAGGACTAGATAGCAGTTGGTCATTAACTATATTGATTTCTGGTACAGATGAACTGAAAAAATTGAAATGTAGTATTCGACATGAGTCAAACCAAGGTTCTACAACGCACCACCTTAGAAAGACCACCAATAAATTGGTATATGGCTACAATTCAATGTTCAGAATCGAGGACTTAGCACCGATAATAGCCATATAGCCATACAAACTTGATTTATCCACAGACCACCAAACAACAGGTAAAATACATTATAAAACCAATGATTTGTTATATAGTAAGAACTACGACCATCAAGTTAAAGGGACTTTGTCTGAGAGTATCTGTTTCAAACAAAGACCATAAGCTACAATATTTGCAAAAATTAATAAATTCAAATAATAAAAATAGATTGCGAGAACATTTACACTTCCCCGGCACTGTTCGGTAAAATTATTTAGTGTGTTGTTTACACAACTAATTTTGGAAGAAAACCATTTGCCTTACGGATATGTTTGTTTTTATTTGCAAATAGAATGAAACGAATTATATTTTTAAAGGAATGTTCAGAGCTACAACACTAAAATAACTACTCGCATCATTTATGACACTAACATCTCTGCAAAAGCGTGGCCGATTGAATTATGTGTATCAATTTGTCAATTACAAACATGTAAAA
The DNA here is from genome assembly GCA_963691935.1 of Nephrotoma guestfalica. Classification (NCBI taxonomy): domain Eukaryota; kingdom Metazoa; phylum Arthropoda; class Insecta; order Diptera; family Tipulidae; genus Nephrotoma; species Nephrotoma guestfalica. The sequence continues at coordinate 151,800,765 of OY829914.1, read as the reverse complement.
ATTTGTTTATAAAACAAAATATTAAATTTTATCTCATATTTCATGTGCATTATACACAACAAAAAATACGCTACATATTAATATAACCTATTAAAAATCAAAATTTAATAAATACAGGTCACAAATACTTCAGACAATTAAACACATAATACGTATGAATGGCAAGAACGTTATGATTAACGAGAATAAAGTCGATCATCTGTAAATAGCAACAAGTACTTAATCGCGAACCACTTTTATATTATTCTACTAAGTGACATGTAGTACGAAATAGTGAATAGTGAAATACTTAAGGGAAAATTTTTTGCCGGAATTTATTGTTCACCGGAAGAGATTATTGTATTCTGTTTCTAAATGTTTTGTTCTAACTAGAACTACTAAATGATGAAAACATAATTGCAAATTTAATTTCTGTTTTTTGTCTCATATAAAATGTGGTTGGCCATATTAGACTTAACCTAACCTCCAATACTTTGGACCGATGTAGTACCCAGTACAACATCAGAAAATTTCTAAAAAAAGAACACAAACTTAACAGGCCCCAAGGTATATTATATAAAACAAAAATGTATAACGCACAAAGTAACGAAATCAGAAAATGACATTCACGTCACTTCATTAAAACTTGGCTTCTATTTCAAGGTCATAATTAACAGCATATTTCGATTCGAATTTAATTTATTATAAAAAAAACTGTGTATGCAAATTTGTATTTATAGCAATATTTTATTTTTGTGCATTTTTCGTTTTCCTTATTTTTGCGCTAAGAAACGAATAACGACATAAGTTTTGCAAAAAAAAAAACGAAAACACAAAATCTTGCCAAAAACGATAAAATTTGTTACGTGAGTGATAAAATTAGGTGTATCCAAATATTAAGTAACACATCGCACTATAAAAAAAATGGTGTCACTCACAATAACGCTAACAATTAATTAGGTACTTGCACTTTTATTATACCAAGAATTCTAATTGTGTAATTCTAACTAATTAAACGAGTTGTGTCATAAAAATCACCACCTACAAAGTGTTTGTTATTGTTATGAATATAAAAAGTTAGACTTTGTTATCCATATAAGTACGTTTCTTGATCGTTTTCTTTATGGAGCTTGTTAACTTAGATTATACATATATGACAATATGTTCGATGTTTGTTTCGTTTTACATTAAACAACTTTAGTCTGTTTAATTCGGTTTACAAGAATAGAAGTTTAAAATTTAATTTATATTGGTAATTTAAATGTAAGTGTTTTAATGTTATACCACCTCGCAAAATTCAATTATTATTTTTTGTTTTATATAATTCTATATTAATATGTATATCAATTGCAATTAGAGGGACTGGCAAACGAGCAATAGGCATACAAGAAATCAACTATGCACAATTAGTAAGTTTAATTATGAATGGATGTATTGTTTAAATGTCGTACGCACATATAAGTTTAAAGAGTTTATCTTAAAATTAATGGTGCTCAAGGTTCTTTAATCAACTCAACATTTATTTCGGTATCGAACTTACTATTTAAGTAACTATGTAAAAGGAGATTCTCAAATTAAGAAGTTAAATGAATAGCTCTTAAGTGTTCGCTGGTTGAGGCAATAATACATTGTTATTCCATCTTTTTAAGCCTCAATCAGTGAAAACTTAAGAGCTTAAGTTGTGCTCCGTTTGGACCATTTACGGGAGCAGCAGCAGTACAACCACTAACCGAAATGGTACAAACAGCAGGCAACTTAAGCTCTTAAGTGTTCGCCGGCTGAGATATTAGCTCTAACGTATGACTGAAAACAAACAAGGAAATAATAATATTACAATTGACATGTATACGTATGTGCTTTGTTTGTTTACTAATGGAGACTGCCTTTTGTTATTTAAAGCTTGGCTTAATATCGCTTAAATATTTTTAAATTTTATTATGTATTATCTAGAAATAACCTAAACCAAGCCAAGAATAACCAGATATAAAATGCAATGGAAAGGTATCTAGTTTACTTAATTCCTATAAATACACGAAATAATCAAATTTAAAATGAAATAGTGCCTGTTTGTTGACTATTAATGCGAATATACATTACGACTTAATATTCTATTTACACTTTCTACCCACATGCTATTTTTCTTTCCATGATTTTTAAACTCTAAATTTTTTTACTTCAATCAACCTTTAACCTATTATTGAAAAAACAAGAACATATTCTTTAATCAACCCTTAATGTGCTTGTCTTGTTCTAGCTCTCGTTTTTCAACTAGTTTTTCTGGACAGAAAAATGGTAAAAAATGAGTGGTTCAATGAACGCATAAATAAAGATTGTGCTAAACATATCACGGAATTTCACAATAACTTATTACTTCGCTTATTACGCAATTCGGAAAAGCTAATTTTGTAATGTAATCCAAATTAAATTAGAAAATTTTTGTTAAACACCCCGCTATCGATCAACATAAGAACTAACTATTAACTTTCAGACATTATTGACATAAAGTCAATGATAGAATTTGATGTTTGTCAAACAAACAAGAAACATGGCACCATATAATTATAATAAAAAATAAACTTTTGTTATTCACCAAAAATCAGTCACTATAACAATACTACAATTTCATTTTTTTATTATTTATGATTAATTGCTTTATTAGAAAGAAATCTAGAAAATATTTCTACATCACTGATTTGAATATAAATTAAAATATCTCAATTAAAAATTATTTACAAAAACGTTATAATTATCTCTGAAATTGTTCAACTGATTCAGTGTCAATTTGCGAGAGCATAAACAAGTAACTATTTAAAATAAATCAAACGCGAGTTTATCATTTTTATAATACAGATAAATTAATAAAGGCATGTAATTAAGTCGAGATATGTTTTGCATAGCTCCACAAAAAAACAACATAATTCGCGGTTATTTATATTTCAACTAATGGAAAATTAAATAAAACGAAAAAATCGAAAAAAAACTCTTCATAATGAAAACATTTAACTTGTTAGTGCATTCACAAAACACGGTACCTATAATATTACTCAAACGGGAGGGGGAAAAGTTGTAACGACTTGCCCAAGGTGAGCAGATTGTTTATTGTCAGTGACAAAGAAATCAGGCAAATTAGATATAAAAAAATTGATCGATTAATCAAACATGAATTTTTTGGTATTGCTTTCCCTACATTAATATAGTGAAGATTAAGCATGACGTAAGTGATGTGATGCTATCGACATTAAAATTGTTGCTCTAATAAATATAAGCTCATCAATTATTTAAACCCAAAATTAACTGATAACAAAGCCACGATGTTTTTTTACTCAAGCTTCTGCAAACAATGAGCAATATCATCTGCTTTAAGCTAAATTTTGCAATTTTAATTTATCTCGAATTTACAGAATTCGGTTGAAAGATTTTATTTAAAAACTAAAACACTGCGTCCTTTGCAATATTTTTCTCACCGCCCTAACGAGCGTTTACACTTGCGGAAAATAGTGCGACAATCGCACTCGCTCCAGCAGGTATATATTCATGCGGAGCAAGTGCGATATATTAGTACTGCACTAATTTCCGCAAGTATAAAAGCACGTAAGTTAATATTAATGGTTGATTTGTCATTATTAACAACCTTGATTACGTTATTTTAATCTGTATGTACAAACATTTATAAAATTACGCAACAAAATTACGTTCAACCTGAATTCTATAATGTAAATACATAATCACTTATTTACCGTTGATTTTTTAATTTCCTCTGCTTTGCTTTGATTTTATAATAAGTGAGAATATTAATTTTTAAACTATTCAGTTTGTTAATGTTTGACCTAGTTTTAGATAATTGTTTTGGTTAAGCAATGCATACATTAACTTTATTTTACAATAGAACATTTATTCTACTCGATACTAGATGTCAGCATGGTACATCGGTGTAAGTCTCGGCTGTATACTATCGGCATTGAGGAGGATCCTCAATGCTATCGGTACATATTGAAACTTTATTTCTGCCACTATTCGAAAGATGGTCCCACAACCATGTAAAAAATTGAAACATTAAATTCCAACAAAATCGACATATTTTAAACCACATCTTAGTTTTTTATTTTATTTATATGCATTTTGACTAGAAAATATTTGTATATTCTCTAATTGAGAAATAGATTTTGAGAAAGCCAAGCGCCCTTACCAATAAAGCCAGAAACAGAAACAAATAAGTTCATAGACAAAGTGCAACAAATAACATAAAAAAGCACTGAATTTAAAAAAGCCAATTTTATTGATACAAGAAATATTAAATAAATTATATTACATAAAATATATGTCTTAGAAACTAAACAATTTTGAAAGATAGCAATATAGTCGCGTTATAGTAATAACGCTAATAAACTAATTTTTTTAAATTTAGTATAACCTTTACCAAAATAGCCAATTAAACTATAAAAATACTTAAGCATACCAATGAAATATAAGTACAAACGTGTATTTGTCATAAAATTTGAGAAATCCATTAAAAAATCGAACACGCGCGCTATAAAGCGTGTTATAGGTGCACAATGACATTCCATATGTACAATTATTATCTTACCTCGGGTTTCTTGGCAACGAAGCGGCGTAAGCACTGTACCTGGTGCTCCACGCAATACCGATTCCAAGCACCGTACATTATCACGACATGTTGCTATAATTTCAGCCTAAAAATAAAATAAAATTGTAATAAAATTATTTCTCTTGTTTATTTTTTTGATGATATATTATTTTACAACAACAAAACCGAACAAGTCAGTAGGTAGTAATAGTAGTACATATAAAAATTTGAGGTGAGTTAAAATTAATTCGATTGTTATAAATTACCGAGTTTTTGATGACATTGATTTAGAGTCTTATCGAAAATATTTGGTCTTATCACATGAATTAAAATTTAAACATTAAACAAAACAATAATAATATTAAAATAGTGCACTACTAGCAAAATAATAAACTAAAAACTAAATTAAAAGTATTAATATAACATAATAAATAATATTAACAATAATTATACGTACATTTTTATTGTTATTTTTTAAATAATTTTCTTTATATTATTACTGTTTTCAATATTCGTTTGTTTCTAATTAATTTATTAAAACACTTCACAAACGAGCAAAACAAGCAAAACAACAACAACAAAAGAAACCATAAATATACCTAATATAAATAAATAAAAGTCTTATAAGTATTTTTTTTTAAATTGTTTTAATAATTATTTGATCGTGTTATTTTTAAAAACAATAAAAAGGATTATTTTTGTAAGTATTAAAAAAATAATTTAAACAATGAAAAAGAAAATTATTTATCACTAACTGTGTTTATAAATTATTAACTAAAAATTAATTATGACAATAAGTCATTTATAAGTTCAGTGCTCTGTTTCTAATTATTTTATATTCTGGCTTTCCATGATTTCCTACATTTTCCAAAGTTGTGAAATACAGTCGAAATGCAATCAGAGCCAAGTAAATATAATAATCTTAGACAATGTATTTTAATGGTCTAAGATAATAACTAAAAATAGAACCCCCAAACCAATAAAAAATTTATTATTTATTAATTTAATTTACAATTAGTTAAATACAAACAATAATAAATGGATATGAAATGTTTTCGGAATGTTACAAAGTATTTTGTCGAGTTGAGGTAAGTAACAAAACGGAATTTGTTCAAAGAAAATTAATCTGAGAACTTGAAGTACTTTGAAAATGTATTCAATTCTTAGCTGTATGAATGAGTTCGCCAAGTCGAACTTTGCATAAAAAAGGTGACAGACTTGTGCTGTATGCCTTAATCTATATGAAAAGTCAATTTACCAGCTTCCTTTTCGATGGGCCTTCGAATTAATTTTTATAATTTTTTTAGGGTGTACTAACTAACGAAATATGTTACACAGCATAAACTACGAATGCAATTCTTTCTAGGGGAACTTTCTAGGATAGAATATTTCTGATTTCTGTTTTAATACTATCCCCTTTAACTAGCCTTTTTGTCAGTTTTAAACTCTATTTTTGTTTCAGTAACAAATTGTACTGAACAGTTTATGTAATTCTGTTTCATTGAAAATGGATCTGTATTTTCAATCAGATATGCCACAGCCTATGTAAAAGTGTATATATACTGCGTATTACACTTTACACTACAGTTTAACGAAACATTAGAAATACAACGATGACATTGGAAATATCATAAATAATATTATTCAACGAGCATATCATGATGGCTATTATTCACGAGAATAAAGTTGTCTAATGGCTCGTGTCGTAAATCACCCGTGTGAAATAATAGCCATTACCATTATGTATGTATATGCGATTAGAATAAATTAATATTTTGAACGATTTAGGTAGCTGCAGCATGAAAATGGTCTACGAGCTTGGCTCAACATAACAAAGTTAAAAAAAGTGTGATCTCAAAACGGCGGTACCAACTTTTTTTATTTTTTGCTATGTAGATAGTACATATAATGCAATTGTTGTTGTAGATATGCTAAAAACGTCATTTCTATTTTCATAGAGCTAAAAAATTATTTAGATCAAAAAGAAATAACAAAAAATAAAAATAAAAGTTTGTACCGCCGTTTTGAGATCACACATTTTTAGCTTTGTTATGTTAAGCCAAGCTCGTAGACTATGTTCATGCGGCAGCCAGCAGCTATGAGTTCTATTTAATTTATAAAAATGAAAATGACTGAGGGAAGAGAAATGAGAAGTTGTCTAGCGTTCAACCAAAATCTACTTAAATATAAGTCCTGCTCTAACTCTCATTGACAGATACCTATATAAAAATAACTACCGAAGATTGTGTTGGTTACACTAACAATGCAATGTAAATTTTCCTTTTTTACTTCATTTTTTGTTTGTTTCTGCACCAACACATTTATACTTAGTTATTTAAAAAAAATTTACTATAGAATAAAAATTACCAAACACCTTTAGTTAGTTATTGTTTATTTCATATGTGTGGAGTTAGCAGGACATATTTAAGTAGATTCTGGTTCAACTGTCAAATTGTTATTTTGACGTTAGAAGAAAATGGCCACACATATTTAGGAACAGACTATTTCTAGAAATTTTAAATATGAAAATAGATCGAATGATCTACTTATTAGTAGTGAATAATGATTAAACACTGCTGGCAGTGAATAATTTAACTGAAGAGCACACGTATAATGATCATTATAAAAGATAGTCGAGGAGAAACCTGTTTTACTGGTGTTGTGCAAATGAAAAATTTCATATTATTATCTGTTCTACAAAGGTGACGATGTGGTATGGGGTTATATTTGACCAAAATAAAGTAATACATAGTAGGGTTTATGAAATCGAGATCTGATCAATTAATTTTAGTATCACACAAAAGCGAACCACGAGCATTCACTAAATTATTTTAAAAAAAATTGGTTTAGTCAAGTCAATCTTAATAATTTCACTTAAACAAATTATTTGAAACAAAAACATTTAAAAGAACAAAATATCATGCAATAAAAAAAGTAAAATTTAATTTTAAACAAGGAAATGCTGTAACAATAAATCTAAAAATATCTAAGTACAAAAGGTGCATTAAAATTTGCACGTAAAATACTGTTAAAAATGTATAATACTGTTAAAAATGTATAACACTGTATAACACACATCTCTCCACAATTATGATCTAAATAATATTTTAGCAATAATAGTAATACCGGAGCTTGAATTATTGCACAAAAATTTAAATAAGGCACTTTCTGACTTAAATAAAATAACAATTAATATAAAATATCGTTAATCTCAATGGAATGCCTGTCATGTTATCACATTACATACTCCTAGTTCAAATAGTCAGTTTTCGATTGAATCGAATTCGAATCGCATATTTTTTACCATTTTGTATAAAATAAAAAAACCAACAAATAAAAATAAATAAAAACTATATCTAAACTTATCATCATTATCTTTGTCGATATTTTCTATCGACTTTTCATTTCCATCAATCGAATCAATATTATCATCATTTTCGTCAAATAATTCACGTCGAATTGGTTTTTTACGTCGGGGTGATGCCCGGTTTGTGCTACGTTTATTACTTAAACTACTCACTAACGGTAAATTATTGTAAACACATTCAATATTATTTTCAATTCTTACATAATCTTCAGGTCTCAATAAATGTCGGCGAATTCTCAATGCTTCCGTATGCTCTAGCCGATTTTTACTTTGTTGTAGTAAATTACGAACTTCAACATCATCTTCTGAATCACTACTGCTCGGTGAGGAAATTGAATTTCTTATTGCCAACTTATCAATTGAACGTATCGATCGTCGCCTTGCCGTATTTTCACTTTCTGACATTTTACGACGACCTTTTACTGTAGTTGATGGTGTTGCATTTGGATCGTAGCGGTTTGTATGATTTAGATAATCAGATGACCCATTGCTTCGTGAACTTAAATTTAATTTACTGCCATTTGATGAATGTCCCTTATTTGAAGTTGAAGATTCGCACGATCTTCGGCGTTCTAAAAACATGAAAAAAACATAAATTAATAATAGAATGTTTCTAGCACACTTAAATTATTAAATGTTACACTTACCATCAGAAGAAATTTTCTTTGAACTGTTAGAATTTTTTCGTTTCTTTTCCGATTCGTAGTCCAACATTCGTCGACGACGTAGCGAGTTTTCATGTGAATTACTTTCGTTATTGTTCGTCCCAGCTTCATTACCGTTGATCATTAATAATCGTTTTTGGTCAACCGAAGCATGAATAAATTTACGATTTCTTGGCGGTGACAGTGAATCCGGGTTATTCGCGGCAGACAGCGACGAAGAACAGCAATCGGATTGTGAGTCCAAATAATTACGATAATCATCGCCGAATTCTAGTAGACGGCGTGCAGCATCCGAATCAAACCCTTCTGAATAAGGCTCTGACTGATATTTCTCTTGATAGTTATCCCATGCTTGTTCGGAGAAGCTACTATGATCTTCAGTTCCGGTTTGGTTTTGCTCCGCTTCCAACAGTTCTGTATAATAAAAACAATATATGTCTAAATAAGATTAAATGCAATACGGTACAATGTTTTAATAATTTATTAAAACTAAAATTGCACAAAACAATCTTCCAAAATAACTTTCCCATTTCAACACATCCGCGGCCTACCTTCGAAATACATTTTCATTTAAATATTTTTACCGAACCATAATTAACCGTGTGACAAGTGAGATTTATGACTAGTAGGAGTGATTCAAAACGATGAACTAATGAATCGAGCGGAATAAAAACATAAAACATCACAAACATATCACATACACCTACACAAAACAACTCTTCCTACTAAATTACATAATTGTATTTGTTTTATTTTTAATATAGAATTAAATCGCAAATTATTACTACATCATCGTACAAAATATAATCGAATTGCAAAATGACATCATTCATCATCGTTCGTATCGTCGGTTAAAATAACAACCAATAAAATTCGTGATAATAAAATTATTACAACAAATTCTTACCTAATTTTTCATCATGATTATAATTGGCTAATGCAGCTAATGATCCTAAATTAGAAATTCCACCGGGTACTAACACGTTAGTATATGCACCGAGACAAAAATTCGGTTTCATTAATTTTTTATTATCATCTTCACTATCTGTCGTCTCCTTACCGTCGCCCACTATTTTGGGTATAGCCAAAACAGATAGCGCATTACTTAAATCTTGTGCTACAGTTGATTGACCCGAAAACGATTCGGATTTAGTAAGTAATTTTGGATTTAAAATTTTTAACAAGTCATGTGTTTGTTGAGGAAGAGTACCATCTGAACCTGATTCGCTTTTCCGAATATTATTTGTACTGCGCTTGCGTAATTTTGAGCGACGTTTTTTAAGAGATCCTTTGCTGTCAGAATTTTTCATTGTAGCTGACTGTTTCGGTGTTATTGGTTTGTTCGGGGTCGATAAAGTGTCAAGTGCTGATTCACTTATTGAAAAATTTGCTAGTCCCTGGTTTGTAACATTATCGTTGGACTTTGATACATTTGTATTTTGTGTTAACTGTGATAGACACGATACACTCCACGGTCGTTCTGAATTGCGACGATTTGTACGCATTGCAACTTTATCGCCACCAATTGGACGAATCCCGTTAATTTCGGAACCAGTTTCCAATAGAGGTTCTGCAGAACCACCAATAACCTCGCTCGACGTGGCTTGTGAATTTGACTCGTTGCCTTGGAGACAAGTTGCAATTGAATCAGCCATACCTTCCGAAGTATCCGAGTCTCGTGCAGCTGAATCTGATTCAGTCGTACATTCTCCGGATGCATCACAATCGGTGGTTGAAGCTGATGGAATAATTTCATTATCCAGTGGTTGATGCTCAAGCCACTCTTGCACTCGTTTGATTTTAGGATTTGACATTATTTTGTTACATTTACTATTATTGTTGTTGTTATTATTATTAGTGTTATTATTATTATTAACACTAAAGCTATTACTATTGCTACTACTATTACTTGTTGACACAATAAATAATTCTGAAAATTGCTTATTCAGATTTTTCGGTGATTTTGTTGACGAAAATTTTATTTCTTCTCGAACTAGAGTTTCGGCACCCAAAACTAATTGTTTGATTGATTCCTTTGAATATTGCTAAATATAAATAAAATAAAAAATTAAATATAAATAATTTTTACTATTCACAATATGGTTGATAATCACACACAATATGGTGTCTTTGTCTTTCAAATTTATGTTTGAAAACAAGATAAGATAAGGTATTATCAATTTACATTGCAATGGATTTACATGTTAGTATCACGTTTGTATACGATAAAATTCAACAAATTTGTCCAATACTTACAGTTTGATATGATTTTGATGACGATGATGTCGTTTCCACCGCCAATTTATTTTGTTTTTTCATTTTTTTGATTAGTGATTTATTTAACTCATGCAGGTTTGGTAAATCAATCGATTCAATAATTTTATCTTCAATAATTGTTATCGTTTTATCTTCCATTGCTAAATCATTATCATTATTGTTGTCTATATGATTAAAGAAATCAATTGATTTTGGTTTTACTTTAGTGTCATTTGTATAGAACCATTCATCGTCCGATGACTGATTTTCCGAAATTAATAAGCCGCCTTCACTATCTTGTGACGATTTATAATTATTATTGCCACCACCATTATTGTCAATTTTTTCACCATCAATCTCATCAATTGTTTCCTCTTCATCCACCTCTATTTCTTCTTCCTCTTCGTCACCTTCACGATTCTCTGAATCAGTATCTAAATGTTTAAAATAAAATATGGCACAATTTTTTGACTTTCGATTTGAACGATTAAATTTTGATATGTCAATCTGTTTTGGACGTTTAACCACGGTTTCGATAATTTTCGGACTGTATCCAAGTGACACTGTTGGGCTTATACTTGTATTAAATGATTTATTATTATCGTTATCATTTAAATCAATAAAGCTTTTATCCATATTTTGATGACATGCAGAGGGTGAGATAAGTTTCAATGGGGCGCTCGTTGATAACAAACCAGACCCATTAGCTTTATGTATAATTGGTATAATATCACAATCGCTGCCCTCTGAATCTGCATCAGAACCGTTCTCATGCGGCGATTTCGAAATTAAGCTAGATTCACCTAGATAATTTGGAGGCCAAACATCATTTTCATCGTCATCAATGTCTGATTTTAAATCGTCATTTGGACGTTCTTCGCTGCAATTTAAATGGCTTATATCATTTACACGGCCATTACTATAGTCAACCTCTGAATTACTAAATTTGGCTTGTTTTGCTGCTGGTTCTTCATCCGTATCGGTAGACAATAGGTCCGGACTCTGAAATTAAAAATAATTATAAATATTAATTATATAACTGTTTTGTATAAGAAGAAACGAAATAATTATTGATTATTGTTAGATAAACATTACAGAAATCAAACAAAAGAAATAATAAAATCGTGATATAATAATTTAGAATTTTGTTGGTGCAGTGGTTACTATTACTATTATTGTTGCTATTAATTGAACTTTCACCATTTGTTGTGGGTTTAAAATATGTATTTTGTATATGCGGTTTCTGAATCAACATAAAAATGCACGGTTACACATCATATTAATTTGGCGAATACGGATCTTAAAGATTCATCAAGAATCGCAAGCGTCAATTTTAAAAAGAAAAGGCCACAGGTAAATTAAAAAATTGTTTCAATCCATAGGAACTCGGTGAAATCACTTTTCACGAGTTTAGTTCTTTAACAAATTCTTAAGCCATAATAGTTCTCTAAACGTCAGTGATTTTTTTGTTGTGAGCTTGTTTGAATTTGAACAATTCTAGTGCCAACCGAAAAAACATAATCTACTCGCATGAAAAACACATCATTTTATAGAAATTGCGGCGGTAGTTTGAATCAATTTGAATTGTCATACTCATAAGAAATTCGTTGGGGTTTAAGTTGATGAACAATTTAGTTTAGTCCGTCTAAAATTTATAATATTTGTTCACCAATTCATACTAATTGTTACAAGCATAAGCCTGCATAATTAAAATTGTTGAACAAATTTGTGTTCTGATTGAGATTCAATTTAATTAAGTATTGTATGGATTTAAACGATAGCCTTTTTGAAATTTAAATTTTTATATTATTTTTATGTTTATCTATGCTTCTATTACCCTTTACCCCAAAAAAGCAAGATCACACTATCAAATTTTTCTCGATGAAATGAGCATTATAAATATAAGTATAGTATAAATATATAAAGAACAAAAATTAATTCTAAAACAATATTTTATTACAGTGTTACACTAATTGTCAAAAAATATCTAGTTATAAATAAACGATATTGAAATGGTTCAAGTTTAACACTAACAATTTTACTTCAATAAAGCAGTAAAGAAGCGTAAATACATCTCAATTTTTTAGTCTAAAAAGGTTTTATTACTTTACTACACAAAATTACTTTAACACTTCTTCTAATTATAAAAGGAGACAATCTCAAACAGCTCGTTATTTCAAAGCAGAAACGTTTAAGAACCACTAAACAAAAACAATGATTGAATTTATAAACACTTTATTAAACAATATCGTAGAACAACTGGACTAACCTTAATTATAAAACAAAAGACATAATATGTCTTTATGTATCGATATCGATATTTCCACTTCCTTTGCATTTTTCATGAGTATTAAAATAATAAATATTATTAGTTATTTTATTTCCATTCCTGCTAATAACGAAAACTTATAATTTTTCATTTCCAATTTTATTTAATATCCATTTTTGTTTATGTTACATCGATAAGAAAAACTAATGGAATACGTAAAGTAAAGAAGCAAAAAATAAATTTGCAAAAATAAAAATATGTACTAATATTTATTATTAAAAATAAAATATTTAGGTTAAAGCCATAAATAGGAAGATTATTAGCGTAAATAGAACGGAGGGAAGGAACTTCCAATCACCGACACAATTTTTTTTATAAATAACCGATTTTTTGTTTGCTTTATATAAAACCACAGAATTTGTATACTAAAGATCCACAACATCACTGGGTAAAAATTAAAATTGGACTGAAAGTAAAACTATATCATGTGTTCAGTAATTAGGTTCTAGTAGCATCGATAGATCAAGGTACCTGAAATTTTTGTATTCTGCCACTCCTTTTTTAATCCGGACCTTTCGGTGATATGCGTTTAAAATTAGAGATTATATTTTTACGTAAAAAAATGGTTTGTTTTCGTATTATATAACCACAACACAATTGAATATTCCAAACACTTAATCAATAGATAAAAATTACCATATGCTTTTAATTTTAGTATAAATGTAGGTATTCGCAAAAACTTCGAGCGAAATTTATTCCAGAACCAAACTCACAATAAACAAGCAAACAAATATTATATACCTACTCATGAATTCATAAACTAACCTTACTTCACATACCGTGTGTTTATTTTAACTTGAGAAATCAAAATATCTCGAATAATAGGGCATCTACGAAAAAAATTATTAAGGACAAAATTGTATAGAAAAGGAGTAAAAAATAAACTTATTTTTTAAACAGAAACTATACTTTTTATGGCAGAATATGATGTTACGTGAAAAATAGATAAGCTTTATTTATCAAATCTTTTTCATAAGACTTACGTATTGTACCATATTCTCATAAATTGTGGATATTTCTTAATAAACAGCATAAACACCTAAAAGTAACCCACCCACAAAAAGTAACCCACTCCACAGATTTCTGGCGGAGTAAGGTTTGGCAATATGACTGGCTAATTGACCCTACATCTAACGAATACTATAATTCTGATTTAATACCTACGCGCTGCTTCCGAATAATGTGCTGGACAATCATCATATTGAAACCATATGTTCTAAGCTTAGGCCTTCAAGCAAAATTGGAAGTTCGCCTCCAAGAATGTTTGAGTATTTTTGGTCATTTAAATTGCCTTTAAGATTGGACTAAGATTGGACAAGTTTATTGCCAATTAATCGCCACCCACACGCATGGACAGATGATATGAATGCAGTTTCTGTAATATTAAACATTTAACAAATATTTAAGCGAGAAATTCCTGATTGCCGAAATATTTCTCGAGTGCTCGCATTTGGATTATGAGCTGATGACTACAGCTACTTAGTATACTATTACTTGATTATTGCTTTCACAAACTGTTGCTATACGTGTTCTAGACTCCTGTCATACGTGTTTCTTTGGCAATAAACGTTATTATTAAATTCATTAATCCTTATTTTTTAAAAATTAAAAGTAAAATTCATCATTACAGCATATTACAAACTGTCAGCCAATAATAAAGTATGTTACTCCCTATGGACTAAAGTAGATGGGTTACGTTAGATCTTATTATTGGTTACTATCACTTTCCATGTCCATTTTCCAAATTCAATAAAACCGAAATCAAAGAAACATATCTCATAATAAACATTTTTTTGTATGCATTTGAGTAGATACTATTTGGTTTAAACCTGTAACACTTTTTGTTTGCATTTGTTCCGTTTGTTATTTTTATTCCAAATATCCTTACAGAATATTTGAAATAAAAATAACAAACGGAATAAATGTCAAAAAAGTATTAGAGGCTTAAACCGAATAGTGTACTCAAATGCGGACAGAAAACTATCTATTCATGAGAGATGATAAACTACTTTTTTGGGAATTAATTTGTTAAATAATAAGTAAGGCTCAACAAATAAAAAAATGTAGATGCAAACGTTTGGAAAATTCTGAAATTTAGGTTTCACTGAATAGCCAATTGAGTACAACTTTAAAATAAGAAGTTGTATCATGCTGAATTTAATTTGAACTTAAGTGTTTTTTATCAGGAAGACTTTTAATTAACAGTTTAATAGTTTAAATTAACTTTAAGAAGTAAGTATATTGTGCATCAAATATATATATACATATATATGTATATTTGTATATGTATATATATATATGTATATATATATATATATATATATATATATATATATATATATATATATATATATATATATATATATATATATATATATATATATATATATATATATATATATATATATATATATATATATACATCTAATACTGTGGGGTAAAAAATAGTAAGACTGAATTTTAAAGATCCATCTATTTCGTCTCCCTCAAAATAATCCCCCCCCCCCCCGGCCTCAATACACTTGTGCCAACGTTTTTTCCAATCTTCGAAACAGTTGTTAAAGTCAATTTCCGGAATGCGCGTAGCGATTCACGTTTAATGTCTTCAATTGACTCAAAACGGTTTCCTCGGAGCGGTCGTTTGAGTTTGCTGAACAGCCAGAAGTCACACGGAGCTAAATCAGGCGAATACGGTGGTTGCGGAACGATATGGGTGTAATTATTGGCGAAAAAATCACGTAATACCAATGCAGTAGGAGAAGTTGCATTATCGTGGTGCAAAAACCAAGAGTTGTTGACCCATAATTCCGGCCTCTTTTTACGAATAGCTTCGCGCAAATGACGCATAACACTCAAATAGTATTCCTTGTTGACAGTTAGGCCAGTCGGAAGGAATTCGGAGTGCACCACACCTCGATAATCGAAGAAAACTGTCAACATCACCTTGACTTTTGACTTGCTTTGACGTGTTTTTTTCGGCTTCGGCTCACCTTTGGCACGATATTCGACCGATTGATCGTCTGTTTCCGGGTCGTAGGCATAGATCCAAGACTCATCGCCAGTTATAATACGTTTCATGACATCCTGGTAGTCGGAAAGCATTGTTTCACAGACGTCAACGCGACGCTGTTTCGTCTGGAGTACCAATCGTGCTTTCACTTTTCTTAGGCCCAAATCATCTTTCAAAATGGTTTTCACTGATCCTTCCGATATTTCAACGATGCCAGTAAGGTCTCTGACTGTTAATCGTCGATTCTCGAGCACCAATTCCTTGATTTTATTAACGTGTTGATCATCAGTTGATGTTGATGGCCGTCCTAGACGTGGTTCGTGGTCAACACGTTCTCGACCCTCTTTGAACAATTTGTACCAATCAAAAACACGTGCTCGAGACATACAATTATCACTGAACGCCTTTTGCAACATTCTGAACGTTTCGGCACCACAAAATTGATTCCGCAATAATTTCACTCATTGTAAAAATCGCCGAATGCACTTTTTGTGCTTCGGAAAGACAAGCGTATACTAAACACTAATGATTATTTTGAGGTGACATTTGGCACAGATGTCACTGACAGTCATACCAACATAGAAAAAAAATATTTGGATGAATGGTTGTTCGCCCGAAATTTAAATTAAAAAGTCTTACGACACATCTCCAGTTGCTGAGAGCGACGTCGATTTGATTGATTTGGGTCTTCCTCAATGCTACGCTCTACGAAAACGATCCATAGTTAACCGAATTACCCGCTCTGATGGACGATTATGACGACCGTAAAATGGACGTAATGTACGATGAGTTTGGCGAACAGAACCAATATTTTCATTAAAAAAATTCAACAATTTGCAAGCGTTGCTCTGGTGTGAGTCTATTCATTATGAAATGGCAAATCAAACTAATGACAAAGCAAATTTCATCTGTCAAATCGGTTGTCAAACAAAACAGTGTTGCCAAGTTAAAGATGTGAACCTCTAAAACCACCCTTTATTTGCACAGTCTATGGAGAACGGTTCGGTTCCCGTAATTATCATGACGATAACTGATAATATTAAAATTATTAAACTACGTTTTCGTCAACAAATTACATCGTTCTAGTTGAAGGACTTTGCATTTAGATATTGTGCATACAAATTTAAAACAATAAACAAATTAAAATAAGTAACATATAATCGCATTAATAATGCTTTCTAAAACAAAAAACAGCACGCATTTAATGCGTTACATATAAATTGAGCTTAATTAAAATCCCATACAAATTTCACAATTTATAAACTTTCAATAAATTACATAACCAAAATCCCTATCCTACACACCTCGCGCTCTTGTTATTTTGGTAAATATACAGCACAATGACACATCAATCGACATTAACCGGCTAAACATAAACCAATCATGATTTTGACAATAGTGTTGTATTTTTGAAATATTTTAGAATACATAAGAAACTAAATTTCATATGCCGTTGTTGTATGATTTGTATATTTGTCGTTGTTGTAAGTATACTGCTTATTCTAGTAAGATAGAGATTTAATTTAGGAAATTGCGCGAAACAAAATAATAAACTAGACTGAATAACACGAATTAGTAACATAAATTTCTAGAGAAGTTTATGAAAATTGTAATAATTTAAATATACCACAGAAATAAACATAAAAAAAATTCTTGCTTTAAACATTTCAAAATTAAAATGTATTGTTTTTTTCTTTCCGTACCGTACCCTGATTGTAACATATATTAGCTGGTCTTTAATAATATGTATAACCATTTAGTTCGCGTTGTCGTGGGAAAGTCTTATAATTATATGATTCATTTTGTGTTTGTATATTATTTTTCAGGAAATGTAGATTTTTTATTGGAATATATGAGTTTAATACCAAACCAACCACCTACATTCCATTATTGAAACAATATCATCTTTATGTTTGTAGCACGAACACAATGGCAGTTATTATATCTCGTAGACTTTTGACTCCTATTATTATATTGCGCAAGTTGAGGAACCTTCCAGTACTGTCAATTGTATAAATATATCTTCGTTTCTAAATAGCCGTACTTAGGTGGTTCCAGATATTTTATTCGTTCTACACATAGAAAATTAGTTTCTAATTCCAGAAGTAAACTAATTTCTGGCTGATCAGTAACAAATGTCTTATTAACAGAAGAATTGTGTATATTGTAAGGTGTGAGCACAAACAAATTTTGAAAATATCTATGTTTACAAAATGGGTCACGCGGTACATAATTTCAATGATTTGTATTTGCCTAAAAAAGATCTCGCTTAGTAACTATCTGAACGAATACGAATTCTAATGAGATTCAAATTAATTAGGAATTTTATCACCAAAAACAATAAATGAAATATATTACTAATAGAGCATGTGGTGCAATTAACTAAGTAAGTAAGTACATATTTACAATGTAAATTCATTAAAAAGAAGTAGCTGGTATCAATGCCCGATAAAAATTACCCCGATAGACAGATTTTTTCTATAATTCAAAAGTCATCACACTTTGTGAAATCGATTAGCGATTCAAGCGGCATCCCACGGTATTGGAGTAGATTAGCGTGCCGCTGGGCTTTCAGTCATATTTTACTGAAGAGAATTTCAAGAATGCAGTAATTAAGAGTATTTAACACAAAATATTTAATGTTATGGCAAAATCGTTCAACAATCCCAGTTTACTGTTTTTTTCTAGAATATTTGTTTCGCAAACTTTTTTCGTGCTGTTTCTTATGAATATTATTACATTGTATTTTCTAAATAACTATATCTAACAACAATAAAAAATTATTACAAAACCAGTTTCAAATTTTAAGAGTTGGATGGTATAACAAAACGTGAATTTCTTCGCGAAGAAATTATTTTTTAAACATAACATACACCGATGAACTAACTACTAACTAATTAACATTAGTTTAATTTACGTAGTCAAAGATTTATTATTTTAAATAGAAGCAAATCAAGTGAAACTAATTATCACATTATAGATCCGTTTAACACATAAAAAATATAATACTATCTTATGTAGAGCAAATTTAACTAAAACATTTTTCCAAAATTTCCATAAATTGGACAATGACTAAGCGCATTTTGTTATTGTGATTTCCGTATTACAAACTTATAACTCAACACATAACAAACTTATTAGCAAACAAATTATTAATTTGTTGTGTGTAAAATACTCTTGTTGATGAAGAACTATTTCTAATTACGGTTGTCTTTCTTTTAATATTATGATCCTATAAATATAAATTTATCTTTAAAATACAATCTATTAATAAGACAAAATTAAAATTATATATTTAATAGTTTTGAAACCACATATAAACATATTTTTCCGTGTAGTAAACGACTTATATCAATCAAACACAAAATTGTTTAACATCGGAACAAATTGGATTAATTTCTATCTGCTAACTATATTTTGAGTGAATGTCTTATAGAGATTTAGAATGCCTTTCGTTTAAATTTGGCTTTGTACCAAAATAGTTATGATCTGAATTTGAAGTAGAAGTCTGATCGTGTACAAATGCAAAAATTATAAATTTTAAATGGAAAATTGAACATTTGAGTGTGTATGTATATATTTTATTTAAGTACTAAACATAAGAAAACTATAAGCTTTAATTAAATTTCTTTTAACAAAATAATAATTTGGATACACTAATTTTCAGTAATATCATCCATTTCTATCCCATTACCACTTGGTGGCTTCTTTAAATTTTTATATTTCGTGAACAAATTTTACCATTTCCCTTTAGCTTGCTCTACTGAAATTGGCAATCCCAACTCGTCGATTATTTTTGGATAGCTCTTGCCGCTGTATTTCGAGTTCCTGAAAATGTATCATTCCGGGATATGCGAGCGTCAATAGATTTGTGGGTTGTGCTATTACTCCCTGTAGAAGAATAATTGTTAAAATTTTATTGAATTTGTTATACAATAATACAAATGAATATTTTAATTTTTACTTACATTGGGAAACTCATTTTTAATTATTTTCGTCGATAAATTTATTTTAATTAATCAAACAATTTTTTTAGTTATTTAAATTTTTAATTAATTTAAAAGAATTTTTTTTTCAAATTTTACCCATGTCATTCTCTAACCAAAATGCATAAAAAAAACTACATCACATGCAGTTTTGTAAATGCACATTTGAAAATAAAATTCTGACATGATTTGCTTTTAAAGATAACTTCACTTTGTTTAAAAAATGCACATTTCTTATTAAATACACAATTCGGATCCACCCATAGAAACGATAAATGCACGCCTAACAATGTGTTTCGGAACGTATATATGCATTGGGATTGGTTCAGAAGCTGGCAAATTGGGTGCCGCACAAAGAACGGAGCATGGAACATGTATCGGAACGGGACATGTATCGGAAACCGTTTAACGGAAACTTCATTTATTAAAATATATGACTATGAATGCTACACCATGCTATTCACCCAGGAGGAAATGCTACCGTGATTATTAAAAATACGAGGGCGTAGTGAGAAGTCTGGTAAAATTGCAACAGAGGGCGCCACAATCGCAAATCCCAGATGTCAGGTGTCAATACCATCTGTCGCTAGACCAAATTAAAATTTTCAGACAGATATGTCATTTAGTTCAGTTTTAACAGCCATTGAAAACAGACAACCCATTGTTTTTTTGCAAACATGGAAAAAGTGAATTTCGTGTGTTAATTAAACATTTTTTTTGCGTGGAAAAACCATTCCACAAACCAAAATAAAGCTTGGTAAATATTATGGGGACTCTTTACTATCGATTAAAATGATTCACAAGTGGTTTACTGATTTTCGTTGTGGTCGTACAAGCACAACTGATGCCGAACATTCAGGACGCCCAAATGAAGTCACCACACCAAAAATGGTTGACAAAATCCATGATACGGTATTGCAAGACCGCAGAGTGAAAGTGCGCGAGATAGTTGAGATAGTAGACATCTCAGATGAACGTGTGCACAATATATTACACGAACATAAAAACGAGTTTTTGTGTCGTTTCATGACTGTGGATGAAACATGGATCCATCACTATACAGCGGACACCAAAGAACAGTCTAAACAGTGGATTTAAACTGGCGAATCTTCGCCGAAGAAGGCTAAGGCGGTTTTATCGGCCAATAAGGTCATGGCCACCAGATCATCGATGCAACAAACGCCTATTTTGAAGGGTTGGAGAAATCGTATTATTCGGAAGGGATCGGAAAATAGGAACAACATTGGACTAAGTGCTTGTTTCAACTGGTTTAAATACCGCATAAAAAGTTAAAAAATTAAAAATTTATTCGTGGTAAATATTTTTTAACTTTTTAACTTTTTATCTGTTTCAATTGGGTAAAATTTTGACAATAACTATGGTTGTTTATTTTATGTGTAATTGTGAACGTATATAGCAAATTTAAATATGAAAATATGTAAAATAAATACTACTTAAATATATATTGGTCAATTATGGTCACTTTACATCTATAACATTGCGGTTTTTCTCCAAATTTGCACATGGCAAATTTCTGTTTATAAACAAATATTTTTGCCAGCCAAATGTTTTCCATATACAATTTTTATCAGCTCTTGAAGCAGATAAAAAGTTTGACATTTTTATTCACCTCAATTTTTAACTTTTTAACTTTTTATGCGGTATTTAAACCAATTGAAACACGCACTAAGTGTATCGAGCTAAAAGGCGACTACGTTGAAAAGTAATTTTAAACTCGATATAATTTTTTTTGTCCGAAAATATTATTCCTTGTTTCATTTTTACCAGACTTCTCTCACTCCGCCCTCGTAATATTAAACATTATGAAGTGCCCGGTATTGAAGTAGAGATTATGCATTTTTTCTACCTTTACGTTTTTTAAAAGAATTTCTTTATAGAATCGTAATTTTTTTCAATATTCAAGTTATTGAAAATAAAAATTAATATAATTTTATGTATAGTTTGTATTTTTATTAGTTGTAAAAATCAATAATAATCAATATTTCCTTTTTCTTTTAGTCACTACTCCACTGAAGATTTGCACCGAATAAACTAAAATAATTTTCATTAACATTTTGAGATATCTGGAGGTGGATTATGTAAGCATTACGACTTCGACAAATGACGTTAAAAGGTTTTTTATTTAAAGCATTTTGGGATGCCGAATTTGTGAGTTTTTGTTTAGTTTTAGTCGGATGACATAAGTCATACTCGCGTAGCTTACATAATCTGCCCCCTGTATATATTTTATTGTTAATTTAAATTGCAAAAAGAGAATTTATTTATTTATAATTAACTCCAAACTTCAATGTATTACATCATAAAATATTTTCAG
The DNA here is from genome assembly GCA_963691935.1 of Nephrotoma guestfalica. Lineage (NCBI taxonomy): Eukaryota > Metazoa > Arthropoda > Insecta > Diptera > Tipulidae > Nephrotoma > Nephrotoma guestfalica. The sequence continues at coordinate 151,778,253 of OY829914.1, read as the reverse complement.
ACAGTTTAAGTTATAAAAATAGAAAATAATTTGACAGAAATATTCTATATAACATTTTTTTAATTTTTGAATAGCGTGGTGGTAACTTGTAGATCACGATAAGTTGGTGACCTTTGATTACTCAATATTAAAATCATTGTAAAACATTTCGTAAGTCTCTTTAGTTTATAAAATTATAAGTTAAAGATTTTGGTTTTACGACCTTCAAATTCGGAAACTAAATGAGCTAACAAATAAGTTTCATATAGGCATTTAGGGTCAAATAAATAAAAAAGTATGTATTACATAGCCTGAAAAGTTCCCGGTCTGACACATAGATGGTGCCACAAGTTTAAAACCCATATGCTTTTTAAATTCTACCAATCTTCAAATGATGCCTGTAAAAATTTGATGACATTTCGTTTCGATTATTTAGTTTATAAGTTACAGTTGTTTCAGGACGCTACTTTGATTAATTTCAAAACAATGGAAAAAAAAATTCGTATTAAACACTGTTTTTTGATGGGAAGAAATACCGTTCAGCAAATCAGTGGCTTGATAAGTGTTATCCGTTCTCTGCACCAGGAACATCAACCATCATTGACTGGTATGCTGAATTTAAACGAGGTCGTACAACCACTGATGATGCACCACGCTCTGGACGCCCAAATGAGGCTTAGACTCCAGAAAATATAAAAAAAAACAAATTCCATTGATAAAATTGTATCTTTTGCAAAATGAAAATACACACTCGTACATTCTACTAAACCATACTTTTTATGCGCTAACCTTAACAATTACAACATTGAACACAAATCAAATGTATCCATATGTAGTTTGATAATGTGCAAATGTGCAAAGTTCAGCAAATTGTTCATCTTTATCACTCTCTCCGTATTGATATTTAAACGATGCCTAATAACTAGAACTGACATTATTTTTATATGTTCAGCAAATTCTTCGTTTGTCGTCGTTCATCATTTGAGTACATCCAATTACATAATTTTATTTTTAATAAATCATAGAAATATATGTCGTCGGATGTAATGATGGAGTAATCTACGAATTTTATTTTGTATTTCATTTTGTAGTCTGCCTGTGTGAGATCAATCCAATAAATATAGAAACTCTATTATTGAATAGAGTTTCATTCGATTATAAATAAAAACAACTTAAAACGCCTTTTTCATAATTTACAATAGATTTGGATCTAAAGAAACTTTATTCGATATTTACGATTCGACATTTGAAATATTTTTTAACCGTGTGGAGAAAATAAAATAATAGTAAAGAATCGTTTATTATTTTAATTTTCTAATCTGTCATAGAATTACAATTTATAAATTCTAACAAACTTCTAATTAATTTAAATTATGTATACTCACTATACACAGATATACATGTACAATTAATTAGGTTTCAAAATAATCTTTGAAAGATATAATATTAGTAAGATATTCTAGATTATGGGCTGTTATGTAATGTTAAAACCGTTCCAGCTCGGAATTGTTTTTCTTAATATGTGAAATATTTAAATTATGTTGTCATTTCCTGTGTTTTTTTTATTAGCGCCCGACATATGTATCCGGAGAACCCAATTTTCTATGTCAAAACTTATATATAGCGCGAAATTTTTGCATATATTTAATTTATTTAACTTCAAACTAATATTTTTCATTCAAATTTTTAGTTAAAACGACATACAAATATTTTGCTCTACCTATTTATCGGGCGCCGCTATCCAGAGCCACTATCCATTTCATAGGGAAATTTGAAAAGATCTTTGTTTTGTACAACCCTTAGACCATAACAAACTTAATCTTATAATACAATAAAAATTGAAAACGCAACAACATGAATTCTTGTTTATAAGGTCATGTCCAAATAAACGTCAATTGGTATATTTCAGGTCGTTAAAAGTTTGTTTTATGGATGAATTTTGTTTTAATTTGAATGATACAACGACAATACGGGAACTAGCCGAATTTCGGATAGATAATTTCCCTTTCAGCGCTCAATAGTCCGCCCCGGATAGCGAATAAAAAAACACAGCAACTCTTATCAACTCAAATCCATGCTGAGTTGTATTTTTATAAAAGTGTAAATGTAAAACTGTATACGATAACTATACAATATAACTATAGTCTGACGATTTATTACACAAAATTTTAAATAATTACCACTATTCTATGCTAAAAATAAAAAAATCCAGAAAAATTTGTTTAGTAAATGAAAATATTGACGTCATAAACAAATGCATCTGTTTAAAATATAAATGAATTTTTATAGAAAAGAATTATTTTTATAACTCGTATATGGTTCTATTTGTTATAAAATTGTATCTATTATAAAGCGAAGCATTTAATTCAGACAATGTTGGTGGGATTATTTTTTCCTAATTATTTAGATATTGGTAAGATAATTTTACAGTGTATGTTACTCTAGTAGCTAGATGCATAAACGAAATTACAATTTTATTAATCTAAATAAAATCAAAAATTCTAGTTTGTAGAGCGATGGGCGTCGATGGAGTGAGATGGCTTGATACATTAGATAAATATATAAAATAGTATATATTATAATATTACAGTTCTTTGCACATCAAAACTATTAAAACAAAACCGAAAATGATATTTATATTGTTTATTTCTATTTATTGTAAATTACCAGTAATTTTTGAAAAAAATATTGCTCAAGATCTTGTGGATGGATGTTTAATTAAATTTCCAAGGCAACGACAAAAACCATTTTAAAACAACGTCTATACGAAAGATACTGATCTAAAATTTGTTGATTATTGAACTCAACTAAATTGTGTGAACCATCAACAATAAAAATTGTTCTGATTTGCTCTCGCACTCACGTTGTAATTCAGTTTGGAAAACTAGCGCACATAAGTGTTTAGGCACTGTCAAAAACAGCATAAAACATATAAAAATTCAGTAAAATTGTGAAAATATGTATTTTTTTAGTTACATACGCACATATGTTTATGGCAATATACTAAATACATGTCAAAATTAAAACGCTTAATTTTAATTTTACTTTCATCTATGTGACCTCCTCTTGATTGAACAATCGCGCAGCAATAAATCTTGCCAGAGTTTCTGGCGTTATTGAGTTCCAAATTGATTGAAGTTTGTTCCACATAATAGTAGCTGATGTTGCAGCTGATTGCTGTACTTTCCAGTCCAGTTCTTCCCACAGTAACTCAATAGGTTTCAAGTCAGGGCTCTGGGGAGGCCATCCCATAATTTTAATCGTTCCTTCCTCTTCTAAATGGCGAATATAGCCTTTACATAATTTAGATGAATGTTTTGGGTCATTATCTTGTTGAAAGATAAAATTTTGACCCAAAAGTTGAATTCCTGAAGGTATTGCGCAGTTCTCCAAAATTTGTTGGCATCCTTCTTTTCTTATTACTCCGTCAATTTTCACAACATCGCCTACACTAGTACCAGTACCAGCAAAACAACCCCAAATCATCACTAAACCATCTCCATGCTTTACGGTAGCGGGAATATACTCTTTTCTGGCACGTTCACCCACAGATCTTCTCACGAATATTCATCTTCGAATACCGAACATTTCATTTGGACTCATCCGTCCATAAAACCTTGTTCTAATCTTCTATCGTACTATGTTGGTGTTCTTGGGCCCATTTAAGTCGCTTTGGCTTATTTTGTTTCCGTTGCAATGGTTTCTTCATAGAAATACGGCCATGGAGTCCGGCTTCCTGTAGGCGACGTTTAACCGTAGAAACACTAATTGGAACATTTAATTCTGCGATTATTTCCGGGCTGTTTTGCGTCTATTCATCTTGTTAGTAATCATTATTTTATGATCATCTGCAGATGTTGTCCCTCTTGGTCTTCCACTAAATCGACCGTAGCGTGGTTTAATTTCATTTTTTGGCAATCTGTCGATTACTTACGCCAGCTGTATTGGTAAGCTATTATAAGCTCACGTGTTTCAACAATTGTCACTCGATATTTCGCTTACGATGTTAACCGTGTAAATATCAGACTCCAACTGATTGTATTTGACATAATTCACTGAAATCTTTTCAAAAACACAATTTAAACATCATTACCTACAATAATCCCGACTGATAAATTTTTCTGGAAATTCTTACAGACTATTATTGTGACTGTACAGTAATAAACAATTTACTACAATCCGACCAAGCACAGGTAGAGGGTAGTCAAATTAACCCTATATCATTGGTGTTTATATAATGCAAGTCCGTTTGAGATAAGTATTTCATTTTATTCGAATGTTTTTTCGTAAACATAATACTGTATCAATATACATGAAAAAAGGGGTGCCTAAACACTTATGAGCGGTAAAGTAAATATTCATGCGCCTGTTTAAAAACGAGAAATCATCGGAAACCATGAGAGAAACCATGCGAATGCTTAAAAACGAAAAATCACATACAATTGAACAATAATGGAACGTGAAATAAACTTAATGATAATTTATAAAAGTCGAGACATTTTAGCGATTTTTATAAAAAGCATAAAAAGCATTTTTGTTTCGTATATTATATTAAATAAGACACAGCTAACAATATAATAAAAGGGGGTGTGTGTTTAAAGTTACCAATTTGTCAAACTGAACAGTTAAAAGATTCCTAATATTGTAGATACAAGTATTTTGATTATTTTATTTATTCCAAAATGGGGGTTTTAAATAAAAGAGGTGGAAAGTGTTGTTTGGAGTTAGTAACTCAAACATTTTATATGGAAGCTTTTGTGCTTATTATTTAATTCGGCTAAGAAAGAACTTAAGCTTCGAATTGTCCCCAATTTTAAAGGAATTACAAGTAATCTAAAAACTATAATCCTTAACAAATGTACACGTAACACTTGATAACACACGCATTGGTCATCTATATTTAAACGTTCCGCTCATCTAAATACCGTATTATATACATATATTGCACCACATTCATATATTCTTATAAATATTAATACCAGAAATACAAGACTTGTGTAAGTACTCGTACATATGTACAAGAGGAAATTACAATTTTCACATGTGGAAATTGAATTTGTTTGAAAAATTGTACATTCAAATCAAAACATTATTTGATAAACAAACAAACTGAGCGAAACGCATAAAAATGGACCATCTCGTATTTAAAATATTTAGTAAAAAATAAAACAACTAAATAAAAAATGAAACTAGTCATCTGTTAGTTTCTCAAGTTAAAAGTTTCGATTTGTTTGTGTTGTCTTAAATAATAATTGGGAAATATTCACCATTTATTTTTAAAATAAAATGTTGTAATCATTGGAAATTCTTTAGATCTCAATCTAGATGTTTTAACTGAGACAAGCGACTGAATATAACATTCGTACAATACAAAAATAGTATTTTATAGACAGTTCGTCGAATCAAAATGAAAAATTCAATGACATTTACGTTTCTTCTTCTTGGTTTTAGTTAAAAGGTTATAAGCTCTAAAATATATTGTATAGATTCAACATACTAAGAAACACTTATCAATTTTTTACTATTTAAATATTACGTCAACACATAATACGAGAATAACATAAAAACTTACATAAAAATTATTTATATACGAGTATGTTCAAAAAAGGAAAACTTTTGAAAAACTATTAATATAATTATGTTTACATTAAAAATTGTTTATGGGTATATCATATTTTTTAATATTTAAACTAAAAATGTATTGCACACATACTGTGTATTTTGAAATACTAGTCATATTGCAATTTGCAAATAATGATTTTTAATAGAAAAATTAAGCGTGACGAAGAGCACAAAGAAGGTGTATTATATAATATTGTACATCCATAAATTAATTAAAATTACCAACAAACAACATCCGCTGTCATATTTCAGTTTAGCACTCAGCTTTTCTTTCAAAAGCTTAGTAATTCGCCAAAATTTATTAACATCATCTGTTTAATCGGAGAACTCTGAATGCTGTAAAATCTGAAGCAAGGTCTCATTTTTCATTATTTCCACTAAAATACATGTATTTTGGCTTGAAAATGATCAATGGAAACTATACAAATTGTTAAATCAGTTATAACTATACAAATTGTATGCACACAAGAATTATAAATATAATATGTATAATATGAAATGAGTCTTTTAGAAATATGTCGACCGACGCATGCCACTCATCACACATCGCCCGTCCTCATTCACACCCATCCTGCGATCGCAGATTTCATTTGATTCATGACCGGCAATCCGGACTTACAGTCGTCTGTTGTCTAATTAATGTGGTTACGAACAGCGGAGGGCTGCTGTCGCTCTATATTTTTAATGGTTACAAATCTTTTATGACTGAAATTTTAACATTAAATATCTGTATGGCAAACAATCACGATTCTAGCTGCTTTGGCGACGGTTCGATCGCGCAGACTAACAAAACCTAAACCGATCGAGCGCTTGTTATTGTACGTTTATGATCCAACCTATTTGAAAGTGTTGAATGATATCTTACAATCGACGTCTTATAATATAAAGAATTTTTCAGATTAATTGTTCCATGGGAAACGTTAAATGAAATAACAACAAATCATAAATATTCCAAAAAAACGTTATTATATTATTCAAAATATTTTAAATTTTTAAATTTAATTCGTCAATTCAAATCTTCCTCCACTGTATTTGGCAACTTTGTAAACGAAATTTTGTGGTATTTCATTCAATATTTTAATCGACAGATTTTTAAAATAATACAAATTCAAATATTTTGTAGCGCTCATTTTTCCGAGCATTATGTAACCATATACAGAAATCCAAAGGGTATAGATCTGGTAATGCAGAAGCTTCTTCTGATCGTATAAAATCAGGTAAATTGGAAAGGCATCGCTCTTGAGTTGGTTTTGCTTTATGTGAAGGAGTAATATTTCCGTACATCGCTTGGGCCTGGCGACTCAAATGATTTTTAAGAACACTTTTAATATAGTATTCGGTGTTGATTCTTACATTCTTTTCGATAAAAGTGGGCGGTAACTTCCTTTTTTCTGAAATTGCTTCTCAAACCACCACAGCTGAAACATTTTGAAATGTTTGCAACTAATTTATTCCGTGGAATGCTTCTTAATGGCACTGACCATACACCATCATTATGTTTGTTATGAGAGTTTTGTAGTAAGAACATCGTTTCAACTTAAAATAAAATTTCATCACTATCATGCCAGAGTCACAGAATTTATTCCTATTCGTTTCGTACTGTTTTCCCTAATTGTTTTCTGCTCACACTTCTTGAACACCGGCTTTGATTTTATGTTTACAATACATGTATGCCTTAATATTTTGTGTGTGTTCGCTATATGAATTTGCGGCATATACCAATGGGCTGCAGTCTTTTAAGAATATCACTTTTATAAAACCTTCTGATGCATTTTTAAAACAAGTTCATGTTTCGCTTCTATCTATTTTAATTATAACAAAATCACTCGTAATTATCATTGTAATCTATTTTCATAACCCACTAAGATTGAATACTTTACAAAAATAACAAAATTTTGAAATCGATTTGCATCTAGCCTCTGATGGGATTCGAACCCAGCACCTCCCGGTCCAAGTGCCGAAGCTTTAACCACTGAACCACTTCTACGGTTAATGTTAACATACATAGAAACATAAAAATTAATTTTCTTAATATTTTACCTCTAAACCGCGAACAATTCTTGCTCAGGATTTTAAGAAACATAAAATCTAGGGATTAAAATACACGAGAAGCTTGATTTTGAAATAATACAGAAAATGGAAAATTTAGTTTAAAAATATTTAAAATAATATAAAAGCACGGAGAGAAGCTCCACGTCAACCAACATTACTAAAAGATGATAAGAAGAAATTTCGTCATTGGTTTTGACAAGAAAATGTTTTGGTTGAAGGTTCATTCGGAATATTGATTCCCCGGTCGTGTGGCACAAACTGGAACACTAGCAGACCTAGCCCGTCGTTCACGATGTATGTAGATGTCCAAGAGAACTTTAAAACATCAACCATAATAAACAATTTCTTGTTGCCACAAATTGAGGAGTTGAAGAACAGGCAGGACAGTGCAAATGCATACACTTCACTAGCAGTAGTCCCCATTCTAAATTAAGTATTTCGTTTAATGTGATGCAGTAAGATTGTTCGATTTGACTGCTCAAACGTCTGTTTTTTAGGAAAATTTTGAAGTCACGAATTTAAGCCCACATGCTACAAACCCTGCCGATCCAAAAGGAGAATAACCATATATTTGATAAGAAGCGAAAAATTTATCACCAGATGTAATTGAGAAATTAAGGAAAATGCTGCAAAACTTGACCGAATGTGCATAACCTGGATTTAATGCAAGTTAATCGGAAAAGATTTAAGGGCTTATTAAACATAATAAAAAAAATTATAAAATGTAGTGAGAAATTTTGCCCCACCTTGCGGCCGTCTAAGATTCGATTTTTTCTACAACATTATAATATACTTTAATATTGGTTTTGTTGAAAGATTTTGTAAAGCAGCTTTGCTACAGGTTGTTTCCACACACTATAATATATTAGTGGCAAACTTCCGATATTTGGCAAACACTGATATACTCGTATACAGCTCTAACCTTAAGAATCTGAATTACGCTATTGTTTAAGCACTAAATTACAAAAAATTTCTATTATTACACATTACAAAAACTAAACAACACCTATAATAAATTATGTAATATGCACAGCACCGAATTTAAGTTTGTACGATCTATATGTGTTCTATCTATAGAATTCGTAGTTATTTATAACAATAACTAAAAAAATGAGTTTAATTTTAAACAATGCCTGCTATACCTGTTTAATTTACAAGGTCATTAAAAAAATAATAATGCTTAGAAATGAAATTAAAATTTATTTTTAGTATATTTCACAACTTATGTGTTTCCGTCAAAATTAAACTACAATAATCAAACTATTGTACAAACTAAAATCGAATGGTAATTTGCAAGGACGTGATATTTTAGACAGGAGAGCACGCCTTCCCGGTAATAGCGCCATTTTATGAGATCACAATGTCAATAATCTTTAAATTTACTTATATACTACTGTGGGCAAAAAGTAGTAAGACTATTCAATTTAAATTTAGCGCGGAAAACCATTCGTCGAAATATTTTTTTTCCTATGTTGGTATGACTGTCAGTGACATTTGTGTCAAATGTCACCTCAAAATAATCATTAGTGAAGTATAAAAAGTGCATTCGGCGATTTTTACAATGAGTGAAATTATTCAACAAAGAAGTTTCATTAAATTTTGTGTGCGGAATCAATTTTGTGTTGCCGAAACGTTCAGAATGTTGCAAAAGGCCTTCGGTGATAATTGTAAGTCGCGGGCAAGTGATTTTGATTGGTACAGATTGTTCAAAGAGGGTCGAGAAAGTGTTGACGACGAACCACGTCTAGGACGGCCATCAACATCAACTGATGATCAACACGTAAATAAAATCAAAGCATTGGTGCTCGAAAATCGAAGATTAACAGCCAGAGACCTTACCGGCATCGTTGAAATATCGAAAGGATCAGTGAAAACCATTTGGAAAGATCATTTGGACCTAAGAAAGGTGAAAGCACGATTGGTTCCAAAATCACTCAATTTTTTGGAAAAACAACGTCGCGTTGACGTCTGTGAAACAATGCTTTCCGACTACCAGGATATCATGAAACGTATTATAAATGGCGATGAGTCTTGGATCTATGCTTACGACCCGGAAACAGACAATCAATCGGCCGAATATCGTGCCAAAGGCTAGCCGAAGCCGACAAAACCACGTCAAAGCAAGTCAAAAATCAAGGTGATGTTGACAGTTTTCTTCGATTATCGAGGTGTGGTGCACTCGAATTCCTTCCGACCAGCCAAACTGTCAACAAGGAATACTATTTGAGTGTTATGCGTCGTTTGCGCGAAGCTATTCGTGAAAAGAGGCCGGAATTATGGGTCGACAACTCTTGGTTTTTGCACCACGATAATGCATCTTCTCATACTGCATTGGTTTTACGTGATTTTTTCGCCAAAAATTCCACCCATATCGTTCCGCAACCACCGTATTCGCCTGATTTAGCTCCGTGTTCAGCAAACTCGAACAACCGCTCCGATGAAACCGTTTTGAGTCAATTGAAGACATTAAACGTGAATCGCTACGCGCATTGGAGGCTATTCCGGAAATTGACTTTAACAACTGTTTCGAGGATTGGAAAATACGTTGGCACAAGTGTATTGAGGCCGGGGGGGGGGGGGGAATTACTTTGAGGGGGACGAAATAGATTTGGAGAAATAAATAAAGAATTTTAAAATTATGAACAAAGTCTTACTATTTTTTGCCCACAGTATTATGGTTACACACGTGCAAACAATGTGAGTGCTGGATCAAATCTCACAGCACCTAACTACCTTTGTTAATGATGCCGACCGATACCAATATACGATTAGTTATATCACAACAAAAAATGACATTGAATTATGCTCTAAATTCGATTCATGAATCAATCATTCATCGACAAGCCATAAATCAGTCAAATCATAATAATTAATTAATTTTTGGTTGTTTTCGAAGTTATTGATTTTGAATAAAACTGACCTATTTTAAAACATACAGAAATTCTGTACATAAAAACCATTTTTCAATGTTGAAACTATTCCAAAATTTTTGTTAACGCGAGGTAATATGTGAAACGATTTATAAATAAATATTTTTTCGTCTTAAGAGTAATAGAAAAACAATGTTCAAAAGAAAAATGCGAAAATACTTCGGGTGTGTACGAAAATAATAAAGTATACATAAGAACATAAGAATTTCTTTTCCCGGAAAATATGTTGAGCAAGGTTTTCTATTATTATATACAGCCATTGGTTTTGTTTAAAAATATACTTGCACGAGATGAAACTATTTTTTACCCGATAAGTATTAAACCCTCTAAGCAAAGTAATTGATTCAGCTTAAATATACAAATTTTCTTGGTCCTATGTATACACTTTCAAAAATCTATAACCAATAGAATAAACGTAATTAATTGACGTGATCTTTACAGAGTCAACAAATTTACGAGAATAAAAACAGCCTTATGTACTGAAAATAAAAATCGTCCTTCGTGTAAATAAAAAATTGGAAAAAATTGGGCAAACATTTAACCACGCGAGAAATAGCAGAAAGATTAAACATTCCTAAAAGTACTGTCGCGTGGAATATTAAAAAAAATGCGATAGAAGGGCAGTACACAAAGAAAGAAAGGCTCTGGAAGGCCCAGAAAGACAACGCCAGTGGAAGATCGATTCATAATGTTACAATGTCGTTGGAACCGTTTTAAAACTTCATCGGACATAAGACGGGATGTTGAGCGAGCAACGAGAAAAGAAATTTCAGCCAGCTTAGTGAGAAAAAAACTTGTTAAAGCTGGTTTGAGAGCACTTAAACCAGTCCAGAAGCCTGAGTTCACATTACTAGTGAAAAAAAACGTTTGCTATAGGCCCAGGAGCATGTTTTTTGGACTCCAGAGATGTGGAATGATGTGATTTTCTCCGATCAATCAAAATTCAAGCTGCATGTTGGAGATGGAAGAATTCTCGTAAGAAGAAAACCGGGCGAGAGGCTTAGCAACGAATTTCTTTTAAGACTTCCACCGAAAAATATAGAAATTATGGTCTGGGGATGCTTTTTTGGAAATGAAACTGGTCGATTGTGCTTCCTTAGTTCCAGCATTACAGCAGCTGTTTATCTGCAAGTCCTACATAACGAATTTGAGCCTTCTGTGTTAATTCCTTTTTTCGATACTAGCAAATTTATTTTTCAACAGGACAACGCTCCGAGCCATACCGCCAAAGTTGTGAGTTATTAATTTTGAATTGTAGATAGAAAAATTGCCTTTCAGATAAACATAAAAAATTTGTTAAAAACTTGTTTTTTTTTCTTATCGCTTCATTTAAAGATACAAAAATACTTCGAAGAAAGAAGTATCGATGTGTTGAGCTGGCTCCCGTATAGTCCAGACTTAAATCCAATTCAAAATATTTGGCCTATAATGAAGCAAGAAGTAGCAAGAAGCACCCAGAATCGATTCAAGCTTTAAAAAGTTTGTTCATGACGATTTGGGAATCCATACCACCTACGACTTTGAAAAATTTATCAAATTCAATGAATCGGAGGCGTATCGCTGTAATAAAAGTAAATGGCGGTCCGACAAAATATTAATATTAAAGCTAGAACTTCTATAAATCAATAAAAAACAAAAAAAAAATTAAAAAATAGGTGTTTAATTTATTCCATTACTTTAACCCCAATCAACGTATTTTGAATATTTTGGCATTTTTCGGGGTTTCTCCCCTAAATTGCAGGTAAATTTTTTTTTTTTTCAAAAAATTACGTCATACATGTATTTAAAATGAAACAATAAGCCAATTGCTTTCAAAAGTTTTGTAATTTTAGCAAAAACAGACTTCAATTTGCAATAAAATATGTTTGCCCAATTTTTTTCCCAGCACTGTATACTATTATAAGATTTTTTATATTTCATCTTATAAATTGCATCTTAAAAACTAAAACTAACGCGAGGGTTAACAAAAAATTAGCGTAAATACAGAAATTAGTCAGCCGCGAGATACTTCAACTATAAAAACCCATGAAATGACATCATCCCAGAAGAGAAAAAAAAACGGAGAGATCGTTAAATATTCAGGTCATCATACTTTTTTGAAAATGACCTAATCTCGTGCCATTGTGGTGATCTCTCTGCCGATTCTAATTTGTTTTTATTTTATGTATAAATAAAATTTTTCCTATTGGCAAATGAAATAAAAATAGCATATTATTTTATTTTACTACAATTTCACATTTCACTTTTCTGCTGTTGATATATTGTACAATATAACATTTACCACAATATTGTTTATTCGAGGGCAAAATTGCACAAATTCCAAAGAAAACTTAAAAATAAAAGTGATCCGCTCTACCGTAGATAGTGCTTATGTAATATCTAAATGAGAATATATTATCAATTGACACTTACCGCTAAATTTTTACGTGTAAGAAAACCTTCTAATAGACATTGAATTTCAATCGCCTTCAAGTATAGCAAATGATATCGTCGTTCTAATCCCTTTATTGATGAATCACATTTTCGGCCAGTTGGTGATAAAGAAGTAGATTCCTTTTCTTTGCGTTCTTCAGCTTCTTCGGATGCTCTAATACAAGCACCGACTGTGCTCGCTTGTGATACGATTTCACGGTACACTTCCTGCAAAAATTGAAATAAAACATTATTGTTACTTAAATTATCGTTATAGTAAAAAAATGTTATTTAATAATTTGATAGCAATGTTGCACATTTAATGAGTCAAAAAATTGTTTAATCTTATTATATTAATAATAATAATAAGTGCCATAAAATGTTTAATAATTATTTAAAGGTTTAAAACTAATTAAAATAGAAGTTCTAATTATAAGAACAATATGAATATCTTAATTACTGAATCCGACAAACTATTGAATGTAATGTAGTTGATCTTTTGTAAACTGTCGATCTAAATGATTGTAATCTTAGAAATTTAAAAAATAATCAAAGCAAACTAAAAAATAATTCGCCTGTACCAGTAACAATCAAACAGTTCATTAATTTAACGATTTGTAACGATATATATACAATATATATCGCTTTAAATTAGATTATAACTATATGACTAATAACGTAATTGTATTCGAGTAAAATGGTGGTATCGCTATGGTAAATCTGACAATTTAATTGTGCCGTTCTCTAAAAAATTATTTATTTCACATATTATAAAGGGTGTTGTTTTAGGTTCACAATTTTAAATTAAAATAGAACAAACAAAAACATTTTGAATATCGGTGAAACTAGCTTTATTGGATAGATAATCGTATGCCATTAATGCTTGAATATGATTTCAGCCACGTGGCCGCCGTGTTCATGGCGTAATCTGGAGGTCCAATTTTCGTTCACTCTTCGCAGTAATTGCGGCCGTATCCCGCTAATAAAATCTAATGGAGTTAGATCACAAGATCTCGGTGGCCAATTAACAGGACCATTACGTGAAATTAGTCTTTCATCAAATGTTTATTTGAGTAAGTTAATTGTATCCCGCGCTGTGTGGTATGTGGCATCGTCCTGTTGGAATCACATATCAGCAAGATTTAAGCCAGCCAATTGGGGCACACAAAAGATAGAAATCATGTATCTATACTGTTCACCGTTAACTGTAACATTCCGCCCATCATCGTTTTTGAAGACATATGGATCAATGATTTCGCCGGTCCATAAAGCGCACCAAACAGTGATTTTCTGTGGTTGTAATGCTGTTTCGGCAGAGGCTTGTGGGTTATCATCACAGTTACTCAAATTCAAGAATTATGTTTATTAACGTACCCATTGAACTAAAAGTCAGACAAATTTTTTTTTGGAAAATCAACATTATTATGAATTTGTGCTTAAGCCCATTGACGGAATTGGCGGCGTGTACGATGCTTCAATGGCTTGAATTCCTGCATAAATTGAATTTTGTAAGCACGTAAATCAAGATCCTTAGATAAAATCTTCCATATAGTGGATAAACACATCTCCAGTTGCTGAGAACAACGTCGAATGGATTGATTTGGGTCTTCCTCAATGCTACGCTGTACAGCGTCTAGTGCTTGTTCGGACGCACTGTTTGAGACCTACTGGATGCGTATTATCATTTAGAGTATAGGTGGGGCGAAAACGATCGATAGTTAACCGAATTACCCGCTCTGATAGACGATTATGACGACCGTAAAATGGACGTAATTTAGTACGATGAGTTTGGCGAACAGAACCATTAATTTATTCATTATGCATAAATAATTAAATTATGTGTTATATAATTTAATTATTTATGCATATCAAGTTGAATGCTCAGATAAGATGGATTGATTTCATCTCAAAATTTGTTTTAACATACATTTTTTATGTTATACACATCATAAATAAATTACAGTTTCGAATTAATTTAAATTTGAAATGGAAACTAGTGGCTTTTGGTTTTAATTAAACGACAACTATGACGAGTTAAATATTTCTGATGATACAAATGGCTACTAAAATTGTGTTTCATTTCGATAGGCATTGGCTGAAACGTTGATTTGGACATTTGTACGACTTTTTAAGACTAATAACTAATCTTACTTTGAAATAGTTTGCAAAAAGTGTTTAGAACAAAATTTCTAAGACAAACTTATCTAATTTTCTCACTATCAGTATCAGAGAAGTAATTTCGATTTTTTTAGTTTTGACGTCAATCGCTAATTTTATCAGTTTTAAGAAAGAACTCACAAAATTTAACAAAAACGATTTCTTGATTCAGTTGTTTGATTTGGGTGTATTCAATATACACTTCCTGTTACTTTTCCAAGCGATAATCGATACTATCACCCATGTTCTATACTCAAATTTGGACAATGGGCATTTTTAGCCCGGCCAACATGTTTGTATTAAATGGTATCGCTTAACATGCCACCATCAGGCTGGTAATCTGAATGAAACTGAATAAACATTATTCAAAATCGCAATCAAATTTTAAATAATGTTTATTATTGTTTTTAGTGATAAATAATAAACCGTAAGTACAAGTATTATAACAATTATTTAAGTGCATTACGTGCAACGACAGCCACATGGCTAATATGAACGAATTTTTATCATGGAGAAAAATAACATTTAGCTTATCGGGGTTGTCATATATTTTATGATGTATGGTGTATGTACGGTGTTGTCATGTATTTTATGATATTGCAAACAACTTGGTGGACCTGAATGCGTCCTATGTCGGATTAAGAAGTAAAAAGATTCGTCCTTTCAAATGGAGTCAACAAAACAATCTGGTAGGAGTGGTATATAGTATGTAGTTATTCTAGAGTATTCGAATACTCATTCTGTCGCATTTGCACTAAATCTATTACATATTTATTACATTACTAGATAAGCTTATCGTTAGCCACTAAGCCTAAAGTAAAAGTAGATTATGCTCAAATGGACACAAGCCAGCTAAATTCTAAAAATTTTGCCAATAGATCTATTTATATATAGGAATTAATATAATATTACAATATCTTCTTAATTGTTTAAACAGTAAATACAGAAACCATTTGATGGCTTTCTGAATCAGCTTTATCGTAAAATAATATACTTAAAAGGAGTTTAGGTTTGTAAGGTTCTTACACATGTAATTTTTAAATAATTTGAAAACTCTAGTGTAAAGCCGGTTGTTTAGGATGCTACTTGGGTATTCAAGTTTAATCAACACCGAAATATTTTCGAGCACAATTTCATTTATTATTTCAACTTATTATTATTTTTTTATTATTTATGTATTACAACTGATTTGCAAATTCATAATTTATATTCTAGTTTGGAGGGTTGTAGCCCTCTGGCTAGTCCACTTTACAGTTTTATTATATTTGTAGCCGATCCAGATTGGATCTAGTAGATCAAATGATTTCTTCCTTCGCAGCCGTCTTACTGAATTTGGCTCATCTAACATACGAGTATCTCAGCATTTTGGTGTAGACTAATACATTTTAGGTGTTTCTCGCGTGTTTGTTTATTTCTTCACTGACGAAAACCATCTTCAGGTCTCTATGGAAGCTGTCATTTCTTATGTACCATTGTGCATTAACTTTCAATGTAGAACTTTTCTTTGGAATGACTGGATGATAATTGACATTGGTTTTTTTGTACAGCCCCAGAGCTGAATACCTTAAGTCCACACAGGTTTTAGAACTTGCCGATATAGTCGCAATTTATTATATAAAGTTAGCTCAGAATTTACTCCTAAGAGTCAATCTGTATGTCTGTATTTAATGTTTAACTATCTTTTTTCTTTTTGACATGCTCTTTCCATTTTAGCTTCGATCTTATGCCGTGTTTGCGTAGCGAATTTGTTGAGAGTTCAATTCTGCTGGTAACCAGTTCACATTTTTGTTGGTGAAGTTTACGTGAATAGATTTTGTTTCATTAAGTTTTATTCGCCATCTCTTCGTCCAAGTACTGACAATAACACTAGCTCTACAATTTGCTTGTGGATTCTTCTATGCTATTACTGACTGCTAAGATGGCCGTATTATCCGCAAACGTTGCTATGTTAATCTCCTCTATCGTTAGCAGGTCCGAATGCTAAAACTGCTTTGCTAAGTTTCTTTGTAATTTACATTCCAAGTCTTTATGCCATAGTCTGGCAAAGGCCTGTGCTTCATCCAAGAAGATACTTGAACCAAAGAGTATATAATGTTATATAAAGAGTGACGAAACAGAGGAAAAATTGCATCAAAAATGCATGGGTTATGCGTTTTAAATGGGTTATACATTATACTTACACAACAATTTTGTTTTATTTGTATCGAATATTGTCAAACTCGTGAATTTTAATATAATACGATAAATGTTACGGTAAATAAAGATGTGTAAGTGAATTGTTTAACCCATTTAAATTGCATAGCAGATGAATTTTTTGAATCTGATTTGTAGCTTTCCAAAGAGAATACTCGATATTTATCTACCCCCCTCCAACTTAGGTATTTATTAATGGATTCGATGGATTTGATTTCTTTAATTAGTAACTTTAATTTATTTGACAATAAATTAAGAGTTGTTTGCGGTGCCCGGGTTTCACAATAAAACTGCTGCACGAATTTGAACATAACTTTGATTGGTTTATAAATGTTAACCACATTATCTACATATTATTTTATATATCTTAGTTGGGTTTTATGCCTGCCTTATTTAAATCCAAATGAGGCTCATTACCTTGCTATGTATTTAAAAAAAATACTTACTACTTTATAGTTGTGATTTCATTTGAATCGTTAGAAAATACGCCACATGAAACACTTATTAAATTTCTCAACTGAATCTAAAAAACACATGATATGTATATATGTATGTGTACATATGTATTTACATTTAAAATCTGTATTAAAACAAAAACATACTTTCATTAATTTCATTACTATAATCTCAAATATACATACTTTTGTACCTACAAACAAGAGATATAATATTACAAATTTTTAATGAACCATTCTGCAAATTATAACACGAAAAACCTATAAGCAGCATTCATAATAAAATTGAAAACTCAATAAAAAAAGTTAAAATGCTCGTAATATGAAAAATAATACCGGGTCGTTGAAATAGTCACGGATACGAGAGTTTAATTAACTTTACACTGCCGATTTGGTGATTGCATCAAATTATCAATTAACAATTTCATATCCCGATAATATAATTAAGCAATACGAGTATGTACGTACGTATTTAAAAATTGATTTGAAAAAAGAAATAATACTGTTAGAACAACTTTGCTACTAGTAAACAAGAATGTGTTCAATTGTTACTAAAGAATCCATTACAGTTATCCTTTTCAAAGTGCGAGTACATTATGTAATTGTTTGTATAAAAAATTTTAAAATAAAAGTAAGTTTTTAAAATCCATTCAAAATAGGTTTATTTCAAGTTTTTGTGGAATGTCAAAATTTAATTTTATCAAAAGTAAAAGTCGTATACAAATTAAATTTTTGATAATTTTCCCATACATAAAAAACGTGACTTGAATTTATTTCTTTTACTTGTAGTGAGCGAATTCTTCTGAAACAAAATATCTTTTACAGCTACCAATCCATCAAATTGATAAATTAATGTTACTTTTACTCATTGTTTACTCTACGAGTATGTATCGTAAAGTTAAATTTTACTCAATACTTTGTGATACGAGTATTATTCACATATATATTATGCATTTTATAGATAATTGTCAGGTAGTTAAAGTTAAAGTGAGTATAGAACAAAAATGCGAAGAAAGCATTTTTAATGCTTAGTGACAGAAACGGATCGCTTGTGCTATAAAATGTGCAATATCTTGTCAAATAATGTTTAAACATCATAAACATGCATAAAGTGAAATACAACAAAACCAATGAACTTGGGAACAGTGTAGCCTCAACGTGTTTGGTAGATAGAAAATAACAGATCTTATTTCCTTGGCACCAAACACACAATTGTTTGATAGGAAATGGCAGATCTTATTTGCCTAGCACTAAATAACTACAACTTTGTGTAAATTATTATAAGCGCCGAACTATCTAATTGTATAATTTGTTAGTGTAATCAGTTGTGCAATTTTGTATATAAATAGAATAATTAGAATAAATAAATCAGTTCTTGTACGAAACATCCAAATCTCGTCATTTAATTTAAAATATAGCAGACTAAGCTCCCACTCGAGGTAAGCGCACTATTCCTAATTAAAACATTGAGAGTAAATCAACTAATTGCCAGGCAGCACATCTAAGGCCGGACAAACAAATTTCATAAAGAAAAAAGCTAGCATCGTAGTTTTATGAAATATTCTAAATACACGCTACACTATACATTCTGTCAAAAAAGTAATAGGAATTGGTTGTTTAAAAAGTCCGCTTAAAGGGATTGTAATTTTTTTTGTCGCTAAGTTGACACTGTCTTCTATCCTAACATGAAGTTTGAGCGCGATCTGTCATTCGGTTTGTTTACAGTTCTCTATTTTATCAGTTCATCTCAAGTGTGGTTTGCGGTTTTTAAAATGAATAAAAATATCGAACAAAAAATGTGTCTCTAATTTTGTATTCCAAATGGAATTTATTGTGCCGAATCGCTGAAAATATTACAGAAGGCTTACGGTGAATCGACTTTAAACACGTGCACATTATATGAGTGCTGTAGGGCATTGAAGAGCGGTCGAGATGTGGTGGAAGATTTGCCTCGCTCTGGTCGGCAGTCTGGACATAAATATATATATACATATATATATATATATATATATATATATATATATATATATATATATATATATATATATATATATATATATATATATATATATATATATATATATATATATATATATATATATATATATATATATATATATATATATATACAGATATATATATATATAAGTACCAATATCTAATGGGATACCCTCTAGAAATGTGAGGTTATGCTAAAAACTTAAACAGAAAAAATATTGGGTTAATCGAAGATGGTAGATGGTTTAGAGGTCGCGATTTGAGCACGTAGTTGGATAAAAACGGTATTTTTTCAATTTTTCACTCTCAAACGTACAGAAAAATTATTTAAAAAAATTTCTCAGCATAAATGAAAATTGTGGTGGATAGAGGAGATAATTACCTTTCCAAAACATCAAAGATATCCATAATCGGTTAACAAATAGCGAGCTTATTGCCAAGTTTTCAAAATACAAAAACAAGACAAATTATTACTACTTTTTTTATTATAAATGCATAATGTTTTTTTCTATTGATTGATTGATTGATTGATTTTGAATGTACGACCAAGTTCTTAGGCTTGAGTTCCCGGATGACGCCGGGTCCACCGTACACCCTTTTTACACATAACAAAACCGAAGGATTGGATAGGTTAGTTAAGTGGGACAGAATCGGCCCGGTTACAGACACCTAGGTATAGCCGATAGTTAGTAACACAAAGACAACACAATTCTAATCTACTAGATGAAGGATAAAGGCTTAATAGGTTAATGGATAACGATGGTATTGGTCTTCAACAATTGTTTCTTTAAAACAGCAACCTAAGAAAAAATATTATTATTTCACATGCATCTGGAATTTTCCTGAAATTTAATTCTATTAATACTTTTCGGCTTCCTAACCAAAATTGGTTGACTCGACCCGTTACAGACACCTATGTAAAGTCGTTAGTAATAAAATGACAACACAATTCTAAACTAATAAATGCATAATGTTTTTTTCTATATAATGATATTATGAATTGATTTTAATGATGAAAATAATCAATATACGATGATCTTCTACCCATTAAGGATGTTTTGGTATGTGTTGAAAACTTCTGTGTGTAGTCCGTTATGACTTGTAGTAAATATTGTATCATCTTCATTTTTCGGTAATTTCTTATTCTAATCTTGTATTAACTTAACATAACGTTCTGCGATATCATTTACAACTTTTATTTGACTGATGGTCTTCATTCCGTTCTTGAAATTATCATCCTGAGACCACATATCCGGATCACATCATCAATTTTAAACTCGAGGCGCTTACTAGACCTGGTCTATGCATGCCTCATCATATTCAACTGTTGCCCCATTCTTCTTTTCTCTGCACAAGAGGTGTTTTCATCGAAAAAAGAGAATGCGATGCTTTCGTGTGACAAAAACTACAATTGACCACACATTTTATTTAGTGGTGTTGGCTGGCCAACTTTTCATTATTTGTTTTGTAGAAATAAATATCTAGTAAATAGTTCAAATCCAGCTGTGGTGCTTTAGTAGCTTTAATGCAAAGGAACCAAATTTTCACATAAAATCGTACGACGAAAATGCAAATGTCCCGTATATTCTTCTGTTCATGTGTTGTTAAGTTAAATTCTAAAACCAGCTAATTCCGTTGTCACACCATTTAATTGTATATGAACATTGGGATCATCTATCCCTGCTTTGAAATTATCTTTATTCAAGGAATTCAAGTCATTCCTGAATCTCACAAACAACGGAACATTTACTCCTGAAGTATTGCCTGTTTTTGATTCAATTGTAGCGCGCAATGTAATTTCACATATGTGATGTCGACAAGGAAGATAGAATAAACATCGTTCCAGTTTCTGCTCTAAAATAAATAGCTGCTCCATTTAATTTACCAGAATTTGTTGTATCGAAGCAAGCCGCTACGACATCGTCAGCTACTCTCCTCTCCAATCGATTAAGCTATGAAAAACAATCTCTGCCATTTCCAAACCAGTTGATTTTGATATTTTGGGAACGCCCAATAATAGTGCTCCATCTATATGAGAAATAATCACCGGTAAATGATCCGATCCACGGTCTCCGTTCCAGATAACTCCGGAAGTAATTTTTCATCCCAATGTACTACGCCTGTTGTAAGTCGATTTAACTGATGCTGCTATTTCTACTCTATTTGTTTCGCGAAGACGCAATCAGTGTTGTTCGATTCAAAACGAGTTCATCAATATAATGTCCCAGACTTTCGGCAATGGCACTGATTAAATGCATTACTGCACGATCAGTAATCTTCCACTTATCAGAAGCTGACAATATTCTAGGAGTAATGAAACATTTGCTTCCTCTAGGGACTCCTTCTGCGCGTAGCATGGGCAAATCAATATTTCCGAAGCTCTTGTCGTTATCAGATATTAATTCGCTGTCTCTCTCTGATGACGAAAAAAATGCTTGTGAGTCTATTGAAATTGATTTATTTTTTCTTCAAGATATCTTCGTTTACGATTTTTTCTGCCTCTGTACGTTCCGATTTCCGCTTTTTTTAATTTCATATTGTCTTGCTCCATTCAAATATCCTTAGACCCCTTTGAAAGGGGATGTTCTTTCTCACGCTGCGGTAAGAGGAATCGCTTGTCGTCTTCACTGGTCATCTTGGACAAGGCATTGGTATGTACGATATTGAAAATATCATCCAGTTTACTATTAAAGGCATTTTCTCTTTCACGGTAAACTTTTGAAGGTTTTATTTTTATTCTTTAGAAGATTTGGTCATACAACACCATATCAATACAGGTTCAGAAACATCAACCAGCAGAACCCACTATTTGAAACAATAACGCAACCAGCCCAAAGAACTCAATTGCTTCCAAAAGAAAATAGTTGGACTCCACGGATACAACACAAACATGCCAAACACATTAAAAGGCATCAATAAACAAGTAACATTTGAGAAACGGGAAACTCAGTTTCCAAACAAAGGAAACTATCAACATATGAAACAAGAAAAGGATTCCAGACTAAATAACACTCAAGTAATGGAAAACGAAGAAGAATCACCGACAAAGAAGAATACGAGGAGGAAAATTCCTGCCCTAACGACCATGATTACGAAGAATTTTGTTCATCAAAACCCCTCGGAATAAATTCACACATGTCAAACAAACTTCCATACATTTCAATTAAAATATGCAATCGCTAGGCTCCGACGAGTCTTATATTAATGATGAAATGATAACAAAAGTAAAACCAATTAGAGTATCAACAGTATCCAGCAAAATTCAAATAAATCAAATAATTTACCTCAGCGGTTTCAAAGAGTTTCGCACAGACGAGAAATGACAATTCTCCCTTCTAAAAATTCACGAGACACTTGATGGTCTCAAGGAGTAAATCGGAGTAAATATAATCAGAAAACTAGGCATAATTATTGACTTAAAAAATTAAACCCTTATTTTTCCAACACATTCATTACCCATAAAATTCCACAGTAAAGGTGAAAAAAAACTTATTAACCTCCAATCCTTACCCAAACATGAAATCGAACTTGAACAACTATTCGAAAAATATTCTGAATTATTTGACATGAAAACTATATTACCGTTCACAAGCTCAATTAAACACGCTATTGAACTAACGAACGAAAAACCTATTCATAAACGTAAATATCGATATACAAACGCACAGATTCCCGAAATTAGAAAACAAATAAACGAACTATTACAAAATGGAATAATTAGGGAAAGCAATAATCGAATAGTCCTATCATAATAGTATAGAAAAAGAAACTTGATGAATCTAACGAAGAAAAGTTCAGAATGGTAATCGGTTACCGTGAATTAAATGCAAAGACCGTTGACGATCGCTTCCGGTACCCAATATCGAAGAACTACTTGATCAGCTCAATGGTTGCAAATATTTCTCCGTTATCGACCTCAAGTCGAGATTCTATCAAGTCGACATGCAAGAAGAAAATATTCAAAAAACGGGTTTTTCAGCGTCAGGAAATCACTACGAATATACACGAATGCCATTCATTCTCAAGAATGCCACGTCAACATTGTTGTAACTAATGAAACGTACACTAAACGATTTGATAAGCATGTCATGTATGTGTTATATGGACGATATAATCGTCTACAGTAAAGCAAGAGAGCAGCATACCGCCCACCTGGAACAAGCTTTTGAAAGACTAAAAAAGGCGAATATTCGTATCCAAATTGAAAAATGTAAATGGATGCGAACGAAAATCAAATTCCTAGGCCATATAGTCAATCATAACGGAATAAATTCAAACGCAAAAAAAAAAGAAAAGTTATTAAATTCCCAATTCCATAAACTACTAAATAAATCAAGCAATTCCTCGGTTTGTAAAGAACTTTGCGGATAAAACAAAAGAAATGTCAAATCTTTTGAAAAAGGCAGCAAAAATAAAAATAAATGAAGTTACATAAACTGCTTTAACCAATGCAATCAAATGTTAACCAAACAACCCCCACTAGCCTATAGATTGGCAACTGACGACTCAGATGTTGCTATAGGACCTCTATTATCGCAAGACGATACTGATCTAGCCATAGCATAAGCTAGCCGGGCCTCATCCGACACGAAACGAAAATATGACGCGACAAACAAAGAGTTGTTAGCTATCGTTTGAGCGACCAAACACTTTCGTTCGTACCTTTACGGTACAAAATATGATATTTACACCGACCATTAGAGTGGTTCATGAATATAAAGGATCCATCATCCAAACTAGTTAGTCCGATGACAAAACTGCAACATTAATCGACCAATTATTAAAAGAAATTCAAGAAAAGTAACAACAACATTTTACGAACAAAAACAGTCCAAAACAAGGAAACAAAAATTCAAATTGCATCCGAAGGACATGATAAAGAGCACGCCTTGGTTCTCAACGTTACAACAAAAATAAAAGAAAATTATTTTTTCCCCAATGTGAGTAGTGTAACACAAAAAGTAATAAACAACTGTACGATTTGCAAAAATATATCAGAGTGGCAACACAATCTTCGAAAGTAACAGAACCTGAAATTATACCCGAACTAGAAAATCAAACGAAACCACCTCCGGTAGAAGAAATCGAAATAGAAAACCAAGTCCAACCAGAAAATCTAGACGAATTTCTAGAAGGCGGAACTAATCCAGAAATAATTAAAGACCCACAAAAACAAAAATAAATTATAGCAGAGACTCACGATACTTACTATCGCGGAAAAAACAAAAATTTTCACCAAATACATCAAGAATTGCAATGTCTGCAATATCAACAAATACAAGAGAACACCAATTCGAAAGAAATTTAAAATCATCGAAACAACAAGTCGTCCATTACAGATAGTCCACGTAGATACTTTCGCTTTATATCTCACGATAATTGATTTACGGCCGAAAAATAGGCAATCCACAATAATTAACGACGCATTTTTGAAACCTTTTTTTCGAGAGGGATGCCAGAGAAATTAGTTACAGATAGCGCGGCCGAATTCACGTCGGAACTATTCCAGGAATTTATGAAAGTAATCAATATAAAACACCACATAACATCAGCCAAATCATCTACAAGCAATGGCACAATAATGCAATTTCACTCCACTCTAACAGGAATAATACGAATTATTAACGCGCAAGCTGATTCAAAAACAATAACAAATCTAATACATGAAGGCGTATCGCATACAATACCTCGATCCACTGAAAAACAAACATAACGCCGGTTGAATTATACAAATTCCATATTACAACCAGGAATACTGTCAACACAACAGATGAAACAAACTTCGAATACATTGAAAAACTACGGAAAAAATAGAAAGAGATGTCAAATATAATATCAGACATAGCTAGAAAAAGAAAAGAAACAAAAATAAATAAATTAAACAAAACGAGGTCGGCTCCAACATAATGTAAGGAGAATGACATAATCTTGGAGAAACAGACCACTCGAGAAATACTTTATCCTAAATACATTAAACACACGATACAAAATGACGAAGGACCAACATTAGTTTCTAACAAGATAAAGGTTCATAAACGGCGAATTGAAAATATTGTCATTACAGCTCTGAATACACGATCACGGACTACACCATGAATAAACGACCCTACCCACTAAACATGGGCAAGTAAATATAAATTTAGTAAAGTACACAAGAATAATGCTCTGAATACATGATCACGGACTACACCATGAATAAAGGAATCATCCCAATAAACATGGGCAAGTAAATATAAATTTAATAAAGTACACAAGAATAATGCATGAAAATTCAAATTTAAAAAACATTTACGTATCCAGACTTAGAACACTAACATAACGCTTCGAAGCATTAGGAAATACATACGAGTTTATCAAGCCAGCACAAAAAAGACAAAAACGCTCAATACATATTATTTTCGGAGACATACAGCAGGTAGATACAACTGACATACAGATTGATTTAAGAAATATTTTTAAATACAAACCAATGATATTGTCACAAACAGATACGAGTAGAACAGATAGAAATAAACGGTAAAATGGTAAATAGATTCAGACAAATCGAGGATAAAATAACCACAGTCACAAATGCAATAAATCGGTTAGGGATAGATCAAGAAGAAACACAATTTTCAAACAAAATATGCACAATATATAATATATTATAGAATCATTACAGCATCACTTGGATTGTATTTGATATACAAGGGTATATCTCGCACTACCTCTTGTCACGCAACGAAACAAATATGATAACCAACAATTTAGAAAGACAAAAATCAAAATTTTCAATGAATACCAATTATTTCAATTCTTACCTATTTCAATATTATATAGACCCATTTGTAATATTCTCTATCAGCGTCCCAGACTTTTCAGAAATATAATATGAACAAATCCATTTGATCCAAGTCACATTCAACCAATCCTACCACATTCCTTTATATCAACCATACATCCTGACCTCAATTGATAATGTCAAATTCACGAAAAATTTATGCAACGAAATAAACAGGCAATATTATTGCTACCGAAATCATAGGCTACGAGGATCAATGCGCCACAAACATTATACTAAATAAACCAGCCTTTTGCCACACAATACAAAGCGAAGCGCCAACAGCCATGGAGATTATCCACAAACAATTCCTAATTATCAACGGTAATAAAAAACAACAATTTACCACAACTTGTGGTATCCAAACAATAAAAGAATTACCTACCAAAAACAGCTAAATAAAATTTTTTCGAATTGTTGATGGTGCAAAAGTTATTCCACTTTTAGTGTTTTTTAGAGAAATCGCATGCGCATCCACCAAAAACTAAATTTAAAAAAACCAAGAGATCTTTTTTTAAACTTTCTGTTTTAATAAGATCTAGAAGAGGTGCGTTTCCAATAAAATTATTTTTATAACCTGTATTATCTTCTGTAAAATAAAAACATTGGTTATGTATACAAAAAATTTTGTTGATGTTAAGTGACGCCAGCGGGAAAACAATGTACTACAGAAAGTTGACTCATTATCTGAAAAATATGCAACACTAATGCAGAATTTATTAAAAAATGTACTTAACAAAATTTCGATTTCTAAAATCGATGATTTGTCAGAAATAAAACAAGCTCCTATCTCATCAATGGCAACTTCGATTTGATCTTTCAAGTCTGGTTAGTCTTTGGATGGTTAGCGTTACACTTATCCTTAACGGCTCTCCACAAACAAAAGTCCATCTTCAAATCGCAGCTGCGTGGTGGCCAATTGACATCTCCGTTACGACTGATTATTCGATCCCCGAAGACAATTCTGGGTAACAAAAACTCGCAAAAGATAACGCTTCTCATTGACTGTAAGGGTGGCTCCTTGCTCATTTTCGAAAAAATGGTCCAATGATGCCGCCGGTTCAAAAATCACACCAAACAGTCACTCGTCATGGATGCATCGGCTTTTCGATTGTTACGTGCGGATTTTCTGAGCCCCAAATGCGACAATTTTGCTTGTTGAGGTGAAAATGAGCTTCGTCGGAAAATATGATTTTTCGGTAAAAATGCTCATTTCCTTCCAATTGCTTACAGCCCAAATAGCAAACCGAAAACGTTGCGGATGGTCATTTTGCTTCAGCTCCTTCACTAATTAAACTTTGTACGCTTTCATACCGAGGTGTTCATGCAAAATTCTACGAACACGATGGCGAGTTGATGTTGACGGATGCTCAGACACATTCTGAAGAACAACTGCAATGTTCTCGGCTGTTCGCGCTGTAAATGCACGTACACGAGTTGGTTTATCTTATAACAATCCAGTTCTTATCAACAAACCAGTTGTGAAGAATTCATTCTTCACAAATTGATCAACAAATTGCGTTGTACGCATATTATTTTTACTGAATTTTCCATGTAAATTTCTTACAGTTTTGGTAGTACACTCATCATTTCGAAAGTAAGTTCTCATACTTCCCAAGTTTGTTCAAGCGTAAAGAGACCCATTTCGTAAACGCCAAACACTAAACTATTTCTGTTATAACACGATTGACGTGTGTTTCCACACTCGAAATAACCGGTAGTTGAAATTGCAAACGCTAGATGGGCCACTCGTTAGTATATAAAAAGAGTTTTACCTTTGTTTCACATATGGACTAGATGTTAACATTTAATTTGTTCGCTGTTTGTATCAAACAATATGATGATTAAATATTGTACAATTGTACATCTAGTACGTACACAAACAATAGTATAATCTCCAGTCAGTCTCAATTTCTGATTAATATCTATGCACATTTGATTGTCAGCATTGTAATATACTTTATAGGCTCACGGGTATACATCTTATCTGTAACACCTCGAGAGGTTTAAAATTACATCTTAGAAACATTGGTAATCTAAAACAGTTTAAGAAGAGAACTCTAGCATAAATAATTTCTATGTCATTGCATAATAAAATATTTATGTTATCGATTGCATTTTATAATCATGGAAATTGAAATAATAAATCATCAATCTACTGCCTGCTATAAATGTGGTATAATTAAAAAACCTAGGTATTAGGTACAATATATTGGAAAAAATGTACTTCTCCCTACGCCTTTTAAGGAAAACGATGATTATTATATTAAACACGTATATATTCATATGTTCCTCTCAAATATTACTTTTATTTATATAGCATCCTTGAACTCTTTCGCTCGAAATGTTCATACAATTAAGTAACTAATATGTAATAGTTTTTCGAAATGGCATGTATGGAACTTATATTTTTGTATAATACAGTGTTGTAACTTACTGTACATTAAATTACATTACTGTGAACATTCGCTTTGGGCAAAACAAAAATTTAAATTTATATTCTCTATAATATTTATTAAAATATTTAACAAAGCAGTTTCACCAAATAATAGAATCCTTGCTAGAGACCTAACATAATATCTGAAAGTGTCTTTATACCTAATTTTATCATAATCGCAGATAGTGTATAATCAGTAAAGATAAAAACCTTTTATTTAATTAAAACTTGTGTAAAAATGTCGACAAAATACAAACAAATTAAAGAGATATCTAAATGCAAAAATTCCCGGTACGACATTCACATTACTGCATGTGTTTGATATGAAAAATGTAATTTTCTCTTACATAATTACAGCAATTAAAAATTCATGTTAATTTATTACCAGATAAGTCAGAGACAGAGAGAGTGTCGGCTTGTATTGTGTACAAACATATTGCTAAGAAAAATTGTATATATAGTATATATATATATATAAATATAAAGTTATTAGATTATTAGAACTTTAGTTTGTAGTGTAGATTACATATGTATTTATATTCTAATATCAAGAAGAATCGTTTGATAGGAAAATAACGGATGATCAAATTAGTTTTATATATTTTATAAACAATATAGCGGCCATTTTTTCCAGATTCCCTTCAAAATTGACAATTGTGTACAGTATTGGTTGGCACATCACCATGGAAAGATATACAGTTGCACAGCATTTAGAAATTGTTAAAATTAGGTGGTGTTTGTGATATTAAGAATCCAACCCGTAAACAACGTAAATGTACACTGATGTGTGAGTTCTGTGAACCAAAGTATGGATGAAAATCGAAAGGAATCAGTTCTCAAGAACTTGGATTTTACTAAGGCAGCATATGGAATATAGTTCATAAAGATTTGCATTTCAAGATATATGGCTTAGAAATGTTGCAGATTGGGCTTTAGATTAACTTGAAATAGATCCATATTCAACGATGCAGCTCATATCTGGTTAAATGGCTTCGTAAATAAACATAATTGTCGCATTTGGAGTGAAAACTACTGCATGCTGTTCATGAAACACGTACAGAGAACGCTATAGACACACGAGTACTGATTTTTTATGGCATGGATTAATGACCGTGTAATCTCCTGCCTCAATAATTCTGCCTAATAACCTGCTCCAATCTTGACCATTGTTATCAATTATCATATTGTGTTAGACGAAAAAACCAAATCATTTTCCCTGCTCGGGAGTAATCGCCACAAGGTGGCTCGACCTTCAGAGATCCCTGCTCTATTCATTTCGGATCAGTACACAGAACGTGGCTGAGCTAGCCGAGCATGGACAAAACTCTTTCTCCTTAAAATTAATAGTTGTTCCCTTTATCCAGTTATTCTTAAAATTTAACGTAGTTTATGTTTTCCATAATCAATTTTCCACTATTTTAAATTTTATTCTAAATGTGGATTGATCGTACGAAAGCATCGAAATAACATTAGGTACTTTATGCTAATGATATCTTCGTGATTGGATTGAATAGTCACAGAGCGAGGAAAATACTTGATACTTCAATGCAATCTTAAATTTCAATCATCTAATGCATGCCACCAAACTGATGCTGTACCAATCTTTCATCAGGCTCGCTGTACTGTGCCGTTGCGCTGTACTGAAGATTATATTCGAGCATTATGCGATGCGTGAAACGAGGCATGATTCGAGCATTATTAAAGTTTAAATAAAATGTTTTTAAAGGAAACAATTCCAATAACCACGTCGCTCGTCAGTAAAACATTATTCTTGAAAATTAATACTTTCTGGCAACATTTTCCCCTAAATTTGTAGATTTGATACAATAGGTGAATAATTTCAGGTTCTATGTTTTTAAACTTAAAATCTGCCTAATCAAAATATTTATAACAATCGAAAAGTTACCATTTATGTGTAAATTTTTAACGATTTCATTTTATTGTTAATATCAATTTAAGTTATGATTTTATTAAATCAATATAATTTAAAATGATTTACGCTAAATTTTATAAGATTGTTATGAAAATTAAGAAAAGAGAAATGTATAAAGATTAATGAAAAGTTACTGGTTTATAATTTTAAATGTTTCCTTTCAAAAAAATAAAAGCTTTTCCTCTGCAGATTTTGGTATATCCAATGGTTTACCATTATAAAAAGGCGCTTCCGCCATCGACTACAAATGAATATTGTATGCTAGGTATATATTATTTATAAAAAACTATACACGTACTATAAATTTTAACATTCGTGAAATTAATATTAAATGTTGACAAAACATAATTTTTTCCTTCACAAAAATACTATAATTGTATAATTGGCCCGGGCCTTTTTAAAGATTCCCGTCAGAAACAAATGAAACACCATAAAAAGATTAATATGAAGATAGTTTATGTATAATGTTCGAATTTACAGTTGAATGAGTTGACAGAATTTTTTTATTATTATGTATTTTGAGAATTTTTTTTATTGTGAAAGGTATAAATCTCCTAATTACTATACAGAGTGGGCCAAATACATTTTTTTTGAACTAGCGGTTTTTCTGAGTATGGTAAGGGTTATGACACTTCTGATTTGACAGAAAGTTAGTTTTATCCTTCCGCTGAACGAAAATGGTTGTGTATTCGCTTGAACAACGCTGGGAAATATTGAAACAATAATTCGAAAATTTTGGCAAAAAAATCATATTTTCGGATGAGGCGCATTTCCATCTTTCAGCGGCCATGTAAACAAGCAGAATTGTCGCATTTCAGACACGGAGAACCCGCAAGTGATCGTAAAGAAGCCGATGCATCCTCAACGAATGACTGTTTGGTGCGGATTTTGGTCCGGTGGCATCATTTGGCCATTTTTCTTTGAAAATGTGCACGGAGCCGCCGTTGTCAATGGTGAGCGCTGCCGCGCCATGATAAACGATTTTTTGTTCCCGGCACTTGAAGAGGAGGACATAGGCAACATTTGGTTTCAACAAGACGGCCGTCCGTGTCACACAGCACACGTTTCAATTGATATTTTGCGCACCGTCTTCGAAGATCGAATTATCAGCCGAAACGCTGATGTGATTTGGCCGCATCGCAGCTGTGATTTGACTATTATCTTTGGGTTGCCGTCAAAGATAAGTGTTACGCCGATAAACCAGCAACAATTGACGCTCTCAAGAACAATATTCGCATTGCCATTGAAGACATAATGCCGCATACCATCGAAAATGTGCTCAAAAATTGGACCGACCGTATGGGGTACGTCAAGGCCAGCCGAGGCAGGCATATGAATGAATTAGTACTCCATAATTAATCGGAAAGATTGTTTTTTACAATGAAAAAATAAATTTGAAAAAATATTGAGAACTTTTTGTTTTATTGCATTTAAAAAAAAAAAAATTATTTAGCCCACCCTATGTGTAGTTTAAATGACTTTTTCAGTGCATATACGAGTATGTAGCACATAATTTTATAGTTTGTTTAACATATAAAATTACATAAAATTATAATGTCAAGTTCTGAAAAATTAAAAGAAGATCAGTTTCGAACATTTCGAAGTTTTTCACTTTTAAATATTTTCTTAGTATTCAAATCACTTCGGTAAACTAAATTAACTAAGTATTGCACATTTTCATATAAGAAATATTCTCTAATCGCGCTACATATGGGTTACTCGTTAACTATACTTACCGACAATGCATACTTTAATCATAATATTTGAAATAGCTTAAAGGATTGTATAAATTATATTGTGTTAAATAAAACATAAAATATAATGATCTCATCATGTGTTTGAGTTGTATACAAAATTTATCACAAACAGTATAAATTAAAATCGGCCCACAGAGCTTATTTCTTATATACATACATTTCACTAATGTAATTGTCGCAGAGCAAATTATACAAAAATATAAAAACTTACACACATAATATACGTCGCGGTTTGAATTAAATTTGCATAAAATTAATATAAATAAATATAAATTATCTCAATTAAATTACTAAATACATTTTTCGGTCGTTGACATAAATGAAAAACTTTTCTTCTGGGTGTGATTCAAAACAAATTTACAACGACATTTTCACTCAAACTTTGCTCAGTATTTACAATTGTACATTACACATAGACAAACATGCTTTACAGATTAAAGTAATTCGAGTGGAATCAAATTTCTGGCCTCGAAAATATACAGTACTTTTTTAATCACCGTATTTTATAATTTAAATATAAACATGGCATATTTGTTCTTCATTTCTAAAAATGTACATAATTTTCGTTTGAAGAATATTTTCTTATGTAAATAGTTTTTGGTATTTTTTTATTGTTTTAATTTAGTTTGATGAAACATCAGATATATTTGTAATTATGCTGTATTTAAAGTGAAAGTATTTTTTATTGTGGATTTCTTAAAGTTAAAAATGACAATAATTTAGAAACAAAATGTGTTTATGCTTGGTGTACCTTCATACATTTGAATTTAAATCAGATATTCTTGAAAAGACTTGTTATTATTTTATTTCTAGAATTAACTCAATTTGTTAATGGAGGAATTATATGATTAAGATTATGCAAAGAACGTAGATTTATTAGTAAATAAAATTACATATATAAATAAAGAGCAAATTTGTAACGTTGACTCACAAAAAATGAAAATACAAAACTAAGCAGGCAACTTATATCCCATTTAGCATGTGAATATATATTCCGGCAACTTATATATATAAATATATATATATATATATATATATATATATATATATATATATAAATATGTATATATATATATATATATATATATATATATATATATATATATATATATATATATAAATAAATATATATATATATATATATATATATATATATATATATATATATATATATATATATATATATATATATATATATATATATATATATATATATATATATATATATATATATATATATATATATATATATATATATATATATATATACAAATGAATAATCTTATCAGATCGAAACTGATTGTTGTGATTCTTGAAGATTTTCCATTTACATATGTACGAGTATATAGCAGAGTAAAATTATTAAAAAGAAATCTTGTTTAAATTTGATTTATGAAATCAAAAATATTTAGTCGAATAATCCAAATTTTCAAAATGAATATATTTATTTATTGTTATTTATTATAGCCCGCCCATTAAATAAAATAAAATGAGTTAAAGTTTTTGTTAATATGAAGTAAGAAATCAATTTGACATTATTACTTTCCATCTTCCCACATTGGAACGTACATCATTTTATAAGTCAGTGTTTTATCCAAACACATAGGATGTATACTTCAATTATACCATATACAAGCAAAATATATAAAAGAGTAATAACTATACATATGTATATTAATGATTAATGATTGGCTTCTAAAACAATACAAAATTGGTTTATTTATTTAGAATGTTTTGTAATTAAATATTTTTATTTAATATACAAATAACTTAGAAGCATATATTTTTTGTGTACGTACATAAGAGAGAATAATATTTAAATAGCGGTATATAAGGTCGATCGACCACTTTTGAGTTTCTGTGTGCATAGATAGGAATGCTGAATCAATTTGTTTCGGGTAAACTGTAATAGTAGCATACCTAGTTATTTGGATAGTTAGTAATTACTAATAATTAAATACAGAAATTAAAGAAGACGATTACTCATTCATTACACTCGCATACATGACCTTCGCGAAATGCTGTCTTGCATAAGATTTTCAAAAGGTAAATTATGTTTATTGAATAATTCTTCCAGCTATTAAAGACAATTGAAACAATTCTTATCTTAAAATTATTATAGATAAAATAAAACAAAATCAGTTGTTGGGTACTACGATTATGATCTACTATTATGATCACTAAATAATAAGATATTGATAAACATCAGCTATACGTATAAACTTTTAATTATTACTTAATATTGCTTGTCAGATACCAAAACAAAAATAACTATTAAGGGTAGTATAAAGTATCTTTCAACCCACTAAAAAGATTGACGTTTGAAAATATCCCAGATTTTAGTAGCCTGATATAAAAAATTCACGTAACAAAAGTTAGAGAAATTTAAAGAAAATTTACTACACCGATTCTTTGTGTAATGTACACTCGTGGATTTTCAACATGATCAGATTTTTCTTTATTTCAGTACTCTTTTTAGAACATACTCGTTATATCATAAAATAATTATTATGTTACGAGTAAATATAAACCAAATAAACCTTCGAAAATCCTCCAAAGTCTATTCTTACACAGCTTTTAATATGAAACTAGCTATCTAATACAAAACCAGAATAAAAGGGGTTTTAACTAACACATAGCCTATAAAGTTCCCGGCCTAAAACGAAAACACATTTCGTGGATTTTTTTGTGATTTCTGGAGTCACAGTCTCATTTGGGCGTCCACAGCGTGGTGCATCATCGGTGGTTGTATGACCACGTTTAAATTCAGCATACCAGTCAATGCTGGTTGATTTTCTTGGTGCAGAGTCCAGATAACCCTTATCAAGCCACTGCTTTGCTTGCACAGTATTTTTATCTATCAAAAAACAGTGTTTAATCAACACGCGAATTTCTTTTTTTAGCGTTACCAAAACGGTTGTAACTTGTAAACTTAATGAGCGAAATTTCATGAAATTGTACAGGTATCAGGCACCTATATTGCTTAATAATTCAAAAAAGCATGTGGGTATTGTCTGAAATAAATAATAAAATTTTAAAGTGGATTTCCTTAAAACTAAACAAACCTATTTTACGAATTATTTTAACTTACATAACGAACACACGCATCTCGCAAGCTTGCTTTAGCAAGTAAAGTTTAAGTGAAAATGTATTTGGTTTGACCAAATACCATAGGGTTTCTTTAAAAATAAGCTCATATGCTCAAAAGGAGAAATGCGGTTCACAAAATTTTTGAAAAAATAATTAAATGAATTAAATCAATAAATTATTTAGTGCGTGACCAACCAAATGGTGAGGTGGATCAAGGTGTGGCATTTGTATCAACAGGTGAAATAATAACTATTTGTTGTTATCTGTATATGAAGTGAACTCCTCGGCTATTTAATTTGAAAACTTCTTATGTTAAAAATAAACAATGTAACATAAACAATTTATTGAGTAACCCATAACTTTAATTTATAAAACGAATAAAAATAATATCAACAAAAATAATGATATATTATCACAGTTACAAAACAACAATATCTATGTCCCATTATCATGCATTATAACCAATTCATTTTTAAATTTAAAGAGCAATATCACACAATTTAACTTCAAAAATCACTGCATTTTATAAGAATACGTTACGATGAAAGGTAATAATTAAAAATAAAATTATTATATACTTTGTAATTGATTATTTAATTCAATTAACACTATCACGTTGTAATATAATAATAATAAATACAACTTAAAAATTTAACCCAATCTCTGCGTTAAATTTTGTAATTAAAAAACAAATTTTAATTACATTTAATTAAAAGTGTCGCTTATTATAAAAGGAAATAACTTTCAAATAGCGTGTCCATTTTATTATAATGAAGTGGTGTTACAAACTGAGGTGATGTATAGAAAAAATAAAGGCCAAAAAAGCTAAAGATTTTCATTTTAAAATTAGTTTTTATTATGGTTTTGAATCTAACATCTACAAAATATCATTTAATGTTTGATTATAATTACTGTTATGACTTAAAGGAGGAATAATATAAGTTTTGAAAAAGGTTATGAAAGGTCGAAACTATCATTATTAATACAGACATGAATGGTGTTTGGACTAAATCACAAAATTTTTGAAATGTTTATAGCTATTGCTATTCATATTGTTTTGGTATTTTTTATTTATTAACTCTCTGTAATTACCGTGTTTGAAGGCGGATTTTAAAAGTATAGGTACAATTTCAGTAACTGATTAGTTTTTAATATACAACCAGATTTTTTTGTGTCACGTACGCAGTTTGCCCTGTCGAAAACGTAAAAATATATGTTACAAACGGAAATTAATCTAACCAAAAAAAATTTCAATAGTTGTTTTCGCGTTTTATTCAAATGAACTTCCTGTGTTCTGTATACATTTCTCGTGCATATATAATGTATATGGATATGATCAACATCGGTGATTCAGATAATGATGTTGAAAAACACGACTATTATAATACAGGTGATGAGGTTATTGTTTTCTGTGACAAACTGGTAAACGTAAGTTTTGTTTTTATTGTAATTTGATTAATTAGTTTTACTTGATGACATAAATAATTTGCGGAAATCATAATAATTTTAAAATACCTGAATGAAAACTGTGGAAAAAAAAATTTCTTATAAAACGTTTATTCAAGTCTTTTTATTCATGTCTTCATTAGAACTGACATTAATTACTTTTATAGAATGATTTTATCTCAATTTTTCTATCGATGCGTATTGTGGGCTAATTTAGCTTATTCATACGAATTGACATAAATTCTTACTACCTAATCTAGAATTTAATTTGTGTAGAAATATTACTTGTAATTGGGCTATATGTATGTAGCTTTTCGCAACTGAAATAAAGTAGAATATCGAGTCGAAAGGGAAACTAAGTAGTAATTTATTCGGAAATACTTACACAAACATTAATTTTTATAAATCATCACTATAACGAGCTAATGAAAACAATTAAAAATTACCGTAGTTAGTTATTAAGTTAGTTAGTTTATTTAACTTAAATATCTGCGAAGATAATTGACAGTTTGAGTGTTTATTTTACAAAATTTATAATTACACTTTAGACCATTACGAAATTTTTCTTCATTAACATCGCATTTAGCTAAAAGTGCGAGATGTACGTACGAAGATGACTACTCGTGAGAAGATTTACGCACTCTACCTCAAATCATTAATGGCTTTCAGGTCCGCGGACTGTCAGCATCATGATTAGTGAAATCATTCCCAATTTTATTAGAAATATTCAAAGGGATCAAAATTTGTATAGTTTTGGCCGTAATTTTACTCACCTATTTGTTGACCTCGATTTGTTGGTTAATGGGCCAGATAGTAGATTTTATCAAGACTACAGCCATATTGTACATACTACTACTACTGTGGGCAAAAAGTAGTAAGACTTTTTAATTTAAATTTCACGCGGAAAACTATTCGTCCAAATATTTTTTTTTCTATATTGGTATGACTGTCAGTGACATCTGTGCCAAATGTCACCTCAAAATAATCATTAGTGTTTAGTATACGCTTGTCTTTCTGAAGTAGAAAAAGTGCATTCGGCGATTTTTACAATGAGTGAAATTATTCAACAAAGAAGTTCCATTAAATTTTGTGTGCGGAATCAATTTTGTGGTGCCGAAACGTTCAGAATGTTGCAAAAGGCCTTCGGTGATAATTGTATGTCGCGAGCAAGTGTTTTTGATTGGTACAAATTGTTCAAAGAGGGCCGAGAAAGTGTTGACGACGAACCACGTCTAGGACGGCCATCAACATCAACTGATGATCAACACGTTAATAAAATCAAGGAATTGGTGCTCGAGAATCGACGATTAACAGTCAGAGACCTTACTGGCATCGTTGAAATATCGGAAGGATCAGTGAAAACCATTTTGAAAGATCATTTGGGTCTAAGAAAAGTGAAAGCACGATTGGTTCCAAAATCACTCAATTATTTGGAAAACAGTGTCGCGTTGACGTCTGTGAAAGAATGCTTTCCAACTACCAGGATGTCATGAAACGTAGTATAACTGGCGATGAGTCTTGGATCTATGCTTACGACCCGGAAACAGACAATCAATCGGCCGAATATCATGCCAAAGGTGAGCCGAAGCCGAAAAAAACACGTCAAAGCAAGTCAAAAATCAAGGTGATGTTGACAGTTTTCTTCGATTATCGAGGAATGGTGCACTCCGAATTCCTTCCGACCAGCCAAACTGTCAACAAGGAATACTATTTGAGTGTTTTGCGTCATTTGCGCGAAGCTATTCGTGAAAAGAGGCCGGAATTATGGGTCAACAACTCTTGGTTTTTGCACCACGATAATGCAGCTTCTCATACTGCATTGGTATTACGTGATTTTTTCGAAAAAAATTCCACCCATATCCTTCCGCAATCACCGTATTCGCCTGATTTAGCTCCGTGTGACTTCTGGCTGTTCAGCAAACTCAAACGACCGCTCCGGGGACACCGTTTTGAGTCAATTGAAGACATTAAACGTGAATCGCTACGCGCATTGGAGGCTATTCCGGAAATTGACTTTAACAACTGTTTCGAGGATTGGAAAAAACGTTGGCACAAGTGTATTGAGGCCGGGGGGGGGGGGGGTTGATTACATTGAGGAGGACGAAATAGAGTTGGAGAAATAAATAAAGAATTTTAAAATTATGAACAAAGTCTTACTATTTTTTGCCCACAGTATTACAGCGATAGTTAACCATCTGTCGTAAAACACAATCATGTCATTATACCATTTAACATCCCATTTATACTATTGGTGGTTTGATGGTAAAAAGTTTATGGACAAATATTTTGTGTAGTGGTTCTT
The DNA here is from genome assembly GCA_963691935.1 of Nephrotoma guestfalica. Lineage (NCBI taxonomy): Eukaryota > Metazoa > Arthropoda > Insecta > Diptera > Tipulidae > Nephrotoma > Nephrotoma guestfalica. Next base: position 151,738,670 of record OY829914.1, on the reverse strand, counting down.
TAATTTTACTAGTGCAGCCATTTTTTGGAAAATGAGTAAGTATCGCCGCATAAGTGACATTTAGTGGCCAAATTTAGTACTATTTTACTAAAACTAGTAGCCAATCGACATATGGAAACGTAATCCTAAGATAAATGATAAATGAGTATAACTTTCACCAAGTTTAAAATAATTTTTAATAATGAATACTCGTTGTTCAGAATGTTTCTGCTTATTATCTGTCAAATAACATATGGCACCTTAGTAAAAAAATGGAAATGGCGGCAAATTTAAAAAGCCGCCTCAAATTGGAACAAATGAATACTCGTTGTTCAGAATGTTTCTGCTTATTATCTGTCAAATAACATATGTCACCTTAGTACAAAAAATGGAAATGGCGGCAAATTTAAAAAGCCGCCTCAAATTGGAACACCATTTATATAAACCATTTAGTAATGGACCAGAGTAATATTCAAGATCTTACTTGAAAAACGAGGTGAGCCTGAAAGAATAGTATGCTTATATTGAGTAATCAAACAAATATATGTATGTAATAAAAACCTAATTATTTAAATTAAACATTTTAGTTATACAGATACTTATTTTTGTTCCTAATAAAATCGATATAGCAAGTTCCACCACAAAAAAAGCAATAAAACTGAATTATAACATCTCATTAATCTTATGTTCATAACACATATCAATAAAACACACGATCAAATGTTTAATTCTGATTATAAATCCATTTTCTCGGAAATACTTTTATAATTAAATTTCATTTGTTCAAAGCAAGAAACGAAGCATATTAACAAACGAGTATGTACGATATTTAAAGAAACTAAAAATTGGTGTTTGATCTTCTGTAAGTTTATAAACAAATATACAATTGAATCCGATTTAAAAAACTAAAGAGTTTTTATTTTAACGGGCAGATCGATTGAATACTTAAAATATCAGCGATCCTGGAACAAAAATATTTTGCATCTCTCTGTGGACGCTTTTATAGGCCTCTTCGATTGCGTATTCCGTTAATTGAACCAAGCATTATATGTATGTAAAATGTATTTTATAGGTTCATCTGCAAGTAGTATGCATTTTCGTACACTACACGATCCAATTTCCTATTTTCACGTCAGAATTGCAACTCGACATTTAATTGTAAAGATTTTTTTAATACAAAAATATGTACGCTCCAATTAATTATGACTGTAAGTGAGAGAATATTAAAATGCCAAACTATGATCATAATTTGCTACAAGACAAAACTAAAGTTTTTTGAATTTTCAGTGTAAAAACATACATAATAGATGTAGTTTATAAAATTTGAAAAATAAAACCAATTACCGTTAAACTTATTAAAAATTCGAAATGCTAATGTCAGTGAATAATGAATAAGATTATTAACTTACTTTCTATATACCATATGTAATAGAAGTCTAATAATATGATTTATCAGTATGGTTTTTGAAAAAACCACAAAAACCTAGCTTTTAATCACATGGGCGGACACAGCGGGAAGCTATTAATAAAAAGGTTAATCTATAGCTACACATATTTCTTTTCTTCTAAATACAAATATATAGAGAAATAATTATGTGATATACCAAAATATAATATTAGCTTTCTAGGTATAACATGATTGAATCACAACAAATCAGATTTATGTTTCAAGTATCTATATCAAAACTATCAATTTCATTTATTTTTTGATTGATTAATCAATTTATCAATTTGAGGTTTTGTCTTAATTTTAATTAATGTGAAATTGTTTGGAAACAATAATAAGAAAATTAAGATATCCATACTAGCATTACATTACGTTAAACATTAAATTAACCAAAATATAACATCAATTATAATAAACGATTGATTGATACCTAATTAACATTCAACAACAATAATACCAAACAGTTAGAATATCAGGTGCTGTAATTTTGACTTTTTGTTCATTACAATAAAAGTCAAATAAGATGAGAGCTTGATTAAATTATTAGCCTTGGAAAAAGTATTACTTTTGAAAACTTGTAAAAAGGTATTTAGATTAGAAAGTTAATCTAATCATTCACAGCTCATTACATTTATTTCCGCTACAGTTTTAAAACCAATGTACTCATACAAAACTAAACTATGTCTATTTTTGATTGACACTTGAAACATTAGTCAACTACGTAACAAAATAACACAGAAGAAAACATAAATAATATTCAACATGTCTAAGAAATTTTGATTAATTTTTTTTAAATTCTGACAGCAAGTTATATATTTCGACCGTACTCGTATATCTCATGCTGGTTTTTTTATATTTTATAATTTTTTCATTTCCCTTCTAATTGAAAATCAACTAAACTAAAATCATGGCTACAACCGAACCGCATAATTCTATTGTATCATTCTTATGTTTGTAATTTACAAAATTTAACTTATTTATACAAAATTAGCGCTTACGGTTACTGTGAATATAATAAATAATACATGTCGGAAAAGCACGTATAATTTTTTTATTCTCGGAATGGACAAATCTTAACAATTTAGTAACATTTTACAATTTGCAGCAATGCTAATGATATTCTAACTGACCACCTTGTGTCTCTAATTTTCGAAATTCACAAGTAATAAACTTAAAACAAAAATATGAGATATATTTATTCAATTGTTTGGTTCAATTTCATCACGAGTCGAAAATACTTGAGAATAAGAATAAAATACATACAATTAATGTTTACTTTTGTGTATATGATAAAAGGCCCTTGAAATAATTATAAACTGGCTACTAAATTCACTGATCTTGGATGTTAAAAATATGTACTGAAAATTTTAATTTCAGTAGCATTTCAATATTAATATTGATTGATTGATTGACTGGACTATAGGAACAATTGCTAGCCAAGTACCCCGTTTAATGCCGGGCCTATTCCTACAGCATGTTTACACAAAACAATAGGAAGGATAGGAAATGTATTTTTTTTGGGCGGTACGACCCGGTTGCAGAGATCTAGCGATCATACGGTACAAGACAACACAATTCTAATCTACAATACTAGAGGAAGGATAAAGGCATAATAGGTTTAATGTATTGTACACAATCAGCAATTAATATTTCAAAGAAATATTATTTCACAAGCATCTATAGATTTCCCGAAATTTAATTCTAAATTAATATCTTCTGGCTTCCTAAATAATATAAACATTTATTAATTTAATCCTTCTGCAACTCCACAACTTACAATAGAATTTCCTGAAACCATAGTTATTTGAATTATAATAAAAATTACTCTAAAATTCACTAGTATTTAACTCTTGAATTGAATCACAATTCTTGAATTCAACCAAATAGCAAAAAAAAAAAGAATCTTTCAAAAAGTTGCAAAAATTATGTGAGGCATCCCAAAGGCAATGTTTCCTGGAAAACTATCAATGTTATTAATTACCCGGATTAACTACCGGATTGGATATTTCAAATAAGTTTAGCAGCTTATTTCGCGAAAATTTCAAATGTTTTATTATTTTGATCACCAAAGATTATTCGTTTAATTACAAACGGCATTTGGCTGCCGATTTGACTGCCGGCTTTGCTATTGTCAACTATAAGTGGATCTGATGGCAATAAAAGATGTCACATTTAAAACTTTTACAGTTCTCAATATAAATAGATGAATAAATGTTTACTTTACTTAATTAATACTTAACAGTAAACGACGTAGTAGTGCTCTTGTAAATTTTTAAGTGAGATATTTCTCGTAAAGTAAAAGATGGTAAATCCACAGTGTTGTAATCCATTTGAATTGGAAAATCATAAATATATAAAACAACAATCTGGAGCCGTTAGCGAAGAATTAGCTGAAAAAGCCAAAAAGTATTTAAACCGCGATTTATCCAGACAGAGAATTTGTGGAAAATGCAGCATAAAATTATACAAGTTAAATGATGTGCCAATTATTCCAAACCCAGCTTCCGACATTGCAAGTCAACTTCCATCATCATCTGGGTCTTCTTCAAATCAATCGGAGCCGATATGACTGCTACCAACGGAAATGTTCCGAGAAGGTTATATGGAAGGGTTCTCCGAAATATGTATACGATTGGGTGGATCACCAGCAAATAAACACAGGCTCTTTGAGCCAGGTTATAACAAAAAACAACTAGAAAAAGTAGTAAAACTCACTTGTGAAAATGTGCTACGCATACCGGTTCCAAAAATATCACCAATAGATGAGCCAGATGACGAACATGAGTTCATGAACAATATTATGGAAGCATACAACCAGCAAGGGACATCATACGCAAATCGAATGTTCCTCCTAACTTTGTTACCAGAGAATTGGTCAGTGGCTAAAACTATGGATACATTTAATACTTCGAAATATATGGCAGAAATGTCGAAAAATCTCGTCAAAGACCACGGACATGGTATCTTCCCAGGACGTAGAAAAACTAGATCTGGAATCTCCTGAAACAATTACATTAATAGAGGAATTCTACAGAAGTATCGACATCAGTCGTCAGCTTCCTGGAACCCACGACTTTGTTAGTGTTCCTGATCTTGATGGAGGTCGCATTAAAAAACAGAAAATGCTAGTTTTATGCAACTTATCCGAGGCATACCAACATTTTTTGGAACAAAATCCAAATCAAAATATTGGATTTTCTAAATTTGCCGAGCTTCGCCCAACAGAATGCATATTCGCTGGAAATCCAGGAACACATAATGTTTGTGTGTGCATAATTCTCAAAATAACAATTTATTATGTCCAGTTATATCAAAAATTTTAAATTGCGATCTTGCCATTATCAATGAAAAAAAGTTATTAAAGAACATATCCTGTGAAAATTTGACGTGGGATTGTTGTGAAGGTAAGAGTATTAGTTATATTATGCAATTCGAAAATATTTAAAATTGGTCTAAATGAACGTTACTTTTATCTTTGTTTAATGGATTGGTTAAATTAATAGAACAACTGAAAGATGCTGCCAAAACTGGGGTAATAGATGAAGTGACATACAATAATTGGATTTCCGTTCAAAATAAATACAAACTGATAAAGATCACGTCTTCAGTTGTCGAAATTGCCGATATTTTATCAGAATCTTCCTAGCAGCACTTCGCAAACATGACTACATAACCAAAGAACAGTCAAGATATCTAAAATCAGTAAAAAGTAATTTACAAGATGGAGAATATGTAGTGATTTTGGATTTTTCGGAAAATTTTAAATTTGTCACTCAGAATGAAGTACAAGCAGAACATTATTTTAAACCGGAAGCAACATTATTTCCGATCGTAGCCTACTATAAATCAGGAACAGGTTCAATAAGCATACTCTTGTATGTAGTAATTTCAGAAGAAGATACGCATGATACTGTAGCACTGTACACTTTTCAAACGAAATTTATAAAATTTGTACAAGCAAATGGGGCTGAATATCCAAATCCGACGAAATTATATTATTTTTCTGATGGAGCTGTATCCCAATTCAAAAATAAGAAAAATTTTGTAAACATCAACTATCACAATTCGGATTTTGGCGTTAACTGCGAATGGAATTTCTTTGTTCCTAGCCATGGAAAGCATCAGATGGTATAGGAGGCACCATTAAGAGAACTGCTAGATTAGCATCATTGAGAACTGTTGACGACAGTCTTTACAATAACCCAGAAGAATTTTTTAAATGGTGTAAATTTAGAAGTAACATGAAGTCCGTGCACTTTGACTATGTATCTAAATTAGAATTACTACCACAGAGAATAATTAAACAGAGAAGGATCTTTCAGACAATTTTGATGTATATAATAAATTTCTGATTTGCACACCAAGTTATAATAGGGTTCGATGGAAGTTGGAGCAGACAGAGTCAGATACTTTAGCTATTTAATATATATCTCTTTCATGTTAATTCAAAATTTCATAAAAAATATTTTGTTTATTAAATGTGCGTTTGTGAAACGAAAAATGTATATAACTACTTGTATGTATATGTATAAATATACAGGGTGAACTATCTAACTTTTTTTTTATGAACTAGCGGTTATTTTGAGTATGGTAAGGGTTATGTCACTTCTGATTTTACAGAAAGTTAATTTTATCCTTCCGCTGAACGAAAATGGTTGTGTATTCGCTTGAACAACGCTGGGAAATATTGAAACATTACTTTGAAAATCATGGTTTTCGGAAGAAACGAAGCTCCGGGAGCTCCATATGTGCGTTATTTTGTGAATAAAGTTAAAGAAACAGGCTTGCTAATTAATAAACCAACACGAACCAAGCAGCCAACCAAGCGTACACCCGAAAATGTTGATGCTGTAGCTGAGAATGTGCGTGAGTCGCCGGGAACGTCAACTCGTCATCGTGCTCAAGAATTGAACATTTCACGCACAACATTGCGACGAATTCTGCATAAAGACCTTGGTATGACACCGTATAAAGTTCAATTGGTTCAGGAATTGAAGCAAAGAGACCACCCATTGTGTTTTCGGTTCGCTGAGTGGGTTTGCGATCGACTTGAAGAAGATGCCGACTATGGCAAAAAAATCATATTTTTGAATGAGGCGCATTTCCATCTTGGCGGCTATCTAAACAAGCAGAATTGTCGCATTTGGGGCACTGAGAACCCGCACGTGATCGTAGAGAAGCCGAGGCATCTTCAACGAGTGACGTTTTGGTGCGGATTTTGGTCTGGTGGCATCATTGGGTCATTTTTCTTTGAAAATGAGCAAGGAGCCGTCGTTACTGTCAATGGTGAGCGCTGCCGCGCCATGATAAACGAATTTTGTTCCCGGCACTTGAAGAGGAGGACATAGGCAACATTCGGTTCCAACAAGACGGCCCTCCGTGCCACACAGCACACGTTTCACTTGATCTATTGCGCACTATCTTCGAAGATCGAATTATCAGCCGAAATGCTGATGTGATTAGCCGCCTCGGAGCTGTGATTTGAAGCCGTTGAACTGTTATCTTTGGGGTGCCGTCAAAGATAAGTGTTACGCCGATAAACCAGCAACGATTGACGCTCTCAAGAACATTATTCGCATTGCCATTGAAGACATAATGCCGCATACCATCGAAAATGTGCTCAAAAATTGGATCGGCCGTATGGGGTAAGTCAAGGCCAGCCGAGGCAGTCATATGAAACAAAATTTTCATTTTTTTCATTGTGTATGTGAATCAAATTTAGGGAAAAGGGCGACATATATGCTTTTCCTAGGAATAACTTTGATCACAATTAAGTAGAGCTTGCTTTTAGAGTCTAAAAGCAAAACTTTATGTTACATAATTTGAGCATCAGAGGATTTTAAAAATTAAAACGTTATTTTTTTTCAGTTTTATTATACATTACAAGTTTGTTTAAAGTTAGAAGAAAAGAGAATTTCTCGGTCCTGTACTAATTTTATGATTTTAAAACACAATAATACAATATTCGAAATGAGTCAACAAGCACAAATTAAGAAACACATTTAAATATTACAGAAAGAGTTTTTCCTCATAAAAAACTTTTATTTACAATTATTGAATTGGAAAACATTTTAGTATTAATAAAGTTTAAATCGGCATTTGGCATTACCTGAAATATTTGTTTAGTATTATTAACTGTGTTAATAAATATTACGAAATCTCTTATTTAGTAACTTTTAGTTGATGGTTATTCTAATTTAGATACATAGTCAAAGTGCACGGTTATATATATATATATATATATATATATATATATATATATATATATATATATATATATATATATATATATATATATATATATATATATATATATATATATATATATATATATATATATATATATATATACTTGTTTGTATACACGATCGCGTATTCGTTTTCTCTTAGATTTATAAAATTTAAATACGAGAACATGAAAAGAAAACGAAAAGGATCTGTTTAGTTGTATGTAACTATAATGAATTAATTATATTGTGGCGTGCTAAGTGAAATGTATAGTATAAGTAACGACAAACTTACAATGAAAAGGAACGTTCTTTTAACACTATGCGCCCTAGGTACTTGGCGAAACACATTAACACTTAATAAACACATTATTCCACTCGTTTAATTATTTCGCAAAAAAAAATTGTTTATAAAATCTGTTCAAAAAGTTTAATAAACGTTGGGCCCCGTCGGAGTTTTGTTAGTTAATGTGATGTGTTCTATTCGCAATACGATTATATAAATAATAAAGGATATCTAGAAAATCCTCAGACGGGTTCAACTATTTTTATTGAAATAACACATGCCAATTTAGAGAGGTCCAAGTGTACTCTGTTCAAATGTACTAGTGGTTATGTTTAGACATAACTGACATTAATAATAATTTGTATGACGTGTGAGCTGACGTGTGAGGTGAATGTTTTAATACAACTCGAGTATGGAACTAGTAGACGGAGCAATAAGCATTTCACGAAATTTGATTGGTTTTGAGTGTGGGAGCGAGTGTGATGAAATAAAAATAGGTAAAAACCGGACTCATGAGTCGTGTGGATTAGCACATACATGTCATTTTTTACGGCGCCTTCGTTCGTTACGGAGGAAAACAGCGAGAGAGAGAGTGAGCAGTTTTACCGCATTCAAAAAAATAGTTTTTCTAAAACAACTCAATGTGCATATCCCCATTAGGGTAACTTGTATCCGGTAACTTCTTCGTTTATCCCCCTTTACAAAATCGGTTCTATTGCGGCGCAAAAAATGGTTTCATAGGTAAAGGAGAAAGAAACGAAGAAGTTATCGAATTCAAGTTACCCTAGTGTGGATATGCATAATGAATTTTTACAAATATATTGAGCATTGACGATATCTTTTTTCTTTTCAGTAAGTGTGTAAATTTTATTTTCCACTTTTACCCACTTTAAGAAAATTAACTATGTTTAACAAAACTATTTTTGATTTTACTTATTTATATTTTTCCCATAAGCAAAAAATAAAAACATTATTTGGGAATACAATTCACACAGTAACACAATTTTTTAAACACACACGCGTACATATCGTGATTTCAATTAACAATTTTATTTTTGATCATCATGAAGATAAAAGAAATAAAACACAAACACCACATTATTTTTATATTTTATTTTATTCTTTTTATCCCATTTGACTTTAAACTAAATCATTGCGTATATAACAATATTATTAAGTAGCATTTCAATATTAACACATAACGGTCCATTCACGCGAAACGCATGTTTCATTGTATGAATTAAAAAAAAAATATAAACGTGCTAAAATTTTATTTGGTTACATCATCAAGAGGTGGTGTATATATATATATATATATATATATATATATATATATATATATATATAAATAAATATATATATATATATATATATATATATATATATATATATATATATATATATATATATATATATAAATATATAAATAAATATATGTATATATATATATATATAACGGGTGTTTTTTTAGGAGGTTTGTTTTTCCGATAGATGTCGTTTTATTTTATGACAGTTGTTTTGACAGCTCAAAGTGGCATTTCTACTCAGTATTGTTTGGCAAATCATTATGAATAGGTTAACTCCAGAACAACGTTTTCAAATCGTGGAAATTTATTTTCAAAATCAGTGTTCAATTAAAAATGTTTATAGAGCACTTCGTGAATTTTATGGTGCACATAATCGTCCGTCAGAGACCACCATAAAGAACGTAATTACCAAATTTCGGTCTACATTCACTCTTTTGGATGCCAAGCCACCGACAAGAATGAGAAGAGTTCGTACAGAAGAAAATATTGCTGTCGTTGAGGCCAGTGTCGAAGAAAACGACAATTTATCGATTCGTCGTCGTGCTCAGCAAATTGGACTTTGTCCATCGACTTTATGGAAAATTTTACGTAAAGATTTGGGTTTGGTGCCATACAAAATTCAATTGGTGCAAGAATTAAAGCCACACGACCATCGTTTGCGCCGTGAATTCAGTGATTGGTCGTTAAATCAATTGAACGAAGATCCATTTTTTTACCGTAAAATTCTCTTCAGTGATGAGGCGCATTTTTGGTTAAATGGATACGTCAACAAACAAAATTGTCGCATTTGGAGCAAAGATAATCCACACGCCGTTCTAGAATTACCAATGCATCCTGATAAATGTACTGTTTGGTGCGGTCTATGGGCTGGTGGGATCATCGGTCCATATTTCTTTAAAAATGAGGAAGGACGACGCGTTACCGTGAATGGAAATCGATACAGAACCATGTTAAATGAGTTTTTGTTGTCAAATCTTGAAGATATGGATATGAATGAAATGTGGTTTCAACAAGATGGTGCCACTTGCCATACAGCACGTGAAACAATCGACTTATTGAAAGAAACTTTCAACGACAACATTATTTCGAGAAATGGTCCGGTGAATTGGCCTCCGCGTTCGTGCGATTTGACGCCACTCGATTACTTTTTGTGGGGATACGTGAAGTCATTGGTTTATGTGGATAAACCTCAATCGATTGACGCTTTGGAAACCAATATTCAACGTGTCATTGCTGACATACGCCCTCAAATGCTTGAAAAAGTGCTGGAAAATTGGACCTCCAGAATGACATTTGTGAAAAATAGTCGTGGTAGCCATATGCCAGAAATTGTGTTTAAATGTTAAATGCCAAAAAATTATCTACCAAATAAAAAAAAATTTTGGTCATTTCATAATTTTATATGTGTTTTATTCAAAAAAAAAATCGGCAACCTCTTAAAAAAACACCCTTTATATATATATATATATATATATATATATATATATATATATATATATATATATATACATTAAAAATACTACTCCTAGTATTAAGAATACTATTTAATAACTTAAAATAAGAAAGATATATTTTATATTGTCAAAAAATGGTTTAAACACTATACATTCAAATTGAATCTATTTAAAATTATAAATTGTGAGCTAACCCCAAATCCTCCCAGAAAACAATCTATAAAATACTTTCTTTGTAGTTTTTCATTTTTATTTGTAGGTTTGTGTTCACGTAATTTCTGCTTTCAAATAATTTTTTGTATTTTTACACTGGACGGGTACCACAGGTTGCAACCCACTGTTTCGTTTATGTATATATACAGAGTATACCAACTAGGCGCCTTAATATGCAATTTCGTTTTAGTTGATTCGCTGGTTTAGGAATTATATCGATTTTACGGAAAAAGTGTTTGGATGCCATTTTTTGCGTAATTATCCCGGACTGTAATGTGTTAATATGAATAGATTTTCTTGCTTTAGTAATATTCAGCTAATCGGACGAACCGGACTGGTTGTTTTACGAATACTGCATTTTCACAGATATGCCAAATACTGTTTAACAACGAATTTAGAAAAGTTAGAGAGTTGTGAACATATTAGAATATTATACAAACAGTGTAAATTATACACAATTACACTGAAGGAGGAGTTTCTATGTACATTCGTTTAAGAAAACAATGTCTAATACATTCAATTTATCATTTTTATTGCATTGTACGATCAAAATAATAGAAATTCTTATGTACAATAAACTCAATATGGATGTAAGAAAATGATCATATAGTTTAATGAACTTTGATCTATATTATGATTTTGTTATAATTAAAATAAATCACGCGATGTATCTAAAACAAAGAAAAAATTGTAATTAATTGAAACGTAGGCCCAATTGTAACTGAAATGTGTAAATTCCAAATAAATTAACACCTACAAGTTGTAAAAACAACATTATTTATTAAAGTATTTGAAGGATTACGTGTGTAACAATTCTACCGAGACAAAATTCCATCTTAAGCGACTTTTCGAAATGCATGAAATATTCGGTTACAACGATTTAATAAACTACTGCTATAATTGTGTAATGGTTTGAGCGACATCAATAAAACAGGAATTACGAGTACATTTATAACTTTCATAAGACAAAATTAATTAAAAATATTAATTTCTAAGGATATCTCTGTCATTCAATCTAACATTTCAAAATATTCCGTTAAATTTTATGTTACCATCGATTAAAAAAATTGTTCGTCGTAATTTATAACTGCATGTAAACCGCTTTACACTTTACTCATAATAATTTTTACACAAAAACCGACAAGGGATACAATGAAATTAAGTCGCAGATCCTAAACCTTAAATGACCCCGTTGAATGAGACGATGGCTTCAACTTGATGCACAAAAATGGTACGGCTTAGCTAATTCTAAGTAGTACGTTAATAATGTTTCAACACCTATTTTATTTCAGTATCATCGAATCGTTCTATTCATACTATGATTATTTTTGTTATATTCTAGCTCATGCAACACATGTTCATAAGAACGTGAGAGATAGTATGGTTCAATTGGTATACAAAAACTACTAACATAAAAGTAACAATATTCATAAAGTTAATTTCAAATATGTTAACAAAATACTAAAAAAGATTGAACTAAGTTCAATAAACTGTTGTAATTATACCATTACTTTTGTTTAGTTATTTTTAGTTTCAGTTACAAAAAACTCCCTGGTAATGCATGCACTTTTATTCTCGTATATGCGATGTTCGACTTGTTACGATTAAGGAATATGAAAAGAACGCAAGTAAAGGCACAACACCTAATGTGAAAAGTAAATATGTAATATACTACCGCTTGTTCGTTCCCCGCTTATAAATTATATAGAGTTTTGATACAAGTTCAAGATAAACACTAAACTAACATAACAACAACTAAAAACTATGAAAATTTCTCTATTTGTTATAAATTATTGAGGGTGTATTTTACTATAAAATAATATTATTACAATTTGTTGAATTAGTTCCGGTCATCGAACTATAGGTTCATATATATAAAAACTATACAAAAGCATAGCATATTACAAATAAGTACAGTATACAAGTAGTATACAAGATCAGATTGATAGCTACTCGTATGTCACCGTGAACTAAACATATACTATAATTGCGATAGAACGAGTTTCCTTAGCTATTTGATTACTACGAGTGTAATGATTGAGTTGGGTATCAACTGCTGGATTGATTAACAATTTTTATATGTAATTGTTGAATTTTACATTTCATTGGTATTATTTTCTGGGTTAGACATTATTATTTCGAAGGGTTCTATACTATTTGCAGCTGCTCTTATTCGATTTTATTCAAATAGGAGTTCCTTTATTAGATTAGAAAATATCCCAAATAAAGTAGAATTGGATAAAAATAGCTTTAGAGTTTAGACAGATGGATATTTTGCAGCATTCTGAAATGAAACGATACATGGGGTGAAAAACTTCAATGATAAAATGCCTCAACATTAAATTCAGATCAAAATAATGAGTACACAAATAAACCGGTTTGATACATTAGTGTTTACGTGACATGACGCTCGTTGAGTAATCTAATCTGTATAGTAGATAGTAGATACGAGTGCTAACAAACGGGTTGTTTTTGTTTGTAAAATGTCAACTAAACTTAAAACTTTTTTGTTTTATCATTTGTTGATTTTATGTTTCATTTTATCAATTTATTAGCACGGAATGCATTTTGGTTAAAATATAACTGTGGAATTATTTTTAATCTAACCAAATTGAACAATAAAACAAATAAATTCCAATACACAGAACTTTTTAAAACATTCACAGTAGCAATGATAGATAATAAGTGTTTTTTAGTTCTTAGCAGATCGACCGATACGGAAAATATTTCCTTTCATTCTTCGCCAGTTTTTCACACACATTTTAAAAGGGTTCTACACACATTTTAAAAGGGTTAAGTTTTGTGAGAAGAGTGAGGCTCGTAAATTGATCCAATTAACAGATAACATACCTTTGTATGATGTAAAGTAGCCGATACACTCTACTAGTATCATATAGAAATGGTCTGTTTGCGCCATTGTAGCCGAAACTTAAAATACATGTAACATTTTTTGTTTCAGTTATTTAGACGAAAAGTCTCTTTTCAAAGGAATCCTTAAGTCTGCTGAAATTGCGCTAAAGCAAAAAAGAACACCTTTTTATAACTTTGTCTTATGTATATTTTTTATTTAGCCTCCTTTCAGTTCGTCCACTTTGAACAACTACTTGATAAATCTGTCGGAAGTAGTAACAAGTGCTTTGAAATAAACAACGGTATACAAGCTACACAAATTTTCAGTCAATGGCATCATCAGTCGTCAAACACGCCCCCATACAGCCATTGTATTATGTACGAAAACGATTTAAGTGCAACTTTACCCGCCATTTATTTAATTAAAGAAGTTATAGGTAAATACACTGCCGTCAAACAGACCGGACACAATATTTTTTCAGAAAATGTTTGTTACTATGGCAATTATTCGTATTTTTCCAGTTTTGTTGTCCCGTTATAAGTTCGGAAATTGGTGGGTTTTTCCCATTTTTAATAATATTTTAGTGGTTACATTGAACTGGTATATTTCCGGTTCTACTGAAAGTATTGTTAAAAGTGGTATCACTATAGACAGACCTTAGATGATGTTAAATAATTCAATAAACAATTTTCAGAAGTACCGTTATTGGAAGTTTTAGTGAAATGACTGAACCCAAATGTTTTGACCTGTAGAGGGCGCAGCTACTCATCCATAAAGAAGTGTGACCCACCGTTCGAAAGGTGAAGGTTCCACCTTTCTAGATATTTATTTTGTATATCTATAAGACCTAGTTTAGCCGGTACAGCTTTTTTCTATATTGAAAGTATTCCAAAAATCACGTTTTTCAATTTAAAATAATGTATCGGCCAAACTAACTCTTGTACATATGCAAAGTATATATCAATAGAAAGGTGGGACCTTCACGTTTCGAGTGGTGAGTCACACTTGTTTATGGATTGGTAAACTATTATGAACAAGTATCTATAATTAAATTATTTCAAGTTTGAAGTCATGTTAGGCTCGAAAATAACATTTTATGTTCTAAAAGTTTACTCATTTAAAAGGGAGGTCAATTTATCAATATATATACCAATAGTACCAAATTTAGAATTTTTTTTTCACTTTTTACTAAAGTTTTATAATAAAATCGAAGATAAAAGTAATAGATTTTCATTTTAAAACTATGTACTGGCTAAACTAGATGTTGTACATATACGAAGTAACTACCAATAGAAAGATAAATTCTTCACCTTTCGAATGGTGGGTCACTTTATGGATTAGTAGCTGCGCCCAATACAGGTCAAAACATTTGGGTTCATTCATTTCACTACAACTCTTAGAATTAGAATTGTCGATTTAGCAATCAATGGTTAGAGTTTATTTACAAAAAATTAAAGAGAAACTTAAATAGATAAAGAAATGTTACGAGTACTATCCTTGAAAATTAATTAATGTCTTAATAATGATTCTAAGATATAGAGCTTGTCACAGAGAAGTTAGGTTCCATATTTCTAAACGATTAAATTTTGGTTAAAGGCCACGTAAAAAATTTAAAATAGAAACACATTTCATATGTAATTAACAAGATTTTTATATTTACTAGTTTTTCTGTTGTTCTATTTGTTTTTATTGCTAAAGGAATTCTATTATAGTGATATATGTAAGTGTCCAAGAAACAAAAGTGATAAACATAAAAATTCTATATAATCATCATGCCCATTATGTATTTTTCCAAGTTGATCATTAATAAAGGTAAAAATATTATGCTTCTCTTGTGAACTGACAATTTCTTGAACAGTTGTGCCATCTAAACCGGAGCTTATTTGGATATGGTTAAAAGAATTCCACTGCATTTTAAATCTCTAAAAAAGCTAAATATCGGGCAGGTACAATTAATTCATATATATGATGTCTGCAAGCAATAGATTTCTGCCAAATCTTTTTTCAAGAAGTTTGCAGGTTCCATTTAGCTTATCGTCGTTGTCCGCCGTTGTATCAAAGCGCAATCCTTTAATATTGCCTGTATATATTTCAGTCTTCATGCATTTTATATATCATTTTACACTGCTCTATGCCGTCCCATGTATAATCATTGGAACTCGCAACATTTTGGTGTTTCCATAACCGGATACTATAACACACAGTCGATCAACCATTGTTTTCTCTGCTATATATTCTAACATTTTTCGTCAGAATAGAATCAGAACTGAAACACTTAAATATTTCATCTCTGATTTTCCTCCTGAGCCGTTGTCTATAGCGACGTATGATCTCTTTGAAAACTGCAATTGATTTTAATTCATCCCTAATGCATTTGCAGTGGTGTCGATTAAAAGAGCAGCTCCTGAATTGTTTATTTTCGATCGATCGAACGCACCTACTGTATTCTTATCAATCACGTTCTTCATATGAAGCGATGAGTGAGATGAAGCGGATTTTTTTGTTTGCTTTAGTTTCTTTTCTACTGGTGCTTGATTTTCACTGCCGCTAGAAGACAATGCAAGTGAGCTAGTGTCCGAAATGATTAACTTTATATCTGTTTCGTGAGATCTGCTTGTTGAAGGTTGTGGATCATTAATCGCCAATGTGGAATTGCTCTCATCCATTGATCGTAATGAACGAATGTTAAAAGCATTAATATTTCGTTGTTGCTCGAGATATCAGAACTTTGACGGATCTTGTTTTTTCAATATTAAGACCATGACCAATGTCAAAGAGTTTCCATCCATCTTGTAAGAAAACTTCTCTTTTACTTGTTTTTTCACTTTTTCTGCTAATATTTTTTTGAGATTGCGATATGTGTCATGCAATTTAATGATTTTTCTAATAATATTTCTCTTTTCCTGATAAGAAATACCAAACTTCTGCCAAATGGTAGCTATCTCATCCGCAACAGTGCTAGCTTCCATACTTATACTAGTATTTGTTTGTTTGTGAAGGAATCTGTAGCGGCTCAAAAAGTAAAAATCCTTTTCACTTCGTGGCACTCCTCGTAGCAAAACTATTTATACTCCGCGCCGCTTAATTACGAGGCATAGCTCGTTTTGCTGAATAGAGCTATTTCGCCACCTACATACTCGAATCTCGATATTTATCGATAATCGATAAATATCGAGAATTAAAAACATTCACACGAAAAATGAAAGAAGAAACGAAAAAAGGACAGTCGGGTTTTGAAGTTGAAGAGACACAGTCTCACATCCATACACGCGCGAGTGAATTAAAAAGGGAAAAACATAGTGCCGAACAATCGTCCACCATTTTAAGTTGTGGACTTATATGTGAAAATTAATAATTAAATAAAAATGAAATGTGTACAAAACAATAACATATAGTGAGTGTTTTAATCATTTATATAAGAAACCCGATAACACCCGCTATAAATCATTTAATCACGTCTCGATTCGTTGGAAGATTATCTTTTTGTAGATTTTCAATAGATTCATCTATGAAATTATACAACGAAAAATATCAGATATGAGATTAAAAATACTAAGTGACAAAACTGACCAATCAACCAACATGCGGTCTGTACATTATTTTCATGATTATTTTACTTAAGTAAAATTTTCAAACATAAAAAATAAAAATGCAAAACAATTAATATTTTATAAAACTTATTTTATTATTCGAATAAAGACGATGCTGGTTCAAATTCTAAAAGAATTCTCATTGTTTAAACTAAACTGATCCTATTTTATACAGAATTTTATCCTTCGTAATAAATGCGTCTTCATGAGCCATCGGAATGTAATATCATAAAACTGATCGTACACACAAAATGAGAGTAGGTGTGTTTAATTGCACTTTATTTATCTCCACAGAAATACAATTAATAAGTACAAATCCACTAAAATTGATATGTTCTCGCACATACGTATGTACGGCAAAACGACCTTTTATGCGGTTTTCAACTATAAAATTGTTAATTTTTCAGTTATGTTGCGTGCAACGTCTCATTTTTTTCGCAACTCTGCGCTATAGCCACAAAAAGTGAAATTTAGTCAAACTATTTTAAAAATTTGGCGGAACTCACAAGTTTTAATTTTTTTGAAAGAAACAGCCCGAAAATTAATTTTCTACTAGGTCAACCACCTTTTTTATCATTTCGTTGGATTTGGCATACTCAAAAATACTTATAAAATATTAAACCGGCATTAACAAGCTGAAGTGAAAGAGAGGAGAAAACGTCACTAAGAGTCGTTTTAGTGTTTTTCTGGAAAAAAACCTATTTGAACGACCTCTAAACATGATCCGATGGCCCAGAAAATTTGCATAAGGTCATTTCTAATTGAAACTAATATTTTAAGCCCTGAGCCCGATAGAAAAAAAGAGACGAGATTTTCTCCTATATTATATATATATATATTTATATATAAATATATATATATATATATATATATATATATATATATATATATATATATAAATATAAATATATATATATATATATATATATATATATATATATATATATATATATACACATATATATATATATATATACATATATATATATATTTATATATATACACATATATATATATATATATATATATATATATATATATATATATATATATATATATATATATATGTATATTATATATACATATATATATATATATATATATATATATATGTATATTATATATACATATATATATATATATATATATATATATATATATATATATATATATATATATATATATATATATATATATATATATATATATATATATATATATATATATATATATATATATATATATATATAAAAAGAAAGTCACAGAATTGGACGATCAAACAAAGCAGAGTGATAGAGGAGCTCATTTCCACCAAAAAAAGCCAAGTTTTTTTCTAATTGTTGATGGGCAAAAGTTATTCCACCGAGTTATTTAAAAGTTGGTTTTTATTGAAATCGCATGCACACCCACCAACAAATATTTTAAAAAAAAAACAAGAGTGCGTTTGTTTAATTTTGTTTTTCAATACGATCTAAAAGAGTGTGCCTTGTTATTGGAAACATCATTTTGGTAGGTTATATTATGTTATGTCAAATATAATCAATGGTTATGTAGCCTTTGTTCTCAAAAAAAAATTGTTGATCTTTAAATGACACCAGCGGGAAAATATTGGACTTCAGAAAGTTGACCCACTATCAGAAAAATATGCGACACTAATGCATATTTTAAAATGGTACCACACATCGGGTTAGTCACAACAGAATGTTTTTTATGAAATTTTTTCACAAAGCAAGTCGTGTTTATTAAAAAAAGCACTTAATAAAATTTTAATTTCTATAATCGATGCTTTGTCAGAAATAAAACAAAATGAATAAAATAATTTTTTTTATATTAATTTGAAATATTATAATAAGTGTTCGAAGTGTCCACCATTTGCCAAACTAAATAATCGGCATCGCCATATAAAATTTTGCTTAAACCGTCGAAACGCACGTTCGTTACTTTTAATAATATTCGACGCTTCGATTATACGTTGCCGCATCTCCTGATCGGTCTGGTTTACTCTTTCATAAACCAGGGGCCCTATTTCTGAAGACGATACGAAAATGAGAGTACTAGATTCCTATTCAATTTTAAATAAGAATCGTACGAATCTAATGCAATTCAAATATGAATCTAGTACTCTCGTTTTCGTTTCGTACTCTCTAATAGGGCCCCTGCTCTTTATAATAACCCCACAGAAAGAAATTTAAAGGATTTAGATCAGGAGACCGCAGTGACCATGCAAAGAACCCCCCTTCCAATCCAGTGGCTAGGATAATTTACGTTCAGATTACGTTCAGATTTACGTTTACGTTGGCCTCACTACTTGTGCATAGTGACGAGGGGCTTCATGATGCTGCAGTCACATATTTCCACGAGTTCGTAGAGAAACGTTATCAAGTAATTCATCCAAGTCATTTTGTAGAAAACTTGATAGACTTCCCCGTTGATCCGACGTGGGAGTTGAAATAGGCCAATAAATTTTCCGTAGACTATTCCCACCCACATGTTCACTCCAAATTGGTGTAGAAACCGACTACGCCGCACTTTTTTTGGATTGATGCGCGCCCAATAGTACAATTATGAATATTAAATATCCCTACCTTTTAAAACATGTTTCGTCACTCCATACAATGTTGTTAAGAAACTGCGAATTTCCTTGGCATCGACGGACCATTTCTTGACAGAATTGCACCCTTTTTCATGCTCAGCAGGTAAAAGGTCTTGTACACGTTGCACATAGTAAGGATGCAACTGATTTATGTTTAAAATACGATGCAACGTGGGCCATGGCAATCTCGAACGTCTTGATAAACAACGAACACTTATAGATGAGTCGTCTGTCACCATTCCAATTACTCCAACTTCGTCTATATCAAGTTGACCGGACCGACTGTTTCATATCTTCTCGGACGACCAGGGACTTCGCCTTCACTGTACATTTGATGTACGTTTTGAAGTACTCTGTAATAGAGAAACCGTTCCCCATTTGGATATCGTCTTGGTATTCTCTTGCTGCTGCTCGGGCGTTGCCATTACATAAGCTATAAATGAAATGCATTTCTGCATATTCGCGGTGGGAATAAGCCACATAACTTATTGACATTTTATTATAAACGTTCGAGTAGGTATGTATGGAACTACTTACACGAATTACAAAATGTTTTTCTTTTTATATCACAAATTTTGTTTAATTCGGGCTACTAAATTTGCTTAAAAAAATTGTTATACTTTAGTATACTATTGTGTTCCATCATTTTCTTTTATTTCTGACAAAGCATCGATTTTAGAAATCGAAATTTTATTAAGTGCATTTTTTAATAAACAAAACTTGCTTTGTGAAAAAATTGATAAAACCATTCGGTTATTAATAGCCCGGTGTGTGATACCATTTTTGAATCTGCATTAGTATCGCATATTTTTCTGATAATGGGTCATCTTTCTGTAGTGCATTATTTTCCCGGGGGTGTCACTTAAATATCAACAAAAAATTTTGAGAAACAAAAAGACTTTAAATAACCATTGTTTTTATTTGACAGAAGATAATACAGCTTATAAAAATAATTTTATTGGAAAGGCCCACTCTTCTAGATCTTATTAAAAATAAAAGATAATCAAAAGAACTCTTGGTTTTTTTTTAAATTAATTTTTTGGTGGGTGCGCATGCGATTTCACTAAAAACTCACTTAAAGTGGAATAACTTTTGCCAACAATTCGAAAAAATTTTACTTGGCTGTTGGCAATGAACTCCCCTGTCACCCTGTATAATATATATATATATATATATATATATATATATATATATATATATATATATATATATATATATATATATATATATATATATATATATATATATATATATAATAAAAGTTCATTGTACTTCTCAACCACACCCAACACGCTCGTTTAATATTAACCTAACCTAAAATACCACACACCAAATTCGCGTGATCCTAAACTTCTTTTATTTAGAACTTATACATAATATTATGTATAAAGAAGAACTAAAAAAATAGATTGTTATAGAAGTTAAATTATCTTCATACACGATGTAATTGCCAAATAATTAGTTTAC
The DNA here is from genome assembly GCA_963691935.1 of Nephrotoma guestfalica. NCBI lineage: Eukaryota > Metazoa > Arthropoda > Insecta > Diptera > Tipulidae > Nephrotoma > Nephrotoma guestfalica. Next base: position 151,717,256 of record OY829914.1, on the reverse strand, counting down.
AGTATAAACTTGTATAAACGTGAGTACTCAGTGATATTTAAATCTATTTTAAGAATAAATAGGATTTACGGAAAAATCATAATGAGACAAACTTAATTAGAAAAACTGGTTTCAATCATAGCAACAATTATTTAACAAAGCCTTTCGCGCATTATATCTATGTGTAATTACATTATGATTCAAGATAAATCAACGTAACTTTACAAAATTTCATTTAAGTAGTTTTTTTTAATTTTTATAATTGAGGAAAAGTGTTTATATTTTACAAGTGTAATAATAGTATGTATAAATAACAATACAAAAAAGCGAATTAGTGGAAAATCGGTAAATTAATAGACTTTCGGACATCAAATTGAATGCATCTAGGGTAGAATTTGTTTTATTGATACATAATTAACGATTGAAATTCAACATTCCTGACATACAGTTTTTTTAAAAGTGTATAATCATTTTATGCATGTACTGTAATAAGCAGCTTCCAAGGCGGACGTTACCTTTTATTTTTCGCCCTCATATTTCATGACTGAATGTTGAATTACACGGCAGGTGGTTAGTTAGATGGACATGGATTTAACTCGCACAAAGCTTTTACTTATTTCTAATTTAAATATTTCTTAATAATCGAGTTAATTTTTATTACAAAGTATTTAGATACGGTCGATTAATAAAAATTGTAAGTGTTGAGAAAAGTTTGTTTAAGACAAAACGTCTTATATAAATCACAAAGGCACAGTATTATTGTACAACAATATGCCTTGAAACAAAATCGTGTGATTTATTGATTATTGAATTATTAGAATGTTTGATTGATGAAATAATCGCGGACAGACTAATGCGCATAAAAAAGCATTCAGCAATTTCAAGGAAAATACGAAACGAGGAAGGCAATTTACTTAATAGTAAATGCTTCGGATCTTATCATACAACATAAAAAATTATAGCATAAAACTACGCTTTAAGCTTTTAATGGTGAAAGGTGTTGCAGTTTAGAAAATATTATAAATTTAAAATATGTAAGCTAATAACTGATATGTTAAGGTACACCGTTTCTTTTCATTATTTATCTATAATTTAGAAATAAATTAGTCCATGACTATGCATATTACAAGCTATACGCATAATTACAACATTTTCTAAAATCATAACACACAATCAATAAATTTTCCCAAAGTCATGATTCATTTTGTTTAATGGTCTTAGATTGTGATCATCTGTTACATTTTACACTGACAGAGCATATACATAGGAGGTTTTATCTCTTTATTGATCGGAAAACATATCATCGCCTGAAAAGTTCCCGGTCTACATTTCGGGAAAATACATTTTATTCAACAACATAATTTCCTTCTAGAGCGCTACAATCAACCCAACGCCTCTTTAACATTTCGATGCCTTTTTTGTAGAACGATTTATCTTTGTCTTTAAAATAAGCTTCAGTTTCGGCAATCACTCCTTCATTGGAGCCAAATCTCTTTCCCTTGAGCCTCTTTTTTGAGGTAAGTAATAATCGCTGGGGGCCAAATATGACGAATACGGTGGATGAGGAAGCAATTCAATGTGCAATTCGTGTACTTTTGCCATTGTTACGATTGACTTGTGACATGATGCATTGCCTTGGTAAAAGAGCCGTTTTTCATATGGACAAATGTTCGTGCAAAATATGACCAACACGTTCCATTGATATCTTTACAATGTCAGCTATCTCACGCAACTTTACTTTACGGTCATTCCAAACAATTTTGTGGATTTTTCTTTATGTTTTCTGGAGTCACAGCCTCATTTGGCCATCTAGAGTACATCAACGGTGGTCGTACGATCACATTTAAATTCAGCATACCAGTCAATGATGGTTGACTTTCCTGGCGCAGAGTCCGGATAACACTTATAAAGCCACTTCATTGTTTGAACGATATTTTTTCCCATCAAAAAACAGTGATTAATCAACACACGAAATTCTTTTTTTTCATTATTTTGAAATTAACCAAAGTAGCGTCACTAAAACAACTGTAACTTGTAAACTAATGGTCGGAATGTAATGCAATTTTGAAAGACCGGGAACATTTCAGGCGATAGAATACATAACTTCTCCAATAAAACTATAGGTACGTTTCTCCAATAATAAGTCAAACTAAGCTACGTTTCTCCATAAATACAACTCCATACAATTTATTACTTATTAGTATATTCAGATATTTATTCACATATTTGGTTTATATACATATCCATTTTGATTTACGATTTCGAAATTAGTTTATATATTTCAATCGTGCGAAATTTTAAAGTCAAAATTTTCTGATGCCCAAAATGCCCTAAATTTTAAAATGTTCAGATTATTTTGCAGCCGACGATATCTGTCAGTAGTTGCCAATAGTGAGCAAGTATACTCGTATGTCAGTACTGACCCGATAAATGTGAGTTTTACCATAATAAAATGTGATTTACCCGTGTTAGACTATAAAGTATGGTTCACAAAGAATTTATTTACATTGAGACATATTTATATGACATCTTTTATAAGATTTTTTCGATTGCAACAAATATTTCGAATAATTAATATCACAATAAAAAATTAATCATTTTCAAGAAGATTGAAATGAAAATTAAAATAATATATTCTTAAAGTACAAGAGATTCGTAATCTAGAACAACTTATACCTGCCTTTTAAGAAAAATCTATTTCTAATAAATCATATTCCCTCTACCTATCCTTGTTGCCAGTTATTTTTCCTGTTTAATTTTATAAAATCTTATATAAATTACAAAATCTTGTGTATAACAAAATACGAGATATAATTTCTATTATCAAACAAAGGTGTGTAATGCCTATGAAACAGTTAGGCCTCACTGTTTCTAGTTTGTATTTGTCACAGCAGTTCGTCAAACTAAGCGATGTAAAAAACTTGTAGTTATGATTTAAAACTCACTACAAAATATAGTAAAAAAATTAATTTCGTTTTAACTCGAATTTAGAGAAATATTTAACAGGTTTGTTCAGGATCATAGTGGAAGTATTATAATTTTAATATGAAACAATTAGTATATTCGGCACAACTTATTGTTGTGATTGACATTATTCAACAATGCAAAATAAAAGCATCTTTCGCAACCTATAAATGACCATTTAACGGAATTCGTACCGCGCTAACAAACTATAAACCAGATTTCAAAAGATCCATGGCAAAATTGCAAACACACATGTTATCTCTAGCAGCAAATAAATATAAAGTAAAAAATGTAAAACACAAGATTTGTACAGTTTAATTTTTATATAAAGAAATCGAAGATAGCGCTTACTGGATGATTAAAATGTTGTACATCGGTAATATTTCGAACCTTGATTTATACAAATCGTTTCACGACTAAATCACTAACCTTCATTTACATGAATGTTTTATTCGTTGTTTTTAGATTTTGGGTTATAGTTATTATTATTATCTATTTTTCCCGTCCATATCGCATAGAATGCACGTTAGCAAAATTTTAAAACGTAATCAGAAAAAAAACAACCAAAAAACATCCGAATATATTGATGCCCCTATTATGGTTCTCGCCTCACCATCGCTTCACCACTCTTTCGCCGTGATACTTAGATTCGTGTGAGCAATATTTTAGTATTATGGTTCTCACCTTTATTTTGGCGAGAGAGTATGTGTCGCCGCATTATTTTTGGTCGTTATTTGTTCTTGGTATTATGATTCTCGCCGTGAGAGCGATGTGAGAGAGTGATGTGTAAAAAAGGATCGCCTAAAATTTTTAGGTGATGAATGTGATGTAGTACGAATAAAGTTTTTGAAGGTTACAGGACAAATAAAAAATAATGGCTACCAGCGATAATGTATATATATATATATATATATATATATATATATATATTTATATTTATATATATAATATATATATAAAATTGGTAAACAAATTATTTATAAGCGTAAAAATTATTGAAAAAAACACATTATCGCTGGTAGCCATTATTTTCTATTTGTCCTGTAACCTTCAAAAACTTTATTCGTACTACATCACATTCATCACCTAAAAATTTTAGACGATCGTTTTTTACACATCACTCTCTCACATCGCTCTCACGGCGAGAATCATAATACCAAAATATAAATACGGCGAGTCATCGTCGCCTAGTGACGCGTAGGCGAAAACCATAATAGGGGCATGAATATCGTAATTTTGGTAGTATTTTTCGCAATACGATAAGTTTATATCGACATCAATATAATTTTATCGTTTTAAGTGCAGCCAACAAATACAAAAGAAACTAAACCACAGGAGGTCGATTTTGTTCAAAATCCGAGACACAAGACATGACGTTTTCGTATAAGGAGTATAGTATACAATTTTATATTAGTGTGTGTAATTTTTCTGTGGTTATATTTGTTTATTTTCTGCGAATATAAGCATCAAAAATTATGAATCGGTACAAGTCGGTTCAATTTTTTGGTGTTTATGTCGTTTTGTTCTCTCACTTTTTGACATATCCCTTGCTTTTGAAAAGGCGAGTTAACACGTTCGCACAAACGACTGATATAGCAGACAAACAACTTTTTCGTTTTTTAACACGTTCGCGCAAACAATTTTCATTTTTTAAGGAATAACTCGACACATTTTTTCAATTCTCAACAATACATTCCTTTCCGCGACGAAATATCATTGCAATTACAAAAGTTTTTAATGCAATGTCGAATAAATGTTTTATTCGCAGAAACACAGAATTTGCAATTATTTTAAAACTAAAATTAAAAAATTAAATAAATTTAATTTTATTTAAAGCATATTTGCATGTACAAATTATAAATGGAAATGTTATCAAGAAAGCTCATATCCAAACATTTTAAATAATGCGCATTCGCACTAAAACAAACACACATACCACTAATTATACTTCCGGTTATTTTTTCGTCAAGTCTCGGATTTTGAATAAAATCGACCCCCAGATAGTTGTATTAAAGTGTATGTGTACATTGTATGTGCCCCCTAGTTTTATAAGTAGTGATGCGAAAGGAAAAATTAACATAGTATTGTAGTGTAACCAATACAATCTTCTATAGTTTTTCGTATCTGCGTTTCAAACTTTGTTCATGGCTTTAAAATGATGTTGGTTTCGATATATCGCAAAAACTATTGATGTGGTATATTTTGAAAAATCTGGGGACCTACTATTGAAATCGACCGCCGACGATTTTTCATCGTTTTGTTATAATCGTACTATTGCTTTCAACGGGTTCATTGTTTAACGAATGTCGTCGTTTTTTAACTATGATTATAGATTATTAAATTTGTCAAATTATAATTTTTAAATATTATATTATTTAAACAAACGAATGAACTGCGCAAACGAGGACAGGCAGTCGAATTTGAACCACCAATCATAGTTGTTAAAAAACGACGTTAAAACTTTCATAGTTTTTAATGTAGCGCGTTAAACAAAAAAGTACATAACAAAGGTAATTCGTATTCTAACGCCAGAAAAAATTGTACATTATTTTATTATTAAATTATTGATGGAAATTTTTGTGATAAAATTGTTTGTAATAAAATTATTTTTATTTCTTCTTGTACGTAAGCGCTTACATCACATGACTTATCATATATATTCGGTAAAATTAATAAAGGTCTAAATTGCGTACATTTTAAACTTAAATAGCACAAAAATATTTTTTCTTGAAATGCCAGAGGCTGAAATCTCACAAGGTAATCAGAACATTCCTCAACAAATTGACAAATCCTCAAAAATCACGGGAAATTTGAGAACATCACAAGGAAAATATGCTAATAATCATTGATTTTGTAAAAAATTGTTTTTTGTCATGAGGAAAGTGGTTAGTGGTTTCAACATTTTCACGATACGCAACTGTTCGATTTGTTTGAAATTTGGTATACACAGCTGTTCGGTTTGCTTCAAACATAATTATCTTTGCATCAGCCGGAATTTCAATTCACGACTCACCAAATGAAAAAGTCTGAAAATACGAAAAGCTAGAATTGAAAACAAAAACGTTACAACCGACTCAGGAAAATATGCTGATTCATCATTGATTTTGTAAAATTTTGTTTTTTAACATCCACAATGTTCTACATTTCCACGAGGTTTTCTCGGATTTGTATAAAAGCGATATATTCTTAGAACATTTTGTTCATCATTATAACGAAATTTCGGGAAAATCTGACCAGTTTTAATGTGTTCTGTCATACGTAGTGTAAAGACACCGTTTGGATTCAAGGATGATTTAGGGATAACGGTACTCCAAAATTGTTTACGGTATTTTGCCAGACATTTATAGTGAAATAGCAGTATATATGCTTTACTAAACTAATAATTTGCTTGTAGCACCAAAACGGTTAATTTGCTAAATGATTATATCGGAAGAAAAACATTACTTGCTCAAACAAGTAAGTTTCACTAGCGGAAGTTTTGACTACTAAGCCGCTTCAGCGACATTTGAGATATTCTTCTTGTTTCAAGGATCTGCACCACTTATATAATCTATAACAAATTAATAATTAGCTACCAGCGCCAAAATTTTGGATTTGAAAGAATAACATTATATTTCTCTGAGACCTTGCCAACGATAAGCAACATGATTATATGGCAATGAAAAAAATGTAACTGCCTCCAGCGCCACAACGGTAGTTTTGAGCACAAGCTAAATGTATGGTATTCTTAAAGACCTTTAAAATGATTACGATAGGTATATATTCTATAAAATAAAACAAATAATTTGTCAGCAGCGCCAACATGGTAAATTAAATTGCGGAAAATCAAATGTTTGTTCCACCAACGTCACACTGGAAGTGTAGAGTACTAAGACGCTTCAGCTAATGTTGTACAATTCTTCAAACCCTTTTCATTGATATCTGGACGGTGGATTTGTTGCTTTTGAAGACATTTCAGCCGTGCTTCACCCGCCACTTTTATTAAGGTACTTCAGTTAAATTAACAAGAAAAATGCAAATCACACAATCCATTCAAGAGATATCATCAGTTCAGACAAATAGGTATGTAGCCGAAGGCTCAGATACCTTCAAAAGCAAATAAAAATGTTCTTGAAATGACATGATCCTACAGACCAAGCGAATATGTAATAAAGTGACAAACAGAATATGCATTAAATGGAAATTTTATTTTTAATTTTGTTGATAATGTAACAAAGAAATATAAAATTTAAAAATGTTAGGATTAGGTCAAATGTCAAAGAAAAGATCTGTTATTAATGAAAGTCTCCTATTGATGCAAAAACAAGCGCAGCTCGGTTTAGGAGTCGGGACTAAATGTTTTTAAACTAATTACAATACATTCGCAGTGATTTATTATACTACGCTACGATTCAATAGCCTTTCATTTTTTCGCCTATGATGATGATTTATTTTCGAAACCATATATTAATTCCTAGATAACAACTTCTTGAATACCTTTATATATAAACTTTTACATTTTTCTCTTTTTAAGCAAAAAATATTCGTAAAAAATTCGCCAGTTTTGAAATATAACTTTTAATACGAAAAGCGTACAATAAGTTCGGCAAATCTATAGTATATGATATAACGATAAAATTCATTCAAAATGTTTTTATTTTTCTATATAATCACCACCCACGCTAATACAATTGCAAGTCAATTAATTTGTAGTTGCAGACATTACTTCACTGTCATTCGAAAAGCTTAGCCCCCTTAACTTTTTCTTAAAATTTTTAAAGAGAACATAATCATTTGGAAACCCGCTATCTCAACTACTTGTTTTGCAACTATCGTCTATTTACGGGTGCGTTTACAGGATAGCATTTTTCAATGTATGGAACAGTCCCGCATAATAAGTCACGTCTTACGAGAAAAGTAATCAATCATCAAAATTCCACCAGCATCCAAAAAACTGTTGCCATTTTCTTACCCGCAGATGGTTGAAGCATAAACTTTTTCTGTGATGGTTTCCCTGCACTGTCCATTGCATGAATTATTGTTTCAACTCTGGATCATAATGATGAATCCACGTTTCCCCACCGATGACTATCTGGTTTACGAGCATACATTTATCGGGATCGTCTACACTCATTTCTAATTGTCTTTGAAGTTTTCACTTGATATTCTTTTATTCCATAAAAAATATTCCACAAAAATAACTTTTGACAGCTTTACATGATTATGTCAAACGGTGTTAACAGTGCCGGCTGATTTATTTAATATGTATCGTACTTAATTTTGAAATGGTGGTCAATTTGCCTTCCATTATGAGATCGTCGATTAAAATGAACATTTCTAGTATATATAGTATTTTCGTTTGCAAATAATTTAATCATAACACGTTGATCAATATCATCCATTTTTTAAATTGTGTGTTCTCATTAAATCACTGACATAAATTAATTGAAACAATTGATTTGCATGACATTTTTGTTATCGGTAGAATAAATAGAGGAATTTAAAACCAAAAAAAAATCGAATACCATTATTTTATATAGATTTGTCGAACTTATTGTACGCCCCTCGTAAACTACAGAAAATTTAAGAAAACTTGTATTAATAGCTGCAAATTTAATATTATCTAATCGTTATAAACTGATTTTAAAGACATGCAGTTTTATATAATTTGATAAAGTAAAGCCTTAAGAAAGAAAGAACGATCTATTATAGGTTATCTCTGCCAAAACTAATCTATTGTGCAACTATCAAGACTCTCAAGACCTAAAGAGGCTGTTAATACCAAGCAAAACCAATATGCACAGTTTTAAAAATTATTTATAATTCGTCATTCATACTTATCTAAATAATCCTTCAATACTTTGTATTTAGTATATTTTAGGAAAACAATTTGCAAGAATGAGTCATTTATTTAGTATGGTAAATAAAAATTTGCAACAGATATTTCGAAGCCACTCTGGAACTGAAGCTTGGGCTAAACCCTGGCTCTAATACCTGGATTGTATTACTATACTTAATGTGCTATTTCATGTTAGAATTTTAATGTTATTGTAAATAAAAAACACTAAAATGAAATCGTGATCTATCTTCCATTTTGCGTCTTATTTTATATAAATTGTAATTTTATCCAATATTTAGATTGTTTCCAAACATAAAATGATTTGATTTGCTAAAATATAAAAAATAGTGTTTATAAGTACAAAATAAATACCGGAAGAGGAAAAAACAAAACATATTATATACATTTAAACCACTACTTCAAGGCTAAACTAATACATAGCAAAAAATACTTTAATTACTATTAAAATTTTAGAATAAACTACCTACTAACAAAACAAACTACTGTTTCTCAAAATAAAAATATAAGCGGGCTAATTTCAAATTAGTTTATACGAGTAGTTATGACCACCACGTATTTTAAAATTTTAATATATACTCTCGAAAAGTTAACACATGTGAACCAAAAATTATTAAAATTATATTTACGATGTTATTGTTTCTTTACGACATAATAATATAAACAGAAAAAAAACTATTTTAGGACTCAACATTGTCTATGAATGCTAGCAGTACTGTGGATACTAAGAAGATAAACATGCGGAATTTCTCGTGATTTTCATTGGAGAACCGCTTTTCGATTTACCATATAGAAATGTGGGACATTTAGCATTCGAGAAGATTACTATAAATAGTTTACATATAAAGTTGATATTTATCGTACGTTATTAAAAATTATTGGAAAGTAAATTTTTAATTGTAATTTAGTTAATAAATTATAGTTTAATAGTAATCCCTAAATAGTCGAAAAGTTGTTGTTTAGTAATCGGTTAACTGTGCACAACAAGTATAATATTTTCTGTATTGTTTGAAAAACAAAACTAAAAAATTCAGCATAAATATTTAATTGGGTGCGGAGATGAGTTTTGATGAATGGTGATATCATAAATGATTATGAAATATAAGGTCACATGAATAAATAAAATGGTTATGTACAATTTATAAATTTCTAGATCTTCAAAATTCACAATTCTGTAAAGTTGAGGTTTCGCATTTCTTTTGTTGTTCAAGGAAAGCATTAAACAGGCAATTAATTAGTATTGGATTGATACTCATGCAAATTATATAAAAAAATAGTAAAATTTGGTAAATTATATATAACCTTATAAAAATGATTGCACATATTAACTTTCATAACATTAAATTTAAACTAAAATCTTATAAACCACAAGATTTAAGAAATCGATACCCCATAAAAATAAAATTTCACGTGATTTTAGCACTCATATTTATTACATATTATCGAGTTTCCGCAGCAAGAATTTCAAAAATGGTTTTTCTTATGTAATTTTTAATTTCTTAGGTAGCATATTATTTACACAAAATTGCGGTACAAAAATAGTACAGATTCGCGCAAAAATTTGTTTTAATTCTTTGTCGAGAGGATTCGGCTGAAACATTTTTAAGATATAAGACCTTCAACTTTTTTGAAACGATTCTTTCTAATTTAACCATTATCTCTATTAAACAAAGATTTTTGGTTTCAGAAATAATTCATACATGCTAAAAAAAGAAACGACTGACGTCAATTTTTTTTACATACATTATTATTGAATTCGTATTGTATAAGGGCAAAAAATCATGTTCGCGAGAATGAAATCTTATAAGAAATAAGAATGAAACACAATAATAAAATTTAAGATATTGCATTCATTTTTCAAGGCTCTTAAACATTTTAAATGTGCTTTGCCTGCTTTATTTAAACAAATGGTAGTATGAAGACTACAAAAAATATGTATATCTCTCATCTTATCACATGGGTATATATTTATAACGGTCAGCAAAACATTACAGAGTTTTTAGTCAAATTTTTATTGGTTAAATTAATTATAATGAATGATTTAATTGAATTACTGCTTTTTACAACATTGTACAATTTGAACTCACCCAAGAATTACAAGGAACAAATAAATCCAAAAAATGATTAAACTTAAGTTTATTAACTTTTATGAACAATGAACTATAATTATTAATTGTATCACTTATTAGAGTATAAATATAACTACACTATATCAAAACAATAATTATCCTTCGTTTATATTACAATATTTAAAACTCTTAACAATAACCCAAAATGAATTTTATATGAAAACCATAAGAGAATGATTCATAATAGATTTATAATTTCTTTCACTGCTAAAACCACTATTAAATCCAGTTTTATTTTCTTAAAACAACACACACACAGTATAACGTATAAATATTCTTAAGAAAATATAAAGAAGTATATTCCAAGTACTTATTTATGTTTTTATTTTCTTTAGAGTTTTATTTCTATTTTGCACAATGTTTAAGGCACGAAAAATAAATTCTTTATTTTAATTTAAAGGCACTACTCCTTATACATATCAAAATTCCCAAATGTATTGTTTTTTTGTACATGTGCACTACACCAAGTATTTATAATACATATGCATTAACTAAATTAATTAATTTAAGAAACTTAAGAATTTTTTATGACAAAATGATAAATTACAATTATAATTCGGTAAAAATGCTGTACACAACGAAAAACATTAAATATTTCACTATACACAAAATAAAAAAATAATTACAAATAATTTTTAAAATAGAAAAAATATATCTATACAAAAAAATATTAAAAAAAAACTGGTAATCACGAAATAACTTTCATTATATTCTGATCCATTTGAAAACTCAAATGCAACTAAACTAAATTATGTATTTCTGTACAAGCAGCAGAGCAGACAAAAAGAAACCAAAAATAAAAAGCACAAAACAAAAATAAAACTAACATGCTGGATTTTACAGAGGAGTAACACATTTATTTGAGGAAAGTTTAATTTTAACGCAAAATCACTACATAAATCTTAATTCATTGGCAATGACCGAATAAGGTTAAGAATACATTAAAATTAAATGATATAACTTCTTTTATTCTGATAATCGAATTCCATTGGATTATCAAGAAAACATTCAATTTTACTTTACATTCAAAGCCAACCATTACATACATTTACAGCCATTTACATACATAGTTTTTGGACGTTAACTGCCTTGTAGTTTGCCGACTGAACATGTTATGTTTTGATTGAAAACCTGTATCTAATCATTTGCATCACTACCGTAATTTCATTCAACGAAAACAATTTGATATATCCAGAAAACCCAAAACAATGCAAATTGACAATTAAAATCAAGGTAATATAATGTTATACCACCGTCTGTTTTACTGAATTACCTTATGCACATTTTTTCACAACAAAGAATAGGTAAAAATGGTGAAGTCATAGAATCATGGTATTTTTATTCATAAATAAAAGTTAACTATCAAAGGCAAAATTAAGTCTGACTGAGTAAAATCCAAGGTTCATTTAAGATGGTTAATTCTGTGTATAAGTGGAAGGAAATTTCTTTATTAAAAATTCTTCGAAAATAATTTTTAATTCAAATGATTGACGCAACGCTAACTTTATGAACATCATTTCAATACTTAACACATCTTTTTTATCGTGAAGGTTAAATGTAGCTAAATCGTTTACGATATTCTATCATAAAGAAAGTACGTGTACTTTGTTTATGGTTCTACTTCGAATAGTCTACCAAAACATTTTTATATTACATATGAATTGTAAGGAAATTACAAATCATGGAATCTAAACGAATGTACTCCCCTGCTCATCTCATTATACTTGTCCACTGTATATCTTTTATTCACGTAAACTTTTATCTATTCAGTCATGGTATGGTTTTACGTTTGTATTGAGTACATACATTTATATATTGCTGAGTTTGTAGCATAAAAATAACGAGAAAGAAAACAAAGGCGTCGAAACGAACTAATATCGACCAATATTTTTATATTTCAGCTTATATATTCGTAATAATATGTTTTATTACATACGCGTATTTTTCATTCTTGTCTGTTTTATTACCATAATTACATTGATAAACAATTACCTAATAAAAGTTAAATTCGTAATCAGTTTAGTCAAAGTAAAAAATAGAAACTAACTAAGTCAATTATGTTAATTATGATACATGGGTTTGTAAGAAAATTGATTAACAATGTTTATACGTAATGTATACGGTTGTTATGATTTTATTTCCTCGCTTTTGATTTTTCTTCAATTCAAAATGTTTACTTAAATAATATAAAGCATGTTATATACGTATATGATGCTAAGTTTGACTCGACTATAAACCAGTGAAAACTCTCGATATAAGTAATGGCACAACTTAAATTTTCAAGATATTCATAAATACTCCAGTACATATAGAAGAACAAACCAATCAGATACTACTTTCCACTATGCGGCCAATAAATTCATGTTGCAAAAACTATGTTTTATTCATATTATGCATATAATATGTTAATTCATATAACAAAAATCCTATTTATAAGTCTGATTTTCTGTTTTATTTTTCCATCTTTAATTTTTAACTTATTTTTTAATTTTTATTTGAATTAAAGACAAACTACAAATCATACTGTAAATATGATGAAAATGAGTTATGTTTATAAACAAATAATTTATCTTAAAATTCTACAAAATAGCATAAATCTTATCTATCTTCGTATGTATAAATACTAACCTATCCACAAAATTGAATATTGTTTATTATATTTTTAGATATCAATTTTAAAACTTATCAATTATTTTAATGTAAAATTGAATATTTATTTAAATCTAGATAAGATTACATTTATTATATTTATTTAAGATAATCGCCTTATATTCAATCAATAAAACATACATAAAGTTTAATGCTTCACTTTAGACCTATTGAAAATGTTCAAATTGAATCGCACTCTGTGCGATTTAGATGAATTAAAATATTGTGATTTTGAATTATTCTACAGAATGGTTATCTGGCTTTCAGCAAATTATAAAATCTACCTTGTTATGTAGCCTGTGTAAAGAAACAATTCGTTATAATTTTAGTAAACAGAATATTAAATTAATGACACTTAACAATTAGCACACTTTTGTATTAATTAGTGAAATTATCCAGCAAATTAAGAACGAAACATTGTATTTATTTTCAAGGTAACAAAACAGTACAGTTTTCAGCTATGGAATGAAGCCTTATAAAATGTACATTCTCATATAAGTATGATAAAAAAACAATTTCACCTCGAACGATAAGCTTTGTACAATTATTTGTGCCCTTATGAATAATTGCCACTAGTATAAGATATTGGCAACCATGTAATTTATAAATGTGTTGGGCACTCTTTGTATGTCACGCTCACGGGTCAAGAGAACCATTTTGTATTATTACAGTTCAAAATAAAAATTAAAAAATTATTCGAATATTATAATATTCGAGAAACCCGTAAAATTCCAATGAAAATTCATATTAAACAATCAGATAATTATTTAATTTGAAATGGATTGAAATGAATGTGCATGACTTAGAATCGTTATTATCGAAACCTTCGAAAAAGCCACGTGACAGTCGATGAAAAGTCAAGGTAACGTTGAATGTTTTCTTTGAATATCGCGGTGTTGTGCACTCGGAATTCTTGCAAGAAGATCAAACGGTAAATAAAGAAATTTATTTATTTTGATTTCTGAACGTTATGCGGCGTTTCAGAGCAAATTCGTCGAAAAAGGCCAGGTTTGTGGAAAGAAAACTCATGGATTTTGCACCACGACAACGCACCATCTCACAAAGCAATTGTGAACGATTTTCTGGCCAGAAACTTAACAAATATCATCGAACAACGACACCCAGCATACGTCACTAACGATTTTTTTAATAGTCATTTTTCAATTAATATATAAAACGATTTATACTTCTTGTATTTAATTTTTTTAAACAACGTTATTACGTCTTATTACATGTGTTGAATATTCGAAGCGCTGGCAGACAAAATTGTAAATTATAACAAATAAAAATAATAAAGAGAAATTTTGGTATTTTAAATATTGAAATCAGATTAAAACTGACCGAATTATTGTTTTTTAAAATTCAGAGATACATACATATAAATGCACGAATCGATAGTCTTTTCGGTTAGATAATCGGTCAAAAGATATGTACCAGTATCTCTAAAATTACTTGAATCCTAATCAAAAGATTAGGATACAATAATTTTTAATCTACTGAATTTAACGCACATCAAATACAAATAGATTATCACAGAGAATTTAATTTTTCAAATTTTCGTCTGTATAATATACGAACGGTTAGACTGGATATTTCCAATTATTAGAATTATATTTAAAGGACTAAAAAATAATCTACAAAAACTGTTTACGATATTTTCAAATTCATTATTGACGATTGCCAGTGATTTCAGAAAATTTTGTTTGCTCGTAAACTTTAAAACGTCTCCGCTATACCATTTTGTGATCGCATTGTAAGCGCTGGGAATCATTTGTAGTAAGCTGCAGTTTTATTTAATTTCGATAGGTCGTGTTTTCTCTACATTTCCAATCGTCAAACACCCATGCTAAATGAAAGTGTTTTAATTATAATTTTCTCAAGTTTACACTGTTATGTTCAGAAAGCTGGAGTCCATAAAAATCGGCGGGTCGAGTAGGTCATACAGTAACTTCAAAAACGAAAACAATTCGTATTCCAACTAAGTAATAAATAATTTGTGTCTCTAAATTTTAATATGAGAAAGCTATGTTGCAGGTAACTTATGAAATTTACTGATAACTTGCACTAGTAATAATATTCATTTACGCTGAATATAAAACTACCACCAAAACAAATAATGCATTATTACAATAATTACATTAATTAAATTTCACGATAAAGACAATTTTTATATAAAAAATATTTCTAACAATAAAAAAACGCAAGATTATCTTATCAACTTTGAATCTACGTGACAAAAGTCAAATTTCTTTATTAATTCTCACAACAACAAAAAATATCCACCAATTGTTGATTCTTTTTGATAGTAATAATCTTATTACATTTCCCATACAAATTGAATTGAAAATAATAATATTGCACTTTCATTGAAAGGTACGTAAATGTGTTGTTCATATACGAGTATGCATGTACATATTACATAGTATAAAACCTATTGTTTGCATTACCACAGCCGCGAAAATATAAAGCGGTATTTTATTATATAAAAACACGATTCATAGCGTATAATTACAATACATCTGTAATGATTAGTCATAATATATTGTAAATAAATTTTAATACATATACTTTCATTATAATTTCCACTTCTAGTTATAATTTAGCTAGATGTGATAGGCACATTTAATATACAATCAAATTGGGCTATCAAAGCTTTTAATCTTATACATAGTGCAATGCAATATAATTAAAGCCTCAGAGGTATGAACAAATTATCGCTCTCGACTCATTGATTTTCATGCATGACACTCGAGGATTCACACGCGTGCATTTGCTTTCTCAAGAAGTAAATCGAAAAAATTATGCTTCTAGCATGCCAAAAAATCCGAATGTTTATAAAAGGCTGAGTACTCATCATAGGCTTATTGCATATACAGTACACATACGCATATTGTGTATTTAAGCAATTAAGGCGATTAAATATCTAATTATTAACAATGCAATTATTGGCTATTGATAAAAAGGAAATAGGGATGTGGCGCATGGTGAAATATAATGCTAATTTATTTAAATACACACGGGTTTAAAATCAAACAATGTAATTAAACAAGAATATAAATTTATTTTGATATACTTACGCTATACATTAATTAATTACATTCAATTATACTTACTCGAGGAGCAAGCATGTATAGATGATAATATATGCATAATGCTAATGATATGCATAATGATAATAATATTGAACTTACCTGAAATGATAAAAAAAAAATTATATAGATTAGTTGCATAATAGCATAATCGCGTATTCAAATTAAACTGTTTATCACATTAATAGGACACAACCAAAGCCCGATTGAACTATTAGATTTATGATGATATATTTGCACAAACTGCATCCGAATTTTCTTAAAACATTATTACGGTTACGCGAAAATCGTGTTCATGATCAATAAATACATTTTTGAAGTTCTATTATGAGAATATCGCTTTCATTTTTTAATGTAAACACGAATATCTATTTTATGTAAAGATGTTTTTATTAGTATTTACATTTTATATTACAATCAGTTTGTTTACGGAATGACATCGGAAGATATACTCGTACCTAATAAAAACTGTCACACCTATTTGTATAATTCAACAAATAATTTAAATACGTTTACGAGGAAAATTCAGAAAAATTTGGAGCGAAATAACGAATACGCATTTTTAATCTAGTTCTATTTATGATATTAATTACAGTGAAGACATTGGGCGCTTTCAAGTCATCCAACAGTTGCCAACATGCTGAGTAAAATCACCGCCAACGTAATGAATACTTTTGAAATTACTAAATCAAATTGGCGATGATTTCATTAATAAACCTGAAAGTGCTTATTGTCACATGACAATGATTACGTTCGTTTTTTACAAAAAGTCATTTAATCATAATAATATCACAAAAGCCTGTTTTAAAATAAACATTCGTACAATTATTGTCATGTCTATGTCTGGCTATGTATTAAACCTTTAAAAGGTGCTGCTCTAAACTGATGAAATTCGGGCTAACCCCGACTGACGAGATACGTGTGATAGAGAAATATAATGCGATAATAACTTCAACACTAATGTCACTCAGCCATTTTTTGAGGTAATCAAATTTTGGATGATCAAAGGAGAGTCCACCATGAAGTTCAAAAGAAAACAAATAGAAAAAAAAGAGAACATTATCCCCACTCTTCTAACTACATCCAGTATGTCTTATTCAGCAAATTTGGGACATAACTAGCGTTCAATGCAGGCGATTAAATACCTGAAAGGAATGTAACACCAGCGAAAAACAAACTGGTATTAAATTTAAAATGCATTTTACATTGAGTGGTGTAACCGCCTTTTTGGTTCCGGTTTTCCAGGCTGAATTTGTCTAGGGTATTGCTCGTCGTTAGGCGGGTTAATGTTTCCGCAACCATATAAATAGTACACTTATCATGCTATAGCTGAAGCGGCTGATTACGTTGTATTGCCTGTATCAAAAACAACAATTTTACGCACGCTGTATCACCAAAACTCTATCACTAACACTTATATGTCCCTAAACCTAACATTAAATTAATTGGTTGTAAGCGTGTACAAAAAATTACGTTATATCTTATAGGAATATACGTATATCCAATCACATCAATGAATACAAGTATTTACCCAAATATATACATAACCAAAAAAAAACTTAAAAGGAACCAAAATAACGAGAAATAATAGAGAATTGGTGAACTGACCATAAAGTTTAAGAATACAAAAAAAATGTAATTATGTACCTTGTTTTCCATTACAAGCCTCATACCGCTTGTAAGCCGCGGTTTCTTAGACAAATTCTTTTACCAAAACTTTTAACAAAACTCGAATAAACCGCATTTCTTCATTACTCCGCATTCCTCTAAAAAGCCGCGGCTAATTTTGCGTCTATTTTCTTTCAAAATTTCAAAACAAAAAAGTGTAGGTAGTCTGGTTTTACTCCTTTCAGTATTATTCCGTATACATCACCGAACAAACCTAATGTTGTTTGTAGGTTAACTAAGCACCCAACAAGCATATAAACAAATATACAATGTACTGACACAAATATATAGATAATAGTGAAAAATATACATCCATTAAATTTACAGTGAAAAATATAACCTACAAATTTTATTTTTTACATTTAAATAGATAAATCACAGATAAATTAAATTTTATTTAGGTATTTTTATATTTGTCTTGTAATTAAAACAAAACTAAAGATTATTTTACTATGAAATTTTATTTTTTATTTAAAATTGAAAAAAAAATTTGTAAATATAATAATAATAAAAATGTTAAAGAAATTAATACTTAATTTTTTATAAGCGTATGCTTCTTACTGAACTATCTGCCGTTGCCTCCAGGTGCTCCTCGTGACCTAGGACGTGCTCGTTCCATACCGTTGAATTTGTAAATTATCGGTCGCTGACGTAATACTTTGCCTTCGTGTCGATTTAGTACGTAGTATGCTGAACCTCCCATATGCAACCAATCGATTTATTATGCAACTTTCCGAGGCTCTTATAATTTTTTTTAAATACGGCCCCGACCTAATTCACAATGCCCTTTTTGGGTTACATTAGATGTATTTTTATTATAGATTAAACATTGCGCCAGATTAAATGTTTTCGAATTTTCTTTACCAACTTATTTACCGTGTAATATTTTTCTTTAATTTAATTTTCGGTGCACTTAACTTTTTACAAACAAAAAAAAATTTTTAAATTAATTTTTATTTTGAATATATATTTCTATTCTCGCTCGCTTTATCGACTCGACCAGCGGATTTCACAAAACAAACTTAACTGCCCGCCAAAACACGCCACACATTTCATCCAACTTGAGGGGGATTCGATAAATCGGTTCTAACTTGAAAATTTCGAAATATTCTTGTATTTAAGCCGTCTAGTTTTATTTGATTTTTACGGTTTTAAATAAAATCAGTACTAAAAATATATCATATGATCGCAATGGAAGAAAATTAAAACAGGGTGTCCCATAAGATAGTTACAGAACAGGTTCGTTGAGTACAAATTACGTGCGCGCGAAACTAAATTTCTTGACTTAGTGCAGCTTCAACTCTTAATGTCTACGTGCGTATAATCCCTAAAACCAGAGTCGTCTTTACATTTATAAAGAACGTTACCAATCATTTTATGATAACCGCTTTAAGAAACTTGGTTGAAAATTTCGCACAGAAATGTTTACTAGTGTCGCTAACCGAATGTTGACGTACGTAGACCGATTGTTCTGGTTGATAGATAACGGGCCTTGCTCGTAGATTATAGAAATACGAATATTTATCATAAAATTCCTTTAGGGTTTTCCTACGATCAGGTTCTTCTACGTCTTCGGATAAAGAGTTAATGTCTCGCAGAAACCCATACGATTTTCCTTTGATTACCATATTATATCCAAACAAAAGAAAATATGGAGAGTTTTGCGTAGATTTATGTACAGCGGATCGGAGTGCGGTACTTCCGGTAAAAACATGTCCCAAGATTTATGGTATTTTTCACGAAGGCATGGATTGCCGCTATTACCGACCTGTTTACCCAGTCTGAGGCGTTCGCCTGTGGTGAGTATATAGCTGTTTTGGTCAGCATAACGTTTGGGGCGGGTGGCACAGCCCAAATGGCATGACTCAAAAATGATAAAGTGGGCGACCAGGAACGTGAAGACAGTTTTATCTCGGGAGTGTTGGTTTAAAGGGATTTGCCAAAATGCGTCCTTAAGGTCAATGCTGGAGATTACGGTTGTATCATTCAAACGCCCGAGTATGCCGTTAATTAATGGAAGCGGATATGCATCCTTTATCGTCACAGCATTAACTTTTCCAGAATCCAAGCACAATCGTATGTTATTTGGCTTACATATGAAGACCACGAGAGAAGTCTAGTCGCTAGTACTTTCTTCTATCACGCCCATCTCAAGCATTCTATCTAATTCTTTATAGAACGTCCTTTACAGACCGTGTTTTTCAAAGGATGGAAATCCGGCGATTATGCGGTCGAATTCCGCTTGTTGAGACAGACAAGATGTGCCTCTCAAAGTCTTTAGTTATACGTACATCTAAAGAGTCAATCAAGTGCGGTGCGAGGTTAAACGAGGATCAAAAATCCGAGGTGTAATTGACCCTGTAACGATGGAACAAGGAAAAATCGAACAGTATTGGTTTTGTTGTTTTATTTTACAACCACGTCAACGTATCCAATTATCCGGTTTTTAGTTCCATCTGCCGTTCTTACTTCCGAGGGAATCGCGTCCTAGGATGCTTATCAGACCTCGAATATAAGAGCCAGCTATGCTGATGACAATAAGAGCGAGGGTCATCCAAAGCAGATAGTACAGTTTCTGCACAAGTGCGTTTTACCGTTCTTCGAAATTTAAAGTATTGAACGATTGCTCTTGTATGGTTTTGATCTTGGACTTGATTCATAATCGATTGCATAAGAAGTTGATTCCGTAGAAATAGTTCTTGAATCAGGTTTTATTTGTTTATTAGTAGCTTGCATCATTTCTGAATCGGACGCGTCATTTGCTAGAGGATCGGTCTGAGTTATTTTTGAGTGGATAATTCGGTATTCGTTGCCGAATTCACTGTTTGCTGTATTACTTATCTGATTGTGGTATTCGGGACAGAATTTCTACCAGACGTGCTAGTCCTGTATTGCTCACGCACGAAACACGGTTCTCCGACATAAACTTTCGACAAATAGGATACTGAGGTTTAAATATGCCACTTTTACCACAACCATAGTAAAACACACCTTGGGGCGGCAAGTGATTATCTTGGTATCTGTGCCCCAAGTCCCGACAATTCCAACAAACTAGACTGTTTGATGTTATAGTCACTGCAAGGTGCATTTCGTTTGAAATATCTTGATCCACCTGTTCCCGAAATGCGGAATCTTGCGCGTGTTGACGGGTTAAATGTTCTGGGACAGCCAGACATTCCGCTACGCTAACATATCTTGCACGACAAATTCCCATCGGCCAATTTTTCTTTAAATCCCACAGTTTCTCAAAACGCTTGCAAACTACACGCAGCTCATTCGCGGTGAAATGTGGAGTAAACACTGTAACCTCACGATATTGTACCCCCATATTATCTCTGATAATCTCTATTAATTCTTCATCATTAAATGATTATTATTTGATGATTCTTATTAATATGCCGTTCAGGCTCTACATTTCTAAAATTTAGTTTCCTATGCTTTCTCGTTCACCCTGCAAATTACATATACAATATTCGATTTTATATATAGCTTAATTTATAAATATCAAAGAATTTGTAGCCCAACAGTTGTGGCAAAATAAAATTTTTGTTTCTCACCCGAAATGTATATACTTTTATTTAACAAACAATATGATTCAATTATTTAAGGCGATAAACTGAAATTCATTCTAGTATTCTTAGTATTCTTAGAAACTGCAAAAATTCTGTGGTATAATAGCGAAAATTTCAATATTCTATAATAAATAAAATGTTATTTTAATTTAATTTATTTTAGACAAATTATGCAATGGAAGTGGATACTCGGCAGGCCAAACTTATGGCCCGTGGATTAACAAAACGAAAACCATTAGACGGCGTTGATAATATTGTAGTGGTTGCCTCTGGCAAAGGCGCTGTTGGTAAATCAACATGACTGTTAATTTAGCAGTAACACTAGCTGGTTTAGGTAAAAAGGTCGGTTTACTGGATGATGACATATTTTGATCTCTCCATGCCATTAATGATGAATCTCCATGAAGAACCTTAAGTAAGCAATCCTAACAAGATGATACCGCCAATAAATTATGGGGTTAAATGTATGTCAATGGGATTATTAATTTCTGAAAAACCGGTTGTTTGGCGAGGACCATAAATTATGTCTGAACTAGAGCGGCTGTTAAAGGGAACATTTTGTGATGAACTTGATATATTAATCGTGCATATACCACTTGGAACTGGTGATATACATCTTTCTTTAGCCCAAAATGTTCCGATAACCGACATTGTGCTAGTCAGTACGCCACAAACAGCAGCGTTACGGGTTACAAATCGAGCTGCGAAAATGTATCGAACATTGGGCGTACCTGTAATCGGATTAGTCGAAAATATGAGTTACACGGTGTGTCCCAAATGTTTAACGGAAATAGATTTATTCACTAACACGATCGAGAGATATTGTAGTGAAATGGAT
Source organism: Nephrotoma guestfalica (assembly GCA_963691935.1). Classification (NCBI taxonomy): domain Eukaryota; kingdom Metazoa; phylum Arthropoda; class Insecta; order Diptera; family Tipulidae; genus Nephrotoma; species Nephrotoma guestfalica. Next base: position 151,694,532 of record OY829914.1, on the reverse strand, counting down.
ACAACCATTTTAGGAAGTAAGAAAAAATGTCATAAATAAACAACAACAACAACAACAAATATATGATTACAATTATTGCTCATATTTCAGTTTATTTTGTTACTATGTTGGTACGACTAAGATTATTTGCTCAAAAGATGGAATTTTTCAACTAACCATGGATTAAATTGGGCAGGGCTAAGTTGAATATAAAGATTTGATTGGCTAAAGAGTTGGATTAACAATACTTCACCCGCTCGGTGAAGGCACCTTAAATGGGAACCATAGATGGAATAAAAAAATAACGTAAGAGAGCGAAAGGGAGGAAGGATTTACATGTATTCGGCTATACTCAGAATAATGAATATAAAAATAATAACAGAAATTGCGTTTAATATTTGTTCATTTTTGATGTCACGCAAAAAGGATAAACAAGCGAAAATTTTCGATAACTACAACAACAAAACTCAAACAAATGTTAGTGCGTTGATTGTATTATACATGTTTATTTTTTTATATAAGGGAATTTTGAATTATTCGTGTGTTTTATTAAATATCCATGTGTACATATAACGGGTGTGTTTTAAGTCTGATAGAACTTGAAATTGTAAAAAATCAAACAAAAAATTAAAAATTTTATGAAAAATATACTCTGGCAAATCATCATGAATAGACTCACGCTTGAACAACGCTACAAAATTATTAAAATTTCCTTGGAAAATCAGACCGGGGATCGCGTTACGGTCAATGGAGATAGTTACCGCACCATTATCAATGATTTTTTGTTTGAAAATATGGATGACATTGATCCGGACGAGAAATGGTTTCAACAGGATGGCGCTACGTGCCATACGGCGATCGCAACCACCGACTTAATAAAATCAAAATTTAGCGTTAAGTTGATTTCGAGAAATGGCCCTGTTAATTGGCCTCCAAGGTCTTGCGATTTGACACCTCTCGATTATTTCCTGTGGGGCTACGTGAAGTAACTGGTTTATGCTGATAAACCAGCAACAATTGACGCCTTGGATGCCAGCATTGTCCGTGTTATTCGTGCCATACGGTCAGCAGTGCTCGAGAAACTAGCCCAGAATTGAACGTCCAGAATGCATTTCGAGGAGAACAGCCGCGGTGGTGCCCATATGCCCGAAGTCATTTTCAAATATTAATGCCATGTATTGATCATTCGAAAAAAAAAATGTTGATTACAATTTAATTTTTGTGTTATTTCTTACAATTTCAAGTTCAATCGGGCTTAAAAAACACCATTTACTAATATGAATATAATATCAAAAATAATTTTCAATACACTGTAGAATTGTATTTTTCTACACCTAACCTAAAAAAATAATTTATCGAATTGCGGTGATTTACGAGTAAACAGTATATAATTATTATTTTAAAAAGATATATTTGTTGATATAAATACGTTTATCCTCAAAACTATTGTAGATTCAATCAAAATTTTAGGAAATATACCAAAAAAAAATATGAATGAACTTAACATTTCAAAAAGAGAATGATAATATGTGACCGTTATTTGTATTTGTTGTATTTGGCTTTTCGGTCAGAATATTTTTAAAAATATAATATTTAAAACATAATTCAAATGCTGAAATTATTTTTTATTTTTGCCAAACGTTCCGGTATGTTTTATACCATTTTCAATGGCCTAGTCATCTGTAGATAAATACACGAAAAACATTATAAAACTTGTTACGACTTCACATCTGTAGTATAACATTAATATTAAAATTGTGATGCAGTGTGCATGGGCTTTAATATTAAATTCTATGTTTTTTTTACCCACCCTATGGCATTGCATAAACGTCAAATGATATGAGAGCGAGACGAATGTGTCTTTGTGCGTGTGTGCGACCGGCGGAGGTGTTCAGAAATATTTTTGTTGTGTTTTTGTCGGTTTGTTGTGTTCAATTGACGGGAAAGAGCATGAAAGAGCGGGCGAGTGACGCGCATTAAAATTAAAACGAAAAAACACCAACGAAAAAAGATTTTTCTAGAACTGTGTGTGGTGCGAGAATTTTTTTAGTCGAGTCTAGATTTTGTTAAAAAAAGTCGAGGAATTTTTTTTTTGTGATTTTAACGAGTCGAGTCTGGAATTTTGAGAAAAATAGTTTCATTTCTCATCTGTTAACCTTTTGATTAAAAATAAGTTAATTAATAAAGATAAAGATTTTGTGAAAATATTGTGAATGGGTTTTTGGTTCGATTAGTTAAAGAAAATTAAATTAATTTAAATTATTGGTTTAGTAAAATAACTTTAACCAATAGTAAATTAAAACTAAACGTGTGCAATGTTCTAAAGAAACACAGTTTGTACAGTTAAATAAATATAAAGTTTACTATACCAATCAAATCAATCGAAAATGGGTGGTGTAATATTATATAACGGCGGAAAGATGCCCAACATTTTTTTTCCTTTATGGCGGGAAGACGCCCAACATTTCTACGGGTTACGGCGAAGAGACACCTAACATAATTCTGCGGTTTAAGGCGAGACAACGCCCAACGATATATTTGTGTACCAAAGGCGGGAAGACGCCCAACGATTTATTCTGCGGTTTAAGGCGGGAAGACGCCCAACGATATTTACGGTTACGGGTGGCCAATCACGTGGCCAGCCGCATATTTCGTTTACGGCGAGAAGACGCCCCACCCATTTCGGCATCAGGGACGCCGCAACCTTGGAGGTCGACTTCAAGGATAAGATGAATTATTAAATATTTCGGATTGTTATGATGGGAGGAGGGTCTTATTTCGTGTCAGTTCCATAGTTGCAGGCTGGGCTTGTCACTCCCCTTCATCCCCTTGGCAGGACATCCACACGGTTGGAGTGGCGAGTCCAGCATGTGTCGTCCATTCGGGGACGACCGTAAAATCCACCCGGTCTCCTCGTGGCACTTCGGTAGTCTCCAGCTCTCGAAGTGTGTAATGTGGGGGATATACCTAGAGGTCTCTCCGGGTGAAGAGAGGCTTTGTCTGTTGGGGAGACGTCCCTACCCTCTAATGCTGCGTCGTTGTGGCTGGGCATCGGCCTCTAGGGGTCGATGGGTCATTCAGGAGGGTCTCGGCAGCAGACATTGTACTTGTCATCCGGGGAGATCCGGTCGTTCTCCTGGGTGAGTACACTCGGTTACTATTATATTTATCTCCTTTTCCTAAAATTTCGGCCGATTTTATTCTGGTGTAAATTTAATTTAGTTTCAGTTTTTTATTAGTTTACTTTTATTTTGTGTTCTGTTCCACGGAGTAGACTGGGAATATGCAAGCCTCAACTTCCCCACGACCCAAAACCCTGAGATCTAGTCGGCAAAATCACCGTGATAGAGTCCTCTGCAAATTTAGTAGAATCTACGGGTTGACATCGTGCCATCGCGTAACAAACTTATGTACGCACATAATAACAATAAAATTATAATCAAAAAAATGTATGTTTAACTTACAATTTCAGTCATATAACAATATTAAAAAAGATTTTACTACATTTAATTAAAAATTCATTAGATTATAATGAAAAAAGGTAAACAAAATTAAAATATGCTCACGGTAACAGCAGCCAAAGTACAGTGAAACCAAAAAATATAATTATTGAATCTAATTAATTCTCATACGTTTGGTTGGGCGTTGTTTGTTGTCGTGTCTGTATTGTGGTCTGAAAAATAATCACTGTGTTGTGCAGATGTTTGTGTACGTTAACTTTTTCTCTTATTTGTTGTGATAGAAAAATCACTTATGAGTAAGCAATTATTGGGGAGCTAAGCCATCAGTATCTCGTTTTATGTTATATGTGTTCTTGGTGTATATATGAAGTGCTTCGATGGTTAGTCTTTTGGAGTAATTAGATTGGCGGACTATAATGGATGCAGATTCAAAACCAAGGAGATGACCAAGTTAAGGCAATGATCCATCAAAATAAAATAAATCACGTCGATGGTTTTGAAGTCTTCTCCAGTTATTGTTTGGTTTGTTCAACATAATTTTGTCTGCAGGGGACTGTGGATTCACCCTCCAGACACTAGAGGACTAACGCAAATTAATTGATCGGTAACATTTACCGGACAAGTGGTGCAGTGGTTAAAGCTCCGGATTACGAGCATGATGTTAATAAACACAACTAACACCGTCCATGCCAGTGTACAGGTTGACACGGAGCTTGCAATGTGCAAGTGGTATACTGTAATTGTGTGAATGGGTGGTGTGAGCGTGAATGAAAAGGGGAGTATTAATTTACTTCAAAGGACATTAAATCCACTGGACAATTAATACTTTCTTAAAAAAAACTAATGCGTAAACCTTAAAGGGGATTATGTCAAAAATAAAAATATTGCTGCCTCACTCACTCTTTTTTCATATGATATTGCAAAACATTTTGATTCACCCTCGTAATATGTTATCTATAGATTATGGGGAAAAATAATAAACATCTTATAATATATTTTAAGAAATGTTATGTAATATTATTTTAAATGGGTAATTAAAATACAAAATGCTTATTTATATTAAAACCTGAAATGTTTGTAACACACAAATTTTTTTTTATTATTATAATTACTATTACAATAATTAAATGCTAAGCTTTCGATGTCTATTCGACATCATTATCAAAGCTAATGAAAATTTTTTATAAACAGTTTTTCGTTACAAAATATACTACGCCTAAATATGAACTGAATTTATTAAATAAATAACACGTGAAAATTAAACAAATTTAGCAATTTTTATAAAATAAAGGAGACAAAAAACAAATTAAGACAAAATAATTATAGTATTTCCAATATATGAACAATCATTATTAATGTTTATCGATTTAGTACTAGATTTGATGTATATATCTTTTCCTAAAATTTCGTTCTTTATCAAGTATCTTGACATTATCTAGACCAATTATAAGTACATTTGTACTTTGTTCGCCATCGTTATTAATGCCATTTTTATGTTGATAAACTCTTTTTTCTGAATATTGTTTTGTTTGACCAGTATAAACAACCTTACAACAACATTTAACTCTTTAACTATTTTATGTACGAAACGAAAATTTCGCATAATGTCGAGAATACTCCTCATAAAGATAAAAAAATACATTCGTATTATTATTCAACGAATCTTTATTTATTTTAATTTACATATATTTATTTTAATTCACAATAGCTTGTATTATCGTCTTAGCTGAAAAATAAATTAAGCAGGGAGAAAAAGTTTTTCGAAACAAAATTAAACAGTTAAAGGGTTAACTTTGGAAATTAAATTCGACCGCTTTGTTGAATGGAATTACGAGTAGATCTTTAAATTTCGAAAAAATAGAATCTTATAAACTAATTGATGAGTTATCGACAATGTTGAAAATATAATTTTTGAACAAGTGTTTTAGTTTTTCATACAAACGTTTTACATATGGAATTGATAAATAAACATGTTACTAGACCGAGTTTCAGAATTTCTAACAAAAAAATTTTTGATTCCAAAAGCTTTGATTAATTAATTTTACGGGATAATGGTTGTGTAGCAATGATTCTTTGAAATTTTTAAAATCTTTATTGTGGAATTTGTTGTCTGAAAGTTTTAAAATTTCTTCATCCAAAACATTTACTTTGTAAATTTTATATGAAGTGGGTAGCCAAGAAATTGAAATATTTGCCAGATTGATGAAATTTTGCCATTTGGCTCGTGAATCAGCAGTAAATCTAAAAATGCAGTTTTGTTATGTATTAACTTCCTTTTCTAAAGTAAATTTTATTCGATTAAATATTTTATTTAAACTATTCAAAAATATATCGATTTTGTTTTCTGAAATATTAGTAATTATCTTTAAGCTTTTTTTCGGCTTTTCGGACAAAATATTATTTTAATGACAATGAATATAAAACAAAGAGGCAAGAAAGTTGTTTTCTACTTTTTGTGGTAGATATATTGTGAGTACATGGCCTCTTTGTTTTCTATGACTAAAAAAGTCGTAAACATTCGAAAGTTTCTTACGAAAAGCCGAAAAAATCTTAAATAAATTAATATCACGAACGATTATGAAAAACTTCTTAAATAGTAATTATATTCATCCACATAACGATAAGAAAATAAAGGCGGGAAACCTAAAGAATGTAGTGTTAAACTCTCTAAATTTTCCAGTAATAAATTAGCCAATATCAGGCTTATGGGAAAATTGGAGATTCAAAAATTTGTTTGTAATTAATATTGTCAACAGAAAATTCAAAATTATTTAAAACAATGCCTAAGCGTTCAAGAAACAGAACTTTCGTTAATTTGGATTTTTGGTTCTTTTTTATGTTTCTCCAATTTTTTCTAATAATATCCAAGATTATATAACCATCTACATTTGAACATAATGAAATCACGTCTAAAGAAATTAAAATAAAATTTGGAGGTACAATAACATTTAGAAATATTTAGAATTTTTGGTTTAAAATCTTCGGAATTTAGAATAAACGAATTTGTTTTACCTACACTGAATTTAAGAAAACCTAAAAATGCCGATGAACCGTATGTGGGACCATAAAACTCACGATAGGTCAGTATGGTATATTTGTTCTATGGATTTTTGTTAAACCTTATAATTTAGGAGCAATTGGTGTATAATTTGTTAATTTTTTCCTTGTAAGTGCATCGATATTACCTGTTTTGTGCCAATCTAAAGAGTTTGCTGTAGTCTGGATTGGTGTTGAATTATTTTTCAATAATTGCCTGTAAATGGTCTCATCATTTAGTAAAATATTAATTTTTCAAACATAATCAGTGCGTCTTGTTACTACTGTCACATTGTCTTTATATGCCTAAGTTACGAAAATGTTTGGATTATTACGTAAAACTGTTTTAGTTTTTTTAAACATATAACAAAATATGTTTTTCAATGTGCCAAAGTATCTGTGACGAAAAGCTATTTTTAAAATTGTTAATATATTTATAAAGTAATTTCGAATTTTACTACGATCATTTTTCAGAAAACTAAATATTGCACTTGAGCTTTTAATTTTATAATAATAATAAAAAATTATATTATAATTATTGGCTCAATATACATTTAATTACGTTTTTAAAAATAATAATATTCATACCTAAAATGCGAAATATCTTTCAATGAAAAAAGGCATGCTAGGCAGTTTAAAAAACTGCAGTATAAGAAAGTACATTGATTGGACTGTAGAACCAAGTACAGATAAGTGTCCCGGATAACGCCGGGCCTATTCCTACAGCCTGTTTACACATAACTATAGAAAGGGTATGAAAGGTACATTTTTTTGGCCCGGACGATCCGGTTTCAGACACCTAGCGATCGTACGGCACAACACAATTCTAATCTACTTTTAATCTACTAGAGGAAGGATAAAGGCTTAATAGGTTTAATGGATAACGATGGTATTGGTCTTCAATAATTGCTTCTCTTGATCAGCAACTTGAGAAAAAAATATTATTATTTCACGTGCATCTGGAAATTCTACATTAATACTTTTCGGTTTCCTAAACAAAATTGATTGATCGAATCGCCCCGGTGACAGACACCTAAGTAAAGTCGATAGTTAGTAACACAATTCTAATCTACACAATCAGCAATTAATATTTCAAAGAAATATTATTATTTCACAAGCATCTGTAGGTTACCTTAAATTAATTTCTAAATTAATATTTTCCGGCCTCCCAAATAATATAAACATTTATTAATTTAATCCACCTACAACTCCACAACTTACAATAGAATTTCCTGAAACCATATAGTTATTTGAATTATGTTAAAAATTACTCTAAAATCCATTGGTATTTAACCCTTGAATTGGACAACCCACGAAGTAGCAAAAAAATAAAAAATAAAAATAATCTTTCAAAAAATTGCTAAAACTATTAATGTTATTCAATGCCAGATTAACTATCGGATTGGATATTTCAAATAAATTTAGCTTATTTCGCAAAAAATAGTAAGGCATTTTTCCCCGCTTAAATTTTGGAAAATTTATCTGGACCGGTATTGTTGCTAAATTAATTTAGAATCGTTTAGTTTATATTGGTTTTTCTCGAAAATGATATATTTTCCAAAATATTTGCAAAAAACGAAAAAACTCCTATTGCGTAGATGACACTTTCGGTGGACCGATTTTGATCAAAATTCACTGGGACCTCCCAACTTGACGAAAAAACTTAAGTATGAAGGTTTACTCCAATCACACAATCCGCGTGAGCAGCACAGGGTCGAACTTTTGTTTTTTGAGTCAGTTTTTTGTCAAACATCATTTGTCAAAATATTAGACAAGTCTGGACTGGTTTTGTTGCAAATTTAAATTAGAATCTTTTATTTTATAATCATTTTTCTCGTAAATAAATACTATTCAAAATCATCAAAATCAATAAATTCCCCATTTATGAGAAAAGCTTAAGTATGAAGTTTCATCCCGATTAGTCATGCCGTCTGGGCTGCAGAGAACCAACAGATATTTCGTGGACACGGTATCACATACGCACACACAGTAACAAATCCGCTGCTAAAAAACCTACTTTTTTTTACTTCGACGATATAGTGAATGGTATTTTTGTAAAAAACTCGAGGTCAAAATTTTTCATGATTACTATACATACTTACTTTTCCTACGTAAAAGAAAGTAAAAATCGCATTCGCGCTTATTTTGTAGAAAGAAGAAACGATAAAAGCCATTTACATAATTATTATATTCGATAAGACCGAGTTCTAAATGAGCCAAAAACACGCAGAAAAGGAATTTTACGACTAATAAGCATTTTGGCTTATTTATATTGAAACCACAGAGAAGAAGAAAGTCTTCTTCTCTGTGTTGAAACTACAAAGAAATTGTCTCATTTCAATTGTTTAGCTCTAAAGAATAAATGAACCATACTTGTACGTATAATTCAAACTATACAACATATACTCGTATAATGTAGTGTTTCTAACAAATACATCTTTCAAGAATACATATCAAATTATGATTCAACAATAATGAAACTGGATTTACAACCACAATCATAAATATTTGCGAAGCAATAAATATATGTCTTAAAAACTGTATTCGAATCGTAGACATCTGTGGAATTATATTGTTTACTTTTTATTTATAAGACAACAGAAGAAATGTAACTTAAGAGAGACCATTTTATTGGCAAAAAGAAAACAAAACACGTCTCTTAAATAGGAAGACAGAACGAACAAACGGGTTTTTATCAATTTTTCCTTGAACTTGTGCATGTATATGCTTGTCGCGTACTTGACCAATTAAGTGTATGTATGGTCATAAGAAAATACTTATCTCTTATAGCATATATGTATACTTGCATGTAAATAATAAACTGTAATTGTTTGTGAATTATAAAGTACTACAGTATGTAACTTTTCGAACCGCATTCTTGAATTTTAGCAAAAAAAAATCTCGACCAAACCAATTAACTGCTACAAGTATACATAGCATAAATTATTTTAAAAATTTATTTTCAAAATTAAACCAATTTTATATTCAATTATCCTATATAATATTATACTTTCGATATATGCTTTTAAAATTATGTTTTTATTGATAATAAAACGGGTTGGGGAAAAAGAAATCCATTATTTTTTTGCTAGATGACTTTAGTGACATATATCTCGTGATATATTTATCGAAGTGAGCCATACTTATACTCGTTGGAAAGGGGATTCATGTACTACAAAAATTCTTTTGTCATTGTTTTCATTGATCGATTCAAATGTGAGTTATAGTGTGTGTTAAGGATGAAGGTAAACAAATGCAAGTCAGGCGGCTGAAATTGTGAATGATATCTATGGTTCCGATACTGTCACAGCCAATCACGCGCAATTTTAGTTTCGTCGATTTCGTTCTGGTAATTTCGATATGAAAAATGCACGATATCACACACTGGAAGATCTATCGTCAAAAATGTCACTAAACTCCTAGAAATTATCGAAGTAGACCGGCATGCGCGCATGTCGTAGCATCGCCCAGGAGCTGAAGATTGATAACAAAACAGTTTTATACCATTTGCATAAATATGGCTTCAAAAAGAACTTTGATGTTTGGATGCCGCACGAGTTGACGCAAAATGAACCTAATGGACTGTGTGTCCATCTACGAATCGAACGAAATCGAGCAATTTCTAAAACGAATGATGACTGGCGACGAGAAATGTCGAAGGCCGGCGAAGCGGCCCAAGCGATGGCCATAAACCAGGATTGGGAACCAGGAAGTTTTTGCTTTGTCTGGTGGGATTAGCAGGGAATCATTTGCTATGAACTGCTGCCCAATGGCCAAACGCTCAGTTCGGACCTCTACTGTTAGCAATTGGACCGACTGAAGACAGCAATCGACCAAACGCTGCCAGAATTATCCAATAGGAGAGGCGTCGTATTCCATCAGGACAACGCCAGGCCTCACACGTCCATGATGACCCGCCAGAAGCTCCGGAAGCGTGGTTGGAAGGTTATTATGCATCCATTTTATAGTCCGAACCTGGCACAAAGCGATTATCATCTAGTTTTACCAATGTCAAATGCTCTTGGTGGTGTAAAAATGGCCTCAAGAGAGGCTTGTGAAAACTGGTTATCTCAGTTTTTTGCTAATAGGGACAAGGCGTTTTGGAAAAGCGGCATACTGAAATTGCCTTCTAAATGGAAACGAGCTATCGTAAAAAACGGTGCATATTTGAGCCAAAACAAATGATTGTAGCCATTTTAAATAAAGCCCCGAAACAAACGTAAAAATAATGGATTTATTTTTCCCCAACCTTATATATCCAGGTGTTGAACACAAAATTTTTTTTATTTTGTATTATGTTTGTATTTTCATTTTGAAGCCAGGCCCTTTATATTTACGTTTCGAAAAAATAGACTGTTTTGTTTTTATGGCATATATTTTTATTTCGGAGAATGATATAATTTGAGCCATATGAAGAGCACATTAACAACGTGAAATTAATACCGGGTGAGAGAAACTCAAGTCTTTAATCGCGTGATTTAAGCGATTCCATTTCACTTATACAAATTGTTTAAAAAGAGTGGCTGCATATTTACGTTTTTAAACCTAATTCTAAAAATTTGCGAAGAAACATAAACAATTTTCATTTGGCTGTCTTACTATTTAGGGAAATGCAAGTAAAGCAAGTGTAAATGAATGTAATTGTCTGTGAATTGTGAACTACTACGATGCCTAAGAAAAATGTATCTCGATGGATTCAAATTAATCAGAAACAGGAAATATTATATTTACTGTTTGGTTAATTATTGTTAATCTAAAAGCAATTCTTCTTTGAATGATTATAATTGTCTTCAAAATTGAACATTACAATGAAATACTGATTTTTTTTTCAAACTAAGATAGAAATTAAATTAAAATAAGATTGTTCCTTTAAGTAAACGTATGCCTACTCTGTGATTACGATAATTTTATTTTATCATAGATACAATTTAATCTTTACTTATTAATAGATTTGCTAAAAACATGAAAATACATAATTTAACTTGGCGTCAATACAAATTGGGGCGATTGCTAAGAACTTCACTTCAGGCTTAATTTCATCTCAAATTTCCTCATTATACGATACATAATTAAATATTGGCTTTTTAATTACGTTAATTGGTGTACGAGTATATGTTATGACCAACAACCAACTTTCTTTTACCATGAGTGTAAGTAAATCACCAATACCCCGAATTTGATTGAGTTGAATATTAATAAGAACAGTTTTTTTTTATCAAAAATTGTAATTTCCGTATAAGTTTGAGCAAATCAAACAGGGCCACTTTTGTTGAAAATTTAATTACGAATCTTATTGGTCATAGTCGTTTTTCTCATAAAAAACAGGCGTTATATTTTTCAAAATATTTGCAAAAAAAGAAGAGAGCTCCTATCATTCCGTAACCGCAGTCGATCGCTCTATCGAAATAGTCGGTTCGCGAATCTAGGCCTTGATCACGAGCTCGCTCACAATCACACGACGGTCCGCGACCACGAAACAATTCTTGATCACGTGACGTCGAAATAACAAGTGTATGCTGGTTTTATGCTGGTGTATCTAGTTTTATCAGCCGCCAATAGCTCGAAAATCAATACCTACGGCACGAAATTGCTCAAGGTTAATATCGTACTCAAACGCCCTTTTACTAATGCTTTCGTTTTAGCTGATGTAAATCGTCTGATCATTGGCGCTGATTTTTTCGGTAAATTCGCTCTGTTAGTATATATTAAACGAAAACGGCTGACTGATTTAGCGACTCAGCTGTTAATCAATGCCACGTCGATCAAGGCCGATACGCCCCCTCCGACACATTTTACGATCGACAACGGTTATGGTCGGGTACTAAAGAAGTTTCCTTCCCTAAGAGCCGAACTAAACTCTAATTTACCCGATATCTCGATGCCCTTACTTCTCCAAAATCGATCTCGACAGAGCCTATAATTTAATTCCCGTGGCACCCTAGGATATATACAAAACGATAATTGGCCTTTTCGAATTTACTCACGGTATTCTGCCTTCGAAACAACGAATTAATCCCATTACGGAATTCCCACCGCAACCACGATCAAACGTATTCAGCAATTTATCGGCATGGTAATTACTACCATCGCTTTATACTGAAGCTAGCTAAAACGCTTGGCTGCTCTTCTAAAGAAGCCCAATACACCGAAAAACTTCTCTTGGCCCGACGAATGCCAAGACGCATTTACGAAATTAAAAACGGATTTGGGTAGTCACGTTATTAACACATCCGCTGAACGACGCGAAGTTCAGTATTACGACGGATGCATCGAACACTGCTATCGGAGCAGTTTTACAGCAATCAATAACGACTGTTGGGAACCATTGGAATTCTTTTCAAAAAAACTCACGAATACCGAACGAAAGAATTCTGCATTCGGTTGGGAATTACTCGCGATCTTCCTCTCGATTAACATTTTAGGTATTTCGTTGAAGGTCGGGACTTCATCATTTACACCGACCATAAACCTCTGACTAGAGCAATTCAGTCCAAAACTGAACGTAATCCACGACAAGCGAGATATTTGGATTCAGTCAATTTACCACTGATATTCGACATGTGAACGATAAAGATAACGTTGTCGCGGATATGTTATCCCGCACGATCGACAACGAAACGGTAACATCGAACGAACGAACGTCAATTGAATTAGTCGAAATGAACTCCGACTATCATAAAATAATACAGGCACAAAAAGCAGACCTAGAACTTCAGAACTTTTCAGAACTGCCCGGCATCGAAATATACTGCGAAACGTCGATAGGCGCGAATCGCCCATATATCACACAGCCGTTACGATGAAAAATATTCGACGCGTTACACAACACAACATTTAATATTCCGGCATCTGCACTACGGCACTACTCGTAAATTGACTGCCGCTCGATATTTCTGGCCAAGCATAACCAGAGAAGCGCATTATTAAGCTAATGCTAGTTTTGTGTATAATTTCTTTTAGTCAAAGTTTGCTGTCGATCGATCGGATAACAAATACACTACGTAAAACTAGTTGTTTTGGTGATTTGTATTTGATACCACCCGTTTGGTTCGTAAACAAAAAACATCAGCCTGAACTTGATTGTGCATAACTGATTGTTTAGCTGGCTTGATGGCGGTTGTGTGATTTTGCGTACCGATATTCACGCCATCGTCTTAATTAAAAAAAACACCTTTAAGAACCATCTAGAATAGAGAAGAAAGATATACTACTGTGGGTAAAAAGTAGTAAGACCTTTTAATTTAAATTTCGCGCGGAAAAGCATTCGTCGAAATGTTAATAATTTTTTTTCTATGATGGTATGACTGTCAGTGACATCTGTGCCAAATGTCACATCAAAATAATGATTAGTGTTTAGTATACGCTTGTCTTTCTGAAGTACAAAAAGTGCATTCGGTGATTTTTACAATGAGTGAAATTATTCCATTAAATTTTGTGTGCGGAATCAACTTTGTGGTGCCGAAACGTTCAGAATGTTGCAAAAAGCCTTCGGTGATAATTGTGTGTCGCGAGTAAGTGTTTTTGATTGGTACAAATTGTTCAAAGAAGATTGAGAACGTGTTGACGACGAACCACATCTAGGACGGCCATCAACATCAACTGATGCTCAACACGTTAATAAAATCAAGGAATTGCTGCTCGAGAATCGACGATTAACATATCGGAAGGATCAGTGAAAATCATTTCGAAAAATCATTTGGTCCTAAGAAAAGTGAAAGCACGATTGGTTCCAAAATCACTCAATTTTATGGAAAAACAGCGGCGCGTTGACGTCTGTGAAACAATGCTTTCCGACTACCAGGATGTCATGAAACATATTATAACTGAAGATGAGTCTTGGATCTATGCTTACGACCCGGAAACAGACGATCAATCGGCTGAATATCGTGCCAAAGGTGAGTCGAAGCCGAAAAAACCACGTCAAAGCAAGTCAAAAGTCAAGGGGATGTTGACAGTTTTCTTCGATTATCGAGGTGTGGTGCACTCTGAATTCTTTCATTTCCTAATGCACCTTCTCATACTGCGTTGGTTTTACGTGATTTTTTCGCCAAAAATTCCACCCATATCGTTCCGCAACCACCGTATTCACCTGATTTAGCTCCGTGTGACTTCTGGCTGTTCAGCAAACTCAAACGACCGTTCCGGGGAAACCGTTTTGAGTCAATTGAAGACATTAAACGTGAATCGCTACGCGCATTGGAGGCTATTCTGGAAGTTAACTTAACCAACTGTTCCGAGGATTGGAAAAAACGTTGGCACAAGTGTATTGAGGCCGGAGGGGGATTACTTTGAGGAGGACGAAATAGATTTGGAGAAATAAATAAAGAATTTTAAAATTATGAACAAAGTCTTACTATTTTTTGCCCACAGTATTATATGATCCACCATACAACAACTATAGGTATCTAAAAATCGTGCGTATCTTGTAAAAATGTTGCTTAGCGCTAATATCAGTAATAAATTAATTATGTATCGTTACATAAGTGATGTTGTACATTTCAAAGTACAGGTTACCTACCGATTACGTTATGTAGCATGTACTATTCTTAGTAATTTCCTTTAGTATTATTAGTTTATATTTATTTAATTATCTTATTTATTTAATTTACTTATTACTATTATTTACTTTATTTAATTTATTTTATTACTTCATAAAGCCTTATTAAAATTATTTATTTAAATACCTATTTTTAATTTATTTGTCTAGTTTAGTTTAAATATTTCGGTGTTTGTATTTTCTAATTAATTGAATTAAGTTTAAACTTCCCATGAGTATTTAGCCTAGACGCATGTAAATATATATTCAGTCGCCATCCGTAAAACGCCTTGCTGATCGGTGAGTTGGTAAGCCATTTTTATTAATTATTTATTTTGATTATATTTGATCATTTTAGGTATTTACGAAATTAATTAATTAATCTAATTTAATTAAATGAGTGAAGTTACGATCACCTATATTAAAGGAATAGTAAAGTTATCAAAATTATTATTAATATGATACATTTTTTTTGTTCTTTAAATAAAGTAAGAAAGTTATAATGAATTAAAGTTGCTTTTTAAAAGGGGTCTAAATAAGGAAGAATGGCTATGTATCTATCGCTTGGTTTATTTTTGTATTTTTATTTTTAAAAGCAGCTGATTAGTGTTGTTTAACACTCCTTGACTCACTCCCACGCCGACTTCAATTAGCGGGTTAATGGCTGCTACGGGATCAAAGTTCATCAACATTCTGTAAACGGTATTATTTGAGAGTTCCGTGACACTGTTTTTGTTAATATTGAACACGTCATCCTCCTGGACCAGCAAATCAAAAATAAAGTATGTATTTTAGTGTCACACAATTAATCGAAGCCGTAGGACGTACTTTACTCAAAATCACATAAATGGCAAAATCTAAAATAAAAATGTACATGCATTTCAAAAAAATAATAGGAAACACGGCTTCAAAAGTTTGTGCGAAAGATTTATAATTTTCTATGACAAAATTTATTTTGATTTTAAGAGAACGAGGCGCAGAAACAAAAACTACAAAAAACTGGAAAAAGAAAACAAAAGACGAATAACCATCCAACTAAACAATTAAAAATATCTTTTGTACTGTAATTTACGAGTACTTGTTTAAAATTTATCCGTCATCATATATGATGAACCGTCGACATAGCGTTTCGTCATCATTTTAGCTTCGAGGCCTGTAGTAAAGGTGGCAATGCTATACCTATCAGCGCCTGTGTATGTATACAGAGATATCATAATATATGAAGTTTGTATATAAGCGGGTCTTAACGTAAACACCAAAAACGCTTATACATATGCGCTATGGACAATTTTTTCTGTTAAGTTTTGTGTTGACTTTATTTATTTATTTATATCTCGTAAACGTAGCAGAGGAATGAATTTTGAATCTCCTGAGCGTGAACTTTGTTTGTTTGTCTTTAAATTTGATTAATTGTTTTTAGTTTTAAGATAGTTTTCATTCGGAATTTCTCATTTTCGGCTATGAAGTCTTTAATTTGATGATCGTCGTACAATATAGAGTAAAGTATGTATGTATGTGTACATGAAGAGTAAATTTTTTTGATTTTTGAATATAGCGGAAAGATAATATTTCCAGGCTTTACTAAAAAACTAGAGATTTTAGCGCGAATCGTCACGGCCTCGAGTAATTAACTAACACATTACAGTCCGCAGTAATCCGCTTTTTGTGTTGTATGGAATCCGGGGGAATTAATGCAAAAAATGGCAACCAAACACTTTTTTCGTAGAATCGATATAATTCCGAAACCAGCGAATCAATTAAAACGAAATTTGATAGGTGCCTTCAAGTTGATCTACTCTGTCTATATACATAAACAAAGCAGTAGTTTGCAACCTGTGGTACACGTACCAGCGTAAAAAATACAACACGAGATATTTCAAGGCAGAAATAAAAAGATAAAACAAAATTAACTAAACCTGTTTTTACACGATTTATTTTATTCAATATTGAAATAACACATGTGCAACTTGTTTATACGGTAAACAAATTATTTATTTTTTTTAATATGAACATTGTTGTAAAACAAAAAGGAACGCCATTCAGTTGTGTTTAAAACCATTTATTGACAATAAAAAAAATATTTTTCTTAAAAAATTTTAGCTCATTTAAATTTTTTTTTTACCTTCAAAATCCATACAACGAAACACGCGTTTTCGCGTGACACGCATTTTCGCGTGATGGACCGTAATGTGTTAAGACATAACTTTAGTATTGTATATATAATCTTATTTACTAACTCTACTCTAATTATATAATTTACTAACTTATTTTCTGGTTCAGATTAAATTTCTTATCTTTTTTATTTAAGGTAAATATTAATTTAAAATAACTGATCAAGATTTTGAGTAGGGGGGCTTACATAATATTTTGCAAATAGTTTTGATTATAGTTTAGATTAACAATTTGTTTTGCTAACGAAGCTAATTTAAGTTTAAGTCTTAATTATGGCCATATCTAACTTGATTTATATTCATCACAATTTATTTAAAAAGTGTGTAATTTTATAATGTGTAAACTAATTTGGAACAGGACTAGATTTGGATTTTAGAGGACAGATTTGGATTTTACAGATTTGGATTGTTTTTGAATATAAAATAATTTCTGATTGAATAATAAATTTGTTATTTCAGTACGAATCTTAACCGAAGAAGTTTAACCGAACATCTAACTTGATTTATGTTAATGTTACTGATAACCTAGCTGACATAATATTTGCAACTAATTTTGATTACATTTTAGATCAATAATTTGTTTTGTTAAAGAAGATAAGCTTAAATCTTAATTATGGTCAGATAACTTAATTTAATTTAATATTCAATATAACGTATTTTATAATGTATTCAACGCGAGAATAATTATAAATATTTTAATTACTAAAAAATTTGCTATTCCAGCTTAAAACACAGTTACAAAGGGTACGAGAATATGCTAAATTTAATTTAAACTAATGGTTTTGAGCATTTTTATACTATGGGTTCCTGTACTCTCTATTAATACAATTCATTTAAATATTATAATTTAGTTTAGAATAGTAATATTTTCTGCTAATGATGTACTAATGAATTTGATAGTGATACAATTAATGCGATAAATTAATATGTTAATAGGATTGTATATGGTGTTTCAACAGGTGCGCTTCAACTTTTTTCCGATAGGGACAGCGAACGACGCCATATTTTTTATTAATCTTTTGTCAGCGATTGCAAATCGTGCAAATTTTTTATCAAAATAATCATTCTGTTGCTGCTACTTTAAGAGCATTACGGCCATTTTACGGTCCATTTAACAAGCCAGGTTCGACAATCGACCGTATAGTGGCAACATTTGAGTCTACGTTTTCCATTAGAAGCGACGCCGATTCGTGAATTGGGCTCAAGAGCAAATCGAAAATGATGCAGATTTTCACCGAAAAATCATCTTCAGCGATGAGGCTCACTTTTGGCTAAATGAATTTGTCAACAAGCAAAATATGCGTTACTGGGCAGGAAGCAACCCACACGTGATTCATGAAGCACCGTCGCATCCCGAAAAAGTCACTGTTTGGTGCGGATTACATGCCGGCGGCGTCATTGGGCCATATTTTTTCATCGACGATAACGATCGCCACGTTACTGTTAATGGAAATCGATACCGCGATATGATAAACGATTTTTTTTGGCCGCAATTGAATGGAATGGACTTGGACGACATGTGGTTTCAACAGGACGGGGCCACATGCCACACAGCACACGATACAATCGCGTTATTGAAGACTAAGTTCGATGAGCGTGTTATTTCGCGAAATGGGCCCGTCCAGTGGCCGCCGCGCTCGTGTGATTTGACACCTCTAGATTATTTTCTTTGGGATTATGTGAAGTCATTGGTCTATGCCAATAAGCCGGCGACGTTGCAAGAGCTCAGAGCCAATATAGATCGTGAAATTGTTGGAATTTCGGCCGATTTATGCGAATGAGTGGTCGAAAATTGGGTTCAAAGATTGGACTTCGTAAAACGTGCACGCGGTGGTCATGCAAAAGAAATCAAGTTTCATACTTAAATGTATATGTTCAAATTCGTTAATAAAAAAAAAGTTAGTTCAAAAGTCGAACAGTTTGTGTTTTATTCAAAAAAAAAGTTGAAGTGCTCTTATTGAAAAACCCTGTATTTTGCTATAGGTGACTTTTAAATATTTGGTTATTTAGAAGCCGAAATCAAAAAGAAGTTTTATTGTGAAATGGCTTAATATTGGATTGTATTTTTATATATATGGCTTTGATTTAGTTTGGAGGAATTCATACATACATCAACTATCTTTTATATGAACATTATTTTTAGTTAATTTTTAGTTACTGAGTAGTTGAAGTGAAACTATTAACTAAAAATTAAAATTCAAGAAATTTATATCTAGCTTTATCTGAAATTAATATAAAATCAAATTTTAAATTTTATTACTAACTGTAGATAAGAGTTGTGTTACTAACTATCGACTATATCAAGGTATCTGTAACCGGACCGATTCTGAGCCACCTAATTAATCCCATGTACGGTGGGCCCGGCGTCATCCGAGAGATCATGTGTAAAAACTTGGTGGTACATTCAAAATCAATCAATATTTATCGTATTTATTATTCAAAATTCAAAAATAAATTTCTAAAAAATGTTAAATAAATTATGTATGTATATATATGAAAACGACTACATCATTTCCATAACCAAAACACGTGGTCCAGTTAAAATTTTTGAGGTGTAAAAGTGTAAAAATGGTCCTTTTTCATTTTTTTATGCGGTATTTTTTCGATCGACACGCACACAATAAAAAATTTTCATTCTTCAAAAACCGTAAAATAAAAGAGTATAAAATAAACGGTTTGCGTTAAACCCATGCAATTATTATCAGAACCAGATACTACCCTTAGTGGGGCTCAAGGTTTTTGCTCCTTTATGGTTCCAACTGAAGTTCTACGTAATTCGGTAATGTGGTCCAAAAATACACAGTTTACACACCCCTTAATCTGGTGTAATTTTAAAAAATTTAAATAATAAATCTATACTTGAAATATTAAACAATTTATTTGGTGAGCATTTTTTGCTACAACAAGACAATGCTCCAATACACAAAGCTAAATCAATGACTAACTAACTGTTGAAAACGTATGGTCCTTGCTCAAATATCGGATTGCAGAGAAAGCTCCAAGAAATTTGACTCAGCCCCGCAGTTTCATCATTGTAGTCTGGTCCCAAATTAGTGTTGATGAATGTCAGAAGTACACACACTCCTTACTAACCCGATTTGCACGGATGGCATTAAGAAAAATTGAATATTGTGGATATTAATTAATTTTTTAACTTATTTTTGCTGTTTATAATTTGTTGAGGATTTCAAAGATTATTTTTGTTAATTGACAGAATATTATTTTTTGAGTAATTACTCGTATATAATTTAAAAAAATAAAACATAATGGATTTACAAATTCTTATAATCCATTATTTTCAAAAATGATTGAATAATAGGGAAAATAAAATATAAAGTACTTCTTTAATCTAATTTTACGAGACAGTAACATAAATACTAAGAAAAGTATTAAAATATTAAGAAAATCAATCGTCGGCATTTTAATGATAGACAATCACTTAATTAGACCACGTTTTGCCATTAGACAATAAATATACCACAAAGTATGAAACTATTACGAATATTTTGGCCGAATGAAAAAGTCCGCGAGATTTTTGTAGATTTTTTGCAGATTATACATCTGTATCCTTCCGCTTTCCACAACCGAGATGGATTGGCTGATCGTGATGGAACTCCATACTTAAACTTTTCTTATAAATTGGGAGAACAAAATGATTTTTGGCTGAAATCGGTTCACCGGAAGTGGCAGCCTAAACTTTTAAAAGTATATCATTTACAAGAAAAACGACTAAGAACTAACAAATTTGTAACGATCGCACTAATTTTAATAATCGACTACTTCATTTAAATAGCTATCCGTAACCAATAATTTATTTACAAGCGATTACAATTCCATTTTACGCAATAGGCTTTTCTCGTAAGTAATACCACCTTTAATAATTACTCTTTTCAATAATTTTTTATATAAATAATTACCTTTATTGCACATACAGATACTCGTTTATTTTTATGCTTATATATATACTACCAGCTGTTAATTATTGAGCTAGTATTGGTATCTATTTCAGAAGGCAGAGAAAAAGCGCGCAAATGAATGACTAACGAAGTGAAAAGAAAGAAATCAACAAGTTGGAAAGGGAGTCAAGTTCGGAATACGAGACAGGAACGTTCTAATCTACCAAAAAAGAACTAGAGATTATTTTTAAGATATAAAATCTAATACTGTACTCATTATTAAATTATTAAAATTATTTATTGTAACATAAAAATAAAAAGTTGACATTGTGCTCAGTTATTGTGAACAAAAATAAAAATGTACTTTTAGTGATAAACAATAAAATAATACTCGTATGTACGGTTGTAAACAGAAGATTTACTAAAACGTTGGTTATAGTAATTAATAACAAAAGATTGAATCGAATTCTGTTCTACTTCTTGTGCTAATTTCTGAGTTTAAAATTGTTACGAAAAATAAATTAATCTCAAATATAGTCTGACGAGAAACAATAAAATAAATAAATTCCTAAAAACAATTATCACAATAAACGATTTCTGTATTATCTTATTGGTAGCGAACAAGCTGACCACCAGTTTTGTTTCTATTCTTATGAGAACGCGCGGCAGGCGAAATTGTGTATGTGTAACCAATAAAAACAAACGTATGTTAAAAACCTTGTTGAGTGACCTAACAACGGAACACTTCTATATCATCAATAAATAAAATTCAATAGATGCCCTTCAACATGGAGAACTGTTTACTCAACCAATTAAATTAAAAAAAGATACGCATTGGGAGCCCAAGTACTATAATAAACTTCAATATTTTTATAAATTAATATTCACCAATAACATCGAGCATCAATATATCGCTCGTTATATTGGTGCGTTTGCGGATACACCAATCAACCGTATTCAAACTCACCGCCACCAGCAGATGCGAAAAACAAATTTGGACGAGCGAAACCTGTACACCGTTAGTGGTATATTTCGAAGCGAATGATTTCAACAGCAACGGGAACAGCATCGTCAACCAAGTCGGTCATTGTCATCATATTACAATACCATCCACAAGATCATCGTTATGGGTCCGATTCGTAACGTATTGAATGAGATTTATTTTATTTAATCATAACTATTTATTTTCTTTCAGTTTAAAATAGTTTTATTTATATTTATTAAATTTTTTTTATTCCTTATGCAAATCGTAAACTCGTACGTAAATATTTTCTTTTGGTTCGATTTTTGTTTTCTGTGATTTTAGTATACATACAGTTAGTGTACGCGCCTACGCGGATATATGCGCGTTTCGTATAGAACCAACCAGATGATTACTTTCTTTTACGTGAGATAATCCTTACGATCAATTATGTGGTAACTAAAGTTAGCTAGTGGAGGGGAATGAAGGCCAGTGTTGTGTGGTATAAACTGTTCTATATGTTATTGATTATTAATGATACATACTCTCATGTTTCTTTATCTAACGTTTTTTTGTTTGAGCACACTAAATGAACACTATTACGACATGGCTGCTGGTAACGGGACTCCCAAGCCGACTACGAGCTGTCTATCGATACAGTGTGCAGCTACCGCACCTAGCTGAAATCAAGTCGTGCGGTTACCGATTCTAAATTAATTTTACAACAATATCGACGCAGACCAGTTTTTCAAAATTTAAGCGAAAACGATAATTTTTGACATAAAAACTGTTTTATTAACAAAAATTCGACCTCTGTACAGCCTAAATGGATGGATTTTTTATCGTTTTAGCAAATATTTTGAAAAGTATAAGGTGGGCCATCTAACTTTTTTTTTGAATTGGCGGTTATTTTGAGTATGGTAAGGGTTATGTCACTTCTGATTTGACAGAAAGTTATGTATCCTTCGGCTGAACGAAAATGGTTGTGTATTCGCTTGAACAACGCTGGGAAATATTGAAACATTACTTCGAAAATCATGGTTTTCGGAAGAAACGAAGCGCCGAGAGCTCCATATGTGCGTTATTTTGTGAATAAAGTTAAAGAAACAGGCTAATAAATAAACCAACACGAACCGAGCATACACCCGAAAATGTTGATACTGTAGCCGAGAATGTGCGTGAGTCGCCGGAAACGTCAACTTGTCATCGTGCTCAAGAATTGAAATTTCACGCACAACATTGCAACAAATTCTGCATAAAGACCTTGGTGTGACACCGTATAAAGTTCAATTGGTTCAGGAATTGAAGCAAAGAGACCACCCATTGCGTTTTTCGATCGACTTGAAGAAGATGCCGATTTTGGCAAAAAAAACATCTTTTCGGATGAGGCACATTTCCATCTTGGCGGCTATGTAAACAAGCAGAATTGTCGCATTTGGGGTACGGAGAACCCGCACGTGATCGTAGATAAGCCGATGCATCCACAACGAGTGAGTGTTTGGTGCGGATTTTGGTCCGGTGGCATCATTGGGTCATTTTTCTTTGAAAATGAGCAAAGAGCCTCCGTTACTATAAATGGTGAGCGCTACCGCGCCATGATAAACGATTTTTTGTTCCCGGCACTTGAAAAGGAGGACATAGGCAACATTTGGTTTTAACAAGACGGCGCTCCGTGCCACACAGCACGTTTCAATTGATATTTTGCGCACTGTCTTCGAAGATCAAATTATCAGCTGAAATGCTGATGTGATTTGGCCGCCTCGGAGCTGTGATTTGACGCCGTTGGACTATTATCTTTGAGGTGCCGTCAAAGATAAGTGTTACGCCGATAAACCAGAAACGATTGACGCTCTCAAGAACAATATTCGCATTGCCATTGCAGACATAATGCTGCATACCATCGAAAATGTGCTCAATAATTGGACCGACCGTATGGGATACGTCAAGGCCAGCCGAGGCAGTCATATGAATGAAATAGTATTCCATAATTAATCGGAAGGATTGTTCTTTACAATGAAAAAATAAATTTGAAAAATATTGAAAACTTTTTGTTTTATTGCATTTTTAAAAAAAAAATTATTTGGCCCACCATATATATCTTTTGAGAAAAACGACTAACAACTAAACGATTGTAAATTAATTTTACAAGAAATTTTTCAAAATTTCCGCGAGTTTGACAAAACTTTTCTCAGTATTATTAAATTGTAATTTATGAAATTATCCTCCAATAATTGTTATTATGAGCTAACAACTATTCGTAGCAAAATATAAACCACAAACTATACTCAACGAAGTAATTGAACGAAATTATAATAACTTATTTATTTTTGAAAACACGTTTTTCTCAATACAACTGTTAAGTTTAGAGACCTAATTATTTACTGATGATGATTTACTGTTGATTTGAACAAATGATTTGAATAAATAAAACTTAAGCGCCATTTATTCAAAAGTACTACTCGTATCGTTTTGATGCTATTTTTACTGTAATGTCGGTAACGACCATTCTTACCACAAAAACTTCAACGCATACAACAATCTAAGCTTAACAAAACTGAAAATTACTCGACAAATCAATTGAGCGGATAAAGTTATACGAAATTTTCTCAAATTTGGTAATAAACATGGAAAGGAAACACACAGAAGGAAATTCTAAAATAAGCAATCATATTAAAGAGCTAATTTGTGAAGAAGCCACAAGAGACCGGTTAAAGTCTTCCCAAATCATCAGTAAATTAGACTTACCGCGCTGAGTTAGCGACAAGTTCAGAATAGTTTGTTGTCAAATCGCATAGCTTGGAAGAAATCGATGATAAAGAAGAGAAATGTCACAAATTTGCACGGCTTGACTTTGCCAGGAAATATATGAATATTGGAGAAAACTGGTAGAATGGAAGAGAAAAAAATTAATTTAGATGGGCCAAACATCTTGGAATTTTGGTTATGTTAGAATGATGGTTCGACCAGCTCTTTCTGCTAAGACCCCCATTCGAAAGATATTACAGAAGCTTTAATAACATTTTTGGACTACACTATGGAAGAACATACCGTGTAATAAAGGGTGTTTTTTAGAGGTTCACAATTTCAAACTAAAATAAAACAAAGAAAAACATTTTGAATATCAGCGAAACTAGCTTTATTGACTAGATAATTTTATGCCATTAATGCTTGAATATGATCTCGGCCATGTGGCCGCCGCGGTTGGCGCATACATGGAGTAATCTGGAGGTCCAATTTTCGATCACTCTTCGCAACAATTGCGGCCGTATCTCGCTAATAACTAGTCGAATGTTGAGTTCAATCGATTCTGGTTTATCGACATAGAAATGTGACTTAAGATATCCCCAAACAAAATAATCTGTTGGAACCACATATCAGCAAGATTTATGCCAGCCAATTGGGGTACAACAAAGTTAGAAATCATGTCTCTATACCATTTATC
This sequence comes from Nephrotoma guestfalica, assembly GCA_963691935.1. Taxonomy (NCBI): domain Eukaryota; kingdom Metazoa; phylum Arthropoda; class Insecta; order Diptera; family Tipulidae; genus Nephrotoma; species Nephrotoma guestfalica. The sequence goes on along the minus strand of OY829914.1, from coordinate 151,669,050 downwards.
GTTGACTGTAACATTCCCCCATCAACGTTTTTGATGACATATGGACCAATGATTCCGCCGTCCCATAAAGCGCACCAACAGTGATTTTCTCTGGATGTAAAGGCTTATGAAGCATCTTCACTCCAAATCCGACAATTCTGTTTATTAACGTACCCATTCAATCAAAAGTGAGCTTCATCACTGAATAAAATTTTGTTTGGGAAACTAACGTGAATATATCAATTTGTGCTTCAGCCCATTGGCCAAATTGGCAGCGTGTGCGATGGTCGGATGGCTTTAATTCCTGCACAAGTTGAATTTTGTAAGCACGTAATCTAAGATCCTTAGATAGAATCTTCCATAAAGTAGATGGACACATCTCTAGTTGCTGAGAACAACGTCGAATTGATTGATTTGGGTCTTCCTCAATGCTACGCTACACAGCGTCTATCGCTTCTTTGATACGCACTGTTTGACGTCTTACTGGAAGCGTATTATCATTTAGAGTATACGTGGTGCGAAAACGATCCATAGTTAACCGAATTACCCGCTCTGATGGACGATTATGACGACCGTAAAATGGACATAATTCACGATGAGTTTAGCGAACAGAACTATTAGTTTGATAAAAAATTTCAACAATTTGCAAGCGTTGCTCTGGACTATTCATTATGAAATAGCAAATCACACTAATGACAAAGCAAATGTCAGCTGTGAAATCGATTGTCAAACAAAACAGTGTTGCCAACTTAAAGAAGAAACCTCTTAAAAACACCCTTTATATATTCCAACACGATAATGTAACAATCCATACATCCACTAGAAAAACTTGGTTTAAGGAGAACCAAATTAAACCAATGCAGTGGCCGGTTTGTAACCCCGATTTAAACCCAATCGAGAACTTGTGGGGAATCTTGGCAAATGTTTATAAGAATTGTCAACGATTTTCTAACATTTGGCGTGAGTGAGATGAGGAGGGACATATCTAATAAAACCAATGCCGTGTGACCAAACATCATATTAAAAGTAAAATAAAGAAGCTGTCATTACTTGACATTTTTAAACTTTTTGTTGAAAATCGCTGATTTTATTTTAATTTTGTACTGCATTTTATATACATAAAACATTTCATTCAGCTTCTGTTTTTTATTATTTTATTGTTTAATTAATGTTTCGCCATCATTAGCATCAACAGGATCTAGTAATACGATTTATAAATTTATTAATTTTAATGGCGCTTTAAATTGGTGATAAATAACTACTCGAGATTTCATATAATTGATTATCTTTCAGTAAAAAATTAAGAATAAAAAAAATATTTGTAGCTCGGTTGTACAAACTTCGCTGAGTGTATATTTAAAAATTAGCGAATTATCTTGTGTTTATATTTTTAGTATCAAGTTTAACTTTCAATGCTTGAAACAGCAGGAAAAATCACATAGAAATTTCTTTTATTTGATCGTGGATTAAAAAAACTATAAAAATTTCTTATTTAAAAAATCATATAAAAGAATTAGAGATACATTTGTAGATTTAGGATCAACTTCTAATGAATCGGAATTTTTGCAATTTTTGCCGTCGAAACAATATCACATTAATTACAGATTTACAGAGATGAACAAATTTAGAAAATGATTCTGGACTTCTTTCGTCTAATTCTGGTCATTTAAACTATTGAGGATACAAATAAATTTTGAGGGATTTACAAAAGATGGCGTAACTAGTTTAAATCGCATCGGGCCAACTTGTAACTATATTCATGTTAAAGCGTTATCATTTCTGTCTACAAATCAGTATGTGACATTTCGCTGAAGTATAACCAACATATTCTTTTGTGCTCTAACCATGTTAACCTTTGTACCAACACAACACAATTTGCGGAAAGCGCTGCTTTTTTGTTTTAATTTGAAGAAACTTGCAGTTGATGGATATCTATTGCTGTGTGAATCATACGGGGAACATGATCCATCAATAAAAACATGTGAATACTGCTTCCGCCGTTTTAAAAGTGTCGATTTTCACACCAGGGACGAAGGATGCGAAAGGAGACCAGTAAAGTTTAAAGACGCTGAGTCGGAGGCGTTAGCGGACCAAGATTCATGCCAAACTCAAGAAGAACTCGCTGAAACTTTGGTAGTGACTCAACAAGCGATTCAAACCCATGTATCAAGACCATGGGTAATGCAAAATCAAGGAAATTGGGTTTCTTATGAACTCAAGCCAAGAGATATCGAATGCCGTTTTTCTAATTGCGAACAACTGCTCCAAAGACAAAATCGGAATGATTTTTTGCATTGAATCGTGACGGGGAACGAAAAGTGGATCCACTACGACAACCTATAAAGTGCAGAAAATTGTGGGGTAAGCCCGGTTATGTATAACTTCAACCGTTAAACCGAATATTCATCGCAAGAAGCTAATGCTGTGCATCTGGTGGGATCAGTTCGAAGTGATCTAATATGAGCTACTCCAGCCTTGCGAAACCATCACTGGAGAACGTTATCAACAACAATTAATGCAATTAAGTCGAACATTGAAGCTCAAACGCCCATAATACGCCAAAAGACATGACAAAGTGATCTTTCAGCACGACAACCACTTGTTGTGGTCGATGACTCATGGTCTGGCCGAGCGGCACTTCACTGCTTATGAAGAAGACATTAATTGGGTCGATTCTTGGATCGCCTCGAAACACGAGGAATTTTTTTAACACGGAATCCGTATGCTGCATGAAAGATGGGAAAAAGTCATAGCTAACGATGGACAATATTTTGAATAAAATACATTGCACCAATTTCTCTGAATAAAGCTTCAAAAAAACTCAAAATTTAGTTGTATCCCAATACTTACTTTGTTATTTTATTAAAAAATTTAAATTTTTGTAAGTTCAATTGTAAGCAACGGTTTTCTAGTTTAGCTGTGGATATTTTAAATTTAATTTCTCATGAAATAAAAAATAGCAATGTAAATGAAAGTAAACCATTTTTAGCAACTTCGTGATTAAACCTATTATACGCGATTGTGCTAAGGTGGAGCGAAAATCACTTTCAATTCTGTTCCGTTTTTCTCATCGCAAAAAACTTAATCATCATCACGGGTAATTAGATTGAAATAAATGAATAAATTTTAATTCCGTTACATAATTTCTCCGGTTTTAAATATATTAAGTTATTATATTACACTCGTAAATATATAATACATAATATAAACTATTCATAATTTCATTGTTTAATTATATAATTTCTAAGGTGTTCAGCTAAGGAATCGCCCTACATTGCAACATGATCGAATGCCATGTAGAATATAATCTTTAGAATTTTGATTAATTATTAGTTAAAAGAAATTAATTTTGTTTGAAGTGAAATTTGTCATAATAAAATTTATCAATTAATATAACCAAATATGGATGAACGTAAATAATATATATTAAAATAAGTACGTTCGTATATAGTACGATAACTTATTTTGCGGTTTTTTGTTTTGATATTTAATACGAAATAAAACCCTAAAGCTGTCATTAAATCTGTATCATAAGCCATTTTTTGTGAGTTTGAACATGATCATAATAATTATTTATTTACAAGAATGATTATAACCACACAATATAATAAAGTAATAGTATATTATATTTACAATAACTCGCTTCGTGGTTGATTAAAAAAATAATTTGATAGCTTTTTATAGGCAAAACATAGTTTAATGCAGATAAAAACTTGATTGGTTTTTCTCCTCAGTGGGTACTCTTGTCTTGTTCGTATACTCATAGATACGAGTATATAATCCGTGGCAAATTAATTATAACGCTTTAATATAAGTAAAGTGAAAGGGTGTGTCTTCAGAGTTAACTGTGTTTTGAAATATATATTTTATAAGGTTGCCACCAGTAGACTGTGGATATAAAGAATGAATAATCGATTTCAACAAGAATTTTACAATACATCTAGAAAAAAATAAAACATCCAAAAACTATTTTACTTTGCGGTAACAATTTGTTTATACATATAATGGACGTTACTTTTGTGTCACACTAAAAAACAATTAAAATTTAAAGTTACTGACACAGATATATAATATTTCGGTTAGAGCATATCTGGTCCAAGTTAAACTATGTAATTATTTTAATTTCCAACCTCTATTGTTATAAAATTTTACTTTAATGGAAGATTCTCTGACCTTATTATTAATTGCAAACAAATACAACTGATAACATAAAATTTAAAAAATGAATTTGTTAGTTGCACAACAAAAATGACAAAACTTTTATTACAAATTAAAAGTAATACGGTTTTCCCGTTGCTTTAGGGCTATCGGCTATATTTTAGTATGGTCAAGAATACTTAAATTGTTTTTTATTTATACAGATAAAAATAATCTGCTAATAATAGTTAATAAACACATAAAGGAAATTCATATAAATTGTTTTATGAGTTAAAGCATTATACTCGAACTTTTCACCATTAGCACATTAAAAGCCCAAAAAATGAATATCCAAATAATTAATTTTATAATATAAGAGATGTGTCTTAAATAATCGTTTGACGATATACGCATCGCTTCTGATAGATCAAAACTACTAACATTAATCAATCAAAATTAAGATATAAAATATTACTTTCATCTTCAATAATTAATTTTGCTTATAACCTTTATGTCTTGAAATAATCTTAAAGATTCCTTACATCCATGTATATGACTGTAATCAATTAATTCAAGTTTAAATAAATAAATAAGATAAATTGCATTTAAAATGAAATGGAAAATGAAAATTAAATTTGTTATTGTGAGAAAGTTAAATTAAAATAAATATTTTCCTTTAACATTTTTATGCTATTTTCACAATGCAAAAATTGCATAAAAACGTGGAATTTAAACATTGTCGATGAACGGGTTTAATAAAAGTTAGGCCCAACATATGTTTTACATGTAAAAAAATCACCACATTTTGCATTAATTTTAGAACAAAATGGAATTCTATGGCTTTGACTTTTCTGTCGAATTGTCATGTCTGTTTCGCTTTGAATTTTTGAAAATTTATTTTTAATAACAAAAAAATTAAAAAAATAATTATTTAATATTTTATAAAATCAGTTAAAAAAGGTTTTTTTTTTGTTTCGTATATCAATACGTAAAACTAATTTACATATTAGAATCTCGGAAAGCAACATAGTTTCAAGGGGAACGTTGAATATGAAAATAATAAAATTGGTTCTCTACACGTCTTATTGCGAAAAGCTTGGTCTCAAAATGGGGCCGATCTCTAAATGATTTTGAAATAATAAATTGTTAATTAAAGAAGGACGTTCCAGATCACAATTTAAATAAGAGTCGATCTAGCTATTGGACAGATATTTTGGTTAATCGATTGCTGCTACAAAATGTAAATTCATTTTACGCTTTGCTGAACACTGTGTGTGTCATGCGGCAGAAAAGCTTTGCGTTTGGAACTTTTAAAAAATTATTCACATTATAAATGAGTTTTTGCATGCTCAACATGGAGTGTATGATTCTAATCAAAATTGTTTAATAAATAAATAATAATTATTAATTTAATAAGGAAAAAAAATTATTATTTTATTGTGATATATAAATGTTATTTAAGTAATATAAAGACTCAGGAACTCCATTGTTTGACTTTTCGATTACAGTTTCTAAGTTTTGATTATGTATTTCCTTGTAAACTTTTGATCGCCTTTCAGCCTAGTATACCCGGGGCTTCGACTGTCTCTGGCAACAAATAGCTAACATCTAGATAGCCGCGTCACGTCACGAGGTGCGGATACTGCTACGGCAGTAACAAAGTACTACCGGGGACCAAATGCCAATGGTTATACCTTGGCAAAACAAGCAATGGATACAACAAATATGGAATGTAATACCCCAGGTAGAGCAGAAGAGATGCTGCCACATCCTCTCTCTCTCGGAGGCTGGCCCAAGGGATTCTGGGAAGAACCAATCATTGTTTAACTCATTTGGACGAAGCTCCAATAATCAAGATCTCCAAGATCTTGAACTGGAAATACATTTCAGTACGAGAAGGAAAACGCCGAACTCCGTAAACAATTAAGAGAAATATCCCTTTATTTCTCTAATTTACATCTAAATTGAAGGAAGAATTTACAATTTTTAAGATAAATAATGAAAAACTTGGGATGACACGCAACTCTGCAACCGATGATAACATTAATCCATTACATTCGGGTGAAGTAGAATTAGAAAGAGAAGCAAATTGGGTATTGAATCTGAATAAAAGACCAAGTAAGAACAGGAAAGGTTAACATTCATCAGAAATGGCAGAAATTTTACCATCAACTTCAAAAGAGGTTTCTAGAAGCCAGTTAATCATTAAGAAACTACTAACTCTAGTACAAGAACCAACTAAACCAAAACCAAATACAATCGTTTATGAAATCGGTTACGGGAGCCGAGTACAAACTCGTATCTCTAGACTCTGAAACCTATTTTGCTTGGCTAAAAAGCTTAATTCCGAGGGGCATCAATGATTATCTATACGAGGATAAGAATGATTCTCCAATGACAGTTATGGCTAGAGGTCTTCATCCAACCTGCACAAAAGAAGAAATTATTGAGGATCCCAAGCAAAAGAGTTAATATCATTAGGAAAGAAAAAACCGAAAATGAACAAGGATTTCAAATCAACAAAAGAAAACGGAAGGAAAATTCATTGTTAAATCAAATTCACAATGTCGTTACAAATGGAAAAATATCTCTAGCGGCTGTTTATAGAAATGCTTAGCTAAAACTCAAACCCCATTTTGGTGTATTTGCTCAACATACACATTTCTCGCTCAATATATTTTTTCAATACGCACACGTACAAATAAAAAATAAAATATTTGTTTGTACAGTATAAGTTCTTCTTACAGCTACAGTCATTTTAGTCGACAAATGTCACTTCAAATGACATTCTTGTCGCATTAATTTTAAAAGTGAGAGGAAGTGACTAGTAGTTCAAATGGAACGTAAAAGGTAATTTTATTTATAATAACTATTGTTTATGTGTCACGATTTTAATATTGTGTTCATGTAAAAAATATAGTTATTCATTTGAAGATATTTTTTTTGATGGATCAATACCGGTACTTTACTGATTATTATACAAACGCTGCATAGCTAGTTTCACAGGCATAATAATGAATTAAAGATTTCAGTGAAAGTATACATTTTAGGCTTATTAAAGAAAATAACTAAACTTGACAGTGTCGTTATTGATGAAAGTTTGATGGGCATAACGGTCCCTAATTTCAATTTAAGTGTTTATAGGTAATTTCCCGTTTAGCTCCTTAATTTGTTAAAAGTTGATTTTACGCAACTGTTTCTCGTGTTCGACGAGCAGCGGATCGATTAATTTCGAGCATATCAAACCGCCATTATCGCATTATATTGTAACCGCCATTACCGCATTCTCGCAAACCAAATAATGCAATACACTTTTAACATATTTTAATTAAGGTTAACTACAAAATTATTTCTAATCTCCGCGTTTATCCTAATACCGATTATTTATTTAAACTGTCGTATCGTATTTCATAGCAGAACCACTGATGATATGTTTACAGTTTACACCAAAGTACTTATTCCCAGAGAAGTAAGTTTGGCACTAATCGTTTGTATACAAAATATTTTGGTCATAATTTTCGAACAGTATAACAACAGTAACGGACGAAAAGTTCGATATGTAATGTATAATGTTTTCTCATTCTAATTTCGCACATTATTCCAACATGAATAAATCAGACGTCCCATTTCAATACATGAAATTTTAATGTAAATCTATCTCACGAAAACTTGTGTTGTCGTGTGTGATCGTGTTGTTAGTATGTACAGATTAGATTACATTTTATAAAGAAATGTACATATTTAAAATAATTTAACATAGTTATCCCTATTTTATTTATAATACAATTTAATATCAATGATTTAAAGACGTTTATTCATTTTATCAATAATTTAATTTTAATGTGAGGAAAAGTTCAAACACGATGATCTTTAGCCGTGTTTTATTTGCCGTGTTTTTTTATTAGCGCCGGATAGCTGTATCCGGAGCATGCAATTTTCTATGTTAAAACTTATATTTAGCGCGTTATTTTTGCATATAATTAATTTATTTTACTCTAAACTAACATTTTTCATTCAACTTTTTAGTTAAAAATCGATAAAAAATATTTTGCTCTACTTATTTATCGGGAGCACTATCCATTTCAAAGGGAAATTTTAAATTTCCTTGGTTTTGCACAAAGGAAATTTAAAATATCCCTTTGAAATGGATAAAAAAACTTATTTCTTTAAAATATTTACCGATTCTCTTTTGTCTACGGCATAAAATAATTAGTTTCAAAATGTAACATCTTGTTGTTTTACATCTTGTACATCGAAGTCAATTGATTTCAACCATTGTGTTTTAATTCCTCACTTAAGCTATCCTAAAAAAACAAAATATTTTTTTCAAATAATTTCTGTAAAAACTAATAACTAAAAGAAAAGCACGTAGTACATGAAACAATCAACACCATCTTTTCAAACCATAGTAATAAGAAAAATACCAGCGCCGCATTTTTCTTTCTAAAAATGGCTGTTAAAAAGAAAAAACCCCACAACAACCAACATTTTTTTATTAAATTTTTCTGATTTATAACTTGAAATAACGCTAATTTTACCACAAATCACTTTCTTCTTAACATAATTTACATTTAATTTTATATAAACACTTTGTAAACTTACCGATGGTAAAAAGTTCCTTTCTGTAATGTTTTAGACGTGTTTTGGCAGTTTTCCACTAGACGCTTCATTTTAATTAAAAATTTACATTTTGTATTACCAAATGATGCACTCCTAACACAATCCAGTAGCTATTTTATAATATTTTAATTAATAATTTCAAAAAAATTTAAAAGCACAAAATTTTGCTGTCACTTTGAACAAAAACTAGTTTGGTGGGTTTTTTCTTTGCGATATGAGACCACCATATACATTTTTTAATTTAACCATCCTGCTCAGACTTGTGACACATGAAATAGCAAATTTTATATGGGCAAAATCATTAAATTCATTCTATAGTAAATAATTCTATGGATTCAAATCGATATTACAAAAATTGTCACCATGTGCAATTCCTCAATAGGAATTTAGGTATAAATTATTTTAACAATTCGAGCAAACGAGTATGTACCAGTATACTACACAGCCACGTTATGCACCTCTTTACCCAAATCAGAAACATTTTTCGTACAAGTTTTATTTAAAGACAGCAAAAAATTAGATCTCAATTTCTTTTCTTCTATTTTGCAATAAGAAAGACATTGAAGAAAATTCGCAAAAAAATGCGGTACTTGATTAGGAAACATACTTTTACGTACCTTTCTTTAATTTAGAAATATATCATATTATCTAAATGAAATTATGTCGAATAAAAAAACTGTACACCGTTTACGATATTTGCCAGAAAAAAATGTGAGTTAGAGGCATTTTAAAGCATAAAAACGATCTTAAATATAAGAAAACATTAAGTAATGTTGTAACGCTTTCATCAAAGTTCTTGGATGTAAATGCTCAAAATAAGTGTAACTTAAAACAAAAGTTACGGAATAACAAGTGGTATTCGAAGAATACGCGGGTTTGAAATATAAATGTAATAAGAAAAAAATAATTAATTGGAAATTTCTTTTTTCCAATTCCAGGAACAAACAACAACAAACAACATTAACATTGTTTTATGAATGAAAATTAATGTAATATGATGATACGTACCGAGTGTTCTGCTAAGCGTTTCTGCAAGTCGTTTGTTTTCATTTTCATCGCCTCCGATAATGTAGGTGATTGTTCAATCCTGCTCTCCATCTCTCGTAACCATCTTCGCAAGGTTCTTGGGTCTTGATTACCTTGTGAGCGCGAAGACGGACTGAGCGACTATATGAAAAATAAAACAATAAATATTTTTCAAACAAATTCGATTGGTAAATAATTACTTTTTCACGAGATGAATCCTGTATTTGTAATTCAGGTACTCCTTCCTCTAGTTCATTTTTTGCTTCACGACAACTATCTAATAAATTTGTGTCCATAATATAATTATAGTTTGTCTGAAGCGCAGCCCAGAAATCATCTTTCCCATTTCCGGATCCATTGTTCGTGGCATTACTTTGTAAACTACATGAACTATGACTGTGTGCACTTTCGCCCCAAGATCGTCGGAATATATCTCGTTCGGAGTTGCGTTTTTTCTAGAATTACAAAATTTAAAAATAAGTCGATAAAAAAATGGTTTGAGTATATGAAAAGTATGTGTATCTACATTATCGACAAATACACTTGTTTGTGTCTACACCTGGCGAATGATAGTCTAAGTATGAAAGCTACAAATACTGCTTTCATCTATTTTACCAAGAGGTCACTAGTGTTTCGAGTTATAAAATTGGTGGTTGCAATCGAATAGTTGAGGTATAATATACTGTCGATAAAATTGATTTTAGAATAAATTTTTCTTGCCATTGCATTTTTGATTTATATACATATATATATATATATATATATAAATATTTTATATTTCTCTACTTAAATTAACCAATTCCAATTTCAGAAATCTCTAAAAATTTGTTATAAAAACACACTAAACAATTTCATACAATGTAACAAAAATGACTCGTACAAAACTATTAACTACAACAAAAACGTAAAATATTATTTGAATATTAATTTGAAAAATAAAAATTTGTTTAAACAACAAAGGCCCTGTTCACATAAATTGGCTTAATTACTGATTATATTAGCGTCTGTTAATATTTTGTATGAGATTTTATTGATTGCGTTATGAAACTCCAATGGAACGAACTTTGATTCAACTTGCATCTTTCTTCCAAATATTTTACCGTAGAGACAATTGTTGACGAATCCAAGTTCCCGCGCGTAGTTGACATTGGTCTTAAAATATGTTTTACGTAAGACTTACATATTTGGTGGTTGTATTTGTCACAGTTTGACATTTTTCGCGGGACATGGAAATTGAAAATTCAGAATAAATTACACTTGTAATTACAATTTAATTATTTTTCAATTTATATTTATTTTAACATTTTGTGACCTATCAAAATTATCAAATTACATACTTCACTTCTTCTACTCAACAAAAAATTAAAAATTAATTATTATAAAAATAAACAAATTTAACGTAATAGTATGTTAAATATTATGTAGTTTATTATAAATAACTTTTTCAAAAATACTATTTCACATGTCTCCAATAGTCTTCGCAGGGTTTCACACCACAATTTTAACACGCCTCTGCCAGAATACCAAATAAGACTTTGGACTTAAGAACAAAAACAACTTAATCCAAGCGGTGTCGTGAAAATCGAGTGGAAAATTTGCGGGTTGAAAAATACCAAAACTATTGAAATTAGCCTAAATGCATGTGGGGTGATGAATAAATGGAATTTAGAATATATTTTACTAGTAAATAATGACTCATCGGTTAAAATATCTTAAGTTCATTTGCTTGAACTAGTATAATTTCGCCCAAACTTACTCCATAATAAAATAATTGTCAAATAAAATTTTCCGTCAAACTTTTTTTATTTGTGTTTCACATAAAATATTTAGACAAACATTTCGTCCATTGAAATATTTTGGCAAAATTGATTTTCCGGTTGGAATTGTTGGCCTCATCTACGGATGATTTGATTCTGATAGCAAAACTAACAAACGAGTAACCAATGGTTGGCCAGTTAAACTTGCAAGCTTGTCGATCATTAACCGTTTAAAAATGTGTGCCTGTTTCGATGAGTTTTACAGTGTAATGGTGTGCTAAAAGATGATACTAATCACTTTTGAATGCATGTTGGTGACCTATTTGGCCATAATGTACTAAATATGAAAGTCCGATGCTTTCTAATACGACTGAGTATTCCAACATAGCTCAATAAATAGGCGGAGACGGATTCGCTCATCTATTGCCAGCAGATATCGAAGAATAATTAGTGGATAAGATATTTAATGATAATGAAATGATTGTTTTTGTGCTTGAGACACCTGTTGACCAAGAAATTAGTAAAAACAACGCGCTCATTTCTAGCGATAAAAGTGAGGTTCAAGTACCTAATAAACGTATGCGTGTATCATCAGGAAGTGACAGAAATTAAATTGTTTTACTTAATCATGAATATTCTATTCACTTGTGTGTTTTTTATGAAATGTTTAAATAATACATTTTTTTTTACAAAATCATCAATATCAAAAATTGAAACATGATTTTTTTAATTGGCAGTCTCTTCTACAAAAACAAAACTTTTATTACAATATCACTTCGTTGTGATTACAGATCGTTTTACAATAGTTCAATTTTAATTCATTTACGCCATATGTGCAAACCCACATTTTTGGTTTGGGTCGTCGGACATATTGCTGGGTGCAATCCGATCCGAAAAAAATAATTTTTGTTTCACCGAATCACAACACGTTCCGCCATTTTGTTATGGGCCAATGCAAATGGTCTTGTATGGTGGTGTAGGGCCTTATATGCTGGGTCCACGAAAATCTTGATAAACAATTTATATGGAGGACATTTAAGGGATACCATGCTTCCATATGCTGATGAAAACATGCCATTCGCTGGGTGTTTGAGCAGGACAATGATCCGAAGCACACGGCGAAGATGGTAAAAGGCTGGTTTGCTACAAATAAAATTAATATAATGAAATGGCCAGCTCCAACTCCCGATCTAAACCCAATAGAAAACCCGTGGGTGAGTTAAATCGTGGTTTAAATAAATTGCAGAGGCCAAAAAAATGAGATTTGGAAAAACGTCCAAAACGCTTGGTGGAGTATCTCAGTTGAAAGATGTCAATCACTGGTAGATTGCTTAAACATAACGAGTACAGTACCAAATATTAAATCTTTATGTAAAAAGCAACTATTTTATTTAATTATTTTTAAACAAGATTGCTTAAATTTCCCTATTTATTTGCACAAATGGCGTAAATGAATTAAAATTGAACTATTGTAAAACGATCTGTGAAGTGATATTGTAATAAATGTTTTGGTTTCAAGAAGAGACTGACAATTAAAAAACCATGCTGCAATTTTTGATATTGATGATTTTGTAAAAAAATGTATTATTTAAACATTTCCTAAAATTACCTATTATATCGCACACAGCTGCACATCATCATAAAAATAAAAAAATTGTAAAATGTGTGTAAATATAAAACTTAAAAAATTAATATTCATAATTCTCAAAAACAACATTCAAACTAATTTTTTCCGTTTGTAGATTGTAATTTAAGTTCATAATATTCTTATTCTTTAACAATTTAATTTAATTTTTTTCCAATTATATTTTATAACGTAAGTTTTATATTTTTTCATTTACACAAATTTTATAATTTCTTTTTGGTTTATATAAAAATGTTCTTTCATTAATAACTCCCTAATTCGAAATGTTCAAAAGTATCAATATCAATCGCATCGCATGTTGCTCATTTATTTAATATGTATTTGGTTCGTTTCCTTCTTCTAAAATCAAATAATACAAATACGTATACATTTTATTTTATTATATAGTCAACTCATTCTCGCCAACTAATACATATATAAATTAAAAAAATCGAATTCAATACTACCTGATACTTTCGAAAGTACTCAATTGATATTTCGAACTATTTGAGTATCAGGTCAAAAGTATCTGGTTAGAATTAGTTAGAACATCACTACTCCCTACCTAATACTAAATAATTATTATATTTGAATCGTCGACTATTTAAATAAAAGACGTTTATACCTTAACACCAGAAATTTTTATTCGATTCAATTACAAAAAGAAGCCTAAGATTACATCAAAAAGTGTAACATTTGGTAGACAAATCAAATTTAATTTAAATTTTATTTGATGAAAATATGTATGTACCAAAACGATAAATCTGCTATAGAAGCTACCAATCGCAGTTACCCAACCCCAAACAAATTCAGATAACACTTCTTTTTTTAAAACAATGTTTTCGAACTTGGTATATGGCCCAGGTGGAGCAATGGATACATCTGTAATAATCTCGAACCGCAAACCTAAATTGTTTTTGATTACTCTAGTTTGGTTTATTGTTAAGAAACAACAATTTCGAAACCGTAAGCCCTATTGAACATTTAGCCAAGTAAAATCACTCGTTCACACAACATAAAGAAATTATCGAGAGTACAATAATTAAAAAAATGAAATACACATTCCGCGTGTTATCAATTAGATGAGAGTGCATTAATAATATCTACCGTAAGAACCAATAAAAAGATAAGTAACTGTGAAATTTTGATAGAAAAATCTCAGTACTTTACACAAGGTGAGAAATTGTTGAAATAAAAATAGTTATTTAATTTAACAAACACAAACAATCAAGTTAACGATATTGGTAAAATTAAATTTTTCTTATCCGAGTATATGAAGGAATCTTTCACCGGTTCAATGGTTAGCTGTGGGAACTTGCAAAAAATATAATTTTGCGTCATCTAATAAATTTTCTGGGTAAAACGAAAATATCAAGAATTTAATTGGCATGTGCCAAAATTAAGATAAGACCGTCAGGAAAAGGTGATGTACGAGTGCTTTCCATTCTGGTTTATAGGCTATCTAAAATTTTGTAAAGCTGATTAAAAATTAATAATGCAATAATTTATACGGTTAATAGCCCATTGCCACTAAATCAACTCTACACACAAAAACTAGAACGTTTTTATACAAATAAATCAACAAAACAAAATTTGGCTGGAACTTTCGTAGATAATACAGGAAATTCATTATATTTTTTCCAAATTAAGAAGATAATTATTTATTTAGTTATGGTCTTTATTCTGCTATCAATCACGCAAACGTAAAAACTAGCAAATAAAATTAAATTATTAATTATTTTATTTAAGATAATTAAGGACACATGTAAGTAACGAATATTTATTTTACTTTATTTGTTTTGAAGTAAAGCTTTTAAAACAACGTTCACTAAAAAAAATCAATATTCAACCTAAATGTCCATGAATTTATTTAAAACATATTTTTGTTTACAAATTAAATAAAATAAAATTTTACAACCACATAACGTTATATGCATTATGACGAAGTATCACATTACTGTTGTAGGTTGCACGTGAGTTTATTAATAAATGGATATACGAGTAACATACGCGGATCTGTTGATTTCGTAACATGTTTGATTTTGTAACATGGGATAAAATGCTTTATGTAATCTAAACGCCATATCAAAATTGAAGCAATTATCTAAAGAAAGTGAGTGTTCTTGTACTGTATGCCTATTGAAGACTGAACACACAACGATTACTATAATCAATAGATGAACCTTACATGAGCTAACCCTTACCTAGACGTTGATTTTTTTCTTTATTAATTACAACTGAGACTGTGCTCATCTAGCAATTTATCTTTCAAATTTACAAATTTTACATTTCTTAAATATTTATTTTATTTATTTATTTATTTATTTATAGATTGACATAACAATTTTAGTAGAGGAAAAGCACATATGGAAGCATAATAAATGAACATCAACAAAAAAATACTTCCATTAGGCATAAAAACCTCAGATTTTTTCAAAAAACAAATAATTCTGATTTGTTGGAGTGAAACCTAATGGTTAGTCTCAAAATTAATTAAACCTATTTAAAATATAATTTGGTATGTTTACTAGGTCAAGTGGCCTCGTTCTGTAAAGTCTTCTTTCAACGACAGGGTTATCTGTCATATGGCGAATATAGGCGTTTCCATGTTCCTGGAGCCTTATTTCGTGTTTGGCGGCATGCTTTTTTATTTCATCTTTGATGTATTCCATCTGTAAGTCCCTGTGAAGGTCTTAATTTCTTGTGTACCACGGAGCATTTACGATGCTACGGAGAACCTTATTTTGAAACGTCTGTATCATTTTGGCGTTTGTTTGCTTAGTACATCCCGAGTTGAATACCGTAGGTCCATATCGGCTTCAGTGTTTACCGATTTAGCAGCAGCTTGTTGTAACGGGTGATTTTTTAAGAGCTTGAGAACTTTTTTTTAATAAAAAACGCATAAAATTTGCAAAATCTCATCGGTTCTTTATTTGAAACGTTAGATTGGTCCATGACATTTACTTTTTGAAGATAATTTCATTTAAATGTTGACCGCGGCTGCGTCTTAGGTGGTCCATTCGGAAAGTCCAATTTTGGGCAACTTTTTCGAGCATTTCGGCCGGAATAGCCCGAATTTCTTCGGAAATGTTGTCTTCCAAAACTGGAATAGTTGCTGGCTTATTTCTGTAGACTTTAGACTTGACGTAGCCCCACAAAAAATAGTCTAAAGGCGTCAAATCGCATGATCTTGGTGCCCAACTTACCGGGCCATTTCTTGAGATGAATTGTTCTCCGAAGTTTTCCCTCAAAATGGCCATAGAATCGCGAGCTGTGTGGCATGTAGCGCCATCTTGTTGAAACCACATGTCAACTAAGTTCAGTTCTTCCATTTTTGGCAACAAAAAGTTTGTTAGCATCGAACGATAGCGATCGCCATTCACCGTAACGTTGCGTCCAACAGCATCTTTGAAAAAATACGGTCCAATGATTCCACCAGCGTACAAACCACACCAAACAGTGCATTTTTCGGGATGCATGGGCAGTTCTTGAACGGCTTCTGGTTGCTCTTCACTCCAAATGCGGCAATTTTGCTTATTTACGTAGCCATTCAACCAGAAATGAGCCTCATCGCTGAACAAAATTTGTCGATAAAAAAGCGGATTTTCTGCCAACTTTTCTAGGGCCCATTCACTGAAAATTCGACGTTGTGGCAGATCGTTCGGCTTCAGTTCTTGCAGGAGCTGTATTTTATACGGTTTTACACCAAGATCTTTGCGTAAAATCTTCCATGTCGTCGAATAACACAAACCCAATTGCTGCGAACGGCGACGAATCGACATTTCACGGTCTTCAGCAACACTCTCAGAAACAGACGCAATATTCTCTTCTGTACGCACTGTACGCATTCGTGTGGTTGGTTTAATGTCCAATAAAGTAAACTGAGTGCGAAACTTGGTCACAATCGCATTAATTGTTTGCTCACTTGGTCGATTATGTAGACCATAAATCGGACGTAAATCGCGAAACACTTTTCGAACCGAACACTGATTTTTGTAATATAATTCAATTATTTGCAAGCGTTGCTCGTTAGTAAGTCTATTCATTATGAAATGTCAAAGCATACTGAGCATCTTTCTCTTTGACACCTTGTCTGAAATCCCGCGTGATCTGTCAAATACTAATGCATGAAAATCCTAACCACAAAAAAATCACCCTTTATATTGTAAGCTCAGAGCCTCTACCTATGAGCCAATACATTTTTCTGAACTTAATATTAAGTTCTTCTTTTTTCTTTTTGACATGCTCTCCCCACTTGAGATTGGCATCGAGAGTCATGCCCAGATATTTAGCTTTGTTTGCATATGACACCGGTCGTGAGTTAATTATTATCAGTTACAAACCGCATTGGTAATCTTCTGGAGTCTGCTCGTTGCATCAGCGACATTACTTTCAATGGCCATGATTGCTGTGTCATCTGCACAGGTGGCTATGGTTCCTTCATCTGTTGTTGGAATGTCCCTTGTATATAGTAAATACAGGATTGGTCCTAAGACACTCCCTGTGGGACACCGGCAGAGATTTTCTTTAGTTCGGAGTATTCATCCTTATATTTCACACGAAAATGTCTATTGGATAAATAAGATCTTAGTATGGCATAGAATTGCCTCGGCAGATGTCTGTGCAGTTTAAATTCTATTCCACTGTGCCAAACTTTATCGAATGCTTGGGCGACGTCCAGAAATATGCTGGAACATACTTTGTTGCGTTCTAATGTTCTTTCAATAACGTTGGTGATTCTATGCACCTGTTCAATTGTGGAGTGCTTTTCCCTGAATCCAAATTGATGTGGAGGAATTAGTTGTCGGTCCTCAATTATTGGTTTAAGTCTTTTTAGTATTAATTTTTCAAAGAGTTTTAACATAATTGGCAGCAATTAAATTGGCCTGTATGATTTTTTATCGTTAGGTGGTTTATCAGGTTTTGCTATCATTATTACTTCTGCTACTTTCCATTGCCACGAAACATATTTTAACCGAAAGCTTGCATTGATTATGTGTAATAGCATACGAAATCCTTTACCTGGTAGAGCCTTGATTATTTGGCAAGTAATCAAGTTATATCCTGGGGCTTTTTTAACGTTCATGTTGCTTTTTACTTCTTCTTTTAATTTGTTGAGAGTTACTGGGCGTATATCAAAATCATCTAGCTTTTGGATTGACATTATATTTTCATTGGCCGTTTGCCTTGGTAGTGATTGGAAGGTATCCCCGTGATACTCCGCAAACAGATCAGCCTTCTCTTTAGGATCTCTTGCCCAGGTTCCATCCTCCTTTTTAAGTGGAGGCACTTGAATTTTGGGTCTTTTGAGTCCCTTCGTGGCCTTCCATAGAGAATAATCAGATTTTTTTTTCTTCGGTTAGGCTAACTAAATATCTGTTGATTGATGCATTTTTAACTTCTTTAAGAAGAGATTCGAGACTGTTACCTAAATTGTTAAGAATTGTTTTGTTTTCCGGTGATCTAGTTATTTGCCAGGTTTTACGTGCCCGTCGGTTTTGCCTTACCAACTCTCTAATTTCCATTGGGTAGGATATGTTAAGCTTCTTCTTATTTTGTATAATAGGGGTACTTGGCAAAGCAGCATAGTGAATTGCTTCATTGAGTTGTTCTAATTCATCTTCCAACTGGTGGGGATTTCTTATCGGTACCTGAAGATTGATTTTTTCCTCCTTTGAATTTCTTAATCTGGGTGCACTCTCATGATAACCGGGGAATGATCCGATACTAGAGAATTACTATCTGTTTTCAATGTGAATGTAGTTCTGGGATACACCTCTTGCTACATAAAAGTCTATTAGGTCAGGAATCTTCATTCCGTCACCGGGCCAGTATGTTGGGGAACCACCAAAGTAAAATTCACATTTTGATGTCAGCCCTGCTTGAAGAAATTCTTTACCTTTTGACGTCGTAAGTCTATATCCCCAATAGGTGTTTTTCGCATTAAAGTCTCCTCCAATAATAAAATCAAGTCCAAGCGATTCAAATAGTTTAAGGTAGTCCTCCCTTTTCAAGTTATGCCGAGGAGGACAATATATTGCAGAGACAGTAAGCTGTCTGTGTTTAATTTGGATCCTTACAGTAGTAACTTGCATAGTTTCTTCTCGATATTTGATTCTAAATGGTGTTTTATATTTTATTTTATTATTACAAGGTGGCTGACACGAAGTGTTACCAAACCAAAAAAGCCACAGAATTTTTATTTTTTGATGAATTTTATTGAATCAAAGTAAAAAATGTTCACAAATATTTAAATTTTCGAGTTGCATTATTAGTTTTCGATTTGGCCACCCTTAGCCACGATTATGGCCTTCAAACGGCCCACAAAACTATTGCATGCAGCACGAAAGTGGCTCTGCGGTATTTTGGCCCATTCTCGGCGAAGCGCTTGCTTGAGATGATCGACACTTTGGTATTTTTTGTCCCAACCTTGCTCTTCAAAATACCCCAAACCGAGAAATCTAGCGGATTTGCATCCGGTGAATTTGGTGGCCATTGGGCAGTGGAAATGAACCTCAGAACGTTGTTTCTCAGCCAATCTTGATTGACGCGCGCTTTATGCCTCGGCGTCGAGTAATGTTGAAATGTCCAGGCTCTGCGGCCGAAATGTTTTTGTGCCCAAGGCTTCAACGCTCCCTCTAACACATGATCCCGATAAATTTGAGCATTTACCTTGATGCCACGGTCCAAAAAAACGAGCGGTGAACGGCTTTCGGCCGTTACGGCGGCCCAAACCATCACCATCGGCGGCGCTTGGTTTCGAGTGGCAATCCGTTGGTCCAAATTTTCAGTAGAACAGCCGGGCAAGTAAATCCGGTCATTTTGCTTGTTCACATATTGCTCAATAACAAACGGTGACTCATAGGAGAAAACCAAATTCGGCAAATCGCCACTTTCGTGCAAGCGTAACAACTCCTTTGCACTTTCCACTATAACTTTTTTTGAGCATCGCTGAGACCATGCGTTTTATTGAATATCAAGGCCTTTAGTCCAAGATGATCTTTCAATGTATGCTGCATCCGTTCGAGCGAAATGTTCGCCTCATGAGCCATTTTTCTGCCGCTACCGCGCGAATTCCGAGCCAATTTGGTCTTCACCTTCCGAATGATATCCGGCGATGTTGCAGTGCGTTTCGGCCCACCACCATGGCGTTTTGCAATGCTGCCGGTATCGTTATAACGATTTATGGTGCGATACACAAACATTTTATTCACATGCAGATGTTTTAACTGGTTAACAATCTGCGGCTGTGGTTTTCCAGCCAAATATAGAGCAATCACACTATTACGCTTAAATTTCATTGCGCATTACTTTTTCTGAATATTTCCCACTAAAATGCTTTTGTACGCTTTAAACAATGGAATGAACTGTCATTAGTGTAAATTTGAGAGCTCTGTCATCACTGGTTTGACAGCAATGACAGTCTGACGTTGGTAACACTTCGTGTCAGTCACCCAGTAATGCCGAACCACCTCTTGCTCTTTCCGCTGGATGAATGGAGTGATATAAGTTATAACCCCGTATTATAACAAACGAAGATTTAACTAGATGGCTTTCAGATATTAAGAAAATGTCGATTTTTTTCTAAATTTAAAAATATTTCTGTTTCTGGAATATGTTGCATAATGCCATTCGCATTCCAGATTGCTATTTTGAAAGTTGTGTTCTTACTTAACATTAAGTTGGATTGCGTTGAGGGACGTTGATGAAGCAGATATAATTAATTAAAAACCCAGGAAGCTTGTAATTTTATTAATATAATTAATTATAACTCAGATATTTATTTAAATTTGGTGCCATATTCAAACACACAATTATATAATATTATTATTTTGAATAAATTTGTAAGTTATCATTTTTTATTACATCATTATACTAGTTTACGTTTTGCACTTATTACCAAGTTCTAAAAGATATATTCATGAAATGCAGGTTACGCTAAAAACTTAAAAAGAAAAAATATTGGGTCAATCACAGATGGTTTAAATATTTTTCAATTTTCCACTTTCAAACGAACAGAAAATGATTTAAAAAAATTTTTCAGCCTAAATAAAAAATGTGGAGAATAGAAGATGAGAAGATGATTATTACGTTTCCAAAAATCAAAGATATCGAAAATCGGTTAAAAAATAGCGACTAACAAAACCCAAATAATACACGGTATTTTTTAAATCCTGGATTTTATATTCAAAATTATAAAAAATAAATAAATAAATAAAAATGAGGTATAAAGACTAAACAAAGGAATGTTTTATGATGTCATAAAAACCGTATGAGTTATAAGAACTTAACATAATTGTGTTTTATGATGACATAAAACACAAATATGCTAAGTCCTTATGACTCATTTGTCTCATTAGTTATTGTATTTAAATTCACCTATCGCATTAATTATGACCTACTATGGCCAATATGTTTTATTGTATCATATACAATATATAAACAAGAGAATTGAAAATTCATTTCAGTTTACATCCAAATCTCTCGAGAACATTGATTGATTGATTCTGAATGTACGACCAAGTTCTTACACAAGAGCTCCCGGATGACGCCGGGCCAACCGTACACTCGCACGAATTCCAGTGAAAAAGGAACAACACTCCATTAAAAAATTGCATGATCAGTGATGATTTAAAATCTTCTAAAAAATAAAAATAAACCTTCAAAAGTTTACCGTGAATGAGAAATTGCCTTTAATAGTAAACTGGATGATATTTTCGATATCGCACATATCAATACCTGGTCCGTGATGACCAGTGAAGACGACAAGCGATTCCTCTTGTTGCATCGTGAGAAAGGGCGTTCCGGATATTTGGCTGGAGCCAGACAATATGAAATTGAAAATAAAAGCTGAAATCGGAACGTATGGAGGCAGAAAAAAATCGTAAACAAAGTTATCTTGAAGAAAAAAGTAAATCAATTCCAATAGACTCACAAGCATTATTTTCGTCATCGGAGAGTGACAGCGGAAGGATATGTGGTAACGACATGAGCGTCTAAAAATGTATTTTCCCATGCTAAACACACGACTCCTAGAGGAAGCAAATGTATCATTACTCCTAGCATATTGTCCGCGATATCTATCGACGATACGTAATACGTTTGAAATCAGCTATAAAGGAAAAACGAACAGAATGGTTGAATAAACACAACAAATATGTTTTTCAGCACGACAATGCAAAACCACAAGTTGAAAACCTTATGAAAAATTATTAAAAGAGCAGGACTGAGAAGTTCTACTCCACCCGCCGTCTTCACCAGACATAGTTCCTTCATATTACTAATTCCGGTCGACGCAGTCGTCTCTTTCTAAACAGCGATTTAGTTCTCGTGCTAAGATCGAAAATTGGCTTATTGATGAATCGCTTCCAAAGACCAGATTTCTTCAAAGAGAGAATCCGTTAATTGCCTGAAAGATGGAAGAAAGTTGTAGCAGCAAATAAAGCATGCTTTCAATAAATAATTCTTTCATTTTCTTAACAAGGAAATGTGTTTTATTTTAATAGAAAAGAGCGGGGTCATATTCACACACCCAATAATTGCATAAAAAATTACCGATCCATAAGTAATGGTAACGATAAAACTGATAATTTAAAAGTAATCTTCCTTACTATAAATATTTAAGATACAACTGATGTTTTAAGCTAAAGATGGCAACCGGCATTCCGAAAAATTTATATGTGCGATGAAAATTTACTAAAATTAAATTAAAATAAAATACAGTAGTTGTAGCTTTAAACTTTATTAAGTTTAGGATGTTGGTGTATTCAGCAAAATAGATAGGTCTGGCATTCATTATGAGTTCACTTATATTAAAATAAAAAATATAAAATTTCAAAGTAATATTTACCTTAAGACTATTGTACGGTCTCTCTAGGCGAAGTTTAGCCTGAATTAGTTCCGATGACCCACTATTTGGTGGCAACGATGTTAACGACTGGGACGGTTTTATAAAGCAATTTTGTGTTGTTTCTGATAGTGGTGGTTTCATTTTGTTTGTGTTTCAATTTTATTTATAAATAAATAAAATATTATTTTTAAAAATTAGTTTCAAATAAGCTATACGTAATTATAAATTTTAATATTTTAACAACTGTAATTTTAGACTTTCAAAACTAAAGTTTTCAAAAATAATAATAAAATAAAGGGGTTTTCCACCTGCATAGCAGGTATTCTTTTTTACATAACCATATTCGGTTCTAGTGGAAAATTGTTAATCTTCCTCTGTTTTATCTGGAAAGAGAAAAAAATAAATAAATAATGTTACGAAATTACAATCATATGATTATGTATATATTATTATTACTATTTAGAGCATATAGGTTATTATTTTGTATCATATAAGAAAACCAGACCGAGCTCGCTCGGCGCTGGTTTTAAAAATAACGACCTTCCAATACGTAAGACCCTTATTTAGAAATAAAAGTACCACCCTAAATATATTAAAATAATCGCTATCTCGTTTATTGGGACAATTGCTGATTACTTCCTAGTATTATTGATTGTGCTAGCGTTAAGCAGAAAATATGTTCGAAGAAGTCGTTATAGAGTGATTTTACATATACATTTTAAATGGAATTGAATTACATTTTAAATTGAAATAGTTCTTCAAAAAAAATGAGTTATGAGGAATCATTTTTTTCTTTTTACGAATCCGACGAGTCTGTAGTTGTATATTTTAGAAAACTGCGTTAAAATTGGATAAAAAAGTGAATCATTATCGTTTCTGATAAATTTATAAATTTAAATCAATTTAAAATTGAGTCAAATACCTTACGGGTAATCAATTACATTCAAACCAAAGATTATTTAAATCAATTTCATCCGTTTTGGCCAGAAAAATCAAATTATGTTGTTTGCCACGAAGAGATGCTTGGCTCTTCACGAACACTTTCACTTACAGGTGTTACTGTTTCACGAGTACGACCTGGCCAATAGTTCTCATATGCTCTATGACCTGCAACTGAACCAGTTTCTTCAAAACGTTCAACAATTTTGCGAATTCCAGGCTCTGTAGGACGTGTCCATGTTTACCAAAATCATCACGTAATTTGCGAAATGTTTTTTTTACAGAATGACCATTTTCGTAATAAGTTTGGATAACGAAACATTGTGTTGTAAACGAACATATAACTAAAAATGGCACAGTTTTGATTTTCCATTTGTCAAACAATTTTTGGGATGCCACAGCACAATAAATATTTTTTTTGAGCTTAAAAACACAACAGATTGAACACCCTTTACTTTATTTTACTACGTAAAAGAAAGTAAAATGATTTGAACATTTAACAAACTGATCAGGAAGATATATTGTTAGTGGTATTTTAAATTCAAAACATTGAATTTGAGGATGCCCTGGTAGTAATCGGACGGGCTTCTTGTTATTCGATTACCTTAAGAGTGGTAATTTTATAATATAACATTCCCATATTCCGACATATTTTCCACCAAACTCACCAACTTTCTCTACCATACATATGGTACTGACAATATGACAGACATAATCACCCTTCTAAATTATCGTCAGGGCATCACCCATTTACTTTAAAATATTTAATACAAAGATAAAAATTAAACATTCCATCAAATACGCAAATCAGTGTACTGATTACAATGGGGTTAATAACGGGTTTTCCAATAGGAATGATACAATTTAAAATGGTTATAATGGCAACACTGCGTATTATTTTTTGACATTTCTTATGCCATTTGTGTTCAGTAGGTTATCATGGAAAGATACACGCTTCAATAACGTTTAGAAATTTTTAAATTGTTTTATCAAAATCAGTGCTCATTTGGCAATTTAAGAAGAATTCATGGACAGTTCAGTTAATCGACTCACTATTCGTCGTATTGTAGATAAATTTGAAAGTAAATTTTCTTTTCACGATACAAGAGTACCAGTACGACAAAGAAATGCATGCACACAAGAGAATATTGATTTGGTAGCCGCGAGTGTAAGAGAAAATCCAAATTTATCGGTTCCACGTCGTTCTCAACAATTAAATCTTTCTCAAACAACAACATGGAGAATTTTTAGAAAAGATTTGGGTTTACATCCTTACAAAATTCAACTGGTTCAACCATAAACGTCGTTTATTTTCTAATTTTGCTCTTGAACAACTTGAAAATAATGAACATTTTTATCGAAAAGTTGTACTCAGCAGTGAAGCTCATTTTTGGTTAAATGGTTATGTAAACAAACATCATTGCAGAATTTGGAGTGATGAAAATCCACACGAAACTGTTCAGACACCATTACATCCAGATAATGCCACCGTGTGGTGTGCAATTCATGCTGGTGGAGTGATTGGTCCATATTTCTTTGAAGAAAGTGGTCAAAGAGTAACAGTCAATGGAGAACGACACAGGACAATGTTAAATGATTTTCCCATACATAATGGCATAATGTAACCTTTCAAATAAAAAAAAAATGTTGGTCGCACTGAATAATTTATGTTTTTTTCTTTAATTTTTAAATTGTATCATTCTTATTGGGAAACCATTTATAAACGGCTTATAAACAAAAAAATAATAAATTCTAAAGTATTACTAGGATAAGCGAGATTGAGAACAGTCTCAAAACTTTGAATCGGGATTATTCACGATGACAAAAATACATCCTACCTCGGAAGCAAATTAAAATTAATATAAATGACCCAATAGTTATTAGTTCATTTCAAAGACTAAGGAATATTAGAACGGGATAATGGCAAAGAAACCGCAAAAAACTCACGAAAAAATACAAACGGAAATTCAAAAAAATAAGAATGAAAAATTTAATAAATTTTCCATTCCATTCTATAAGTTCTGACCCTGGCTATCACAGCAAAAAAACTTTGTAAAATTACTGAGATTTACAGAAAAAACTTCAATACCAACTGACTAATCACTGTTAAAGAAAAAGCGGATAGTCTTTGCTAATCATTTTAAAGCTATATTTATTTAAACATAACCAATACAAACCTTACCGTGACCCATTCATCTATAAATTCTGGAGTTAAAATCTATAAATTCTGGAATAATTCAAAGACCAGTGGAGTACATCTACCACTACTTTATAATATATAAACATATATAAAAGCTGATATTGTAAAATGTATCACGGAAAATTTCAAATTGGTCTCTACGCAGATGACACGGCAATTTATTATTCATCGGAAAACTTAACCTAAACTTAGCTTAATTATTCGTTTATTATAAAATATTGGCAATACAAATCAATCAGAAATATGCACAGATAAATTACGAATTAAGATCTGAATGTAAACAACATCGCCATAACTAGGCAAAACGATAAGATTTTTTGTAAATAATTTTTCTTTAACTGACAAAACATTAAGTTAAAAACTAACAAAAAAAATTACCAGAAACATATTTTATATTGAGGGTTCTTTATAAAGGAAGGAGAAGTTGTGCAGGTTCGATAAGCTTCTGTGGGAACATTTTCTTCCAGATATTTTTGATATTCAATAGCTATAATGGAAAACTCGAGCATAGTTTTCCCCTTTTCATAAAATTTTTTTTCAATATTTCGTTATTAGTCCTCAAACTTCGAGAAGTTGTGCAAGCTCGATCGGAATATGCAACAACAATAGGCTCAAATTTTTTTCTCAATAATAATGTTTAATCCATAATCTCGTGTCTAGTTTTGTTTGTTTTTAAATTTTAAATATTTTAATTTTATATTATAGAAAAAATTTAAATAAAAACAGAATATTTTACAAAAAAAAAATAATATGAAAACTAACTCAAAAAATTGCCAATAGAGGGTCAGTGATTGTTTGATATGCAAATACACAGATTTTCTATCATGTAGGTTCGAATGGTAAAGAAAAAATGTACAAATAGACAAAGTATGTTGCAAGTAAGTATGTGCAAATGCATTCAATATTTTGACTTATTTATTTATTTATTTATTACGTAGATGAAAAAACGGTAAATAGTTTAATCACTAAAATAAGAAATCGAAATTATATGTACAATTATAATTGTACAAACCGTATATTGCTCATTTAAATAAAATGTAAAATTATAATTTGTTTTAGGTTCTTATTTTGTTTCATTTCGTAGTTGAAAAACGTAGGTAATTTTCCTTTATGGCGAAATCAGAGGAAATTCGCCTCTGCCGTTAATCTGTATGTAGCATTTTCTTGTCACCGTACTAACTTACTTGACAAAACATTTTTACGCTACCACAATTACAAATTTAAATTAAATTAAACCGAACTGGATTTGAATTTTAACACATGCACAAGAATTTTAAGCCTAAAAACTATGGCATTAATAATTTTTGGGCTTGCATGTTCATTCCTAACCATGAAAATTATTGTTCTACACAGAAAATTCAGCAGTTGGAAGGCGTGAAGCAAACTTGGGTGGTCGAGCAGTATTCGATCTTTAAGAAAAATTCAGTTCTGAAATAAATGTAACGCTGGACAATTCCTTTACATCTTTTATTTATTTATTTAAATAAATCTATTGTGTGATTTACATGTATGATTTCAGATTATTTAGTTTAAAACAAAAATTAGATTTAAAAAAATTCAAACAAACAACTTTAAAACAAAAAAAAATATAAATGAAATTTTGATTTAACATTTAAAATTTTTAAAAATAATTCTTCAGGATATTTTTGAAGTTATCCTTTAATAAATTAAAGTCTAGGTGTACATTCGGTGTACTAGTGCTAACAACTCATGGTTTCGAAAGCTGAATCAATACGCCTAAGAGAAGTCGTCTATTTTCAAGCGTGTAAATTTTGTAATTCGTGCATCTTGTGAAGTACGCAGGTAGCCGAGTCACATTTCCATGGAATGGTAAATGGTGGTCGTAATCCCAGTCACTTTCCTTTAACAAGAAAATCAGAAACTTCTTCTGAATGCTTTCAATTATTTTAATATATACAGCATAGTATGAATTCCAGACCCGTACAGCGTATTCCAGTTGTAATCGAACATAAGCGAAATAGAATGAAGGTTAAAAGGATATAAGGTTTGAATATCGTTAAATTCACCTGCCCATGTTTTAACAAATCTAAACATGGCATTCGCTTTTACAATACAATCACCAATATGCCTATTGAAACTAGCATTTTCAACAAATGCAACGCCTAAATCTATATACTCATTGACTCTTTGCAATACTTCGTTGTTAACTTTGTATGAAGTATTTAACGGATTTATTTTACGGTGGAAAGACATGATTTTGCATTTCTTAATATTAAATTAAAGCTAGTTTCGATCACACCACTCACTTAATCTATCGATGTCTTCTTGAGGTTTCTTCGTATCTAGCATTTCGTTAACAGTTCGAAAAATGTTCACATCATCAGCAAATATGAGTACGTTTAAGTTTTTGATTATATCGGTTATTCGATCTATGAAAACAATAAATATTCAAGACCCGATTTGTGATCCTTGAGGAACACCAGACGAAACTTTAATAACGTTTGATTTCTCATTTCTCATTTCCCATTATTACACATTGTCGCCGGTTTGATAGATAATACTTGAACCAATTTATGTAATCGAGTGAAAACCCAAATGCGAATAAACTCTGGATTACTTTTTGATTACAGATGGCATGCATTACTGAAATCCGTGTACGCTACATCAACTTGATGATGTTTTTCTATCTCATTAATTATTTTACTGGTGAATTCAACCAGATTAGTTGATGTGGATCGGCCAGGCATAAACCCATGCTAGTTTATTGATATATGACGTCCAATTGTGGATTTAAAGTTGTTGCATAATACTAATTAAAACAATTTAGGAATTGATGATGTAGTTGATATTCCTCTGAAGCAGGTAACGTCATTCTCATTTACCCGATTTAAAAATTGTAGTTTTTGAAATTTTCCATTTTTCAGGAAACACGCCGATGCAGGAAAGGAGCGGTTGAATAGGTAACATACTGGATTCCATCTAGTGGTTATTAATGGATGAGAGGCTGTTTTAATGCAAATGAATTGACATATCGAAATGAAACTTCGTATGTGAAATATAGTAGAAGAAACTAAAAAATTATGAAGATTATATAATCCTTCTACTGGTCTATGCTAGAAGTGGCTTCGCGAACTTTCCGTATATATTTTTTACCCGATAAAATCATTAGTATATTATTAATATACCCAAACATAACTTTACTTTATAAATGTATAACAAACAATAATTACAACTTTGAAATTTCTTTCAATTTGCTATAGTGTTGATTGAATTAATTAAACCGCGTGTTGAAATGTCTAACATAGCGGGCTAACAAATTTGAAAATGAAAATTGACCTTAATCGCGTTAAATACATTTTTGATATTATGTACATATTGGTAAATATGAGTTAACTTATTTGTATCTATGAATTTTCAAAATTCAAATATTTTTAGTAGTTTTAAGAATTAGTTGAACGTGTCACGGATACGCATTTCACTAAGATTTTTGAAGTAACATTTTTCATATTGTTGATTTGTACATAATACTCGTATGTCTATCATTTGATCAAATAAAAATAAATTAACATTATATTAAACACTGTTTTGAAATTATGTCGAAAATATATATCTGTTAACAATTTCACACTCGATGAAGTTACACACACTGACAAAAAATGTCAAAAACTAATATACGAGAGGTGTTCAATAAGTTCGGTAAATCTACCTATATGAACTAAAAGTAATATATTTTTTTTGGCTTGTCCCCTCATAATTGAATTAAAATTGTATGTATTAAATATCTTGATATTTTTAGTTTTTGTTCGTACGTATGTATACGTGTACTCATATACTTTATAATACTTACTTCAACAATGAAGGAGGAGGTGAATCAAATATTATGTATGTGCTAGCTGAAATTTTTTATTCAACTTCCTTTCTGTTCGTTTGCATTTTTATGAGTAGGTTGTTATGTTACTGTTTATTGTCTAATGTTTTGTTTGGAAATTAAGAACTGAAACTTATACCAAAACCAAAATTAAAACTTTTTATCAAGGCGCTATGCTTCGATGAAAAACAATAAAACTAGTAACGTCGGTAGTGTTGTGGTGGTTGAATGAGTCACGGCCGTATATTTTTCTATGAAGTGTTACTTGAGTTATACAGGCATACTTAGTTTAGTTAAAAACTATAAATGATTTCCCGTAATAATGGAAGAAACAAAAATAAAAATGTAGACGGACACATGCAATGTTCTACAGAGTAACTAAATTGAATTTAAATTTTTGTTCATGTAATTACTAACGAAACAAATCGTAAATTATTGCTATTATACGACAATTATTAGAATAGGGATAGTAATTTGCGTAAGGAATTGTTTTTGCTCGTTCTGGAAATAGTATGTTTAGATTTACACTAACATTTTCTATTATTATGTATATTTTCAATTACCTAAAATTTACAGTTTTGTTTGGATTTTAAACGTTTAATGGGTTCGGCAAACAATTTATGTAACCCAAAGTCAAAATCTATGTATGGGTATATTTACGGGTTTAATTCTTAAGGCCTGTCTCCAATTCGGATACATTTATTTTCACTTATAAACAAATTATATTTTGACAAAGCTGTCTACACTAAACAGTAACTAAATTCTTTCAAAAAGTAAAATTATATTATTATACAATTTTTCGACCTTTCGGTAGATTTATCATTCTACATCGCTGAAGTTCGAAAATGTGGGTTTCAAAAAGTTATCTGTACGTGTGCAGGCTAAATGTTTTTGTAGCCTCTCTGCAGCCTAGGCGCTCGACTGACCGGTTTGAAACTTCAGAATTAAGCATTTTCATAAATTTAGAGGTCTTAGTATGTTTTGGCGAACATCGATGTACCGAAAGTGGTCCAAAGGTGGCTTCCACACCCTTTTAGGTTTTTGAAAAATGTTTGAAAAGTATATCATTTATGAGAAAAACAACTACGAACTAACATATTTTAAATTAAATTCCAAAATGTATGTAGAAATGACGATTTTCTATAAATAAAAAAACACCAGATTTTGGCTTCTTTACAGCCCAGACGAAACTTTTTACTTAAAGTTTTTCTACAAATTGGGAGAATCCAGAAAAAATAGAACGAAATAGGTCTGTTCTAACAGTCAATTTACATATAACAAGGAGGACGGAAACGAAAGGTTTTTTCTTGCTCTTTTTAAGATGGAACGACCCGGAGACAAACATCTAGCGATTGTACGGCACAGGAAAACAAGATTCTAATTTATTGGGAGAAGGGTAAGAGGGATTAAGGGTTGTTTGGTGTATGTATTAGTTTTCACTTTTTTAGCCATTGCTTCTTAAAATCAGCAATCTAAAGAGATTAACCTTTATCCGGCTGCATAGGTACAACTATAACTATTACGTTTTAAAATTGCGACAATTTTTTTTTTATTAAGCAAAGAGAGTTTGAACTCCATGACATCTCTATATTTTTGGAATAGATTATTTTAGCATAGTTTTTCGAAAAGTAATTTTACGTTTTCCCAGTGAAAATGGCTTATGTGTTTCTTACAACACATTTCGGCTGGATAGGTACAATTTATACCTTTAAGTAATTTATATGAAAATACTGCGAATGGAGATAAAATAAAAAATATTTTTCAATCATAATTTCATTGTTTAATTATTATTCTTATTTATTATAAAAAATATAATTCATTGTGCTATGTATAAGATGAGCTTTTAGGCTGCTTGGTTGCAGTGAAGACATGTAGTCTTTGGAATGCCGTGCTATGTTCATGACATGTTGGTTGTTTAATTCTCGGCCGATTTAGTGACTGCTACAAACAGGGCTGGATCCCCGGGTTTTAAAAAGATTTTGGTTGCTAGTTGGAGTCTCTGTATTTGTTAGACGACGTTTAAGCACCATTTCAGTCGCCGATCTTACAAAATCATTCTTCGTCACTTGATGATTTTTCTCTAAATCCTGGATTATGTTCGTCGACCATGTTGAAAAAAATGCCAAAGACCATCGTTGCGTTTTGCGTTTCACGGTGTATTCACTTAGCATCTTATCCATCGTGTCGACCCCGCCTTTAGTTCTATTATAATATTTGAAGATGTCTGGTTTTCCTTTGAGGGTCTCTCTTGAAAAATTCATGAATATTATTATTTTGAAGTTTACACAACAAAATTACTTCTACTACTGACGAATATCGTAGTAGAAAATGTCTACTTAAAAACCGTTATAATTAACAAAATTTGTTTTTTCCTTTTCTTAATTATAAGGTGGAGTCAGAAATCTGATAGACTCAAAACCAAAGAAAATAACACACAATGCAATTTTATACAATATAAAATTATAAATTATTATCATTTTCCATATAAATTATATGAAGGTACAATTGTACCTATTCAGCCCATATGTGTTGGTTTTTTCTTCAGCCGGACAAAGGTTAAAAACGGATATTTCACATGTCTCAGAAATCTCGTGGACCTCAAATTTCATTTTGAATTAATCCTTTTCGGTTTTTGAGATATTTATTATTCAAGGATATCAAAAAAGAAAAGGAAATTTATTATTCAAACCGTTTTTCGGTTAACCGCGGTGATATAAAAAACTGGATTTTGGTAAACGAAATTCTAACTCGTAAACCTAAAACGTCACTAGTCAAATCTATTTTAGCTGAGAACGGAGAACTTCTTACGAGCGATTTAGAAATTGCTAATGAGTTTAATTAATGAGTTTCTAGTATTGCTAAACACCTAGGTGATTTTCGTCCGACAACTTTTTACATGACCCCAGTGCTAGTTATGAAGTTTTTCAATTATTTGTGCTTTAGAACCTAAATAAAGGGTGATTTTTTTGTGGTTAGGATTTTCATGCATTAGTATTTGACAGATCACGCGGGATTTCAGACAAGGTGTCAAAGAGAAAGATGCTCAGTATGCTTTGACATTTCATAATGTCAATTTCATAATGAATGAATAGACTTACTAACGAGCAACGCTTGCAAATAATTGAATTATATTACAAAAATCAGTGTTCGGTTCGAAAAGTGTTTCGCGATTTACGTCCGATTTATGGTCTACATAATCGACCAAGTGAGCAAACAATTAATGCGATTGTGACCAAGTTTCGCACTCAGTTTACTTTATTGGACATTAAACCAACCACACGAATGCGTACAGTGCGTACAGAAGAGAATATTGCGTCTGTTTCTGAGAGTGTTGCTGAAGACCGTGAAATGTCGATTCGTCGCCGTTTGCAGCAATTGGGTTTATGTTATTCGACGACATGGAAGATTTTACGCAAAGATCTTGGTGTAAAACCGTATAAAATACAGCTCCTGCAAGAACTGAAGCCGAACGATCTGCCACAACGTCGAATTTTCAGTGAATGGGCCCTAGAAAAGTTGGCAGAAAATCCGCTTTTTTATCGACAAATTTTGTTCAGCGATGAGGCTCATTTCTGGTTGAATGGCTACGTAAATAAGCAAAATTGCCGCATTTGGAGTGAAGAGCAACCAGAAGCCGTTCAAGAACTGCCCATGCATCCCGAAAAATGCACTGTTTGGTGTGGTTTGTACGCTGGTGGAATCATTGGACCGTATTTTTTCAAAGATGCTGTTGGACGCAACGTTACGGTGAATGGCGATCGCTATCGTTCGATGCTAACAAACTTTTTGTTGCCAAAAATGGAAGAACTGAACTTAGTTGACATGTGGTTTCAACAAGATGGCGCTACATGCCACACAGCTCGCGATTCTATGGCCATTTTGAGGGAAAACTTCGGAGAACAATTCATCTCAAGAAATGGCCCGGTAAGTTGGGCACCAAGATCATGCGATTTTACGCCTTTAGACTATTTTTTGTGGGGCTACGTCAAGTCTAAAGTCTACAGAAATAAGCCAGCAACTATTCCAGTTTTGGAAGACAACATTTCCGAAGAAATTCGGGCTATTCCGGCCGAAATGCTCGAAAAAGTTGCCCAAAATTGGACTTTCCGAATGGACCACCTAAGACGCAGCCGCGGTCAACATTTAAATGAAATTATCTTCAAAAAGTAAATGTCATGGACCAATCTAACGTTTCAAATAAAGAACCGATGAGATTTTGCAAATTTTATGCGTTTTTTTTTAAAAAAAAGTTCTCAAGCTCTTAAAAAATCACCCGTTACTTAATTGATAACGTTGGCCTGATATACAGGGTGGCTGAGACCAAGTGTTACCAAATGAAAACGCTGTAATTTTTTTTAATTTTGATTATTTTTTATTGACATTTCGTGGAATATGTTGAAAACATATTACATTTTATGAAAAACATGTTACTGCTCGATATGACCTCCTTTGGCTCTGATTATTTGATTCAGTCTTCCATAAAAAGCATTTCATGCTGACCGAACGTGAGCTTGCGGAATTTTATTCCATTCTCGAACAAGAGCTGACTTCAATGCATCAACACTTTCGTATTTTTTAGTGGACACCTTACTCTCCAAAATGGACCATATGGAGAAATCCATGGGATTCAAGTCTGGTGAATATGGTGGCCATTCTTTCAACGAAATCAGCCGCGGAACGCAATTTTGTAAAAATTGCTGTGTCGCTCGAGCATTGTGTGACCGTGCCGAGTCCTGTTGGAATGTCCAACGGTTCGTACCAAAGTGTTTACGTGCCCAAGGTAGCAAAACATCGTTTAGGATCTTTTGGCGGTACACCTCTTGGTTTACCTTGACTCCATGTTCGATGAAAACTAGAGGAGTGCGTCCATCTGCAGTTACTGCAGCCCAAACCATAACATAAGCTGGTGATTGCTTGCGCATGGCAACTCTTGTGTCCAAATTATCGTTGGACTTGTGCTCTAATAAAACACGATCATTTTGTTTATTCACATACTGTTGAATGGTGAAAATTTTCTCATCAGAAAAGACAATTTTTGGAATCTCATCACGTTCGGCCAAGGCCTTCAATGCTCGTGTTCTTTCAAGCCTAACTTTTTTTTGTGCCTCCGTAAGATCTTGAACTTTTTGTATCTTGTAGGGCTTCAAGTGTAGTTCATTTTTCAATATGGTTTGAATGCTGTATCGGGAAACAAGTAGACGTGCGGCTAATTGATTGGCACTTTGACGAGGATTTCGTTGGATTCGTTTCTGCACATTTCGTATCATTTCTTTTGATGTTGCTGTCTTTTTAGAACCGCTTCTGTTGCGTTTAGCGATGCTACCAGTTTCGTTATATCGAGTTATGGTTCGATACACAAGCATTTTATTCACATTCAAATGCTGGAGCTGACGAACTAATGCTGTTTGTGAATTTCCACCCCAGTGCAATTACACTATTACGTTTGAATTCCATTACGATTTTTTTTTGAAGATATTAATTTAGAACAATTATTTGTTGACCACATGTAAACAACTAACCAAACTTCAATCTGTCAAAATATTGACGCGCGAAAATGACAACTACACAAATGACAGCAGAGTGAAGTCAGTAACATTTGGTCTCAGCCACCCTGTACTAAAAGCCATTGATGGGCATATTAGTCCCGGCTTATAGAATATGATTGTGTTTGGTTTTGATTTTATCTAATTTATTTAAGATCTGTTTTACTCTGTATATAGAATATTTTATTTTTTATAAATGTTCATTATACACATATAGATAAACAACTAAATCGCGCTCGTTTTTAATAAGCCGACAGTATGATCATCGTGTTGTTTTGGTATTGTTTCCTTTATTCATATAAAATTTTATTTTACTACATACTCGTATATAGTTGAATAAAAAATACGATCTTTTTTTTTCAATAATGTGGACCAAGGAAATAGGAAGAATCCAAAATATATCGTGGTCTCGTACTGAGATAACAAGGTTACAACCAGTACCCGATTATATATTTTGAATGGCCTAATGCTATTTTAATACAAGAAAATTATCATTCTTACCTACTTATTATATGCTTTAACTCTGACGTATATTAGGTGTGCAAATAGAAACCCTGCTTTTTTGGTCAAATTCAACTACTAAAATATAATTGATACAAAGAGTAATTATCGAAACATTCGCCATTACTATCTATGGTATTTTGCCATTTATCAGGCAGATAATGAATGCCTTCGCGATAGAAACTTGGTGGTTTTGAAGTTTCAACTTTCAACTTCGCTACTTCTTTCAGTTCAACTTTCGTGAACCGCTGATCTTTCAAATATGTAGATATCGAACTGAATACGTGGTAACCAGAGGGATCCAAGTCCGGGGAATACACCGCATGCTGTAAAACTTCCCAGCGTAAGGAGAAGATGAGTTCCTGGATTGATTTTGCTGTATGTGGACGAGTGTTGTCATGCAGCAATATCACCTTCCGCCTTCCTTGGCCCGTTTATGGTATTTTTTCTACAGAACATTACTTAATTTGATAAATTTGGCCTGGTAACGTTCAGCTGTAACAGTTTGACCAGATTCCAGAAGCTCTTAGTAAATGATACCTTTCCAATCCCACCAGACACACTGTAACAGTTTCCTGGCATGAATATTCATTTTTGCAACTGATGTTGGTAACTGGCCTGGATTAACCCATGGTTTTCCGCGTTTAGGAATATTATACAAAATCCACTTTTCATCACTCGTAATGATTTTGTGTAAAAATTTTTTCTTTTTTACCGAGAATCGTCTTCAAGACTAAAATTGTCATCACGAAATCTTGTAAACCACGTTTTTACTGTTGAATGACTCACAGAATGTTCACTCAAAGTCGAATTAATCAATTCCATAGCTTGAGTAGCATTTTTGTCATTTGAAAACAGAATAAAAGGCAATGACGTAAATGGTGCTTATCGACATTCATCTCTTAAAATTGATCCACACGGAACGACAGCTTCTAAATGACTGAAACTTATGTCATAAACAAATCTACATATATCCAAAATAGCGGGCGATTTAGTTCCGTTAAACTATATTTTAATGTAACCAACTTCAAAGCCGAATTTATGCTTGTACACCTAATACATAGTCATTTAACATATAAATGTGGATGTATGCATTCACGCAACGTATCAAAATATATACGAAAACGTATATATTTTACACTCTTTTACGTGCATCCCAATTCCCTATAAATTATTGTAATAAACGCCCCAAAGTATACCACTTAAGTTGTTCACTACACATTATTTACAAATACTCATATTTTTTATTATACCCCGGTTTAGGATACTTATCCGTTATGGGAGTGGTTCTTTGGGACCGTCTGTGAAAAAATCGTATAGCAGGGAAGAAAAGATAATGTTATTAACTTATTAGAACAAAAATAGGTCACGATTGGTCACAAATAATTAAAAAATAACACACTTGTTTATTATATTAGATGTGTGAATATGACTACGCTTTTTTTATCAAAATATAACACATATGCTTTTTTAGAAAATGAAAGAATTATTTATTGAAAGTATGCCCCATCTGCAACTACAACTTTCTTCCAATTCGGGAGGGCAATTTACGGATCAGGCAATTTCCGGATTCCCTCTCTGAAGAAATCCTACGCGATAACTGAACCGGTGTTCAGAAAGAGACGACTGCATCGACCAGAATAAGTATTAATCTGAAGGAACTATGTCTGGTGAATACGGAGATTGGGAAGAACTTTTCAGTAACTTCGTTTTAAATAATTTTTTACAACGTTTGCAACATGTGGTATTGCATTGTCGTACTGAAAAATTAATTTGTTGTGTCTAATCACCAATTCTGTCGTAGCTTTATAGCTGGTTTCAAACGTATTAGTTGTCGTCTTATTGCAATGAATATCTCGCTTTGGTTGCAATGTACCAGCTTTACCCAGCTTAGCCCAAGATTTTCAGCGTTTGGGATTCTCATAATAAATCTATTTTTCATTTCCAGGCACTTTCTCATTCGACACAAAAAACTTTTTCTTTGTTGTCTTTGGAGCTGTATTTCACAAATGGTTTTTCGACTTTCGCAGTATCTTTCTTTGAATTCATGTGGAACCCAGCCGCTAGCTATTCGATATTTACGAGGAATTCAAAATACTATAGTTGTTTACACTTTTCTACACAGCCAAATGTCGCATACTGCGCTTGACTGCTGACATCAAGTACTATAGAATACCAGTATTTCCCATTTATAGTACACTTAAGCAGTACTAGTAACGACATCTACTGAGAAAGGTTGGAATTATATTCACACACCCAATAACTAACTATATGAAAACGGTTTTAATTTCGACTCTTCTTCGGTCGATAAATATTTTTCACGGGACGTTTATTTTGAGCCACACTTGGTTGGTCATTGCACAAACAAATTAATTTATTAGTCTGAGCGAGAAAAATCAAAAGTGATTTTATAGTAAAGAAACAAAGCAATCATCAGTGAACCTCTACCTCTTTCTTCTCAAATAATTGATTCGCGTAACAGTTGTTAAACACGTAAGAGTGACTTAGTTTTAAATAATTACATGGACATTGGACATACATGATTTAAAATTATTTAAACTTATTTTGATTCATAAAATATGCAATACACCGGTGTTATTGATCAAATCATAATTTCGTGCAGGAACAAATTTTTTGGCAATTTTAGAAAACAGTAACTCTGTTAGGTTTGCGTTTATTACAATTCCGTCCGGCTTTATTCAATATTACTAAAATAAGTATGTACTAAGGAATATGAATTACTGAATTTGGAAATCCAAATCTATATAGTGGTGTAATAAAGATAGATTTTGACAACCGTTATCGTTCATTCCTAATCTAGGAAAAGTCATATTAAAAATATATATTAATTACATCATCTCAACAATAAGTAAAAAATTTCATGTACATATTTTGTTAGGTATGACAGTTTATTGTTACCGGCAAATGAATTAAATTTAACTCCCACGTTTATAAATTATAAAAACATAAGCCTTATTTAACAGTAGTTATAAGTTTTTGTAACCGTCTAGAATTTATAATTTCATCACACTCTTCAATGTAGATATGGGTGGAGTTTGATAATTTTTAAATAAACTTTGAATGTCTTACCTAACTGGCACATACTTTGTAATCGTATATATATATATATATATATATATATATATATATATATATATATATATATATATATATATATATATATATATATATATATATATATATATATATATATATATATATATATATATATATATATATATATATATATATATATATATATATATATATATATATATATGTATGTATGTATGTATGTATGTATGTATGTATGTATGTATGTATGTATGTATGTATGTATGTATGTATGTATGTATATATATATATATATATATATATATATATATATATATATATATATATATATGTATGTATGTATGTATGTATGTATGTATGTATGTATGTATGTATGTATGTATGTATATATATATATATATATATATATATATATATATATATACATATACATATATATATATATATATATATATATATATATATATATATATATATATATATATATATATATATATATATATATATATATATATATATATATATGTATATGTATATGTATATGTATTTGGCAAAAAACATTCATTTCTCAGTTATAAAAACTATTCGATAATATTTCTTAGACAATCCTTTTAATAAAAAACCATAAAATATATGAAGCGAAATAGTGCACGCTAGTTTCTTACTTTCATTATCACTAGTTATCACTGTGTATTTGCATTAATACGTAGGTTTACTTTGTTTATCCACTTGATAATATGTAGTAAGAAAAAGGTAAAATAAAACTGAAGAAATTGTGAAACACGATTGTTCAAATATAGCTATATATGTACATACAAATAATTTATAACTTATATTATGAAAATGTAAATACTTAATATAATAGCTCCAATATCACTTGAACACACACATTCGAATGACATGAATATAAATTAAAACTTTTGATATTCTTTCTCGCTAAGCGAGACTTAACTGCAAGTAATTAATAATAATACTAGAAATGTAATTTTTATATATCTAATACTATTGTAATAGTAAATTACTATTGTAATAGTAAATTTTTACTTTACATTAACGAAGTAAGAAGTAAATAAAATATTGTAATCGTGCAAAAATTCCTTGTTGTGAATTGACAGATCTGAACGTTTTATGCCTACTCAAACATTGTGGGAACATTCCTCTTGTGCTGAGGAATATCTATCCATTGGTTTTATTTCTTGTTGTGGTTAGTTTTAACATTAACTAATATATGTTGTACGGAAAGCAAGCAGGCATTCCCACAAAGAGGAAGAGAGGTTTGGTTGATTTTAATACAAAAAATATTTACCACGTGTTATCTTAGTTATTTTGTTTTCAACCTACTTCAAAGCTAACACTAATTTATCTTATGAGAAGGTCTCACAAAAATTATTCAATTTGATTATGTTCCGGTCGATTCTGACCATTATCTGATAGTTGCGAAGTATTTCTTCCGTACCGAATAATAAACGGTTCTAGTTAACCGCGCGATGGAACATTGAACCGTTAAATAATCATCATCACCCAACACCATGTCCGAAACGGTATTCCCGAAATGAGTGTTTTAATACATTTCGGGACTACCGTTTCGAACACCGTTTTGGGTACACTGTTTATCAC
Source organism: Nephrotoma guestfalica (assembly GCA_963691935.1). Taxonomy (NCBI): domain Eukaryota; kingdom Metazoa; phylum Arthropoda; class Insecta; order Diptera; family Tipulidae; genus Nephrotoma; species Nephrotoma guestfalica. The sequence continues at coordinate 151,628,353 of OY829914.1, read as the reverse complement.
AAGTAAATTCAGGGAAAGAACCACGAACGTCAGCGAATGACTACATGACCGCGAGGAATTTTTGCCACAAACAAGTGCTTAATAAAGAAAATGTAAATATAGAGGCCAATATCGTTGTATAAAAGAAATAGCAACATATTACTACTCACATAGTAGCGCGTTTCACAACGACTACGGAGAACTACTCGTAGTTTCAGCGAAGTTATCAATCTATAGCAAACGAATTTTTGGGGTCTATTAATGTGGTTCTCGCCTAAATAGATTTGTAGACTTCCACCACCAGAGAAGCACCCACTCAGAGAAGCATGCTTTGGGTTGTTTTGAATTATTTGAGTGTCCTATCAAAAGTGATTTCTATGTGCAAGGTTTTAATGAATGAATCAAAATGCAGAATGGCAGTCGAAGGAAAAATTTCGGAAACCTTCGAAATAACATCGGGAGTGTGGCAAGATGACCCAATTGCCCAAACCTTATTTAACTTGTCTTTGGAGATACTTTGGCTATTCTTCGACTAAACATAGCACTGTGCAAGCAACTGCATTGTTTTTTTGACCCAGTTAAAAGCTTATGCTAAATTATGCATGGATTTCGATTATTCTATCCAAACTCTAAAATTAAACTGGAAATTTACAAGGCACTAATACTATTAGTCATTATATTTGGTTGCGAGTATTGAACGCACGAAGCTCGTGATATATCTCAGCTTGCTGTTACGGAACGCAAATTGATTTATTTGATGCTCGGTCCAAGAAAAAAAAAATGTATACCGAGCGCGAATGAATCACGAGATCAGAAAGGCGCTTGGTAATAATAACATCATCGGATTCATAAAATCATCTAGATTGAAATAGTTAGCAGATGTTCCTCGATCGCAAAACCCGCCGACTAAGCAAGCCCTGGAATCGACACCATTCGAAAGTGGGATCTCGAGGTGGCAAATCTCTTCATGAGATGTAGCGCCAGCAGCAGTAGTAAGTAAGTAGTAAAGACTGAATACCGTAAGATTTTCAAGCAGGATGAGCGGTAAGGTACCAACCTTCTCTGCCAAAAACAACTATGTTATAAACCCTACATAAAGGCCTCGAATTACCATATCGTGAAACGCAACCTCGCCTGTACATGAACCAAACTGTACACGGATAATGTCTTAAAAATGGTAACATAAAAGGTGACTTTTAAGATCTGGAGATATCAAAAAGCTTGGATTCAGGGAATGGAAATAATGACATCACCAATGGTTAGAGTCTTCATTACACCGGCAAGAACAAGGAAGGATTAAAAGTTTATTAATAACAACAACGGCCACCACCACCTTGCCGCCCTGGCAACAATGTCCAATTTAGTTGTAGCAAGTATATGTTTTACTCATAAAAGAATCCACAAAGTAACGTGGAAATCGAATATTGGAAAAGCAGAAAATCAAATGGATCACGTCATAATCACTAAGAGTTACTTCACCAGCATATCCGACGTTAGATCTTCTAGAGATACCGGTATGGAAAGTGATCATATGGGGTGCTCTTTATGTTACAGGTTGATGTTTTTTAATAACTAAATGAAATACAATTTTATACCACACACGTCTTTAACATTATGTATGGAATATAATGGCGGCCAAGTAGCCACCTCTGGCCGTGGCGCAAAGGCGAGCTTGAGCAAATGAGCGAAACACATTTTTCCTAACATTTTCACAGACTTCTGGCATTATTTCAGAAATTTCGTTTCTAACATTGTCCGTAATCATCGAGACTATGGTTGGTTTATTGGTGTAGACCTTTCCCTTCAAGTAGCCCATAGGAAGAAATCAGAAGGGGTCAAATCAAAGAATCGTGGGCCAGTCGATACCACCACTTGTTGACATTATTCGGCCGGGAAAAATTTCTTGCAAAATTTGCGTCGTAGGAAGAGCTGTGTGTGCTGGAGCACTGTCTTGTTGGAACCGCATGTGCTGAACGCCTAATTGATCCAACTCGGGCTCAAGAAAACTTTCCAAGATGTCTCGATAGCGATCACCAGCAACTGTTATATATATATATATATATAAATATATATATATATATATATATATATATATATATATATATATATATATATATATATATATATGTATATATATATATATATATATATATATATATATATATATATATATATATATATATATATATATATATATATATATATATATATATATATATATATCTTACCCCTCGATTTTGACGTACAGTCACAGACGTATTTTCTGTCTTAGCAAAAACTTTTGTATTAACGAAGACCGTAGACTTTAAATTCTTATTCTGCACTTAGTCTTATCTATCAGTAGTCTTAAAAAATTGTCTTCGTTAATATCAGCGAAATAGGTGGTCTTAGGAATTATAATTTTGTTGCTGCCAGGTAATAATTTTGACATTTAAACAGAGGCAATAATTATAATTGGTTTTAAAATCAGAAAAATTATTCAAAATAAACTACTATTTTATATTGGGTGAAAAATTCCTGAAATCACAAATTTTTGGAAGTCATGTTTGAATTTCATGTTTTTTATATTTTCAATGTATAGTCTTGATTAAAAAAAAAAAATTGTGGAGAAATTTTTTTTGTTGTTGTTGTTAAACATACAGGATGTCAAATTTTAATAAAAATGATGAACATGATGTTGTATATATGGCTATAAAACGAAAACTAATTATCCGATACTTATAAACCTGAGCTTATTTTAAAGATAAATGAATAGGGATTCTAAAAAAATTATAAAATTCGTACCATGTTTCAACTCTTCCTATTCAAAATGGCCGCCAAAATAGTTATTTAGAATTTTCTCAAAAACTTTTTTTTTTTTTAAATTTTTCCTCATTTACAACTACTTTTTACAACTAATTAGTTGTAAAAAAGGAACTGAAGAAGAAATCGATTTTCCTAATAATAAAATCAATAAATTGTCACTCTAAGGAAAAATTTTTACAAGTGTTTTACAAAAAACAATTCAAATTCAACTTGTTGCTATTGGAATAGGTAGGTTTTGAAATTTATTTTTTGGAATAGATTAGTTTTGATTGATTTAATGCAAAACATCGGATTAGAAATTTTTCAACAATTATGTAAATTTTCATTTCACGGATTTAAATGCAGGATTTTGATTAACGCATTAAAAAAACAAACAAATTGCCATCTTAAATAGATATTCTTCATTTTTATTTGGCTTTATATTTTATAAAAAATAAATAAATAATAAACAGAAACAACAATATAGCAAAAAAAAATATTAATTATAAAAATAACAATATGTATATTCATCACAAAATAAAATTCATTGGTTATACGATCAAATGGTATTTAAACCTAAATTCTTAGTACGTCTTCTGTATCATCTAGATTAGCACAACAGTCCTCGCCCGTTGAGTTTATTTTCATGTATAACGTTTTTATAGAACTCACTTTATTCCTCCACTCACTTCAAAATTCTTTGTCAGTAGCTTTTATAATATCAGAAACTTTGGCGTCTTTCACCTTCACCCCAGTTGATATTATTGCCGGTGCCATATTAGCCAGTTTTCTCCCTCGTTTTACATTTGATTTTGGAAATCCAATATCCGATTTATAAAATGATTCCATCCATAGTAGAATGATACTACGTGTAAATTTGGTTAATATAAACCGTTTGCTTTCTTGGAATTTAAAGTGCCAAGTATATGCCGGATTAAATAGCTATTGCAGCTTCAGATTTAAAATCAAGTACTGGACATTCATTGCTCCTCAAATTTATTCGAGTTCCGTGTTCTTTATAGATATCCAAATATGAGTTTACTTCTGTGATTGACTCTTTATTTACTATTTTTTTCAATTTGCGCGAAAACCCTGTCAGAGGTATGTATGAATGTTCGGGAATTTGGGAAGATTAACTTTATTGTTGTCACATTTTGTGGTGAGACTTTTAACAAAAAATATGCACACATTCCCACGATATTATAATTTTTGTGTTGGCTACAACACCCGTCGGCCCCACGCGAATCGTTTTAATACCTGTAAGATCTAGGTGGCAATGCCGATGGTAAACTGCAGAAGCAATCTCATTTGACCCTTTGGCGTGTGTGCTCTCAGCCCAGTAATATAATAAAACGTTGTTTCCATTGGAAGCGGAATGACCAGTACCTACTACCATACCAAATAAATACAAATATAGCTGACGGCTATAATATGCCGCTTGATCCGCGACCTTTGGTAATGTCATGTTTTTTTGACAGTCAAACGATACAATCAATAATCCCTCCATTTCCTCGTTGAGGAATGCAAAAAACACTTTGCTTTTGAGTTTGTGAATCCTCCGTTTCGTCAGTAACTCCTGCTTTTTGCCGATATCTATTTCAACCTTCCTAGAGCACATGTCCATGGCAGGTGTGCTAAATCCCGTTTCGTCTATCACCACTCCTTTTTACCATTGGAGCTTCGCCTGTTTCAAAGTAATATTTATATATATTTCTTACTCGGCCCTTTGTCACTCCCAATATTTATATTTAAAAATGTCAGTGTCAACACTTCTAAATTTAATTTTGATCGCCTTCGAATGTTGTATTTTACGGAGAATCCCTTACGAGCACTTTGTTTTGAATTGCGATCGGTTCTACGTGGCTTTTCCACCGTACAATATTTTAAAATAAAAGCATATTGTGCTTGTTTCGAGTGACTATAATAAAAACCATCTGAAAGTATCGTGTGTCACCCATGTTGAGTTGCCTGGGCACATATTCTTCAAATTCAATCAAATAAAATCATCTACGATTTTTTTCGATTAAAAAATTCAATCAAAAATTCGATGACTACATTTTGCCGTATTTTTGAAATTAATCGAAATTTTTATACACCACTCTCATCGCGCTCAACTTCTCGTCGCGTGGTGATTATAGTCAAGAAATTTAATGTTTTTTGGTGCTAGTTCTGTTGTCATATGTTATTAAAGCCTGATTTGCCTCTATAAAGTCTATTAGAGCCTCTTTTTGTTGTTTAGAGATATACCCTAACTTTGTGTTGATTTTCCCATTTTGCATTTTAATATTTATTTAACTCTTTAACTGTTTAATTTTGTTTTGAAAAACTTTTTCTCGCTGCCAAATTATTTTTCACCGAAGACAATAATACCATCTATTATGAATTAACATAAATAAAGTTAAATTAAAATAAATAAAGATTCGTTGAATAATAATACGAATGAATTTTTTTTTATCTTGATGACGTGTATACTCGACATTATGCGAAACATTTTCGTTTCGTTGTGACGAAATCATACTACATTATTTTCCTAATAGTGGTTAATATACTTTTGTTGTTTAGATTTCCTTTATGAATGAAAACAAAATCAACAATAGTGTAGTGTTGTTGGTTTATGGAATAAAAACGAAACACATAGCGATATGCATGATTGAAAGTAAATAATTTGAAGTCAATTAGTGCATTCATGTCATAATTTTCATGGAAATGGTTTTAATAATAAAGAAATCCCGCGTAAACACAAAATGCACTAATAATGCCTGTATCAACAACGAATGATGGGTATAGAAACGTGAACAAAATGTGTAAGGAAAATAAATAAAATTTAGTAAAAATTCAATTTATTTTCGTATAACATTCACACCTTTATAATTAGATCTCTAACCGCTTTGTAAACCGAAATTGATCGATTTTTTTTTTAAATCGAATCGAAATACCACTAATGTATTCTACATGTAGAGATACATCAGTATTCTATGTAGAATAAATTAGTGCTGGTTTCGATTGAATCATAAATAGAAACAATACCAGAAATTCGTTCATTTAGTAATTTTTTTGTACATGTACACGCGTATACCAAACGAGAAATAGCCACCAATCGGAAATTTGCTGAACTTATTTTCATGAAAAATTTTGATAAACTATTTTTATTTTTATAATTTATATATTAAAATTGACAAATATATAAAAAAAGAAGAAAACTAGACACGATTAAGAATTCTAGTTGATTGTGAAAGAATTTTTTGTCTACTTATTACTCATCGGAATAGATTGTATTTAGTTATAAATTGGAGTGGAATAATTTAGTTTTGTACGTGAAGTTGTGGCGGAATAGATCTATTTTGAAAAGTTTCTTACTCAATTTGCTCAGGAATTGAATACATTTTGTAAATTATGATTTTTACTAATTATTTCAGTTCAATGAAAGAAAACGAAATCAATTACTAGTTCAAAATTTTTTAAAAGTGGAATAGATCATTTTCGATTATATACGTCACAATTTAAGTAATACTTATTATATGTTACACGATAAAGTTTAATTAACATTGTTTAGCTCAAATTATAATAATTAGTTTTTTTTTTTTTTTTTGTATTTCTTTTGCTGAGGTCTGAATTTCTTAACTCATACGACCTATTTGTATTACAGATTATTATATTTATGTATTATTTATGATTAGGTGTTTGTAATTGTCTTAACTTATATTTATGTTATTGTTTATTTTAAAGGTTATAATCAATTTCTTTTAAGAAGTCACAGATTAATTTGTAGTTTTTGGAATTGCCGGATTTTAGAATGTCAATTAGTTTCATGTTTTTGATAATTCTATATTTTTGGCGTATATGGTCGTATTTCTTGCACTTTTCTATTATATGTTCATTGTCTTCTGTTACCCTGCATGTATCGCAGATGTTGTTGTCTTCTATCCTCATGTTGTGTTTGAATTTTTTGCTTTTCCCATGACCGGATCTGAGTCTGTTTATTTGTCTGATGTTATATGGTGTTAACTGTGAGTTGTGGAACCATGGTTTTTTACTTGGTATGTTGTTTATCTGTTTATTGTATTTTCCCACTGTTGTGGTCCATATATTGTATTTTTCTAACCATTCCTGTCTTATTGTATCCTCTATGATGTAGTGTATGTCTTCAATTGGAATTGGGTTGTCTATTGTTATTTCATTTTCTGCTATAGCTCTTTTGGCAAGATTGTCTGCTTTTTCGTTTCCTAGTATACCCGCGTGACCCGGAATCCATTTAATTATTACTACTATGTTGTTTTTGATAATTGTATCTATTATTTCTTTTTCGTAGTGTTTAAATTTTTTATTCCTGTTAACATTGTTAATGGATATACATGAGCTCATTGAGTCTGTGAAGATTATTATTTTTGATTGTCCCATATTGATTGCCTTATCCAGGGCCACTTTGATGGCTATGATTTCAATGGTTTTGATGGTTGCCTTATTTTTAAGTTTTATTTTGAACTCTGTATCCGTGTTTTTGAAGTATATACCGATACCTCCTTGATTGTTGTTAAGCGATCCATCCGTGTATATTTCGAAATAGTCCTTATGTTTGTTTAGGAATTCTATGTAGTTTTTCATGATTTCTATTTGGTTTGTTGCGTTTTTTTTCTGGTTGTTATTATTATCGTATATTTTAAGATTTGTTGTGTGGTTGATTGTTTTGTTGATTGATTGTGCTATGTTTGTTAGAAATGTGTATTCGTTATATAGTTCGTGATATTTTCCCAATATTTCATTGTTTTTTATTCTTTTCCCAATGTCAATATTTTTGTTGATATGGTTCGCTATGAATTTTAGAGTGGTTAGTTTATTGTCTAGGTCTGTAGGCAGTGTGGCTGATTCTGCTAATAATGTTGGTATCGGTGTTGTTTTCAGCATTCCAGTGCATATCCTTATATTTCTGTTTATAATTATTTGTTTGATTTTTATTGAGTTTTTAATGTTTGTTGGTGTGATGATGTCAGTATATTTGGTTCTTGATTGTATTATGGCTTTGTGTATATTTAGAGTTGTGTATGCACGTGCTCCTCTGTTTTTGTAGGTAATCATCTTTAGTAGGTTTGTGGCTCTCATAATTTCCTTTTCTAATGTCTTATAGTGTGCTAGAAGTGACAATTTGTTGTTGAAGGTAACTCCTAAGATTTTTATTAATCTTTCCTCTTTTAGTGTAACGTTATCTATTTTAATTTCAAAGTCTGAGGGTTTGTTTTTAAATAATCTCATATAAGAACATTTTCTGAGGTTTATTTTCGGATCGTGTTGTGATAGTGTTTCTTTTAGTTTATTTAATATTATGTCTGCTTTTGTTTGTGTTTCTTCTTCGTTGAATCCTTTGACCAATATTGCAATGTCGTCCGCAAACTGATATATAGTCGTATTTTATTCTTGTATGTTGTGTATTTCTTGCGTATATATATTGAAAAGGCATGGACTTAGACAGCTGCCTTGTGGTATTCCTTTGTTTGTTGTGTGTTTCACTGTTGACGTTCCATTATTGTAAATGATAATCCTGTTTGTAAGGAATTGGTGAATCCAATTTGTTATGTGATTAGGTGTGTCCATATTTAATAATTTTTGTATTAGCTTGTTTTTATTAACGTTGTCAAACGCTTTAGAGATGTCGGTTGTTATTAGTATTTGTGATTTCCATGTATTTTTCCCTTTTTTTATTTCATTGAATAGGTTGATGAAGTAGTCCATGATATTTGTACCTTTCCTGAAACCGTACGTATTATTTGACAGTATATTTTTAGATTCCAGATGATCGTATAGTTATGATGATTTTATTAAATATTTTAGCAAATATGTTTAAGAGGCATATTGGTCTATAGCTCTCAGTTAGAGTTTCATCTTTATTTGGTTTTATGATTGTAATTATTTTGATCGTTTTCCATTTTTCTGGGTATTGTTGATTTTTGTAGATATTATTGAGGTGTTGTACTATTAGATTTATTATGTTTGGATTAATTTTGATTATTTCTTTTAGTGTTTTATAAGAAATTTTGTTTTCTCCCGGTGCACTATTTTGTTTGTTATTTATTATGTCTGTTATTATTTTATTGTTAAATTTGTTTTCTTGAATAGTCAATTTTTCTAATGGTGTAGCTGTGTCTTCTGTTGATTCTGGAAAGTTTTCGTTCATGAATTTTTTCATCATTTCATAGTCTTCTAGTATATTGAAACCTTTTCCTTTTTTATTTTTTAGTTTGTTTATTTTGTTCCAGAGTATTTTGGTGTTAAGCGATGGTTTTATTTCACTCACGAATAGTTCCCAGCTGTAGCGTTTGGCTTTTTGAATTTCTCTTTTTAATATGGCTATAGATCTCATTAATTCTTGAGCTGTATATAGATTTTTGTGTCTATTGTAGCATTTCTGTCTATTTTTTTTTTATGTTCCACATTCGCTGCAGTTTATCGTTCCACCATGGTTTTGGTATATTTTTATTATTAATAATTATTCTTTTGGTGTTGTCTGTTATTATTTTCTCTATTCTGGATTCTATGTTGTCTGTGTTGTTTTCTGTGCTGGTTATATTTGATAGTTCCTGGTTTACTTTTTTCCACATTGTGATTTCTTTGCTGGTGTATTTATTAGTATTTATTTTTATTAGTATTGGTAAATGGTCTGATCCGATATTATCATCAAGGACATCCCATGATATTCTGTGTGCTATATCATGTGTGCTAAGTGTGATATCTATAGCTGATGTTGTGTGGTTTCTTAAATTTAATCTTGTTGATTTTTTATTGTTTAATATTTGTATACTATTGTTGGTGATTAATTCTGCAATGTTTTTCCCCAATCTGTTTTCTTTACAATTTTCCTCCCATAGAGAGCTGCGTGCGTTTATATCACCTGCTATTATTGTTGTGTGGTTTTTTTTGCTGTTTCGATTATCTTCCGAAAATCCTCTGTTTTTTCTAATGTATTTTCGCTTGATGGGTTGTAAAATACTATGATTGATAATTTTTCGTTTAGGTAATTTATTTGGATTTGTAGTGCTTCAATGTATCTAAGATTTGTGTTGAGATTTACTATTTTTGCTCCTATGTTATTTTTTATAAGAAAGCCTACGCCTCCGTAGCCATCTTGTCGATTTTTTGTGATGAGTTTGTAATTATTAATGTTCGGGATATTGTTTTGGTGGGTCCATGTTTCATTTAAGATTGCAATGTCTATTGCTTGTTTGTTTAGAAATGTCTGGATTAGGCCTTTGTTACTATTAAGGCTTCTTATGTTTGATTGTAGGATTTTAATTTGTTTTGACATATTATTTTGATTTTAGATTTTGTACTATGTTTTTAATATCAATTGCAAGTAGGTCGGATTCGGATGATGAGTATGCTTTATTGCTTATATTGATGAATTTGTTGATTATTATTTCCAAACTGTTGATTTTTTCCCTCTGTTCTTTTATGATTTGTTCCTGTATGTTTGCTCTGTTTATCCATACATTTGGTGTATTGTCTACTGGATTATTGTTGAGTGTTGGGAATTGTAGATTTTCAGGTTCTTCGAAGTATTTATTTTGTCTTGGGAACAGTGTATCTATGGTTTCTTTATATGTTGATTTGTTTTTGATCATGTGTATTTTGATTTTGTTGTTTTTTTTTCGGGACATGACCTGGAGTTTGTGTAGTGTTGTGATCCTTCGCAGAATTTGCATTCGGGTTTTTCCTGACATGTAAGTGTTTGGTCCATTGTTTTTGGTTTGGCACATTTGGTACATCTCGTAATTTTTGAGTGACAGTATTTTCTGATGTGTCCGTAGTTGAGACATATTGAGCAAAATTTTAATTTCGGAATGTAGATGTCTGTTTTTATGTTAATATCGTAAAATTGGACAAATTTTGGCAGTTCGCTAGCTCTTAACTCGATTTTTAGAATGTTGGTGTTTTTTAATGTTTTGGTCTCTCTATTCCATGATTTTATTATTTCAATGTTGGTTATGGTATTTTCACACTTCATATTTTCTTGGATTTCCTTTAGTTCGAATTCGCTTTTATTAGTTCTTTAGATTCGGAACCTTTTCAGTTCCGTTCTTAAACGAATAGTAAAACAATTTTACAACAAAAATATTTTCTATACAAAATAAAAACTAAATCAAGGCTATCTAAAATGTAGCTATTTTCAGTAGATATCGTTAGCTACTAGAAAAAATATATTTTTTTATTTTAGCTATAGGCAACAAATTGTGATAGTGCATCTACAGAAAAAACACTTTACAAAATAAAATTTGACTTTAAAAAACGTAAATTGAAAATAATTGCTTCCATATTAAATAATATTGGAAATGTGTAAAAGCAAAAAATCAAATTACAAAAATAGATCGTATGAATTGCCACGTTAATTTTGTTAATAAAATTTAAACTGGATTTTAAATGTAGCATTTCCAAAATAGATCTTTTTCTGAAATTTGGTTGTTTTTCTAAAATGTTTACATCTTCCAAAATAATGTTATGGTTGGTATCTCTAATACAAAAAACAACCAAATTTCAAAAAAGATCTATTTTGGAAATGCTACATTTAAAATCCAGTTCAAATTCTATTAACAAAACTGTTATCGTTATAACGCTTATATTGGCAATTCATACGATCTATTTTTATAATTTGATTTTTTCTTTTACACATTTCCAATATTATTTAATAAGGAAACAATTATTTTCGTTTTTTAAAGTCAAATTTTATTTTGTAAAGTGTTTTTTCTGTAGATACGATGTCACAATTTGTTTTCTAGGATATCTACAGAAAAATAGCTACATTTTAGATAGTCTTGATTTCGTTTTTATTTTATATAGAAAATATTTTGTTTGTAAAATTGTTTTATTATTTTTTTGAGAATGGAACCGAAAAGATTCCGAAAGCTAAAGAACTAATAAAACTAATTATTAACATTGTTAATTAAACTTTATAATATACTTTATAATTTAAAATGGTACACAGCTTTCAACCAACAATTTGTTTCTCATTACGGTGAGAAAATATTAAAAATGGTAATAGATAATCTAGGAAAATTAAATTTACTTTTACACTGTTAAATTTATAGCGTTAAAAATAATATTTGCGACATATTATATTGTAATGGCTAGTATACTGAAATATTTTAATAAACTAGTATAAGTGCTATCAATAATTTAATATTATAATACTAATATACTTGTATACTATGACGACGGGAACCAGGTTTCACATATTAAGAAAACGGATACCTTACGTTTTTGCTCGAATTTTTAGTACGCTACGTGCGTTTTTCATTTTATGCACATTGTGTTATTTTTCTTGGTACCATACAATTTTTGTAGACATGTTAAGAAATAACTTTGTAAAATATTATAATAAATGATGTAGATTCAATAAAACTATAACGCTTTAAAACCATACATGCATGTTTATTTATTTATCCTAAAAAATGGTCGGAAACCGAGAAAAGCCGAACAGATTCGACCCGTCCGTTAAGTGTTAAGTATGAAGTTTCGTCCCTATCAGCCAATCCATCAGACAGATATTTAATATACGCGGATCCAAACAAGAGACTTTTTAAAAACAACTTTTTGACTATGGACATATACCGAATGGTAAATTTGGAAAAATCTAAAGGTCAACACTTTTCCTGATTACCACACTTTATTTTACTACGTAAAATAAATTAAAATTCAACTGAAATTTCATTTAAGAAGTTAAATAACTAATTTGGTTGGATGAATTTACAACAATATTCACGATGAAAAAGTAACACTCATAGTAAAACATAATTAGTTATATGTTTATTCGAATAAATCGTATAAAATATAGTAACATAATTTATGTCACAGCTTTATGCTAATGATAAAAGGAAGTTAAAATTATAATTATAAAGTAGAACGTATTATATTATATTACATTCTAGAAATATATTAGACAATTTTTGATTTATATTTAGAGCTATCTATTAATGAACCCCTTGCTTTTAAGCGGAAGTTACGTCAGGTTTAAAATAGAAATACATAAACAAATATTAACCAAATTAAATGATTTATATCTAGAACCAATTTCATGCCAAATCACTCAATTATTAAGTTAATTTATGTTTGGTACCTTGATTTAATTATCCTTAATTATAACATGCAACTACCAACAGAATTAATTTAAATTAATCATTATATGTATCCTAGAAATAAAACTTGATATTTCTTTGTGAGACACAATTTAATATGCAAGCATAGATTACAACCTACCGTCTAACTAAAGATAATTTTTCGATGCTTCAATTATTATGTATTTTCTTAACATTTGCTATTATTATATTTACTCATTTAGTGGCACAAATGATGCTCAGTGGTGACATTTTCTACCATTTTCGATATTTTATCGAATGCTACGCGTATTTCGGGGCTTTATTTAACACGGCTAAAATCATCCGTTTTGGCTCAAATATGCGCTGATTTTTCGATAACTTGTTGGCATTTAAAAGGCAATTTCATTATGCCGCTTTTCCAAAACGCCTTGTCCTTATTAGCAAAAAACTGAGTTAACCAATGTTTACAAGCCTCTCTTAAGACCCTTTTTACACCACCAAGAGCGTTTGCCAGGGACAAACACATCAACAGATGATAATCGGTTGCTGGCAGGTCCGGTCTATAAGGTGGATGCTTAATAACCGCATAACCCAACTTCCAGAGCTTATGGTGGGTCATCAAGGACGTGTGAGACCTGGCGCAGTGCTAGTGAAACACGACACCTCTCTTATTGGCTAATTATGGCAGCTTCTGGTCGATTGCTGCGTTCAGTCCAATTTCTAGCAATAGAGGTCCGAATTGAGCGTCATAGTAGATGAGTCCCTTCCAATTCCACCAAACACATAACAAAATCTTCCTGGCCATTAATCCTTTTTTGGCCACCGTTTGGGCCACTCTGCCGGTCTTCGACCATAATCGTTCCCGCTTGACATTGTCGTATGTAGCCATTTCTCGTCGTCAATCACCATTCGCTTCAGAAATGGCTCGATTTCGTTCCGTGTGGCCAAGGATTCGCAGATGGAAACACAGTCCATTAAGTTTTTTTGCGTCAATTCGTGCGACACCCAAATATCGAGGTTTTTTTTAAAACAAGCCTTAAGCAAATGGTTTGAAATCATTTTGTGGTCGATCTTCATCTTCTGAGCGATGCTCGCATGCTAGTCTACTTCGATAATTTCCAGGATTTTATCGACATTTTCGGCGACAGGCCGTCCAGTGCGTGGTGCATCTTTGATACAAAAATTACTGGAACGGATTCGACGAAACCAAAGCATCGTATGATTGGCTGTGATAGTACCGGGACCATACATACCATTCACAATTTCAGCCGCCTGACTTGCGTTTTAGCCTTTGTCGAAGCAAAATTGTAAAATATAGCGAATTTTCTCTTTCTTTATCTCCATCCTTGACACGCAAAACAATGAAAAAATAATGTTTGTAGTACATGAATCCCCCTTTCCAACGGGTATAAGTATCTCCTACTGGGACAAATCACGACATTTATGTCAATAAAGCCATCTAGGAAAAAATAATGGATTTCATTTTTCCCAACCCATTATAAATCAATTATTTAGAAGAATCTGGTATTTTCGTAATTTTTGTTTTTCCTAAACTAAAGCTAGGTGCGCAGTTCGAGCTTCCCTAAATTTTAGCGCGATGTCCATAAGTCGATATACAGAGTGTCCCTGAAGTTGCTGATAAGAATGGTACCATTGGATTCCTTGATCAAAACGGCGGTGAGGTTACTAAAATCACTTCGCGCGTTAAAGCCCCTTTATCAAGTTATAGACGTTTAAGTCTTCCAACACAGCACCTTGTATTAAAGAAACTTCAATAATAATTTCTTTAAAAAGCTGATAACAATCTCTTTTAAATAAGGTATAATAATTATAACTATTTACTTGAAAAGAATTTCAAATTTAAACAAAACTTTTGGAATTCTATTTTTTAAGAAAAATTTTTGTTTCTGTACTATTTAACTCTTAACAATTACCTACGTCAGTAAATATTTTTTGATGGAAACATAGTTCCAGACTCTTAGCTTTCAGAAAATCTAACTATTTGTCATATTTGCTATATTATGTTATCTAAAAAATTAAAAATTCACAATAGAAATTTTGTATTGTTGTATTTGTATCAGATCTCCGATTGAAGATCGACTCTTGAGGCAGCAAATTGGCTCATGTTTAGCTGACGAGCGACTTCTCGTTAATTGCGTTCTTCTTGCAATAAAGCAACAACTTGTGCGGCTTTTTCTGGAGCAGTATCCATGAGTTTGAGGAAATAACGAAAGGAACTGGTAGAGATTTGTTCAGGTCAACGTCTGATAAGTGACTGATGGCAAATATCGGTCAATGTGGTATTATACAGGAGATTATATATAGATTGCAGCTGGCAAATTGTTTTCACCTAAACATCGCATTTTGCTACGATTGTTTTAATTTGAAAAGTACTGTATAGATTTTAATAATCAAGGTGTCCTTGTAAAGATAAAATACTAAGCTGTTCAAAAAATTATTTGACGAAAATCGATTAAGCCATTTAAAAAAAATACGCCTTCTGGTATGCGCGGAGGTTTGAGTCGATTTAGTTGCTCGCGTATATACTTTGTGTTTAGGATAATAAAACGCATAGATGACCCCGTTTCCTCGCTAGAAAATAATTATTAATTTATGCTGCAAACGAATATTCGGGTAAAAGTCAATATTTGCTTTGATTTAAAGTAAATGCAATGATTTTTCGAAAAATCTACAATATATTAAGCCAATTTTAATGGTAGTGAAGATGATTTACCAAACTAATCACCCAGAGACTTAGGCTTAACACGAGATTCTAACACAAAGATTATAGTTTGGACCTGGAGTTATCCGTGATTTTCTTCTTAAACTTTTTTTAAATAACAAAAACACAAAATTTAACTATACAGTTTGCGTTTGTGCATTTGTTTAATATAAAACTAAATGCCAAAAAACCGATTTTAGAA
Organism: Nephrotoma guestfalica; assembly: GCA_963691935.1. Lineage (NCBI taxonomy): Eukaryota > Metazoa > Arthropoda > Insecta > Diptera > Tipulidae > Nephrotoma > Nephrotoma guestfalica. The sequence continues at coordinate 151,612,587 of OY829914.1, read as the reverse complement.
AACCGGTTGTGAAATTTTACTAAATCAACTGAAACACCGGGTTTTCAAAACCACCTTTTCGAAAATCCTAAAAATTACAATTTTCCGTCAAATATTATTTAGCAACAAAATATTCGATTTATAAGTTAAACCTTTTTAAGTTCATATGTCAATTACGATCTTATAAAAACGGTATAAATTTATTCGATTTTTATTTGTAATTCGTAAAATGATAGACAAAGCATTATGCAAGATATTCCGGAAGTAGCCCGGTTCATCATACAACCGCATTTACAGACATACGAGGATTGTCTGAAAAGTTTCCTACCTAACAAAGACATTTTTTCTTCAGATTATTTTTATTTCTATATAGTTCTCATATCTCTTCAACACGTCCAATTAGTACTCGGTGACTTTCTGTGTAAAATAATTGTTTACGAAGGTGATGGCCTCCTCATTCAACGAAAATATATGTCTTCCGATGGCAACTTTTACCTTAAGGAACAAAAAAAATCGCTTGGGGTAGATCTGGTGAGTAAGAAGGGTGGTCAAGCAGCTTAAACCGTGATTCGTGAATTTTCGCCATGATAACCACTGAGGTGTAAAACAGTACATTGCCTTGGTGGAGCAAGATTTTTTTTCTGCAAATGTGGCCGTTTTTCCGCAATTTCTACCTTCTGCTTGTCAAGCCATGATGCGTATAGTATGCTCCTGTAATGGTTTTCCCCTTGTAACGATCCGTTGGCAGTCAGCCTTTAAAAAACCTTTCAAAATAATACTCGATCATTAACAGAAATGAATGGTTAGTTCTTTACTAAGAGGCTTCAACGGCGGTGGAATCTTACCAGCTATTACTCAGTGGAATGGGGTGGATTTTGTTGAAGCTTAAATAACTGTGCTCTACCGCCAAAGGAAAGGATATTAAAAATTGGGAAAAAATGGAATGGAAAACTAACTTAGGCAACGATATGTATATATATATATATATATATATATATATATATATATATATATATATATATATATATATAAATATATATATATATATATATATATATATATAAATATATATATATATATATATAAATATATATATATATATATATATATATATATATATATATATATATATATATATATATATATATATATATATATATATATATATATATATATATATATATGCATTCTTTTGGGCGAAGCTCGGCAAATTTAGAAAATCCAATATTTTGATTTGGATTTTGTTCCAAAAAATGTTGGTATGCCTCGGATAAGTAGCATTTTCTGGTTTTTAATGCGACCTCCATCAAGATCAGGAACACTAACAAAGTCGTGGATTCCAGGAAGCTGACGACTGATGTCCATACTTTTGTAGAATTCCTCTATTAATGTAATTGTTTCGGGAGGGACTCCAGATCTAGTTTTTCTAGGTCCTGGGAAGCACTGACCAATTCTCTTGTAACAAAGTTAGGAGGAACATTCGATTTGCATATTTTTACTTAATAAACACATTAAAACACTTGTTTATTATTTCGCACAAAACTTTTTTTTTCTTTTTTACGATTTGCATATGATGTCCTTTGCTGGTTGTATGCTTCCATAATATTGTTCATGAGCTCATGTTCGTCATCTGGCTCATCTATTGGTGATATTTTTGGAACCTGTATGCGTAGCACTTTTTCACAAGTGAGTTTTACTACTTTTTCTAGTTGTTTTTTGTTATAACCTGGCTCAATGAGCCTGTGTTTATTTGCTGGTGGTCCACCCAATCGTATACGTATTTCAGAGAACCCTTCCATTTAACCTTCTCGGAACACATCCGTTGGTGGCAGTCATATCGGCTCCGATTGATTTGAAGAAGACCCAGATGATGTTGGAAGCTGACTTGCAATGTCGGGAGCTGGGTTTGGTATAATTGGCACATCGTTTAATTTGTATAATTTTATGGTGTATTTTCCACAAATCCTCTGTCTGGATAAATCGCGGTTTAAATACTTTTTGGCTTTTTCAGCTAATTCTTCGCTAACGGCTCTAGATTGTTGGAAAGAATACAACACTGTGGATTTACCATCTTTTACTTTACGAGAAATATCTCACTTACAAATTTACAAGAGCACTACTACGTCGTTTACTGTTAAGTATTAACTAAGTAAAATAAACATTTATTCATCTATTTATATTGAGAACTGTAAAAGTTTCAAATGTTACATTTTTTATTGCCGTCAGATCCACTTATAGTTGACGATTTAAAGTTTATTAATACTAAAATGTTTTCCAATTCAATAGTTGTAAATAAAAGTTGTTTATGAGGAACAATTCTTTCTGTAATATTTAAAAGTATTTCTTAATTTGTGCTTGTTGACTCATTTCAAGTATTGTATTATTGTGTTTTAAAATCATAAGATTAGTGCAAGTCCGAGAAATTCTCTTTTTTTCTAACTTTAAAGAAACTTGTAATGAATAATAAAACTGAGCAAAAAATAACGTTTTAATTTTTAAAATCCTCTGATGCTCAAATTATGTAATATCAAGTTTTGCTTTTAGACTCATTTGAAGCTCTACTTAATTGTGATCAAAGTTATTCCTAGGAATAGCATATATGTCGCCCTTTTCGCTAAATTTGATTCACATTCACAACGAAAAAAATAAAATTTTGTAATTTTTCAACTTTAAAGTCATGTAGCAGCCAAACTAGATGCAGTGCAAATATGATTTATAGCAAATATGATTTAAAGGCTGGACCTATACCTTTTAAACCCTGTATAAATAGTATTAAGATTTTGGTAGCTGCGCCCTCTAGCGGTAAAAAGCCGTGCGCACAAATATCTTGCCATAACTTCAAAAATAACGGTACCTTGAAATTTTTATTTATTTATTTGTTAACCATAAATATTCACCTTTCTAACGTAGTAAAAACGAAAACAATATCTTTTACAGAACGGAAAATACAACATTTTATGTATAGACACAATATTAAAAGTGCGAAAGATGTCAAAACTGACATATCGAATAACGCGAATTTCGAATGTCAAAATAAAAAATAAAAATACACGTGTCTTCTGTTTTTTATCAGAGCAACAACAAAAAAAGAAAAAAAATTTAAATTTAAGGTCATTTTGGTCATATATATATATATATATATATATATATATATATATATATATATATATATATATATATATATATATATATATATATATATATATATATATATATATATATATAAATATATATCTATATCTATATCTAACGGGTGTTTTTTTAGGAGGTTTGTTTTTCCGATAGATGTCGTTTTATTTTATGACAGTTGTTTTGACAGCTCAAAGTGGCATTTCTACTCAGTATTGTTTGGCAAATCATTATGAATAGGTTAACTCCAGAACAACGTTTTCAAATCGTGGAAATTTATTTTCAAAATCAGTGTTCAATTAAAAATGTTTATAGAGCACTTCGTGAATTTTATGGTGCACATAATCGTCCGTCAGAGACCACCATAAAGAACGTAATTACCAAATTTCGGTCTACATTCACTCTTTTGGATGCCAAGCCACCGACAAGAATGAGAAGAGTTCGTACAGAAGAAAATATTGCTGTCGTTGAGGCCAGTGTCGAAGAAAACGACAATTTATCGATTCGTCGTCGTGCTCAGCAAATTGGACTTTGTCCATCGACTTTATGGAAAATTTTACGTAAAGATTTGGGTTTGGTGCCATACAAAATTCAATTGGTGCAAGAATTAAAGCCACACGACCATCGTTTGCGCCGTGAATTCAGTGATTGGTCGTTAAATCAATTGAACGAAGATCCATTTTTTTACCGTAAAATTCTCTTCAGTGATGAGGCGCATTTTTGGTTAAATGGATACGTCAACAAACAAAATTGTCGCATTTGGAGCAAAGATAATCCACACGCCGTTCTAGAATTACCAATGCATCCTGATAAATGTACTGTTTGGTGCGGTCTATGGGCTGGTGGGATCATCGGTCCATATTTCTTTAAAAATGAGGAAGGACGACGCGTTACCGTGAATGGAAATCGATACAGAACCATGTTAAATGAGTTTTTGTTGTCAAATCTTGAAGATATGGATATGAATGAAATGTGGTTTCAACAAGATGGTGCCACTTGCCATACAGCACGTGAAACAATCGACTTATTGAAAGAAACTTTCAACGACAACATTATTTCGAGAAATGGTCCGGTGAATTGGCCTCCGCGTTCGTGCGATTTGACGCCACTCGATTACTTTTTGTGGGGATACGTGAAGTCATTGGTTTATGTGGATAAACCTCAATCGATTGACGCTTTGGAAACCAATATTCAACGTGTCATTGCTGACATACGCCCTCAAATGCTTGAAAAAGTGCTGGAAAATTGGACCTCCAGAATGACATTTGTGAAAAATAGTCGTGGTAGCCATATGCCAGAAATTGTGTTTAAATGTTAAATGCCAAAAAATTATCTACCAAATAAAAAAAAATTTTGGTCATTTCATAATTTTATATGTGTTTTATTCAAAAAAAAAATCGGCAACCTCTTAAAAAAACACCCTTTATATCTATAATTATTTCTATATCTATATCTATATGTATATGTATATGTATATCTATATATATATCTACTATATCTATATCTATATCTATATCTATATCTATATCTATATCTATATCTATATCTATATCTATATCTATATATATATATATATATATATATAGTAGTTCGGAACCAAACTAAAGATGTGATTGTAGCGGGCGACTTTAACGCAAAATCTCCAGAGTGGGGCGGAGATGTATTAGACAATAGAGGTTAGCAACTGGCAGACTGGGCTGCATCCTGTAACCTTAGCAGTGTCAACACGGGGCAATCACCTACATACGAAAGAGGAAACTATGGCTCGTTCCTAGATGTAACCTTCGTCTCACAAAACACCATAAATCGAATCCAAAACTGGAAAATTTTGGATGAAGAAAGTCTTAGTCACCACCGATATATTATGTTCGAAATAAACACAGCGACACCAGCTAGACTTCAGGGGACCAGCGTTCCAGTCAACCGAGGCTGGCAGGTTGGGGAAGAAGCCAGACGCGCCTTCGTAGCGCGATGCAACAGCACCTTGGCGCCCCTAGCATAATAACACCGACACAATTAGTAACAACTGTCAGAAGAATATGGGAAGAGGCGATAGAATCTAGAAGTGGAAATAGACGAAAAGCTGTCTACTGGTGGACTCCAGAAATCGCTGAACTTGGCAGACGCTGCAATCACGCCAGGCGAAGGCTTACAAGAGAGAACGGGTGCACTAGCGGTCAAGCAGCCACAACCTTTCACCATAATTTGAAGAGCGCTCGCACCTGCATGAGAAAGGCGATCGCGAAATCGAAAAAGAACTGCTGGAAACTCCTCTGTAATACAATCGAACAGGACCCTTGGGGAGATGCATATAAGATCGTGATGAAAAAATTCGGACGAAAAACGTCTACATTACCCGCAGATATCACTAACACCGTCGTGGCCTCGCTCTTTCCAACGCACGACCAAGTGGAACATGAAAGCATACGACCGGTAGATTCCACCTTTCACAACTGAGGAACTCGAGATGGCATGGCGGAAATTGAAAACGAAGAAAAGTTCCGGGCCAGATGAAATTCCATCAGAGGCCGTTAGGATCGCGGCGGAAATCCACCCAAAAAAGGTGCTAGACGTGATGAATTCCATTCTAGAGAAGGGGGAATTCCCTCGCATCTGGAAAACAGCGCGATTGGTGCTGTTAAAGAAAGATGGAACACCAGATGGCGTACCGACATCTTACAGGCCACTCTGTCTGTGGACACGTTCGGAAAGCTTTTCGAACATTTGCTATTACGCAGACTGATCGACGAAATTGATAGGGCAGGTGGACTCGCTGATAATCAGTTTCGATTTCGAGCAGGGCACTCCACAATAGAAGCTATAGTGGAGGTTATGAAGCTTATAGATTCAGCCGCTAATGGTACACAATATACGCGGCGTATCCCAGTAGTAATCGCACTGGATATAAGAAACGCCTTTAATAGCGCATCATGGGAGTTAATTCTACAAGAACTTAATAACTTCCAAGTTAGTCCATATTTGAGGAGGGTACTTCAAAGTTACTTGAGTGAGCGATGAATCATTGTGGAAGCTGTTGGTGGACCAAGCGCTAGTAAAAGAAAATTGCTCTCATCAGTGGTTTTATCCTCAATACTTTATGGGGCATCCCATAAAGTACATCTGGATACGAGCTTTAAACACTGCAAAGGCGCGTGAACAATGGAGTGTGTGCAACGGACCCTAGCACTGCGTGTATGCAGTGCATACAGAACAGTTGGAAAGGAAGCAGTTCTCGTGATAGCTAATATGCTGCCGATCCCGGTGCTGGCGAAATATAGAGTAGCAGTTCTTCAGGGAAGCCCAAGCGTTGAGGCCAAATCAGAATTAATGCAAGAATGGCAGACTCGATGGGAGAGCGCTGATACTGGATCGTGGACCAGGGAGCTCATCCGGAGGCTAAAGGAATGGCTGGAGCGTAAACATGGCGAGGTGAACTTCCATCTCACTCAGTTCTTGTCAGGTCACGGTTGTTTCAACAGCTACCTATTCAGAGTGCATATCAAGGATATACCTAATTGCTTATACTGTACCGAAGAGGATACACCAGAGCACACGATATTCTACTGTGCAAGGTGGGATCAAGTGCGAAAGCAGTGTACAGATGTTATATATATATATATATATATATATATATATATATATATATATATATATATATATATATATATATATATATATATATATATATATATATATATATATATATATATATATATATATATAAGAACAAGAAAATTCTTTGTTTCAATGTCACCCAAAAAAGGCCACGAACTTTTTCCCTTTATATTATGTTAAAAACGGTTTGTAATAATTTTATTAATTTGATGTTACTTAGAACCATTGACGGAAGTGCAACGGAAATACCTACTAAAATGTATCGAATATTTCAGCAGCAAGGAACAGAAATATTTACTACGTTTCAAACTTATACTAATTAAATGTTATTGATGCCGCATCCTAAAGTTATACAGTTTTTACCAATTTCCCTTAACAAACCTAAATTTTTTCCATCTTTCGCTAGTTTTCGTTTGCAGTCGTGCATTATATTTTTTGTACTCGAATATTGTTTAAAAAAAATATAAAAAAATTACAGATGAGATCTTTAAATGTTTGCGCCTATGTCGTTTTAAAATATGCAATTTTGAAAAATGCCGTTTTGTACGTATGTTGTTTTGAAATATGCAATTTTGAAAAATTCCGTTTTAAAAAATGCCATTTTGTGAAATGCCGTGTTGCAAAATGCTGTTTAGAAAAATGCCATTTTGTACCTATGTAGTTTTGTTTCTTATGCCGTTTTGTACCTTATGCCGTTTTGAATATGCAGTTTTGAGAAATACCGTTTTTAAAATGCCCTTTTAACCTATGTCGTTTCGAAAAATGAAATTTTGAAAAATGCCGTTTTGAAAAATGCCTTTTTGAAAATTGTCTTTTGGTACATATGTTGTTTTGAAAAATGCAATTTTGAAAAATGCCGTTTTAAAAAATGCCATTTTGTGAAATGCGGTGTTAAAAAATGCTGGATCTAATGAGACCTAATGAGCCTGCTGGAATACCACCTTCGGCGGTAGCAGTCCCTGCTTCTGCGTCTGAGGCAAATTTATTGCCAGTGACGAAATCGACTGACAACTGTAACTGAACATTAGTTTTATTTGCCTTATTTAAGAGTTGTTGTACAATTTTGAACCTTCAAATATTGAATCACCAATTCTCTTGTAATTTGAAACTTTAATTAACATGAATGCCATTCCTCCTCCAATAAGCATCTCATTAAACCTTATTCAAAAGATTATCGATAAGCTGAGTTTTGTCGGTAACTTTTGAACTCCCTAAAATAGCCGAAAACAGAGGCGATGGATTCCAAAGCGCATGAAAAATATTTCAATTCGTTGCTTAGAAAAAATCGGCGGTAAGTTTCAAATCCGTCCCCCATCATTGAACTGTGAGGCCGATGTGCAGTACCAAATGCATCATTCACATAACCATCGCACAATTTACGTAAACTTTTTATAAATTATTTAACTTTGGTATAGGATCCACTTTTATTTGTTCACCTTGCTCATCTTCCTCGATATAAAAACGAAGGGTTTCCAATAAAGTAATGGAACCTAGGACTGGATCGCGACAAACTCAACTTCATTAACAACGCAATCGTGCAAAAATTGTACATCACAGTCGAGTAAATGTGTTAATTCATGGGCTACCGGTTCCATAGTGTATTGAAAAATGTTTATGACCGAAATGAGACATCAAACAGACACAAAACTAATTAAACATCGAATTATTTTTCGGAAACACTGTGGTAATATTATTGGACACGTACAATTGATGTTGTACCTTTATCCAACGCGTATTTAATGGTTCCCAATGCAGCCACAATACGTTTATTACTTTGGATTTTTCCGTCCTTGGTTGGTTCATTGAAATCAACTGTAATGAATTAAAAGAATAAAACTTATTAATGCAAAACATGAATTTTGGCAGCGATACATAATATACCACATCCATATAAAATTTATCAATAACAGTTTATTTTAATATTGATTAAATCGATAATTTCTTACCTGTGTATTACCTGTGTAATTAATTTAAATCAACTATATTTTTAATTTTCCATATTTCACTTAAATATTACAAGACTGTCATTAAATTACACTACTTTGACATAAACACTTTTTTTGGTCACTGAACTACTTTGTTCAATTTTGATGTTGATTACTCTTCTCGCATACGTACACACTTTGTTTCGTTTACATACGACATTCAACAAACAAAATGCATCATACCGGAAAATGGTAAAATTCTAAATGAAAACTACCTTAAAAATAAAAATCAATTTAAATCGAAATTAATGATAAATAAACAAAGTTCATGCTCAGGATAATGAAAACTTAATTTTCTGCCGCAATTACAAGATATAGATAAATAAAATCAAAAAAACATTGAACATAAAATTTCCATAGCATTCGTATGAAAGTGGATTTTCGTGTTTACGTTATCTGGGCCTGCATACATATAAAGCCAATATTTTGAAAGACGGCCGTATACACATACATAGGCAGTGATTAAATATACTAAACTAAAACAAATAAATGAAATGGTATTTTATTTTACGCCCCTCTCTTAACACGTTCGCGGAATCGCGCAAATGACTGCTATAGTATTCAAAAGTGTGTTCCTGAGTCGCACACGTATTGATTGATACTCATGTCCTTTACCATGTACAGTACAAACAGAAAATTTTCAAATTTGAAATACATATTGGTATGCAGTCATAAAATAGACGCAAACACCTAAAATAAATGAAATGAACGAACTGGCAAATTCATCTAGGAAAGCAACAACAACAAAAATGTATCACATGACAATTGACAATGCGAACTCGATCGTCTTTCCATATAGTAACTACTGTGCATCCAAATAACGACGTATGTTACTATATTCGATTGTTGTTGGTGAATATTCGTAGTTCGACGTCAACAACAGAGAACCAGTGGGCATCTGTGTGAGACTTATCGTGAGGAGTGTCAACTCTTGCAGTTCTCGAGCACGATTCGCACATTGTTTGTGATTATTATCATATCCACATGTTCCTGATGATGTTTTGCATCGTGTGCGTCGCCAAACTTGAAATCCGACATTGCAAATGACAGCAGAAATGCAAAATGAGGCATTGATTATGATAGTACACTTGTGTTTATTGATGGCGAATAAAGTGTTGTCGTATTTGGGCATGATATCACTCGTTCAATGCACAATGCATTCAACCACGAATTACAAAGAGAATAACAATACGACACTGAAGCATTAGCCGAAGCAATTGCTACAAATGTTCCGTAATTGAATCCGCAACAAAAGACTGCGTACGACACTTTGATAGAAGCTGGATTCATTACATTGTACACTGATTTCTGCCAGTTGACCGAATCGAAGACAGAGCTCATTCGGCGTGTTTTTTCCAACATAGTATACTACTTAAAAAACCATAATTGGCAAACGAGCCATATTGGCAAAATGAAGAAAAAAAACAAAGATTTCGATGATTTCAACGCGACCATTCAAAATTTCATTCCGGGAAAGTACAAAGGAGAGGATATTTTAATTCCGCGCATCCCGATGATTCCAAAGGACTTGCCATTTGTGAGGACCATCAATAAATCACTGAAATCATTGGAAGTTTGCCGGATTAACCTGTAGTGTCCATGTTCTGCGTCTGGATAACTGTTTGGCGCGTATCGGCAAGCCACCATTTTTGTTTGTTTACGCGCCGGACAACAAAACGGAAAACGTAGTTTGCCACAAAACTTTGCTTTGAATGTTAACCTCATTTCATTTCCATGTAAATAAAAGACATTTAATTTATTTGAATTACGAACGAGTTTTATTTAATCACCAAACGAAACTCAAACCGTACACACAGCGGAAAATATTGTCGATCTCAATGAATTGGAATTGGAAGATTGATTGGGATTCATAATCGTATATGAAGAGTTACAATCAAATCAATTTTAGGTGGTACAAAGTTCACAGGGTCGTCTAGTAGAAAATATAAATTACAAATAATAAATAAGTAATTATTTGTGAATCGCGAATTTTTGCTACAAATAAGGCACATACATTTTATTTGAAAAGTCTCCAATAGTCTTTGAAGACTATCCAAAACAAATTTTTAAGACTGCTTTGCTAGAATTCCAATTAAGGCTTTTGTCTTAAAAATGTAGGCTTGATAAACTGTCTTATTTAAGACAGTGTTATAAGTCTTAACGTCAGAATTGGGCTGTAAATATCCTATGTATTGGGAGTGTTATTATGACAACGCCCTTTCTCAATAGATGTCGTTACTAGTACTGCTTACGTGTACTGTAAATAGACATACTGGTCTCCTATAGTACTTGATGTCAGCTGTCAAACACAGTATGTTCAATTTGGTTGAAGTGTATAAACAACTAGTATTTTAACCTCACTGAAAATGTCGAATTTTATTCCAACTAAACATCATTTGCGGGAAGTTTTATTACAAAGAAAAGCGCAGCGGAAACTTATTGTTTACTTGTGGAAATTTAGAGGTTTCGACGATTTAAAAATGATGATTTTGGCTAAAGAGCATGGAAAATCACCCAAAAAATTTGAAGATGCTGAATTGGAAACGTTATTGGCTGAAGATTCTTCTCAAACACAATCGGAATTGGCTGTAGCATTAAATGTTGATCGATCAACTGTTGCAAATCGTTTACAAAAACCCGAATAGTTCAAAAAGCTAGCTGGGTTCTACGTGAATTAAAAGAAAGAGAACTCGAACATCGAAAAACCATTTGTGAAATACTGCTTCAAAGACAATAAAGATAAGGTTTGTTGCATCGAATAGTTACTGCCAACCGAAGCAAAATATTCATTGCAAGAAGGTGCTCTGTATCTGGTGGGATCAGAAAAGTGTGGTATATTATGAACTGCTGGAATCAGGCGAAACTATCAATGGTGATATTTACCGACGATAAATAATACGTTTGAAGCGAGCTATAGAAGAAAAACGAACAGAATGGGTGAATAAACACAACAAATTAGTTTTTTAACACGACAATGCAACACCACACGATGATAACGTTGTGAAAAATTATTTAAAAGAATACGGAAGTTCTACCCCACCCACCGTATTCACCAGGCATAGCTCCTTCAGATTAATACTTATTACGGTGGATGCAGTTGTCCCTTTCTGAATAGCGGTTCAGTTCTCGCGCGGATATCGAAATTGGCTTATTGATTGGATCGCTTCCAAAAAACCAGGATTTGGTCATAAACAAACACGAATGTGTTCACACCCCTAATATTAGCCAATCGGCAAATAATTAGGCATTTCATCGCAGAATTAAAAAAATTTAATGGACAGAATTTAACAATTTTGATTAAAGTCCCGAGGCTGACACATAGATGGCATATCTAACGAAAAACTCATGATTTTAAAGAAACTTCAACCTTGAAACGATTTTTCTTAAAATTTTATAACAATCCAACTATTAGTTTACAAGATACAGTTGTTTTGGTAACGCTACTTTTGTTATTATTAACGTACGAAATGAATTTCGTGTGTTGACTAAACTTGAATTTCGTGTTGGTATTATAGGGACTCTGCTCCATCAAAAGCAACCGTCGAACGTTGGTTTGCTGAGTTTAAATATGGCCGAACAAACTCCGATGATGCTGAAATGCTTTAGTCGCGCGTCAGAAGGCAGAGTATACACTATTTTACATGAACATTTGTCCATGAGAAATCTCTGCTGCTGAAATGATGCTGAAATGCTTTAGTCGCCCGTCAGAAGGCAGAGTATAAACTATTTTACATGAACATTTGTCCATGAGAAATCTCTGTTTAAAACAGATATCGCGCTTGTTCACATTTGATCAAAAACAACAACGCGTCGTCGATTTAGAGCACTGTTTGGAGCTGTTTATATGATAATCTATGAAAAATGGATCCACCACTTCATTTAGGAATCAAATCATCAATCAGCTGAGTGAGCAGCAGCCGATAAAAGGCATTCGAAGCGATGAAAAACGTAAATATCAGCCGGTAAGGTTTGGACCTGTATTTTGGAATGCGCAAGATATTTTATTCGTCGACTATCCGTGTCATAAGTTGGTCTGGCATGCTGTGATTACTTTCTACTCGTACACCTAAAAAAAAATATCTTGGAAAAGAGATTTGCGTCTATTTTGAGGCGAAAAATAAATTGTTCTTCAAAAAGGCATCGAAATGTTACAAAAGTGTAGGAATGAATGTAACCCTTTTGATGGAATTTATGTTGATGAATAAAGTTGAATTTTGCAAAAAAGTGTATTTTAGTAGTTAATCTCGAGATGATAATTTTATTTGTCATGTCATTGCAGTATAGGCCATTGAATTATTCATAACTAGTGTTCGTGTCGTTGTGGTATTTTATATTTGTGGCTTATCACTGGTGAGGGTTCACAAATATATTAAATGGTTTTTGTTTTACAACTGAACTTTTTATTGTGTTTTCTTTGATATTTATACATTAATTTTGTTTGCTTAAGAATAATTTATAATTATAAATTTATACATATCTTATAAGTCAATATATGTATGTTATGTATGTACTCATACATACAATAATTTTGCTTATAAATCAGTATGTTATACGTGAGGTATAAAGTGCACACCCCATATTTGAAGAATAATCAAAATTACTAAAGTTAAACGTATTTAATTATTTACGTTGTTGAGTATAAACATTCTCCGGGGCCGTGCTTTTTAACTTATAGGCTTCGTTCGGTAGAGCTCTTTTCTTGGTTCGGCATTTGTAGATAATAAAGGCGATTCTGCTAAAGAATCATGGTGTAATACTGGAAGCAACTCTTCTTGTAACTGTTGTATTCGCTTGTGCAGCTTAGTTACGTCATCCAATAAAGTTGAGTTTTCCAATTTAATTGAGTTGTTTGTACGCCTTACCATTCACTTCATCGATAGGTTGACTTTCGGTAGATATGACGAGTCAATTACGGGTTCCTAGTAGATTTTATAGGTTTTTAAAAATATTGACCCTTCTTTTAAAGTGCATCTGTCTTTAAGAGAAATTATTTCATTTCGTGCTAGTGGTACTGCTACAAAGTCTCGATCACAGGCTATAGTACGAGTAGCTTGCCACTCTTGCCGATTGAGATCCACTTAATGTTTTTTAACTTTATCCATGTATCTTTGGATTTTGCGATAGCCTTTTTACAATGTGGCGGTTTAATGGTTGTTGTCACGTCAATAAGACTAATTCAAATATAGAATTGTTGTTGTGTGCGGAATGAATGGGATGTAGCAACATACAAATATATATATTCGTTGTTGTTATGCTTGCAATGGCTAAACTCGTCCTTTGACATCATGTAATATTCATCACGATGTATGGAGGTAACCAAATAGTGCTTGCATGAAGACGCCTTCATTTGAAGGAAGATGTGTAGGTTTAAATACTTGATATTTCACCGTGTTCATCAATGGAACATTTAATTCAAAAATCAAATATTGACCACTTAGTTTCCCCTCAGCAAGACATGATTTGATACAGGCTCAATTATTCATAGTTCTCATTTTATGAGGGTGGCAGAACGTTCGGAGGCATATGATGTTTTATATCTTGAAGTGCCTTGCTAAGTTGATTTGGTGGTAGGATTGAGGTACTCACTGCTTTGTTTGAATTTAAAAGACATCAATTAGTTTTTGCTGAGCATCTTTGAAGTCGAGCATCAGAAGAAGTGCATGAAAGCACGTCGAGCACGATGTCACCTAATGCAGAACCTATTTGTTGTGTAATAGCTTACCAATGACGTCTGTTTGATTCTTGACTATTATTAAAAGGTGTTGTTGATTTAGTTTTAGTTTTTGTATTTCCTCTTCATAGTGCTTCGCATCCCGGTCATCTAAAACTCCAAATAGGTCACTTGCCAAATTGTCCACGACATTTAGGGTCCCACGTTTTCTTCTCTAGAAGTATTGCGCTTTTGTCCTTGATTTCAGTTAGAATATGCATGAGGTGAGTGTTGATTGCAGAGCATATTTGATGATTGTCTTCAGCTGTTTCCATGCAAAGTTGATCCATCTTCCCCGCAAGATTTCTGTATGCCATCAAATCTGAATAGTAGGATGTGAGGTTGAAGTAAACTACTATTTTGAACTGCTGGTGGGTGAATCGGATATTTCGTAAATTTTTTAGATACAGTCCAGGTTGATGACTAAGAGTGGTGATGTTGTACATCAGCTGTTCGGTCGAGGATACTGGACTAGGCAGTGTAGTGATCGCCAGTAAATTTAGTAGAAGTAATGGTAGAACTGTAATATTGGTGACTTTAGGAACTCCTTTGTTATTAGGTCTCATTCGCTGACTTATTTTGCAACTTTTCGATGGCGAAAGGTAGGACTCTTACTTTAGTAATGTGTCTTTTGAATATAGAACCATCCCCCCTTTTACTGTAACTACCCTAGACAAACCATCACTGCCAGGATGTTCCAAAGGTGAGTTTATTGCCGGTAAGTTATTGTCTTTTATTAAAACAATGTCGTGATGCATCTTGCTATCTCAGTCCGTACGCGACTTCTGCCGTTCGTGATCCAATATTTGTTTCTAACATGTGAGTTAACTGAATCATATGCAATGTTTTTACATGAGCATCTTTGATTAGTAGCTTTGTGAATCTATGTTTTTAAGGCGGTATTTTTGGATGTCGGGTATCATAGTTCAGGTTACAATTAGTTATTCTTCCATACTCTTAATATTTTATCATCAATAAATGGGTCAAGCGTACTATAATCATAACCAATTTTTTAGTTTCCAAAGTAGTTTCCTCTTGAACAGTAGTTTGTTGTGGCCAACGTTTGGTTGAAAATTTGTAGCCAATTAGCCAATCTGGAAACGACCACCATAAATTATGGTTCTTTGGTTCCTTTGGACTGGTACTTCTTGATGCGCAGTCTGCTGAATTGTCGGTTGATCGAATGTGATGCCATTGTCATGGACTTTAGTATGTTTGAATTTCCGATATTCGATTGGCCATGAGTTTTATATTTATGAGTACGCCCTCGAATCCAACATAACGTGATCATTGAGTTGGTCCAAAAGAACGAAGTTGTTTCCGGAATTTGCATTGCTTCTTTAATTTAGTACATTAGTATAGTGAGCAGAAACGCTCCACAAAGCTCAAGACGAGGTAGTAGTGAAAGTAAGTTTTTAATCGGAGCAATCTTTGTTTTTGATGTGTAATGCCTCACGTTAGTAATGCATTCTAAATTTGTAGATTTGAAGCAGACGGCAGAAGTATAGGACTTTTCTGAGGCGTCACAGAAACCATGAAGTTCTGTTGTATTGTTCTCCTCAAAATGGATCCAACGTGGGATAAATATATATTCCAGAAGGGGCAGAGAATCTTTAAATTCCTGCCATTTTGTTGATATGTGGGACGGAAGTTCTTCGTCCCAAGATAGGCCTGCTAGTCAGATTTCTTGCATCATCAGTCTAGATACAACTGTTACTGGTGCCAGCCAGTAATGGATCAAAAAGTTTTGCACTATTAAAAGGAATAGGTTTCGTTTAGTAGCTTGCCAGGCGTGGAATGGGTGACGATGAAACCGAATGTATCTGTTACTGGATTCCAGTGTAGTCCAAGAGTTTTAATTGTGTCATCAAGTTTGAATTCCAATCGCTTTTGATTCCGTAGGTGTACTGGTATGGATTCCAAGAATCCGTAAAAGTATGTCTAAATCCGTAAGTCAATGGTTTGTTTTTGGCTGAGTAGGGCTTCTTCCAGAGTGTTTTGCCCAGAAATCAGGTCATCCACCTAGAAATCATTCAAAACTACGTCAGACGCTATAGGATAGTTTGGTTGTTCAACGATGGCCAGCTGTAGTAGTAATTTCAACGCTAAATAACTACCTGCTGTTGTCTCATATGTAACGGTGGTCAGCTTAAACTCTTGAATTTCTTGTAGTGGAGACTCTCTCCATAAAATACGTTAATAGTTCTGATCATCTTCAATAACGGCTCTCCCCAGCAAAGGCTACATTTAACGTTTTTTTTTGGCTACAGCAACATTTACAGTCTTAATAGATAAACTTGTTTGTTGGTTTACTTCCTTTTTTATACGTTTTGCTCCCAGAGATTGGAACCTTACTTGTAGGAAGGCTAGACAATTTTTCACTGTTTGAATTTCCTTCGGGTTCTTCAAAGACGTCTCGTATAAGCGGGGAGTTTCCCTGCATGCAAGCATTCCAGTACTTTATCATGTAACAGTTTGAGACTATGAGCGGATTCTGATGATAACTTTGGTAGTTCTAAAATTGTGGTTATGTAAGTATTGGTGAGGAGCCGTTTATCGTTGTATCTGGAGCATAAAAGATTTCAAGCTATGGAATAGTTCTCTTGCGATATATTGAGGTGGTTTATGAGCTTGCCTGGATCACCTCCAATTACAGATAATAGGTAATGCATATTTTCTTCACTGGATTAATCATCATTACAATGGATAGTATTATTAAATAGATTTTGGAAGTTTGTCCATTCTTTGTAATCTCTCCATCATTCGCATTTCCAATAATCTCTTAGTGATTGTTGGTAAGAGAGCTCCATAAGCCGTTTAGTAGTTTGTACTCGTAATATGTTCTTGAGTGCTGTACCGCATCTTTGATTTGATGTATGGCGTTAATATTTGTTCGAAATATTTTAGTCTTGGCGTGTTGGATCTTATAGCGCCTCTGCTATTCTTGACAGTCAACCTGAACCACTTTTGGATCAGGTTCGCTCGGTTGTTGCTCATCTGTTAGTACATATGATGAAGCATCTGTGACGTGTTTGTCCCAATCCGGGTTTTCTTCACCTCCTGCTATATTTTTCCTGACTTCTAGTAGTACGTTTTTTGTTTCTTCGAACGCTTGTTTAACTTGAACGGAGAAATGTTGTTTGATGTACGGATGATAATCCGAAAGTGTGTGAACTAATGCAGCATCAGTGGTTGAAAATTTATCAAAAATTAACTGCAAATTTGAGAGTCGTTGGTTACAATATTGTTTTGTTCTTCTGGCAGCTCCAACTTTCTTGTTGGTTTTTAAGTGGTTAATCAATTTACCGGTTTGTGTTGGTTCACACAAAGCTTTTACGGTATCCATTTTTTTAAAATTGATTAACATTTGAATACGTTTTTATGGTGTATTTCTAAGCGCTATTCTTTTTAGCTTGAAGAACCAATGTTCGTGTCGTTGTGGTATTTTATATTTGTGGCTTACCACAATTTTGTTTGTTTAAGCATTATTTATAATTATAAATTTATATATATCTTATAACTCAATACATGTATGTAATGTATGTACATACAATAATTTTGTTTATAAATCAGTATGTTACACGTAAGGTGTATAAAGTGCACACATCATATTTGAAGAATAAGCAAAATTACTAAAGTTGAAAATATTTAATTATTTACGTTGTTGAGTATCATCAACTAGTTAATTCGGCTCGTTAACTAAACATAGAAATTTTATTAATAATTTAATTTAACTTATTAATTTTATTCATTTATTCTCGAGTAAATACGACACCAATAGGTATATTTACTGTGGCATTTATAGGAGAATGAAATAACATTATTAATTCATTCAGTGAATTATTGATTTATATCAGAATGCAGTTTTTATTTTCACAAATTCACAAAAGATTAAAAATGTTTATATCTAGAGACGTCCAACTTGAAACATTGCTCACATTTTTGCAATAATGCAAAATTAAATGCGTATGCTAGCGATTATGACTCGAGGTTTTGTTATTTAATATTCTAGTTAATATAATAAAAACTTAAGTAAAACTGAAAGTCATTCTATTTTTGATGTCGTCTGCTAATAAATAATTCAAACGGAATTATCGAAAGTATAAAATGCGGTTCTATTTATTGGGTCACGCATTTCGATTCAAAATTTTAAATTAAAAAAATTTTCATTTAAATTCCCATAATAAGTGAGAGATTACGAGTATCACAAAATACAGCCGATGTATTTTAGTGTTTGACTAATACTACATTCAGTGATTTTAGATTTAGTTTTAGGTTTTCACTGAAACTTTAGAATTTAATTCATTGTGTTCAATTTAGGTTAAATATAGAATAAAGCATCAACAATTTATTAACCCTTTCTCAATTTCATACCTAAATACAAACGTAAAACGTTTTCATGAAATACTTATAGTCTACATGTTGGTTACTAAAAGAATGTTTATAAAAACGCTTTAAGCTCTTTATTTAAATAACATTCATATTTATAGGTATGCTTATGCTAATTTCACTAATATGAGAAGGTATTAGAAAATTAATCTTTTAACAAAGTCAAAATCATTGTTAGGTTGTGATGAGGATGATGAATCAAGAAAATGCTTAAGTGTATTGATTGTGTTTTGCATACAACTTTTAATATTCGTAGAAAAACAAAACAAAGTGAAAATCATCTAAAATTAATGAAACAGTTTTTATTTTAACACGCATCTAATTACTAAAGAAGAATCTACATGACAAATTATCAACCCATGGAATATGAAGAGAAATTTAATAATTATTAAGATCAATTTGGATCTCTTGAATTGTTTAAATTGAAATAATTCTTACTATGTTCCATCAAATGAATTAAATGTTTGTCAGTTTTGTTAAATTTAAATTTTAACGAGAAAGCGGCTATTTTGGCCGTTACGATAAACCCCGTTTCAAATATAATTTAAATTGTTAAATTATTATTTTCAAGCCTGCTGCCCCATGTAAATTACCAGCTTTATTCCGCATCTAGATTCGCTTGAGATAGATGGGAGTTCATATAAAAACTAAATTTTATCCTAAGTTTAACCTCTAAATCATGTTTCGAAGGCCTTTTGCGAAGCGTATACTAATTTCAAAACTATTTACGTTCTTGCTAAATTCATGCAAAAATTCCCCAAAAACAATTGGGGACATTTTTCTGCAAATTATTACTTCGTGAAATAATATCAATAAATATATTTAAATGTACTGTTGAATGTACATTTAAATAGCTTCTATTTTTAAAATCAGGACATATTGCTGTCTTACATGGCAAACAAACAACCCATGCTTTTGAGGAAAAACGTAAGATCCATAAGTTCATATTTTGAGATACACAGCAGTTCGTGACTATGTATATAGACATTTCGATGTGCTTAACTTTTTCTCTTTTCTATACTTAAATATATGGATACACAATTTGAAATGCAAAATTATATCTAGAAAAAAAATTTAAAAAAATTATATACATATACAAAACAAAAAATCGTGACATGAGCAGTTATTAAATCGCAACTTCCAAAATAAATAGATCTATTAGGTGTGCAAGTAGAAACTCGGCTTTTTTATCAAATTCCACTTTATTGAAAATGTAATTGTTACAAAGATTAATTATCGAAATATTCGCCATTACTATCTATGGCCTTTTGACATTTATCAGGTAGATGATGTGAAATGGATTAGCCTCTAACTACAGCTAATGCTAACTCATTTTCCAAGAAAATTTTGCCGTTACCTGTTTTTGCATGCATTCCCCACGCGGCATTAACCCGAGCTCAGTCGATTCGAGGTTAATAATTAGTCGTGGGTTTGGGGAATGTACAGGTATCGGCCTAGCTTACCGCGTTATGATTATGTGGATATCTGGGATGTGATGGCCTGGTACCATCAAAAAAAATATATATAAGGAAGGGAAATAGATTTTCATGCTCCCTCTGATCATGTAATTGTCTAAGGATTGAGCCTCAATCCCGTAGTTATAATTTTGGGGTCTAGAATAACTAACATGGTTATTCTAACTCTCAATCTTTAATTAACTTGAGTCAGAGAACTTGACCTTTGGCCCATGTGGTTAGTAAGTGAGATTGATAATATAGTATTGTCGGCAGAAGCAAGCCCAGGGCGGAACCCAATTATGACCTGCGCCTCTAATGAGGCAGCTGATTTGTACTATATTAATCGGTACTCGTGTGGTTAGTCACCAATCACATCTTCCATACTTACCAAGTACTGCACTCTCGAGTTTTATTAAGAAAAAAGAAAACAGCTTAGCTTCTTTCAATTTAATTTTATTGGAAAAACCAAAAAAAAAATTGTGACTTTTAAACTAAAATTTTTCTACTTAATATGAACACTACTTTATTGACTCTTAAGACAATTCATTAACTAGAGGTCTTGACCCTATTTTAGTTAACAGTCCCAAATCCAACTTCAAACACTCACTGCCAAACCAAAAAATTTTGCCCGGTATTTATATGAAAATTAATCAAAAAAAGAGGGGAAAATTAATTTTTATAACAGAATTTAATAAATGAATGGCCTCTTTTCAATCAATTAATAAATTTTGCTGTTTAATCAAAAATATGCATAAATACCGCCCAATTTAAAAGTGTTATAAATTAAATTTGTTTACCCCTTTCGAACACAAATTCATTCATTTCACAATCACATAGAACATTTCATGCATAATCATAAATGCAATACACTACATTTTTACGTAGAAATAAAAATATGTTCTATATTCAAATTGCAAAACAATGAAATGGATTTCTTATATATATATATATATTTGTACTACTGTAATTTCTGTTTATGTAGCAGCCATATAAGGAAAATATGTAATTCCGTCAATGACTAGTTATATATTTAATAACTAACGGGTGTTTTTTTAGGAGGTTTGTTTTTCCGATAGATGTCGTTTTATTTTATGACAGTTGTTTTGACAGCTCAAAGTGGCATTTCTACTCAGTATTGTTTGGCAAATCATTATGAATAGGTTAACTCCAGAACAACGTTTTCAAATCGTGGAAATTTATTTTCAAAATCAGTGTTCAATTAAAAATGTTTATAGAGCACTTCGTGAATTTTATGGTCCACATAATCGTCCGTCAGAGACCACCATAAAGAACGTAATTACCAAATTTCGGTCTACATTCACTCTTTTGGATGCCAAGCCACCGACAAGAATGAGAAGAGTTCGTACAGAAGAAAATATTGCTGTCGTTGAGGCCAGTGTCGAAGAAAACGACAATTTATCGATTCGTCGTCGTGCTCAGCAAATTGGACTTTGTCCATCGACTTTATGGAAAATTTTACGTAAAGATTTGGGTTTGGTGCCATACAAAATTCAATTGGTGCAAGAATTAAAGCCACACGACCATCGTTTGCGCCGTGAATTCAGTGATTGGTCGTTAAATCAATTGAACGAAGATCCATTTTTTTACCGTAAAATTCTCTTCAGTGATGAGGCGCATTTTTGGTTAAATGGATACGTCAACAAACAAAATTGTCGCATTTGGAGCAAAGATAATCCACACGCCGTTCTAGAATTACCAATGCATCCTGATAAATGTACTGTTTGGTGCGGTCTATGGGCTGGTGGGATCATCGGTCCATATTTCTTTAAAAATGAGGAAGGACGACGCGTTACCGTGAATGGAAATCGATACAGAACCATGTTAAATGAGTTTTTGTTGTCAAATCTTGAAGATATGGATATGAATGAAATGTGGTTTCAACAAGATGGTGCCACTTGCCATACAGCACGTGAAACAATCGACTTATTGAAAGAAACTTTCAACGACAACATTATTTCGAGAAATGGTCCGGTGAATTGGCCTCCGCGTTCGTGCGATTTGACGCCACTCGATTACTTTTTGTGGGGATACGTGAAGTCATTGGTTTATGTGGATAAACCTCAATCGATTGACGCTTTGGAAACCAATATTCAACGTGTCATTGCTGACATACGCCCTCAAATGCTTGAAAAAGTGCTGGAAAATTGGACCTCCAGAATGACATTTGTGAAAAATAGTCGTGGTAGCCATATGCCAGAAATTGTGTTTAAATGTTAAATGCCAAAAAATTATCTACCAAATAAAAAAAAATTTTGGTCATTTCATAATTTTATATGTGTTTTATTCAAAAAAAAAATCGGCAACCTCTTAAAAAAACACCCTTTATTTGTGAAGATCATATCTTCAATGCCATGACAGAACTACTGTGATTAGATAACAATAAGATTGGATTGATAACGGAATACGATAAGAATTTCGTTACAGATGAATGCCTTCGCGATAGAAACTTGGTGCATTCGAAGCAAAATAGTCATCGAGCCATTTTTGCACATCTTTAACTTTAATGTAGCAATATAGCCTTCCGCCTTCCTTGTTCCGAAAATGGTCGTTTGTGTTCCAGAGCACCACTTAATTTGATCAATTGGGCCTGGTAATGTTCAGCTGTAACAGTTTGACCAGGGTCCAGAAGCTCGTAGTAAATGACTCCTTTCCAATCCGACCAGACACACAATAACACGTTATTGGCATGAATATTATATACCTTTGCAACTGTTGTTGATGGTCGGCCTTGATTAACCCATGGGGCTGCGTTTAGGATTATCATACAAAATTCACTTTTCATCACCCGTAATGATTTTGTGCAAACAATTCTTTCTTTTGTATCGAGAAAGCAAATTCATGCAGATGTCAACTCTTTGGTTTTTGATTTATTCGGTCAGTATGAGCACTTTGCATGCAATCAAAATGATATAGCTTGGAGAGTAACTCGTAACTGTTCTGCAAGCTCGTTTTGACTTTGACACGGATTTTCATCCAGTAAAACTTTAAGTTCTTCTAACCACTTGCTTGCTGTTGAATGACTCACAGAATGTTCACTCAAAGTCGAATTAATCAATTCCATAGCTTGAGCAGCATTTTTTTCATTGGAAAACATAATAGAATGCTTTGACGTTAATTTAGCTTATCGACCTCCATCTATTAAAATTGAAGCACACGGAACGATAGCTTGTAAATGACTGAAACTTATGTCATAAAAACAGCAATGACTAATCTAAATAATTCTGTGGGCAAAAAATAGTAAGACCTTGTTCATAATTTTAAAATTCTTTATTTATTTCTCCAATCTATTTCGTCCTCCTCAAAGAAACCACCCTTCCCCCCGGCCCAATTCTCGAAACAGTTGTTAAAGTCAATTTCCGTAATAGCCTCCAATGCGCGTAGCGATTCACGTTTAATGTCTTCAGTTGACTCAAAACGGTCTTCCCGGAGCGGTCGTTTGAGTTTACTGAACAGCCAGAAGTCACATGGAGCTAAATCAGGCGAATACGGTGGTTGCGGAACGATATGGGTGTAATTTTTGGCGAAAAAATCACGTAAAACCAATGCAGTATGAGAAGGTGGTGCAGTATGATATCGTGGTGCAAAAACCAAGAGTTGTCGACCCATAATTCCGGCCTCTTTTTACGAATAGCTTCGCGCAAACGACGCATAACACTCAAATAGTATTCCTTGTTAACAAGGAATTTGGAGTGTACCACACCTCGATAATCGAAGAAAACTGTCAACATCACCTTGATTTTTGACTTGCTTTGACGTGGTTTTTTCGGCTTCGGCTCACCTTTGGCACGATATTCGGCACGATTGATCGTCTGTTTCCAGGTCGTAAGCATAGATCCAAGACTCATTGCCAGTTATAATACGTTTCATGACATCCTGGTAGTCGGAAAGCATTGTCTCACAGACGTCAACGCGACGCTGTTTCGTCTGGAACCAATCGTGCTTTCACTTTTCTTAGGTCCAAATGATCTTTCAAAATGGGTTTCACTGATCCTTCCGATATTTCAACGATGCCAGTAAGGTCTCTGACTGTTATTCGTCGTTTCTCGAGCACCAATTCCTTCATTTTATTAACGTGTTGATCATCAGTTGATGTTGATGGCCGTCCTAGACATGGTTCGTCGTCAACACGTTCTCGACCCTCATTCAACAATTTGTACCAATCAAAAACACTTGCTCGCGATATACAATTATCACCGAAGGCCTTTTGCAACATTCTGAACGTTTCAGCACCACAAAATTGATTGCGCACACAAAATTTAATGGAACTTCTTTGTTGAATAATTTCACTCATTGTAAAAATCGCCGAATGCACTTTTTGTACTTCAGAAAGACAAGCGTATACTAAACACTAATGATTATTTTGATGTGACATTTGGCACAGATGTCACTGACAGTCATACCAACATAGAAAAAAAAATTCGACGAATGGTTTTCCGCGCGAAATTTAAATTAAGTAGTCTTACTACATTTTGCCCACCGGTGTATATGCAAAATGGCGGGCGATTTGGTTCCGTTTAAGTATGTTTTTAATGCAATAAACTTCAGAGGCGAGTTTCTACTTGCACACCTAATAAAATAAGGCCTAAACATGTGCCCTTTAAATAAGTCTAAGTTGGTTGCTCTACGATAAATATTTTAAAAGTTATACAATACAAAAAATTTTAATATGAATAATAACAAGAATAATCTCGGTTGACCTAGGAGTATTTAAAAAAATATCTAATTGAGTAATGAATTGATAAAAATTACACTTCTTTATTATTTCTTTACCATGCCAGGTGAATAATCACCACCAAAATTTTATATTCTCTATTGAGGATCGATTAGAAATTGTTGTTGTATATTGTTCGATTAGTAATGATAATTCTGTCACCATGATAATAAATTTCGCCGAGCTAGTTCTAAACTCTGCTTAGGAGGATTTATTCATTTAATTCTAAATTTTAATTGTAAATAATAAAGATTTTATTTATTTATTTAGATTTAACAAAACATTTTTATAGAGTTAGCTGCGATTTTACTCAACATGCTCATATTCAGTTATCACACCCTACTTACAAAAATGTTTTCTTGCAAATGTGTCTCGTTCCAAAATATCTTGAACTTCCTTCCTGTGGTACTATTCTGATAATTCCATGGGAATAAGGAATTGGAGTAAGAATTTACATAGCTTTTTATCTAAATCAGTTGTGCTGGCTTATTATGAAAATAAATTTGATGTAAATTTTTATAAAATTGGCAATAATAGTGCTAAACATTTTTATAGAGTTAGCTGCGATTTTACTCAACATGTTCATATTCAGTTATCATACCCTACTTACAAAAATGTTTTCTTGCAAATGTGTCTGGTTCCAAAATATCTTGAACTTCCTTCCTGTGGTACTATTCTGGTAATTCCATGGGAATAAGGCATTAGAGAAAGAATTTACATAGCTTTTTATCTAAATCAGTTTTTTTGCTGGCTTATTACGAAAATAAATTTAATGTAAATTTTTATAAAATTGGCAATAATTTGTCCATACCGCAACTGGCAGAGAAAATTAGTCCGAACTAAATTTTGTATCAAAAAAAATTACCACTAACTTTTTACCTTAGAAAATCTATGGAAAGTCGCAGAAGTAATTATGATACCTAAACCAAACAAACCACTTAATGACAAAATTCGTATAGGCTGATTTCCTTACTCCCAATAATTTCAAAATTATTCGAGAAACTACTCCTAAATTAACCAATAATAGTAGAAATAAATCGTATTCCTCCACATCAATTTGGCTTTAGAGAAAACCATTCAACAATAGAACAAGTACACCGAATTACAAACATAATTGAAAATGTACTTGAAAATAAGAAAGTATGTTCAAGTGTCTTCTTGGATGTAACACAGACCTTTGACAGAGTATGGCATAAAGGCTTGGAATATAAATTACAAGAGACTTACCAAAGCAGTTTTATGAAATTCACCAATTCCTTGATTTTATTAACGTGTTGATCATCAGTTGATGTTGATGGCCGTCCTAGACGTGGTTCGTCGTCAACACGTTCTCGACCCTCTTTGAACAATTTGTACCAATCAAAAACACTTGTTCGCGACATACAAATTAAGCGAAATTTAAATTAAGTCTTACTACTTTTTGCCCACAGGTGTATATGCAAAATGGCGGGCGATTTGGTTCCGTTTTAGTATGTTTTTAATGCAACAAACTTCAGAGCCGAGTTTCTACTTGCACACCTAATAAAATAATATCCTATAATAAAACCTTTTATGGGAGCAAACAAGTTAGGAATCATAATGGCTACTGGGTTTGCTAATAACTTTACTATTTCGGCGAATATTTGAATTTTTGGAATTACAGATAGCTTGGAAACTACGGAGTAAAGTTGAAATGCAGTCAAATATTGCTGTACTTAGATAGTTTTTCGGGGATAATGATGCACTTTTTAATTAAATTATTTTCTAGGTTATTCGGAAGTCTGTAAATTGGCAAAGGTTTCGGTTAGCTTGTTCTAGGTTGGATAAATAATTATCGCTGTATGTCGATTATATGATTTATAATTTATTTAATGCTGTTGTAATTATAGATATATACAATAGTTAACTATCGTAGATTAATTTTTAATGTCTTATTTTAATATTTTTTGATTCATTTATTTTATAATTAAAGCATTGAACAATTGATTGAGTTATTTGATTATCATGGATCCTGCATATGTGCTAGCTACTTATTATTAATTCTGTCATCTTACAGATTCCTGATTACTTTAATTGTTTTATTTAATTTTGGTTTAATTTGTTAAGGTATTGGATATTCTAAAGCTGTGAAAAACATTCATTATTAATACATTACCTTACAGATTCCAGATTAGCTATTTTTGGAACCAGTTTTCGTTTGGTCATTTTCTATTTGTATAAATAAACATGTTTGTATTAGATTAGGGATGGCAAGGACAAGTGACTTTCATAAATATTTTTTATAAACAAATCCATCAAATCAACAGACTTAGAAGTTAGGAAGGCCGTTCTCCTGGTTTGATACTACAATATTTGGATTCGATTTATTTTTTTTAATTTTATTTGTTTTAAGAGAACCAAATTAATTTCGTTAATACTAATCATTACATTACATTTATTTTATTCAAGTATAATTTTATTATATCGTATATTGTCCTAAATAATCAATTAACTATGGTTTCAGTAAATTCTATTATAAGTTGTGGAGTTGCAGGAGAAAATTAAATTAATAAATTTTTGTATGATTTAGGTAGAGCAGGAACATATTAGTTTAGTATTAGATTTCAGGAAACTTGCAGGTGCTTGTGAAATAAAATTTCTTTGTATTTTTAATTGCTGTACCTTTTTAAGGATCGATCAGAATTAAAATTTTAATTATTTTTGTTCTAAATTTTACAATATAAACACAAGTCACATTTTAATAATTGTCAATTAATATGTAGATTTCAAATACTTAAAATCCCGTTGTAAAAATTATTCAGTTTAGAAATTAAGAAGATATATGTATATTAGAATATATTACTTAAAAGTGAACGATGTACAAATTAAATTTTCCCCCAATATTCTTGAATTATAACAGCTGAATTATACTAAATTATACTAAATGTATTTTGTCTTAAACTTTATTTAACTTGTTCTTGACAATTTCAATACCAACATTAAGCTGATTTTTGCTTTTTATACTTTTTGAAGTAAGTATGTAATGAAATTCTCATTCAACATTTGAAAATCGCGTGACAATACGATATACACAAAATAATGATAATAAAAATACAAACATTAGAAGATAAAAATGAGTGGGCGACCCCTTTAATCGAAATAAAAATTTGTAGTAACATTTTCACAAAATATCATACATACGAAAATTGAAATTTATTAATGTACAAAATCGACAAATTAATCGTTAACCAACACAACAACAAATTAAAATTTAAATTGGTCATACCGTTAAAACTCTTTAATTTCTAATTGTTTGATAAGATATACGAGTAAGTATAGTAAGCTGTATAAATAAATATTTATGTTGGTTGCTTTAAAGACAAAAGACAAAAACTAATACTAAACTAATCAAGATAAATTTGATAAAATGAAAATATTCAAAATGGGTATTATTTCTGTATATAAAGATTATTTATCTTTATTAAATAAAAATCACCCACATTCACTTATTTCTATGCACTTTATAAAAACTACTTCACCATTATATTACTATAATTATAAAGAATTTGAAAACAGTTCGAAACCAAAAATAAATGTATCCAAATAACTATAATGGGTGTATGGTATGAAATGCAATAAAAGTTTTTAACATGTAAATGTGTACAAACTTACATTTGCAATATTTTTGTTTAACGCATTTTTCAATGCAATAAATAGAAGCACACACACACACATAAAATTCACTACTAAATGGCATGGTCGATGTAGTGGTTGTTTATTTGTAAATGGTAAATATATTGTAATTTTATGATATTTATTAAGAATTAAACATTTTTATTAAAACAATCTGAAGTTACTATTAATAATATATTTCTAATTAAATAGAAACTAAATTGAAAATATACAAAAAATAAAACTCGTACAACGTAACACATCGTCTGAAAAGTTCCCGGACTAACAAATAAAACACAATTTATTGGGAAAAATACATTTTATTCATCAACATAATTTCCTTTTAGAGCGATCCAATCAGTCGAACGCCTCTCTAACATTTCCATGCCTCTTTTTGTAGAACATTTTATCTTTGTATTCAAAATAAGCTTTAGTTTCGGCAATCACTTCTTCACTGGACTCAAATCTCTTTCCCTGGAGCTCTTTCTTGAGGTCTGCAAACAAATAATGATCGTTGGGAGCCAAATCTGGCGAATACGACCAACACGTTTCATTGATATCTTTACAATGTCGGCTATCTAACGCAGCTTCACTTTACGGTCTTTCATGGATTTTTTTATGTTTTCTAGAGTCACAACCTCATTTGGGCGTCCAGAGCAAGGTGCATCATCAGTGGTTGTACGACCACGTTTA
This sequence comes from Nephrotoma guestfalica, assembly GCA_963691935.1. Lineage (NCBI taxonomy): Eukaryota > Metazoa > Arthropoda > Insecta > Diptera > Tipulidae > Nephrotoma > Nephrotoma guestfalica. The sequence goes on along the minus strand of OY829914.1, from coordinate 151,583,268 downwards.
AATTCAGCATGCCAGTCAATGATGGTTGATTTTCCTGGTGCAGAGCCCGGATAACACTTATTAAGTCACTGCTTTGTTTGAACGGTATTTTTTCCCATCAAAAAACAGTGCTTAACCAACAAACGGAATTCTTTTTGTTTCCATAGTTTTGAAATTAATAAAAGTAGCGTCATTAACTAAAACAACTGTAACTTGTAAACTAATGAGTGGAATGTAAAGCAATTTTGACACATATCATTTGAAGTTTGGTAGAATTTAAAAAGCATATGGGTTTCAAATTTGTGGCACCATCTATGTATCAGACTGGGAAATTTTCGGGCGATGTAATACCTCGACGTTAGAACGTTGATAAGATAAATATACATGTAAATAATTGACATCGAAATATTTCTCTTTCTATATATTTCGGTTCCTCTGCTATTGTTCAGCAGATGTCAGGTAATTTGTTGGAAACTGCGAATAGTAAGTAATTTTTTCTACAATTGTTGCTATAATTACACAAACAGGTACCATTAATGCAAATGTTTCTGCTTTTTATGTCGTGCGATAAAAGTGCCGCTGAACTGATTACTGCAATATTACGAGTCATAAAAACATTTTTATTTATACAAACTAAATATTTTTACTCCAATGAAGTAGTACTAATCAAATTGAGCGCAAAACTTTTTGAACTCAGTGCCGTCTTCCGTGTCAATGTACAGGGAATGTACAAGGTGGCATGGAGATTGCAAAGTTGGTCAGATTGGAGGCTGGTATACTGTAATTGTGTGCGTATTAGTGGATATGTGATATGTGCGGAAATGAAATTGATATTAAAAGGACATACAATTTATTGAATTATTGTAGTTCCTTTCTAAAACAACAATATTGTTTGTATTTTTGTTCGTTCATACTCGATTAATATTGTATTGTAATTACGACCGTAAATATTGTTTTTGTGTGAAACTGCACTCCAAATTGTCAATAATGGTATCCATTACTGCGCGCGATATTTTTTATGATTTTTAATTCAGTGTTGTATTTATTTTGGTTCATTTTAATTTTGTTTAAAGTAATGATAAGCTGATAGTTTTTGTAGTTGTAGGTGATTTGATGTTGCATGTATAGTGGATTGATTTGAGTTGGTTTGCGTTTTATTTTAAAAATGTTATTGTTTTTATTTGTGATAGTCAAATATAAAAATGTATAATTTGTTTATGACTCATTTTCTAAAATCAATTTAATGATTGGATGGCTGTTGTAGATGTAATTGTGAAGCAGTTTTAATTGTCGTGATGTACCGTTTACAGATAATTCCAGATAGTAGATTCCCCAAATCATAACCGTCTAGCTGCTTGTAGAATTTATCATTGTGTATGAAATAGTTCTGATTTGTAATGTGTGGTCAAATTTCTGCTGTGTCATTAATTCTCTGGTTATTAATATTGTTTCGCTGACCGGAATGTGGCCTTACATGTTAGTCCTATCGAATGACGCGAGTTTACCATTTTTTGAGATAACCTTGTTTTTGATGTGGTTAATCAAATAATGAAAAGCAAATAGTTTTTGTGGTTGTAGGTTACGATTTGATGTTGTATGTAAAGTGTGATTGGTTTTAGTTGGTTTGCGTCAACGTGATCTTTGCAAATGTAATAGATTTTACATTCGGCTTGTTGTTCTAATATGCATTCCTATGTTTCGACAATTTATATGCAGTTGCCGTAGTTTATTTTATTAAAGGGCATATTGGGCATCTCTCTTTATAGGAGTTCTTGAGGGAGTTGTTTTAGTTGTGGTGCACTGGATATAATCATTTTTAAGCGGAATCTGGTTGTTACGTCTATGATTTTGTCACTATTGTTAAAATGCTGGTTTATAGTGTTTTTCAAACAATTTGTTGGGTCAGCGATCATTTGAAGGATGTGGTTGTCACGAATGTAAATGTCTATTTTATCGTTGTATTCGGCAGCATGCAATATCACTGTTGTTTGGCCCTTATCAGCTTTGGTAATAAGGCGTTAATGATAGAGATCTTATATTTGTATACATTTCATTATTTTAAATTCATCATTAACATCGCGATTACCGTGTCTTGGAGAGTTATTTGAAATTTGTTGAACGATACCTTGTCGTGGTGTGTATTTCTTTCTCTCTTTCTTGTATTTTGTTAGCGCTTTCAGTATTAAAAAATTGTTTGTTTTCCTCACGCGTATTTTTGTGGTGGAGTTAAGTTGTGTTTTAGCTCTTTATCGACTAACTTGATTTACTTTTCATTGAAACCAATCAATATTGTTTAGCATTCTTTGCTAAAAATTATGTACGACGTCAATATCCTCATTATGTATGTTCCGTGATCGTTGTCATGAGTGAAATCTACTAAATTTCCTCTTTACGGTTTTCCGATTTTGCTTTAAACATATTTCATTGTATGCTGGTTTTTGGTATGATGTTTTCGTGAAACAACTTGGATAAACGCAATTGTATAAATGTGGTATAAATTCAAGGGTGATGAGGTTAATCTTAACTAGCAATAGCTTGCAAATAATGGTAATAATATATATAATATAATAGTTTGTTTTAACCAGCGATGGGTCATGTAACGAAAAAAGTGTCTTACGTTACGTAAAATGTGTTTTTTATAAAGTATACTAATAGAAAACGTAGATAAGTTTGCTACACAAATCAACAGAATCTACATATGAAAATGTGGAAGGCACTGCTATCAATTTTAGTGGAAAATCATTATTAGTATCAAAATTAGATTGAAAATAATTTTTTTTAACACATCTTTAATATTACTCTTTCCAAACCAATTAGATACATAAAAAAATCGAATAAAATAATTAATGAATTCAATTTGCACTCTGAAAAATTGTGCTTTTATAGTATGCTTTATTGAAAACTAAATTCATGCAGGTTCTTCATCCTCATATTTTGATACACAATTTTGATAGATTCACCATTAACATTATTTAGGATAATATATATTTTATGTGTACTTTAATTACTTTTTTATTTAAACAAATAGACAAAAACGAGAATATAAACTTTCTATTTAAGTGATAATTTAATTTAACTTAAATAGTTCAAGAAACTTTCTCTTTATCAACTTTTAAAATATTCTAATTATAAATCTAAAAACTCGGATTATTTATAATATGATTAGATAGATAGATAGATAGATGGCGTTGTATGGAGTTTGATCATTCACTAACTGTTGGTTTGAAATGATTAACTTTTTTATATTCAAATAGTATTATTAAATTATCGTAATGCATGAGATACGAAAGTTTCATTTATACACATAATATTTAGTTTCAAGATTGTGAAATATAAACTTGGTGTTGGTGATTAATGCAGAACTATGTTATTATTTTTGGTTTTAAATAGCTAGGTTGATTTGAGATTTCCTACAAGGATCAAATTATCCAGGAAAATGCCAAAAACCCATCTCAAAAAGCAAAATCTCATATAAAAATAATCCAGAATAACTTAATCCCCAAAATATTATTAACTTAATAAAAATGGACGAAAATAATATACCAAAAAGGATAATCGAAAAATAATAATCTCAAAAATTGCCCGAATAAAACCAAATTAATCAAAACCTGCACGCGCAGATGTAATTGTAATTACATATTAATCGAGTATGAGAACAAACATACAAACAATATTGTAAACAAAATATTTAGGCAACACAAGAGTCAAGAATACAGTCCCTGTTCATTGAATTATGAACACTATTAATAAAGTGAAAAACTCCAGTATTTTATCGTAAGCAATATCAATAAAAACAAGATTGTTTTTTAAATGTTTTAATTCTTTGAAATCAAATAATTTTGAGTATACATAGGTTAGGTTTCAGTGGTTGCTTACTGCACACTTAGGCCAATTTTTAGGCCCATTGTGATACCACTCATTCACTCCACATCATTAACCCACCTACTTCACCTACTCACACAACTACAGTATACCACCTGCACATTGCAAGCTCCATGTCAACCTGTACATTGACATGGAAGGTGGGTCGGCGCGTGACACGGAAGTCTGCACTCCATCAGAGAGTCTTAGTTGTATTTATTAGCATCACCGATCGTAATCGATGATGAAAATTCGATTTACATCTAGCCTCTGATGGGATTCGAACCCAGCACCTCCCGGTCCAAGTGCCGAAGCTTTAACCACTGCACTACTTGTCCGGTCACAAGGACACTGTAGACATTCTCTATTAATTTTGCGGTATGGCAAGGAGCTCCATTTTGCATAAAAGTGCAAGGATATTGGCCTTGAGGTAGCGACCTCGTTAACACCTTTTTATATTGTTCTATTCTCATGGTTTCCTCTACGAAGTATACTGGACCAGGTCCATCTCCACTAATGCAGCTCCATATCATTACTGATGGTGGATGTTTTATGCTCCTGACTACGCAGTTCTCCCTAAACCTCTCTCCTGGTCTCCTTCTGTAACGGCCTCTAGCCATTCGTCACCAAATATAACCTATAAATTTAAAAAACTCTTTAACTACGGATTTTTTTTAATTTAATTTTTGAAAATATATAATGAGCGCTTAAAAATTCGATTTACCTTCTTCCAGTCGTCTATTGTCCAGTGCTTATGAAGTTTAGCCCAAATAATGCTCTGTGCTTTTCTAAGGCCGATTGAATAATTTTCCGGTCTGTTCGGAGCGTTGTTTTCCTGATCCTCTTGCAGTTTCTTCTCTTGGTCTCATAAAATGTACCCCCAGATTGAAGAATCTTTGCCAAATTATTTATTGATGAGCAAGAAACTTTTTCCATTGTTGCGATCTTGAGGTATGAATGGGTTTTGTTTTTAATAATGTTCCGATAGCATGTTTTCTTCACTGCTTAGGTCCTTTTTTCGACTCAATTTTGTAAATAAATGTCTCAGTCTAGACTTTTCAAACACACACACACACACACACACACACTTTCACTTAAACACAAGTTTTTTAAAAAAATGATAAAAATCACTTAACGTAGATTATGTCTTACTTTAGCTCAGTCACAAAATTTCTGAAAACACCTTGCCAAATCGCGCGAGGATAAACTAAAAGTAAAATATGCATCCTATTGATCTTTTAAGTCCTTTTTCAGGTAATCATTTTATTGCGACCCGTTAAGAATGTCGTAAATTAATCTTAAAACAAATGAACAAATTGAAATATTTTAAAATATAAAACAATAGCAGAAATTAGGAAATTCCAAAATACTAATAATTCAATGAACAGGAACTATACATTTTTGTTTTCCAAACCGCAGACAAATCGAACAAATATTAAAAATACACAACACACACAATGCACTGGACACAGGTATATGGGACATTTATAGGACATGTAAACGACATTGGAAAGAGCAATATAAAATCTAATTAAGCACACCATCTCAAGAAGAAAACCAGGGATATATTTGATACAACACAACCTTGAGATAATATACATCGTATAAAAAAGGGGAAAAGTTTAATAGAATGAAATAAATAACAATATGCTTCATGCAACGCCATCTATAATCATATTATAAATAATCCGTGTTTTTAGATTCATAATTAAAATAATTTGAAAGTTGACTATGACCAAGTGGCTCGAAACACGTACTTAAATGAATAATTATTAACAAAATCAATTCCGATATATTCCTTTATAATAAGATATATATTTTGATGCTAACCTAAATAATATAAAAGTAATTAAATATAAAAAGCTCAATCAAGATACTGAAATTATTAAAAATGTAAAATTAAAATAATAAATATTTGTTAACTAATGTCTTGTAAAAATCATGAATGTTCTAATGCATCACTATTTAGTTATTAACGAATGTAATTTGTTTTGTTAAGTATTTTTCCTAATAGTAATAGACACAACACTAACAATAGGTTTTTTATTTATTTTAATATCGATTTCGGATTCATTATCCTTCCTCAGTTATTATACTACTAACCAAGTTAGTAGTATGTATAATAACTGAGGAAGGATAATGAATACGAAATCGATATTAAAATACATAAAAAAACCTATTGTTACTATAAGGAAAAATACTTAACCAAAATTTAAAAAAATTGTTTTATTTATAATTTTAAAGTGACAAAAGTGAAAGAAAATGATTTTTCAAGAAGCGAATGTAATTTGATTAGAAGTACAGTATAATATGCAGTTTATATTGCATTCAACAGAAAATTAATTTAATACTGTCTCGACATTATAAAAAATAAACAGTTAACAAATTTAATTAGATTTAATTAATCCCTAAACACGTAATAATCCTAGAAATAATTAAATTTAAATAAGGATTAATGAAAAAAAGTTAAGATGGTTTCGGGAACACCATTTCAGCCACTTCTAAAACAATGAATTGCATGAACTAAAGGTGAAATAAATGGTAAAATACGTGTTAAGCAAACTCAAAATCATTTAAAGAAATCAGGATTGCATTCTGGAGTAAACATTCTTTATTGTGTAATTTAATTTCTCGAAATATTCTGAAAATCAATCAGTTGCGAGATAAGGCTTATCCATTTAACCGTAGAGGTAATAATGGTTCGTCTGGTTTCCAATTTCATTCACGTTTTAAAAACTTGTCCTCAGTCGGTTTCAGTAGCGCAGAGATTCAAATGCTGTGTAATGGAGTTAATTTTGTTCCTACGCCAAATAAAATCAGCCTTCAGTCATTCGAGAATCTTGCTGTAGATGCTGAAACTGCCTTATTTGACCAGCCGACCCAACTAAAATTAGTATGTGCACTACAAATAAAGAAAGATATTGATAACTCTTCTTCTCCTTCTAACTCTTCTTCTCCTTCTAACACTTCTTCTGCTGCTTCTCTCGCTCTTGCTTCTCCTAATACTAACCTCAAAGTGATTAGTGCGATAAAGAAATTACCGTGCTCGAAAAGGCGATTACTGTAATAAAATTTCTTATTTTATTACAGAAAGCAAGGCAATAGCGCTTGGTAGGGATCCAACTAGGTATTTTAAGACTTCTGTCAGTAAGTGTATCAACCAATGCCAAAAGTTGTTTAATGGAACTGGTTGGAAACTCTGTCATGAATCCATCTGCTCCGATTCTTTATGGTTTACCAAAAATCCATAAGGAGGGCATCCCGATTAGACCAATAGTTGCGTATTGCAATGCTCCTGCCTACAAGCTATGTAAGGGTTTCATAAACAATTTCAATGATCATACTAATTTCTTTTCGGCTTACTCGGTTAAGAACTCGGTAGAATTGATTAGCAAAATTCAAAACGTCGACATTCCACTACATTCAAAACTAGTTTCGTTTGACGTTGTCAGTCTTTTCACTTCAATTCCAATTAAAACTTTATCTCAAATAGTTTGTAATTACTTAGATAGTGATGTTGTAGATGAGGGCCTACGTCGTGAACTGAAGTTGGTCATTGAGACTTGTATTAAACAAAACCATTTCTGCTTTGATAATACATATTTCAGATTCGTTGATGGTCTACCCATTGGTTCCCCTCTGTCACCTTTGTTAGCTGAAATTTTCATGAATTTCTTCGAACAAATGATTTTATCAAACAATCCTTATTTTCGTCATATAATCTGTTGGTATAGATATGTTGATGACATACTATGTCTATGGAATGGAACTGATAGACTGTTAAACTCATTCCTTATTTGGTTAAATGTATTAATTTTCTAGATATAACAATAACCAGGATTAATTCTTCTTTAGACTTCAACATTTATCGGAAACCCACGTATATAGACGCTATTATCCCTAGTTCTTCAAACCATCCCCATAATATTAAAATGTCAGCTTTCCACTCACTTATAGATAGACTAATAAACATCCCTTTGACAAATTAAAATTACGACACAGAGCTTAATATAATTCTACAAATAGCAACGAATAACGGATATGCAACTAAGACTATATTAAAGTTATTAAATAAAAAGCTAAAGCGCAAAGCTCTATTTATCCACCGGATAATCCAACGCAGGAATTGGCGTCGCTTAGAGTATATAGGAAAAACTAGCCAACGGATTAGCAACATCGTGTCCGATTATACCAATATTAGTTTTGCTTTTTATAATAATAACACAATAAAGAAAATGGTTTTTAACAATAAACATAGAGTTGATCGCCTTTCCAAGTCTGGTGTTTATAGGATTAATTGCAATGATTCTAGTTTCTCATATATTGGACAGACTGGGCGCAATTTTGGAGTTAGAGCTAAAGAACATTTATCTGGTTGCAATCAATCAACGTTCCATAATCATTTAACTTTAGAAAATCATACAGCTAGGTTAAACAATTTAGACATATTACATATACAACCCCTTTTGGGTTTAGATATCTTAGAATCTTACGGAATTCGAAAATCCATACTCTTTAACCAAAATATCCTTAACGAACAGAGAGAAATCCGTTTCTCACCAATTACGGCTCCCGCCCTGTTTTATACTCACGCTCTTAATAATATGACTAATACATCGAGTAATTAAATGTACTTCAATATACCTTGAATTTTGTTACTCAACCGATGACTAATCGCTTACCTGCTATTCCAACCCCCTTTTTTTATTAGTAATTATTGCGTGTAAACAACAGATGGTTGGAACGATCAATAGATTAATTTTTATTGCCTATCCTTCTATTAGTTTCTTTTGCTTATTTCTACTATATATAACCCAATTTTTATTTTTACGAATCAGTAGATACTCCTGATGATGACCTAACAAGTTGAAATCGATCGAGTAATTGTTTAAACATTTTGAACAAATTTAAAAAAAAAAGTTTTTTGCGAAATAATAAACAAGTGTTATAATGTGTTTATTAAGCTTTGAGGCAAACTAATACTGTTCAGCTGTCTTCATGAATATAGCACAAGCATTTGACAAAGTTTGACACGATGGACTAATATACAAACTTAAAGCATTCCTGTCGAAGAATATTCACTCAGTTCTGGAAAACTATCTCCTCCAAAGGTAATATATGATCCAACAAAATGGTGCAATAACTTCCCTAAATGATATAAGCGCAGAAGTCCCACAAAGAAGCGTTCTGGGACCTGTTTTATACTTGTTGTACACCTGTTACCGACAATGTAATAATATCAACATTTTCTGATGATACAGCCATCCTGGTATCACACCAACCTCAAGAGAAATGCAAAGTCATCTAAGCAAAATTGAGGATTGGCTCAAGATCTGGCGAATAAAAGTAAACGGAAAAATCAATTCATGTTACATTCACGCTGAACAAACGCTCCTGCTCACCAGTACAATTAAACGGTGTATATATTCCTCAACAAACCAAGGTCAAATACCTAGGCTTACACATGGATAGACGGCTAACGTGGAAAGAACATATTGAAGCAAAGCACAACCAAATAAAGATAACATTTTCCAAAATGTATTGGCTGATAGGAAGAAAATCCAAGTTATCATTAGACAATAAAGTCTTACTATACAAAGCGTTAATTAAGCCAATATGGACATATGGTATTCAGTTAGGGGGATCGACCAGTGCATCAAATAGAGAACTCCTGCAACGAACTCAAGCGAAAATACTCCAATGTATTGCTAATGCTTCATGGTGTATCCGAAATACTAGCATACACGACGACCTTGATATTAAAACCGTTAAAGAAACAATCAAGGAATTCAGTTCGAAATATTACTCAAAACTTCAGGGACATCCCGACGAATTGGACCGGGATATTTAGTACAGCCGCGATTTAAACGACTGAGAAAAGCAGATCTACTCGGACTAATGAACCTGTAAAATCATTAAATGTGTAGATTACGCTTATAAGTTGGTTAAAACTTAAAAAATGTAATTAGCTTAAGATTTGAACCCTTCTTGTTAGTTTCTTATGTAGAAAGATTCAAGAATAAAGCTATTGGCAATAAAAAAAAAATTGTTAGGTATGCAAGTAGAAACTCGGCCCTAAAGTTGGTTGCATTAAAATATACTTGAACGCATCGAAATTGCCCACCATTTTGGATATATGTAGCTTAGAAATTGCTGTTTTTATGACATAAGTTTCAGTCATTTACAAGCTATCGTTCCGTGTGAATCAATTTTAAGAGATGGATGTCGATCAGCAACATTTTCGTCATTGCATATATTCTGTTTTCAAATGAAAAGAAATGCTACTCAAGCTATGGAATTGATTAATTCGACTTTGAGTGAACATTCTGTGAGTCCAGGCGCTATTTGAAGACGAACAAGTTTTAATGGATGAAAATCAGTGTCAAACTCAAAAAGAGTTTGCAGAACAGTTAGGAGTTTCTCATCAAGTAATATCCCTTCGATTGCAAACAATGGAAAAATACAGAAGGAAGGAAAATGCGTTCCTCATAAACTGACCGAAGAAAACAAAAACTGAAGAGTTGACACATGAATTTGCTTTCTCGGTAAAAAAGAAAGAACTTTTTGCACAAAATCATTGCGAGTGATGAAAAGTGCATTTTGTACGATAATCCTAAACGCAGAAAATCATGGGTTCCAGCAATCAACATCAGTTGCAAAAATGAATATTCATTCCAGGAAAGTGTTACTGTGTATCTGGTGAGATTCGAAAGGAGTCATTTAATACGAGCTTCTGCAACCTGGTCAAACTGTTACATCTAATAGTTACCATGCATGACAACGCTCATCCACATACAGAAAAATCAACCCAGGAACTCTTCTCCTTAGGCTGGGAAGCTTTACAGCACGCGGCGCATTCTCCAGACTTGGCTCCTTCTGATTACCACTTATGCAGATCGATGTCATCATATTTGAAAAACCAGCGGTGCACGAAATTTAAAGATGTGCAAAAATGGTTCGATGACTATTTTGCTTCGAACCTACCTAGTTTCTATAGCAAAGGTATTCATCATCATAAATGGCAAAATACCATATACATAATATTTTTGACACGATTTGCCGTAGGTGCTTGGGGAAACACCCTAACAATTAATAAACACATTTTTTTAAATCACTTGTTTTTTTGTTTCGCAAAAATATTTAGTAAAGGGTTTTTCAATTTGGGTGGGTCGACGCTGGCAGCTTCTGGCGGCCATGTTGTTTTGATGGCGTCTGTCTAACGTGTCTAGTTTGTTTTTGTTTCAGTCACTGATGCCAAATCACCACGACAAGTTACACGATTGAGCAGCACTTCCAAATGATAAAACTCTATTATAAAAATGAGTGTTCATTAGTACAAACATTGCCCGCGTTGTGCCCATTTTACGGCACAAGCGGTGGTCCTTTAAAGTCGACTCTCCAACGTTTGGTGGCCAAATTCGGGACAACCGGTTCGGAAAACAAGTAGTCAACAATCGTACGTCAAAGGAACGCCGGATCGGCCGAGAACATTGTTGCGGTCAGTGAAAGTGTACAGGAGAACCCGAGGCAGTCAATTCCTCGCCGTACACAAGAACTCGGCCTTTCACAGACTTCAACTTGTCGAAGTTTGCATCCTAGATCCGTACAAGATTCAACTGACTCAGAAGCTCAAACTTAATGACCAAAGACAACGACGTTTGTTCGCTGACTGGGCTTCAGAGCGTATGGAAGAGCACCCCAATTTTGGCCGAAAAATTATTTTTAGTGACGAGCCGCATTTTTGAATGAATGGCTATGTTTACAAGCAAAATTGCCGTATGTGAGACCAAGCCAATCCACACGAGGTAATATCAGGTTGCAATGCATCTACAAAAATTTACTGTTTGGTGCGAATTTTGTGCGAATCAACGGCGAGCGCTATAGAACGATGCTAACCGATTTCTTTTGGCCCAAATTGAATGATATGGAGGTAGACAACATGTGTTTCCAGCAGGAAGGGATTACGTGCCACACAGCAGACGCAGCGAAGAACATTCTGCATGACCGATTTGAGGGTAAGGTTATCTCTCGCAGAGGTAACGTGAATTGGCCTCCAAGATCGATTTGACCCCACTAGACTTTTTCTTGTGGGGTTTCCTCAAATCGCAGATCTACCAATACCATCGGTCAAATTCAGCCGGATATATGAGGCAGAGTCATTGAAAATTGGACCACTCAGATCCGTGCCACCGTGAGAAGCCGCGGCGGACATTTGAACGATGTTATATTCCATAGATAATGGCATACATGAGCCTTTCAAATAAAAAAAGAACCCTTTAGTATTTTTGCGAAACAAAAAAACAAGTGATTAAAAAAATGTGTTTATTAAGTACCAGAGATAGTAGTGGCGAATATTTCGATATTAAACTTTGTAACAATTAGATTTTCAATAAAGTTGAACATGACCAAAAAAGCAGAATTTCTACTTGCACACCTAATAATTAAAAACATAAATGTTAAGTTACCACCTAAAATCAAAAGAAATTAATTCTCTTAATTTAAATTTAACAGATGATCACCAATATGAACAAACAAAAATATTCTTGTAATCGCATGAAGCACAACCACTTTTACCGGGTGAAATTAATTCACCGCAAATAAAATTAATTTAAACTGAATTTAAGTTTAAACACGATCACGAACAAGAATTTTCTTGTTACCATATTAATTTACTTGCCTAAACACTTTTACACTACCAATTTTGCGAATTAATTTCAAATTCGAATGAAATTAATTCGAACTGAATTTAAACTTTTTATCGCCGTACTAATTTACTGTTAAGACTACCACAATTTCGCAAATTAATTTCAATTGCAATATTCATTTTACAAAATATGTTATTAAAATAAAAAAACTTCTCATTAATTTTTAAAAAATTATTTTAAAACCAAACAAATACTTTTTAAATTCAAGAAAATTTATAACTTTCAGAAATTAAAAACTTCGTTTTTTAATTTTACAAGTCAACTTTGTTTTTCATTGTGCTGCTTAATTTGATTTCTAGAAAGATTTTCCTGATTTAAAACATTAAATTTTACCATTATTCAATTTAGCCTCTAAAAATAATTGGACAGAATTTACCAACGTCAAACGAATGATTCAATCATTCATATGCGGATTTTACTAAATGTTCCTGAATGTAACAATTGATCAATTCCGTTCCAGATTACCATAAGGAATACTAACGTCTCTCAAATCAAAAAAAATTTCTTCTATCCACTTAACATCCAAAGGATTATCTTGGCTTGCAATTAAAGCCATCATCACTTGATGCCTCCTCGCTGCCACTCTAACTGGTTCCGAGGTTACAATATGCTTTTTTGTGTCCACAAACTGGATAACGAAGGGCAGTACGTATCATATTTTAATTTTGTGTTAAGAGGGATAGTCACAGTATTTATTGCTAGACGATTAAATAAAGGTAGATATTTGCAATGTTTGTAATTTTTACTTAGGAATTGGAGTAGATAAAAATTTATTCTTACTATAATTAAATGAAAGTAACTTACTAATTTGGATAGGTCTAAGTGTCCACTATCCAATATGCTAGTAGCTATATTGCGGAAACTCTGAGATTTAAGTAAACTGATATATCATATATGAATAAAGTGTTGCTTGGCTGACTTGAAAGAACGTAAACCACTTCTCAACCAATTTTGCTAAAAGTTAAGTTAGATTTTTATTATGAAAATAAAATTTCAGTATGAGCTTCGAACTCAGCTCCCAAAAAATCAATTTAAAGGGTACGATTTGGATAAACCTCGGTTTCTGTTTGTACGATGAAAAGGTGATAGGATGATAATGGGCAACCAATACACCACGGTGTACTAAAACACCACGGTGTTTTTCAATTTAAATAATTAACATTTATCGTTCTGATTCATATCAAGTGCACCGGCCGATTTTTAAGAAAAGATTAAGTGGGGCGGGCTAACTAGCATAGTCCAGACCACGTGGTGAAATGCCGCCCACGAAAACTGCGCAAGATACTTGTCTACGGATGAACAATGGTTCAATTTTAAAAGCATACAACGGTCTAAATACGGCTGTACCACATATTTAAGAGCATTTACTTATCGACGGAGTCGCCTTAAGGCAAACAACAGAAATCGTTTCTGAATTGATTCTATATAGCTAGAGGGTTTGTTATAGCACGGATTCCAAACAATTGAGGCATATTCTAAGTGCGAACGAACAAATAAAGCGAAGAGGACTTTTAGAGTGTGTACGGATCAAGAAAGTCTTTGCAGAAACGGATTAAACACATTATGGTGCTTAAACGATAAATATGGTCAATATGATTTTCAACGATAAATTCCGATAAAATAGACACCTAAATCTGGAAAAAACGGACTCGAACTCCATTTAAAAATAAGCTATTATCAAGACCATTACGTTTCCTAAAAAGTTCATAACTTTACATTTAGAAACATTGAGATAAAGCTTATTCAAGATACTGTTATGTATTTATGATGATTTGGGATTTCTAATTTTAAACACAAGTATTTAGAGTTATATCTTTCGTTTTAATGTATAATTTATTTAATGATTTTTTTATTCAACAATTTATTTGTTTTTTATTTGCAATATTTTTGTACAAGTTAACTGGATAGCTAAACACTCTTAACTTCTTTTCAAGATGACCACTAACCCTTTTATACCTTTTTGTATATCAGTATAAGTAACTAAATACAATAAAATTTATTATATGACAATTATGAAAATTCAATACATATGTACGAGTAATAACTCGATTTTAATTACATTAAAGGAATCAATATATAATATTGTTACTGAAAATACATTACAGCCTTAATAATTAATTAATTCACAACACCTTCACCCAAAGATTTTAATAATCCTATTGATTATTTACTAGTTAACAAAAACTTATTTCAATAAAATTAGATAATAACAATTAGTTGTATACATTTTTTTTGTTCCCTATTTCAGTAATTAACATAGAATTTGATTAAAATGAGGAATAAAACAAATTCATATTAACTTAAATTAATGTTCAAATAATTTAATAATATCAAATTTTTTTTTAATTTTTTTTTATTTTATTGCTGAAATATTTTGATTCGATTGTTTATGCACAGTTTTTAATTTGTTTTTTATTAGTAATGTTGAATTAACCGAAGAAGGAATTTCTTTAATTTCAAAGGGCCCGAGCCATAAAGGGGAAAATTTATTTTCACGCGCTTCATTTTTTAATAAAACAAGATCACCAACATTTAATTGTTTTGTTTGAGTGTTGGCATCATAATAATCCTTCGATTTGTGTTTCTGAGTAATAAGATTATTTCTCGCTAATTTGAAAAAATTTAATTTGTTTTTCCAACATTTAATTGTTTTGTTTGAGTGTTGGCATCATAATAATCCTTCGATTTGTGTTTCTGAGTAATAAGATTATTTCTCGCTAATTTGAAAAAATTTAATTTGTTTTTCCAACATTTAATTGTTTTGTTTGAGTGTTGGCATCATAATAATCCTTCGATTTGTGTTTCTGAGTAATAAGATTATTTCTCGCTAATTTGAAAAAATTCTGCATCCTAGATCTTAATTCGAATAGATATTCGTCGTAATTATAAACTATCTCTGGCTCCCGATTTAGAGAATTTGGTATAAACGGTTTATGTCCGAAAAGTAATTCATAAGGCATAAATTTAGTTGTGCTATGAGGATTAGTATTGAAAGTAAATATGGCAAAAGGAAGCCATGTATTCCATTTTTGCTCGTCAGATTGCGTGAAAATTCTTAAATATTCTGACCAAGTTCGATGAGAACGCTCCAGAGCTCCATTTGTTTCAGGGTGATACGCTGTCGAATTTAGCTTTCTCATTTTTAATAGCTTACACACATTAGTAAAAAGAGCACTCATGAAATTTGCTCCTTGGTCCGACAATATTTGATGAGGTACTCCGAAAACACATATTAATTTTTCGACAAATACACGAGCTATTGTATCAGCTTCTTAGTTAGCAATTGGAAAACCTAACGAAAATTTTGTTAAATCATCTTGGATTGTTAAAATATACGTATTTTCAAGGTAAGATATAGGAAGGGGACTAACTATATCCAAGAAAATTTTTTCAAATGGTTGCGATGATGTAGATGTTATTTGGATTGGAACTTTATTTAATTTATTGCATTTGTTTTTCTGGTACAGTTCACACGATTGAATAAATTTTCTAATTCGGGAATATAAGTTAAAGTTATTAAACTGATATAAGTTATTAAACTGATAATTTTAATCTTGCTGCTCTACGAAATGCACCTTAATGACCTCCTGAAGGAGTCGTATGGAAATCTTCAATAATTTTAGAGATTTCTGTATCATCAGTTAGTTGTATGATTGGTGAATTACGATTAGTAATTGTTCGGTGTTCAGAATTTGATTGATTGGTTAGATCATCTTGTATTATTTGTTGTTTGGTCTGTGATCGTGCCATTACGTTCACTTCATTTTCGACATGCGTATCTGTCTCTAACTTAATTCTACTTAAGGCATCCGCGTTAAGATTTAAATTTCCAGGTTTATGAACAACCTTATAATCGAAATCGTCTAATCTTATTCGCCACCTCATCAAGCGAGACGATGGATTTTTTAAGTTGCACAGCCAGATTAACGGTTTATGATCCGTAACAATTGTAAAGTGGCGACCGTATACATATGGACGGAAATGTTCTACAAGTCCATACCATCGCTAATAACTCTTTCTCAATTGTCGGATAATTTGCTTCGGCTTTGTTTAACACACGACTAGCAAATGCTATTGGCAATTCGAAACAATTTTTGCATTGAGATAAAACGGCCCCGATAGCAATGTCACTTGCATCCGTTGTTAATGTAAATGGTGTGGAAAAATCAGGATACTGAAGGATTGGCGGGTTTACTAAAGCACTTCTTAATTTTGAGAAAGATGAATCGCAAAAAGCATCCCATATAAAAGGTTGGCCCTTCTTTAATAAAGTAGTTAAGGGTTTTGCGATTTCAGAATATCTACTTATGAAAGTTCAGAATATCTACTTATCTGTAGTATCCAGATAGTCCCAAAAATGATTTGACTTGTTTTTGATTTGTTGGTTGGGGGTAAGTTTTTATGACATTTATTTTAGTTTGATCTGGTTTAATTCCGCCTTCTGTCACAATGTGTCCTAGATAAGCGTTTTCTTTTGATAAAAATTCACATTTTTCTAACTTGACTTTTAAATTGTTTGTTCTGAAACAATCAAAAACTGATGTTAGTTTTGAGTTATGGCCCTTTAGATTGTCCGGGGACAATAATATCGTCTAAATATACTAAACATTTAATTCCTTGTAGACCGCTAAGAACATTGTTCATCAGACGTTGGAAAGTCGATGGCGCTCCCTTCAACCCGAAAGGCATTCTTTTAAAATGATAATGTCCTAGAGAAGTACTAAACGCTGTCTTTTCTTTATCAGATTCATTTAAACGTATTTGATGATAACCATTTGCGATTTCTAAAGTAGTAAAATACTTTGATTTACCCAGATGATCTAATATATCAGATATATTTGGTAACGGAAATGCATCGTTAGTAGTAATATTATTTAATTTCCGTAAGTTATTAAGTTATTAAGTAATTTAAAGTCTACGACAATTCTCCATTTTCTTTCTCCGTTAGATTTTTTTGGAACTACAATAAGAGGAAAATTCCACGGACTTTTGCTCGATTCGATTATTTCGTCTTCCAACATTTGTGAGACTTGTTTGTCAATTTCCAGTTTCGTTGACTCTGGTAATCGATATTGCTAATATATATTGGGTTTGAATTTGGTTCAGTTGGAATTTTATGATAAGTGATGTCAGCGAATTGAATTTTGCTTTGAATTTAAATGATGCGACGATCCAATTGACTCTAAAGAAGAATTATAAGATTTAGTAAACGAATTGAAGGTAAGATCTAATTAGAACCAAAAGGAACAACCGAGTTTGGTTGATTTGTAGGTATATTGAAATAAGCGATATCTAGATTTGATTGTGGGTTTGAACACTCTATTTTGAGATATCTTGGATCCGAACTGGAGTGCTCGGTGTAATTGTTGGAGCGGACCCCGAATTGTTTCCCGGAATAGTAGAGTTTTCATTTTTAGAAGCATCGCTAGTGGATTTGGTTTTTGAATTGACATACTGGCGTTTCCTGCAGTAACTAATGTGATGTCCTGGTATCTTACAATAAGCACAGACCACGGTTCCTTGGACTACGCGTACGTTTCAAGATGGTCGAAAGTTATTTGGTCTATGAGTAAATGAATTAGTATACGATGGTATTTTACTTGAATAGTTAAAACTTGATGCCGTATTTCGATTGTAACATTTTTCTGCAGAATATCCATTTCGTTTACATATTTGACATTTTATTAGGTTACTCGTTGGAGCAAAGTTCGAATTATTTCGGCTACTGATGATAAGTTCCTCTTCGCATGCTTGGTTTACAGCATCTCGAAGGTCGGAAAATCTACACGCTTTAATTATTATTTTAACTGAATCATGCAGGCCTTCTTGAAAAGCTTTAAGAGCTGTTTTAGAATTCAAATTCACGACAATATTTGCAGAATTAGCTCCAGTTTCGATGCACACTTCATTTAGCTCTGATAACAACTTTTCTATTCTACCTGCATAAGTTATGACACTTTCGTTTCGTTGCTGGCGAATATTAATCAGTTGAATTTGCAATTGCTCTAATGACCGTGAATACTGAAATTTATGTTTTAATTCGGTTTTTAAATCACCCCACGAATCGAATTTTTTATATTTTACTATGTCGTAAGCTTTACCGGATAGTTTAGTTTTTAACAAATTTAGAAAATTTCCACTTTCCGTATTTAACAAACTGTCATTCACTACATCACAACACGAAAGAAATTTATGCAAATTATCCGAACTTCCGTCAAAGTCCGGAATTAGTTTTAACGCTATTTCAACATTTAATTTAGACCTTTTGAGAATAATTTTAATTTATAAGAAAAAAAAATTAATTAATTCAGTTGTCATTTAAACAAATTGTATCAAAATATTTCGTATAATTTAATATTTCGATATTTATTAAAATTCAAATTTAAACAATATATGTTTATGTTTCGTAGAATTTGATAAATACTTGATCATTTAAGAAATGCAAATTGAATAGATGTGAATACGATGACGTAAATTAATCTTGGCTGGACTTTATTGTAACCACGATTAATTGCATAACACACAAATAATAAATTTTTTATTTTATTCTCGATTTTGTTGTTTCATTATAATTTTGCCATTAGATTTTAATTAACATAATTATATTATATTAAAACTTCATGGGATTTTAAAATATTATATGCGATTTTAGTTCAATTTAAATAGTTTTAAAATGTGCACATATTATTCGATTTCAGTTTACCACTTGAGGAAAAAACTTTAATTCACTGTAATATTTTAATGGTTTAACATTTTTTTGTACCACAAGCATTTTGATTTTAGTGGTTTTATAAGGCACATCACATTTTTATTATCGTACGATATGATTTACGGAATATTTTTAATGTCCTTCAATTCACTTTCTATTATAATAACTATGACGTTACTTTTAGACACTTGTCGAATTCTACGAACACTTCATAACTTTTACAGTTTGCAAACAATTAAGTTAAGTTTACCTTTTAATTACACATTTTTGCAAATAATTATTTTAATTTTAGTTTTGAAGATATAATTGTGTTTAATTGTAGAAATTACCAAAACAAGGATTGCTCAATATCGCGAGCAAATCCCTCCACTGTCACCAAATTGTTATGTAATTATGATGTTTTGGGATTTCTAATTTTAAACACAAGTATTAAGTATTAATTTATTTGTTTTTTATTTACAATATTTTTGTACAATTTAACTGGATAGCTAGACACTCTTAACTTCTTTTCAAGATGACCACTAACCCTTTTATACCTTTTTGTATATCAGTATAAGTAACTAAATACAATAAAATTTATTATGTGGCAATTATGAAAATTCAATACATATTTACGAGTAATAACTCGATTTTAATTACATTAGAGGAATCAATATATAATATTGTTACTGAAAATACATTACAGCCTTAATAATTAATTAATTCACAACAATACACGATTCACAGAAAATAGTTAATTCCTGTTGTAGATTAAACAAACCGCCATTGCTTCGAATCTTGCGATCATCATCAGCATAATCAAAACTCGCAATGTTTCAAGCATCGTTTTACATCATCTACGAATGCATTAAATAAAAAATGTTCAAGATGGCTACAAGAACGCCAGATAAAACATTCATATCTGTAGATAAAATGTTATTTAAAAAAACTTTATAAGATCGGTCCGTCAAATATAACGAGATACACTATAAAAGAAGGACATGACACTTGAGCTGTTGCAGTTTCTTTAAAAGTAAGACATGATCAATTTTATCGAATGCTTTACTAAAATCAATAACACTACTTCAACAGTATAACCACCTCTAATGCTAAAGTGAAAAAGTTGGGAACTTAACAAACTTTATCACAGGTGGCAGGCCGGGGTAAAATCCATGCTGGTTTACAGAGATGGAACTTATAAATAAGAAAAAGGTACGGTCCTTGACCATCCATTGAAATAATTTAGGAATAGTCGATAAGATAGAAATACCGCGATAATTCTCGATATTCATGATCCGTCCACTGTTGAAAATTTGTTTAATGAAACTGGATTCCCAAATTGAAGGAAATACTGCACTCGCTAACCTCAAAATGAAAAGGTACGTCAGTGGTTGAACCAAGACACAAGCACACTCTTTTAACACAAGCGGGTGAATTTTGTCCGGGCCGCAACTCATATTCGCATTAACATTCAACAGAGCATGCAGAACGTCATCGGTGGTATACTATAATTAAATATTTGGATTTTACCTAAAATCAAAATCGTCATTCTCTCTCGAAGAGATAAAACACATTTTCAAAAAAACTCCTGCAAACATGTCAGCGATTCTTTGTGGATCACCAACAGTCAAAGAATTGAGACATTTGCGAGGGTATACTTCAACAGTTCCAGAAATGTTTAGGGTTGTTCCTAATATACGATTCAAGCTCAACAATATATGAATTTTACAAGAAACGATTTAAAAGTTTAAATTAAGATCTGGAAGCACTAAATATGTCATACTTATTTTAACTAATATGCGAAGTTAACTGTTATGTTCGTGATATGAAAGAAAGCGAAACTGTCCCGGGAGTGACGTATGTTTGGTAACAACATGTCATGCCTATATATTCTTAAAGGGGAATAACCTTGAATTCGGCCCTTGTTTCAAGTTTTAACATATGGCGGAATACCCCTTAAATACAAATTTGTAAATTCTGAAATGCAACTTGCTTTTGAAAAGATAAACAATCCTATCCACTTATTCGCCATAACGGGCCATGTCTATATTTCCTGAAAGTAAAATTTTGTTCGAAGATTATAGGTACCATGGTTTCAAAGATATTCATTTTTAAGACAATACTGAGAATGAAATATTGGTTTGTTCTGAATGATAACCAGATAACCAGCTGTCAAATGTTTTATTGTTTAGGTTGCCAAGAAGTCTGGCCGTAGGTTTCGAACGAATAAGAATTGAACGTATACTTTAATATTAAAAGATTTGGCAGTCTCATACGGCAGTGACCAAACTACAAATACAGGGTTGTCCGAGATTGGCGGTATTATTTGAAGAAGTAAAAAAACTTACAAAACTGAGTAAAAATATGGATATTCGAAATTCGTTACCGTTAAGCCGAAATCGTTAAAGACATCTTAAAAACTAATTTCACTTTTTACATATTTAGTTGATATTCAATAACCGAAAAAGTAATAATATTTGCAATCAAATTAAAAATGACGAAAAAATATCAAAAAATTGTGCTCGCCTTCATTTATTTTGAACGAGGTGGTGCATATTTTTTCACTATATGATTCTAGGTGGTTACCAAACAGTAGAATACCTATTCACACAATGGTTTGATTCCATTTTTTCTATATTGCCGACACTTTTATCACAATCACATTTAAAATTTATTTACGTACAAAAATTTTTTATAATTTGAAAATAAATAAATAAAACACGGTAAAAAACTTTCGATTATTAGTGATAATAATTATTGTAATTTATTACAATAGGAGACCGGTTTCGGGTATATTTATCCCTTTTATATATACAGAATATGTGTCCTAGTGTTGGTGGCTGTTTAATCTTATTTCATAAATTTTATTTATTTTTGTATTTATTTTATCATTTAAAAGTAACGGATTGTGTCTATGTTTATAAATCTTCAGTTCTTCGCGTCGATCTATATTCTGGCCTTTATGCATTCTGCTCAATATGTTCAAATTTGTGTTCATGTTGGTGTAGGTGTGATTTTCATCTGTTAAATCTTGCGCATAATTTAATTTTATGTGCATTTGTCCGACTTCTTTCGTGTGCTCTTTGAATCTCCTTTCAAATGACCTGCCCGTTTGTCCAATATAAAATTTGTTACAATCATTACATGTTAATTGATAAACACCAATATCGAGTTGTCTATCATTAAGCCTAGGGTATAGTTGATTTTGGAGTTAGTGTTGGGTTCTATATGCAACATTACATACAACTTTTAAAAAGTAAAAGTTAAAACGTTTCCAAAGTATCCCGAAATGCCGACATAACCAGATTGGCGTAGACATCTCTAAAATTATATGTTAATGGCCATCAATCAAACAAGACTGTACGACAACAATACAAGACTGTACGTACACTTTTAACAAATAGTTAAAACCTGCGTCTTGCTGACTATTGAGGATCTGACGCAACATATTGAAAATCCAATATTTCAGGATGATTCGGCTCCATGCCACAGATCACGCCTTGTAAGATATATCAGTTGTTGGTAATATAAGAACGTTTATTTTTAATACCATTTTCATTTAGGTAACAGAATTTAAACAAACTTTGGGGATCAAGTCACTACCATGGCCAGGAAATAGTCCTGACCTGAACATCATTGAAAATGTATGGGCATTTTTGGGTAAAAAGATTAGGCTATACAAGCCGACAACTGTAAAAGAAGTGAAAGAGTTAATTCAGAAAGCATGGTTCGAAGAAATTTCAACCGAATATTTAAACAAATTATACGATTACATGCCCACTCGGAATAGGGATGTTGTCAAAGGCGGGCCCACTCGCTATTAATTTCATTGGGGTGCCTTTCATTGAATTTTGTTTTTTTTAATGTATTTTTTTTAATCTAGGCATGATTTAGTGCTTAACTTTAATAAAATTTAACATTTTTATAAATAAATTGTTTTGTAGCTTTTTATTTTTGTTAAAAACAGCACTTGAAAAATATGCAACATTCATATGGCAAACCTAGAAAATATTCGGTAGTTTAATAGGTTTAAAAAATCCGACCACAAAAATATTATTAAAAATATATAAAATATTACAAATATTACAAATATTTTGTTTTTAACCGGTATTTCAAAGTTGTGCCAGGCAGCAAATAATATATTTTTCAATATGTTCCTTTAAATTTCAATTCATACATTTTTATGGCGCTGGCTGTACATAAACGATTTTTTATGAAAGTTTTAATATGATGTCCTATTTCATTCTATTTAGATTTTAATAAATATCTAAAACTTTATGACGAAGAGAGAAACCCGATAATTTAAAATCAATTCGTTTATTCTCTATATTACTCGTATACGATCTACACACGTGCATCTACTACCTATACATAGTCATATAAATATATGTTTAATTTGCGCGATACTCGATCGTATTTATTAACAAATCCAAATTTGAATTTATTATTGAATTATTGAATTATGTGCTATATACGCAATAAATGATCATTTCTAAATGTTATCGTATCGGGGGTAGGAAATGGATCGTCGCAGAGGAAAGACGTGTTTTTGTCTCTCCTTTAAATAAATTAATATTTTAATTCAAATCAGTGTAATTAACTAATAAATTAATAATATACATATATGTGTTGATAAATAAATAAATAATAATGTCAATAATAATTTGTGTGAATTTAATTAGTGAAGTGAAAAGTTATATTGTATAGTTATATAATATGTGTATGGTGCAATAGTGTGGAATATATACATAACAATTTTTGTTTTTATGTATGTATTTTGATACCGTTGCTTGAATGCATCATACGCATCGCATGCAAACCTTTTTTGTGTAGAACTTTTTGATTCCAAAGGATGCGCAAGATAAGTGTATTTTTCATTTTTTCATTGTTTTAATACATATTAACACAAATTTGTTGCAATTTTAAGTATATAAATATATTTTATGGTGGGTTATTCGAGTATTGTCTGCGTGAGAAAGGGTTTTTCATTTCTGTTGTTCTGTTTAGTACACTCGCTAACAATTTTTGTCGTTGTTTTGCTATGGAGAGTATGCATGTTTGGTGATCGATGATTATTTTTCGTTTTATCTGATTTTCGTAATTTATGTACATCAGTGTTTCCTCGAACATAATGGTGTAAATGTTTTATTATATAAAAAGAGTAAAAGACGCAGATCATGAATTTTTATGTTTTTTTGTTATCATTGATGTGCATGTATAAACACATGTTTGCCATATGCATTTATAAACACAGGGTGGTCTCTATTTCATTTATACAGTTTGTTTTCGCATAATTTTTTGGTTAGGTAAAAATAAAGGATGCATCCGAAATGCTAACAAGCAAGACACATTTTAAACAAAATACGATGTATCTTTTAGGTGCATTTTGAACATTATCTTTTATGATTGTTCTCTCTACTGCATGTGTAATAATAAAACACCATAACAGATTTCTAAGGGAGGGACGTTTTTCTACGAGTTATCTCATATATTGACTTCAACTCCACTTTGAGTGCAAGCAACGATATTGAGATTCTGACAATTAATTTTTATTTTGTAGTTTTTGAATGTTTTGAACAATCCGTCAATAATAAGGAACTGCGAATATATATTTCGTCATTAAAGAAACAAAAGGTAACAGAACTGTTTATAAACTAAATCAGCGTACACAAGTTATCTCACCATCTTAACACGGTCTTAGGTCTTTCCCAAGAACAATAATTATATTTTACTTATGCAATCTGACATTATCGCCGATCCTAAGCTTTTCTGGCACTTGATCAATTAAAAGAAAGAACAGGCGAATTTCCGTAAACTAAAGTAAAATGATCATTGTTTTAATGTCTCCAAAATTATAGCTAATCATGTTGTTAAATTTTTTACTAAATTGTTTTAAACAATCCTGATGAGCCACACGCGGATTGTTTCAAGTACATCAACAATTGTCGCAAAAAACATATCTATATTCCTTTCTAATCGATTACGATACATTACACATAGTCAAACTAAGATTTTTCTATCGGCCCCGATGGACGGCTGTCTATTGTCTTTAAAAATGGTAAAACTATTCTGGCACAACCACTCGATGAACTTCTCATAAAATCACTTATGGTAGGGACAATTCGAAGATTCATACCTCCTCACAGTGATGCGCTTCTTATGTAACTCTAAATGAATCAAGCTGTAGTGGAGACGGCAGCATGAATTAAAAATCTAAATTGAAAGTTTTTTTTTTTTTTTTTTTTTTTTCTGAACTAAAATGAGTGTTTTTATTCATTTTACAAAATGAATTAATATTTGCAAGTTGGTTGCGGAGTTGCAGGAGGAGAGAATTAAATTAATAAATGTTTATTTTATTTAGGTAGCAGGAAAATATTAATTTAGTATTAATTTCTAGGTAGTTTTAAAATACTCGTGAAATTATATTTCTTGGTATTGTGTATTGTGGATTGTGTAGATTAGAATTGTATTGTCATTATTTTACTAACTATTGATATTATCTAGGTGTATGTATCCGGGCTAATTTTATCAATCAATTTTATTTAGGAAGCTGGAAAATATTAATATAGTTTTAAATTTCAGGGAATTTGCAAATACATGTGAATTAATAACATTTTTCTTAGGTTGCTGATTTGTATGAAGCAATTGTTGATGTCCGATACCATCGTTATCCTTTTAACCTAATAAACCATTATCCTTCTTGTAGATTAGTATTCTGTTGTCTTTGTGTTACTAACTATCGGCTATACCTAGGTGTCTGTAACCGGGCCGATTCTGTCCCACTTAATTAACCTATCCAATCCTTCGGTTTTGTTATGTGTAAAAAGAGTGTACGGTGGACCCGGCGTCATCCGGGAATTCAAGTGTAAGAACTTGGTCGTACATTTATAATCAATCAATCAATCAATCAATTTCTAAATGTTATCGTATCTAAATTATTTAGTACATACATATTTACATATTTATTGTAGCTAAATTTGATTTATAATTATTCCTGTTCATATGGTATTTTCAATATAAACAGTTGATTTCATTACTGCTTTTCATTCCGAAAACAAAACAAATACCAATGCCTGAGAAATAAATGTAAATAAATTTTACAGAAAAGCTGCATACATATAAATGAATTGTTTTATTTGGGTTTTTGTGTGTATATGTATGTGTACCCCGGTTTCATTTTTTAATTTGTCATTTGTTAATTTGTGTAGTGAAAGAAGAAAAAAGACATTTAATTGATGAGGATTGTATACGAGTATATAGTCTTTGGCTTGGTACACGGAGATTTCCCCTCCAAAATTTGTCTATAATTTTAATACACATCTTTTCTCAATTCAACATGTGCATCTGCTAAAATTATTGTTTGTGGTTATACTTAGAAGATTATTTGATCTTTAACATATGATTTAAAAAAATGTAGATTTAAAAATTCTTTCTTGTTTTACAAAAACACAGCTTTCATGTTTTGTATTTCATGTAAAATACAAAAAAAATTGTAAAAAATAAATAATTGCTCGAAATGCAATATTTTTGGAAACAGATCTGTTCAGTATTTGTTGTTTGATGGACTACTACTGAAACACTAAATGAAACGACAGGAACATTTTAGGCTATAATTTTAAATTAAAGGAGAAATTGTTTAGAGAAAAAATAGATAGAGATCTACCGAATTCTGCGATTACAATAATGTACCCTCGAATCTAGAGTTTAGCCTAAAAAATTGAAATTGTCCGAAGAAAAAGGAAGCATACGGTTTTTTAGAGAAGATAAAAAAGATATTGTATCACGGAACGAATAAATTTTCTTTACTTTCTATAGACATATTCCTTCAAATAAATCATTACTAGTGACCTAATCAAATATATCTTATTGTAAAAACTAAAAATCATAAGTAAGAACCTTACAAATAAATACTTGAACAATTGAAAACAACATAGACATTCTCACGAGCTATTTACATTTTTTTCTATTAACATTGAGGTTGAATTTGGAAAAAATAAAATAAAAAGCAACGTGTCTATTGCAATTTTTTGTAGCATAAATTGCCGATTAATCAATTTTTTCTATGTTGTCAATTGGAGCATTTATTTAGTAAAATTTCTATTTTATTTAATTATAACAGATCCTATTTATTCGTGTATGGCGTGGAATTTGAATTTATTAAAAGAAAGTGAAATGACATTTTTACGTTTTGTGGAAATACTGAATAGCAAAAGCAACTTTCTGAACACCCAAATCTTACATATTTGTAAACCACACAGACCAATTTATATCTTTTCAAAAAGATGAATTGCTTATTAATTATGATAATAAAATGATCTACTTCTCGGAAACATTTCTAAGACAACAAGAAACTAGACATAAAACATAAATAATTCAACACAAATATTAAGTAGAAACTCAACTTTTATTGGAAGTATTAGTAGTAGTTACACAGTAAAAAAAATGTGTAATTTTACATATTTTTTTTACAACATTTAAGTTGTAAGGAAATTATTTCTTTGCAAAAATACACAAATGTTAAATTAATTTTTAATGTAATTTTGCTTTGTGCGAATTTATTATTTGGGTAAATAGTAAAATCGAAACGTAAATTGATGCAGTTTGCTTTATATTTTAGCATTAGTTTGTTTAGACTTTTGTGTAATTTTCCTTCCCGATCAAGCATAATTAGTAATAGAAGTGTAAAATTACTCTTCGGTTTTTTTGTACAACATTAAACGTTGGCAAATGTTGTGCCAACGTTTATTGCAGTAAAATTCCAACAAAATTTTTTACTGTGTAGTATTGTATTAGTATTGAAAGAATTTTTATTTCAACTTTATTGAAAATTTAATTGTTACAAAGATTAATTATCGAAATATTCGCCATTACTATCTATAGTCTTTTGCCATTTACCATGTATATAGATGTTGAATGCCTTCGCGATACAAACTTGGTGGTTTCGAGGCAAATAGTCATTGTGTCATGTTTAACTTTCGTGAACCGCCACCATATGATGATATCGATCTGAATAAGTGGAAATCAGAGGGAGCCAAGCTGGAGAATAGGCCGCATGCTGTAAAACATCCCAGCCAAAGGAGAAGATGAGTTCCTGGGTTGTTGTATGTGGACGAGCGTTGTCATGCAGCAATATCACCTTCCGCAATCCTTGGCCCGAAAATGGCTTTTTTTTCCTCTAAAGCATCACTTAATTTGATCAATTGGGCCTGATAACTTTCAGCTGTAACAGTTTGACCAGTTTTCAGAAGCTCGTAGTAAGTTACTCCTTTCCAATCCCACCAGATACACAGTAACATTTTCTTGGAATGAATATTAATTTTTGCAGCTGATGTCGTCCATGTCTGCGTTAAGATTATCGTACAAAATTCACTTTTCATCACCCGTAATGATTTTGTGCAAAAAATTATTTCTTCTTTACTGAGAAAGCAAGTTCATGCAGATGTCAACTCTTCGGGTTTTGTTTTCTTCGGTCAGTTTATTAGGAACGCATTTTCCTTCCTTCTGTATTTTTCCCATTGCATGCAATCGAAATGATAATGCTTGGTGAGTAACTCCTTACTGTTCTGCAAGCTCCTTTTGAGTTTGACACGGATTTTGACCCAGTAAAACTTTAAGTTCTTCGTCTTCAAATTGTTTTACTGCACCTGGACGTTGAGCGTCCTCAAGACTAAAATTGATATCACGAAATCTTGCAAACCACTTTTTTACTGTTGAATGACTCACAGAATGTTCACTCAAAGTCGAATTAATCAATTCCATAGCTTGAGCAGCATTTTTTTTCATTTGAAAACAGAATAGAATGCAATGACCTACCATCTCTTAAAATTGATGCACTCGGAACGACAGCATTTAAATGACTGCTGCATTGACTAAGCTTGTATATATCCAAAATGGCAGGCGAATTGGGTGCGTTCAATATTATAATGCAATAAACTTAGCCAACATTCTACTTGCACACCTAATAATTTAATTTTTGTTAATTAATAAATTTAGTTTTGAATAGAGCCGATCCAATTAGAAGCGGTTTTGCCTCTGTAAAATCACTAACTCCCGGGATTTTACAAACCTCATCATATTAGATAAGTAATTATTTAATTTTTGAATGAAAGTAATACATAAGTTTAACTCTCCATAGGGTTTATTTTCACAGTTCAATATTAGTTATATTTCATTGTGTGTATATTAAGATCGTGAATGTTAAACCCTAATTGAGCAGCAACAAGCAACAATAGTAACATTAGTTTCTCAAGATTACAAACACTCAAATGGTTGGAAAATTTGTACTGTATATGACTGTTTGTATTTGTCATTGTTATTCGAAATATCATGATTTAAATATAACAAAAACAAACCACATTTTAAAAAATTAATTAGAAAAGGCCAAATTGAGTAGACACATAAGAGGAAATTTCTATTGGTTTGCTAATATCTAACTCTTTCAAAACATCGAAGTCGTGTAAAATACCGCCCATTTTTGTGGTATATATCTTGTTAATTATATTTTCCCTTTATTCGGTAAATTAAATTATCTCGAGCAAAAGATATTATATCGCTATTTACTACCTTAACATGTTTAAATTTGTATTCCAAAAATATATATATATCTACTTAATAATTTAAATGTTGAAGTTTAAATGACATTAATTCAACATTTATTTTACTACACTTACTGATTTAGTTTATTTTGCTTTTATAAAATATGCACAATACATGTGCAAACATAAAAATAATAGCAAAGTGCATTTTGTTAAATTGGTCTAATCCACATTAATAAATAACAAACATATTCTCATGACTTTCTCTGAGACGATAAATATTTTAACTTCTTTATACAACGTACATTTTAGTTTTATTACGATAAAAATAGCATAAAATCTAAAAAAAGAGGTTGGCTTGGATGGAAATGATGAAATAATAGTGTGCGCTAAATTAAAAGACTAGACTACAATATAATATAATTGTAAAATTATAATTCTTAGCATATGAACATACTTATTATATTTTATAGCATTTTAAGAACTTTTTCGATTTATTAAAGTTAATACTTATAGGTAGGTATAAATGACGAATTCCATACGCTAAGCATAATGGGTCAACCATAAGTACTTATATCGATCACCAGCGCCTTAAATGCAACAGTGGCAATAGAGGACAAAATAATTAAATATTTAAGTAACATATCCGAAATCTTGATCACCACATTATCTTAAGGCATACAAAACCCTTCTTATGTCTCTTTAAATTTTTGTTCTTGTACTTAATTTAATAGTGGTTTCTTAATTCTCTTTCATGATTTTTAGCTTTGTGTAAGGTGCGATAAATATGTTAGTCATCTATACCTCTTGCTCTATAAAACGACGTTCAGATATACGAGGGTCAATCAATAAATATCCGTGCGATAGGAATGAAGACGCAAGTTTCCTAAATTTGTCATTTTTTCTTTTCCTCAGATATACGAGAGTCAATCAATAAGAACCCGTGATAGGAATGAAGACGCAAGTTTCTTTAATTTTTATTTTTTTATTTTTCAACGTAAACTCCTTTTAGGTCGCTACACTTTTCCCAACGTTTCTGACATTTCTTTAACCCCTCCAAAAAATACGATTTCTCAAACTGTTCAAAATACGCTTCTGTTTCGGGCGATGACCTGCTCGTTTGAGCTGAGTTTTTTTTCCTCCAAGCCATGTTTTTATGTTAGAGAACAGAAAAAAATCGCAGGGAGCCATATGGGGCGAGTACGGTGGGTGCGGCAGTAATTCGTAACACAGTTCATGCAATTTGGCCGCGACAATTCCGGATCGCAATTTCGAGAAAACCTTTAGGCCTAAACCTTTCCTACATTTATCTTATCATTTAAAATATTAATCGCCATTTTGTACGACATGCCTTCGGCCACTGCTACTTCGAGAACTTTAGTTCGGCGATCAGCGAGAATCATGTCGTAAACCAAACTGCAAAATTAAAATAGGTCGATAATTGGACATATTAGTAGCAGGTCCTTCTTTGTAAATTGGTGTTACTATCGATACTTTTAGACAATTGGGGAATAACCCAGTTCCAAATGTCGAATTGATAAATTTTGATATGACTGGAGGCAGTTTGTTCATATATTTCAAAATAAATTTTGTTGAAATATTATCATAGCCGCTGCACATTTTTTAATTATTTTATGAAAGCTTCAACTTCTTCTAAGTTAAGTGAAACAAGCTCTAAGCTATTAATAATATTATTTTGAAATGAGTTAATATATTGTGTCCACAATAATTAGGAAACAAACGAGTTTTCATAATTTTCCATATGGTATCTTAAATAATTTAGCATAACCGTGTAACTTAGGCTGAAGTTTTCCACTATAAACCGAATTATACCAAGACTAGAAAGTATAAACTGA
Organism: Nephrotoma guestfalica; assembly: GCA_963691935.1. NCBI lineage: Eukaryota > Metazoa > Arthropoda > Insecta > Diptera > Tipulidae > Nephrotoma > Nephrotoma guestfalica. The sequence goes on along the minus strand of OY829914.1, from coordinate 151,551,644 downwards.
AGTAATGCACGTGTACAATAAAACAAGTAAATGTTTTAACATAGCCTCAAAAAATCTAAAATGTGATATTTCTAAATCATCTACCGAAAAGATTTCATTAATTTATTTAGTGGTGAAATTATTTTATATCAAATTTTGCAGTTACCTGTGTAAGAGAGAAGATAGAAAATTGTATCTAATAATACAATGGTAGTTTTCTACATGAAATTTAGGATGCCGCCACGAGTACTGATTTGAAGTTATATCATAGGAAATCTTTATATAATCGCCCAAAAGTTGATTACTTTCTGAAGTAATGTAGGCGATCATAAATATATCACACACATAGGTTAATTATACAAAGATTTCCACTGTCTCCCTTTTCGTGTTATTTTGTATAGTATAAAATAATATTGATTTTTTTTAAAAAAGTAAAATGTATGCAAATTAAAAGTGTTCTTTGTTACAGCATTCAAATTTAGTTGTTGTTGTATGTAATTTAAATTTAAGACGGATGTGAAGTTCTTAACAAAACCACAAAATAAACAAAAATCATATTTGTTAAATTAACAAAAACAAACAGTCGGTAAAAGCAATGTTAACAATGGAAACCTGACAACAGATGGATTTCTTTTAATTTTAACTATTTTCTTTAAATAATCAAAACTTAATTTTGATTGATTGCGTAACACTTATCTTTGACGGCACCCCAAAGATAATAGTCCAACGACATCAAGTCACAGCTCCGAGGCGGCCAAATCACATTAGCATTTCGGCTGATAACTCGATCTTCGAAGACGGTGCGCAAAAAATCAATTGAAACGTGTGCTGTCTGGCACAGGCTGTCTGGCATTATAAATAAATAATTAAGCGGTAAATTTTATTATTTCCAGAAAAAAACATTAATTTCAGTGGCTTTTAAAATTCGTAATCTTACATTAATTCGCCTTTAAAGTTTTTTACCAACTGGGTACATGGAATTTTCCTTTGTAACTTCTACTTTTTAATTATTTCCGTATTTTCAGTTTTTTATTTTTATTATCTTTAGGCTGAAAACAGATGTCCATAATTATGCATGCATTCAAATTAGAATACACTAATATCTATGAAATGAATACATGTAATGCATGACATGCATAATTATGTAAGTTGTCCCTATTTCTAAATTTTCTAAATCAGCAGTGTTGAAAACAAGAAAAAGCCAAACAAATCGAAATCACTTCTAATTGCACGGGTTGTTGTTCATTAGTTTGTGTATTTCCCGAAAGAAACATCAAAAGGTTCTTAACAAAATGGAGGAATTACCCGCGTGTATTCGCACGCAGCAATGCATAAATTCACATCTGTTTTCAGCCTTAACAAATATTTATTCTTCGCGTGAAACTCAATACCATCAATAAACGAGAATTTCAACTTTATCAAAACAAATCTAAAAGCTACTTTACAAATTCTAGAATACAAAAGAAAATATTTATTATACATACAACGTTATATTATAATTTTCAAGGGTAAAAATTTATGCAAATTACGATAGAACAATGTACTTGAATGATGTCATTGATAAATAGTCTCATTCTTTTTATCTAAATGTAGCTTTAAAACTTACGATTTTATTTCAACATTTTGAAGTAAGAGTTAACTTTTTTTGTAATTTGTTTGACCACATACCAAAGATGAGACAGACGCGATCATTTTTAACAAACAACCTTATAGTACGAACATCTAAGATCCAACATCAAAGCTGTCAGTCAACTTTAAAAATGTATGGATATCTAGATTTATTTTCTATTCTAATTGGATGACCAGAATACAACGTAAAAGAAAATAATATTTAATTCTATCCGGTTATGTAAAGATTGACTGGGTGGTGTCAAGGTAAAGGTACTTATTTTTCAAGTTTGAAAAACTTTCTAAAATTGTTTATCATTTATTTGATTTGCGATATGTAGTTGAAAAAGATATGTTTAAACATACTTAGCTTAAATAGTTCCTTTCGGTGATGGAAATGCTTATTTAAGATTTTCCTATTCAGATTTAAATTCAAAAGTTTGAAAAATGCCTATATGTCACGGTTAAACTGATAAATTCGGTGATTATGTATAATTACTGGTTATTATGTATAATTCCCAGTGTATTTGGTAAAGTTTAAATTTTTTTTATCGGCTATTATAAATAATCCCAGTATGCAATTTTTCCAGTGTGTTGAAAAAACAGCTCCAATTCCACACTAAATTCCGTACTACAAATTATCAGACACAAAAAACTCGATTTTGAGTAAAAATAATTTGCTTTCCCTTTCTGATTTACAATTTTGTTTTGATGTTTTATTAGATTTGTTTTGTATCTTCAGTTTCGTGAGACATGTCTGACGAATGAACATGTACGCAGTTACGGTTTTATTTATTGTTTTTCTTTTATTTTTTAAAATGTGTTTTAAGTATTAACGTAAAATTTTATTAATTTTAAGTGTAATTATGATCGTATTTCGCCATCACCGCGATCAACAACATTGGACTAAATAAATAGGTAATAAAATTGAATTTCGATCATCATGTACAAATTTAGGATGTCGATTTATTTTTTTTAAGATGGATGCCGAGAGAGATGTAAACACATTGGCGGGATTTATTAAATTTAAATTAAAAATTATAATGTGTAATTTGATATTAAAAATTAAATATAAATAAATTTCACAATACAAAAAATGCATAAACAATTTCTTTAATTTACGTAAAAGTACTATGGAAATCTGCTCTAGTAGCATGCAGAAAAGTATGTGCAATTAGTATGGCAAAATATATGGAAAAAATTCGAGTTTCCGACGAAATTCCATCTTCTTTCCAATTTGATTTTTTCTCTTTTTAGTCGGGATTCACACCCACACTGGAATTTTTGTGACACTTTTCTTTGGCGAGTACTATGGATTTCCGTGTATTATACATGTTTCTTGCCATAGGAAGAGTGTGGTTTTTGAGCGCGAATGTAAACGGAATTCCGTCGGCATTGCATATTGGGACCACGTAGTTGGTAAAAGTAATAAATTATTGAAGGTTGATTAATATTAAATGAAGAAAATGAATTAAAATAATGGCTCGTTTTTTTCTAATTATAATGAACGATTTTTTTTAAAAATGTTTGAGTATTGGGCTTAGTACTTTTATCGCTCACTCTCTACTAATTTTTTTTTTTTTTATTTTTTTTTTATATATTTATTTATTACAACTGATTTACAAATCATCTAGTAATTTATCTTTCATAATTTATATTCTTGTTTGGAGGGTTGTAGCCCTTTGGCTAGTCCCCTTTACAATTTTATTATATTTTTAGTCGATCCTGTTTGGATCTAGTAGATCATGCGATTTCTTCCTTCGCAGCCGTCTTACTAGGTTTGAATCATCCAACATACGACGTATCTCAGCATTTTGGTGTAGACTAATACGTTGCATGTGTTTTCTCGCGTGTTTGCTTATTTCTTCACTAACGAAATCCATCTTCAGATCTCTATGGAGGTTGTCATTTCTTATGTACCACGGTGCATTAACTATTCCACGAAGGACTTTGCTTTGGAATGACTGGATGATATTGACATTGGTTTTCTTTGTACAGCCCCAGAGCTGAATACCGTAAGTCCACACAGGTTTTAGGATTTTCCGGTATAGTAGCAATTTATTATGTAGAGTTAGCTCAGAATTTCTTCCTAAGAGCCAATCCATCTTTCTGTATTTGATGTTTAACTCTTCTTTTTTCTTTTTCACATGCTCTTTCCATTTTAGTTTCGCGTCTAGAGTCATGCCTAGATATTTTGCCGTATTTGCATAGGGAATTTGCTGGGAGTTCAGTTCTACTGGTATCCAGTTGACCTTCTTGTTGGTAAAGTTTACGTGAACAGATTTTGTTTCATTAAGTTTTATTCGCCATCTCTTGGTCCAGGTACTGACAATATTAGTAGCTCTTTGCAATTTGCTTGTAGATTCTTCTATGCAATTAGCAACTGCTAAGATGGCCGTATCATCCGCAAACGTCGCTATGTTAGTATCCTCTATCGTTGGCAGGTGTATAGAACATATAAAGTTGGTCCCAGAACGCTACCTTGTGGTACCCCTGCTGATATTTTCTTTATTTCTGAGTATTCGCCATCTAATTTAACTCGAAAGTGTCGGTTAGATATGTAAGATTTTAGAATTTCATAAAACTGCTTTGGTAAGTCTCTTTGTAATTTATATTCCAAACCTTTATGCCATACTCTGTCAAAGGCCTGTGCTACATCCAAGAAGACGCTTGAACATACTTTCTTTTTTTCAAGTACGTCTTCAATTATGTTTGTAATTCGGTGTACTTGTTCTATTGTTGAATGATTTTCTCTGAAGCCAAATTGATGTGGAGGAACAAGATTTCTTTCTGCTATTATTGGTTTTAGTCTCTTTAGGAGTAGTTTCTCGAATAATTTTGAAATTATTGGGAGTAAGGAAATCGGCCTATACGAATTTTTGTCATTAAGTGGTTTGTTTGGTTTAGGTATCATAATTACTTCTGCTACTTTCCATTGACTTGGAACGTGTTTAAGTCTGAATACTGCATTAATTATTTGGAGTAGTTTACGCAGACCTTTTTCAGGAAGAGCTTTTACTATTTGTCCTGTAATTAAGTCATATCCTGGAGATTTCTTTGTATTTAGGTTGAGATTGATTTCCTCTTTTAATTCTTGTAGTGTGACAGGAGATATATTGCAGTTACCCATTTTATATACTGGTGGTATGTTTTCCTCTGCAGTTTGTCTAGGTAGTAGCTGAAACGTGTTCTCGAGGTGGGTTGCAAACAACGAAGCTTTTTGCTTTGCACTTATAGCCCACGTACCATCTTCATTTTTTACTGGTGGAATTTGTAGTTTAGGTCGTTTTAAACTTTTTGTCGCTTTCCAAAGGGAGTACTCGGTATCTTTTTCCCCAGTAAGGCCACTCAAGTATTTATTAATGGATTCGTTTTTGATTTCTTTAATTAGCAACTTTAGTTTATTGGATAAAAAATTAAGAGTTGTTTTATATTCTGGCGCTCGACTTCTTTGCCAGGCCTTTCTTGCTTGTCGTTTTGCTGCAACCAGTTCCCTAACTTCTAGAGGATAAGTAGCATTTCGGCGCATTTCCTTTGAACTTGAGGGGGTACTACTCCACGCCGCTTCTTGTATACTGGTGTTGAGTTGTTCTAGTTCTTCTTCTAGCTCTATCGGGTTTTTAATTGGCACCTGAAGATCAATATTATCCTCAATAAGTTTCTGGAATTTCTCCCAGCAGGTTTTTTTGTTCGTTAGCGAAGGTGGACTAGTTTTTTTAATAATCGTTGCACTGATTGTCATAATAACAGGCGTATGATCCGACATAATCCCCTCGCTGCTTTCTAGGTATATGTAGTTTTCGTCTATACCTTTGGTGATAAAGAAGTCAATGATATCGGGTATTTTGTTTCTATCCGTAGGCCAATAAGTTGGTTGATCTCCAGAATGAAAATCGCAATTGCATAGTCTTCCTGCTGCAAACAGCTCTCTTCCTTTTTTAGAGGTTACTCTTGATCCCCAGTAGGTGTTTTTTGCATTAAAATCACCTCCGATTATGAAACTTGATCCAAGTGAATTAAATAACGTGCAATAGTCTTGTTTAATTAAATTATATCTTGGGGGGCAATATATTGACGATACACTATATTCTTTGTTGTTATTTATAAATACTTTTAAGGTGACTACTTGCATAAATTCCTCTTCAATTTTAAGATCTATAAAGTGTTTGATGTTTTCTTTTATAACCACCGACGATCCTCCCCTTGCCCTTCCTGCTGGATGAATGGCGTGGTAGCAATTGTATCCATATATTTTAAGATATGAAGTTGAAGTAAAATGGGTTTCCGATACTAGGCATATATCTATTTTTTCAGTATTTAGGAAAATTTCTAATTCTGGAATATGTTGCATTAGCCCATTTGCATTCCAGGTTACTATTCTTAATGTTTTATTTGTTGTTGTTTGCATCATTTTAATAGAGCATGGATTTCATTTCATTTAGAGAGTCTTGCTTATCTAACCTGTTGCTTAGAGCTTGAAGGCATTTCTCTTGTTTAGCTAGACGAATGTTAAGAGCTTCCATGCTTCTTAGTATCTTTTGGAGCACTGCTGTACATTCAGTAGTGTGCTCCGAAATAATTGGTTTTGTCATGACTACTTGCGAGTACAGTTTTGGTTTTGGTTCTCCCGTTTTACTAGCATGAGGTTTAGGTTCCTCTTTGGTGGAAGTTTGATAATTTTTTACCGATACTCCTGGACTTTGTTTTCGCGTTTTATTTCTTATTCGTTGTAGCTCCTTAGCTATTTCACATCCCCGGTAGTTTGCGGGATGTGACTTATTGCAATTGACACATTTTGCAGCAATATTTTTACTAACCGGGCATACCTGGGCATGATGCTTTCCGGCACATTTCACGCATCTAATTTCTCTTTGGCAATATTTCTGCGTATGATTAAAACCTTGACATTTTTTGCACTGCGGTATTAATCCGTTATTCTTTTTCAATGGCTCTATTTTAACTCTCGTGCTAAGTATTGCCTTGATATTATACACATCTTCCACTTTTTGTTTGTTATTAAAAGTGAGCATAAATAGTGGAAGCCCTCTTTTGTTAACTTGAACTCCTTGTTCAGTTTCGATTTTTTCTTTCTTAATTATGTTTACGGCATTTTCTATTTGATAACCCTTTTGCTTGAGATCCTCAATAATTTCCTGTTCTGCACAGGTTGGGTGAAGGCCTCTAGCCATAACTTTAATTGGGCGATCATTCTTATCCTCATAGGTAAACCACTGATGCCCCTCGGAATTAAGCTTTGTAGCCAAGCTTTGTGATTTTATATACTATACTCTCTATAATTATTTTTCAAAATTTTATTATTTTTCATTTTTTCTTATAGCCAAGCGCATTCTAAGCATAGCAAATCATAAACTATTTTATTCAAGCATGAAAAATAATTAATTTTTCATCAAAATTATCTAAGCATAGTGAAATATTAATTATTATTATAGTTTCAAAATTTCATATTTATTACTTTAACCAAAGGGGTTTGGTGATTATTCGCATAATCACCGGCAAAAATGAATAATTTTTAATTTGTATCATATTTACCAACGTAGTTGGTAACTACGAGGGTTGTCTGAAAAGTTTCCTGAAGAGTTTCCTCTTCAATGAAAGTAGGGACGCATGTGCAACGTTGAAAAATACTCACCGATATATCAGTTTGAGTGAGTCGAGGTGTTTTTGTGGAAATGGAAAAATCGAGTATCGAGCTGTCATTAAATATTTATTTTTGAAAGGGTGTAACTATTTGTAATGGTCACCTGGTTCGGATTAATCTTTTTAAATATAATATCGCTTCCAGAATAAGATTTGTTTTTGTTGTAGAGGTAATAAAGGCGTAATTTTGTTTGGCAATAATCACAAAAATGAAAAAAAAAAAAATTTTTTAGCATAGATCGGTGGACAGTCGAACTCAAAAAATGAAATCAAAAATACCTACAGCATTGACTGGGGTTTAACATTGTTATAATTGTTGTAGCTGATAATAGTTAGATAAGTTAAATAAAATAAAAATTATAATGGGTGTTTTTTTAAGAGGTTGCCGATTTTTTTTTTGAATAAAACACATATAAAATTATGAAATGACCAAAATTTTTTTTTATTTGGTAGATAATTTTTTGGCATTTAACATTTAAACACAATTTCTGGCATATGGCTACCACGACTATTTTTCACAAATGTCATTCTGGAGGTCCAATTTTCCAGCACTTTTTCAAGCATTTGAGGGCGTATGTCAGCAATGACACGTTGAATATTGGTTTCCAAAGCGTCAATCGATTGAGGTTTATCCACATAAACCAATGACTTCACGTATCCCCACAAAAAGTAATCGAGTGGCGTCAAATCGCACGAACGCGGAGGCCAATTCACCGGACCATTTCTCGAAATAATGTTGTCGTTGAAAGTTTCTTTCAATAAGTCGATTGTTTCACGTGCTGTATGGCAAGTGGCACCATCTTGTTGAAACCACATTTCATTCATATCCATATCTTCAAGATTTGACAACAAAAACTCATTTAACATGGTTCTGTATCGATTTCCATTCACGGTAACGCGTCGTCCTTCCTCATTTTTAAAGAAATATGGACCGATGATCCCACCAGCCCATAGACCGCACCAAACAGTACATTTATCAGGATGCATTGGTAATTCTAGAACGGCGTGTGGATTATCTTTGCTCCAAATGCGACAATTTTGTTTGTTGACGTATCCATTTAACCAAAAATGCGCCTCATCACTGAAGAGAATTTTACGGTAAAAAAATGGATCTTCGTTCAATTGATTTAACGACCAATCACTGAATTCACGGCGCAAACGATGGTCGTGTGGCTTTAATTCTTGCACCAATTGAATTTTGTATGGCACCAAACCCAAATCTTTACGTAAAATTTTCCATAAAGTCGATGGACAAAGTCCAATTTGCTGAGCACGACGACGAATCGATAAATTGTCGTTTTCTTCGACACTGACCTCAACGACAGCAATATTTTCTTCTGTACGAACTCTTCTCATTCTTGTCGGTGGCTTGGCATCCAAAAGAGTGAATGTAGACCGAAATTTGGTAATTACGTTCTTTATGGTGGTCTCTGACGGACGATTATGTGCACCATAAAATTCACGAAGTGCTCTATAAACATTTTTAATTGAACACTGATTTTGAAAATAAATTTCCACGATTTGAAAACGTTGTTCTGGAGTTAACCTATTCATAATGATTTGCCAAACAATACTGAGTAGAAATGCCACTTTGAGCTGTCAAAACAACTGTCATAAAATAAAACGACATCTATCGGAAAAACAAACCTCCTAAAAAAACACCCGTTATAAGTGATAGTTGCTTCTGAATAATGTTAAGTGCATGAGTTTATAAATGTATATACACCTATGTGATAAAAATAATTAGTGTTAACGTTAAAATTGAACTTAAATATACAAGTATTATAATATTATATCGAACGGTGTTTAAACCAAACAAAACAATAAATCCCGAGGCATATGAATAATAAAATATAAAGAACTATTCAGTAACGCAAGCTTTCGCATTGGGATAACATTACTCATGCAACACAACGGTTCATTCATGATTATTTGGAGAATGTGGTCGATAAGTTGCAATTATTGTGAAAACAAATAAAATTGGGTGCGCAGGAATAACCTCAATCGCATAAAACTAAGCATATAAGTACAATAAGCAATATAAGAAAAGCTGGAATACGAAATGTTAATATTATCCTACTTAAAAACAAAAACGATGGACGTTCGGGACGTTCAAAAACTGCAACCACCGTTGATAACATCACTCAAGTTCACCAAATGGTGCTAGACAACCGTCGAATTAAAGTTAGTGGGGAGTTCTCTAAGCTAAAAGTAGCGCTCGGAGGACAGATATTTTCATCGAATGGGGAGGTCATCACCTTCGTAAACAACTATTTTGCAGAGAAAGACGCCGAATACTAATTGGACGAGTTGAAGAGATAGGAGCGTCGCTAGGAGAAGTGTATAGACTTGCAAGGAGACTACGTAGAGAAATAAAAATAAATTTGAAGAAAACTGTCTTGTATCTTTGTTAGGTCGGAAAATTTCAGACAACCCTCTTATGTGTAATGACCGATAATTATGTATAATAATTAATAACAAATTAATCACTCTAACTGTAACATATACATTAAGCTACATATTTTACCAGCTATTTAAACGGGAAATACGGAGTACGTGCAATAATTTTATTAGATAAAGTTGCAAAAAAGTATGCATGGTAAAAGTAAAATAAAAATAGGAGAATACGGAATCTAAATTCAATTTCTGAATTCAATGAAAACAAATTAAATTAATTAAATTGGAAAATATTTCAGCCATTTCCTATAATTTAAAACATTTAATAGTTTCCATCATACACTTGGGTTTATTAGTTGAAAACACGATAAATTCATGTTTCGACATAGCTGAAGAGCTCGACGAGTGTAGTAAACATATTACTTGCTCTCTTCAAGCAAACCTCGGAAATGAGAATCTGAGGTGTCGGAACTGTGTTCCGGTTTCAATCGCTGTAAATAATAACGCGAAACACCTGATGGATAGTGTACAGGATTTTATGAGACGAGGTTACCAGAGAGGCTTGCCAGCTTGTTTTTTTTTTGTTAAAGAAACATTAATAAGAATGTTCATCGTTAGCTCTTCTAATCTACGACAAGGTGCTGGAATTAGTTAAAGTAATATAAACGGTAAATATAGTATTTTGAATTGCCAAACTAATTGGGCTTTTAAAAATAATAAATGTGCGTAAATATAATTTAATATTTAACCTGTAACAATGACACATAATAGATTACAGCGATACTTCGAAGACAATAAAGGGCAAATAAACAATTGGTGGTCGATTCAGCGAAAATGGGATGGTGTTACATGTAACTCACAAAATCTAAAATTTCGCTTGTTCTATAGATTTACGCAGGAATGTGCATTATATTTGACGACGACGTAAGCCATACAAGAAAGTAAAAATTCCAAAACAAATTTGAAATGTTATTGCGCTGAATTTATTAACCGAAGGTAAAGTGTAATTATTAATTTAAAAAGATTGGGAGAGCCAATGTACATATATCTACCTTAGGTATAATTTTTGATAAATAGGTGTTTCAAATTATGTTTAATAATGAGTTCTAGAAGTAGTAGTAACTATAAATTGTTCTACGAGACGAAAATTGCACGTTTGGAGAGAGAGAGAGAGAGAGAACCAATTTAGTAATGTTCAAGCTTCAAAAAATGAATTTTGATGGGAAATGCTTTTAAACCATTCCGAAATAATTACAAATTCGAAAAATTAACAATTAAATTATGTATGTATATGAGCCACTCAGCAGAAGTAAATGAATTGCATATTTTTTTCTTGTGAAAAAAGACAGAACAGTAGAAAAAATTCACCAGATTCAAAATAATATCTATCTTTTTCTGCCACTCTTATTACAGAAAATTGCTACACAAATTGCTTTCTAACTGCTCGTTTTTCACCTCATAAAATATACTTTAAAATTACCTTCGCAGAAGTAATTCTAGTTATGTATAGGTTCGAATTATGTATAGGTTTATAGAGTTTAGTTGTAGGCCTCAATTAGTACGTAAAAAGACTGGGCCCTAACTATTGAACGTTAATTTTCGAAGGCTGTCGTTTTCCTATAACAGAAAAAAAAATGTATGCAATTTGTAGTATTCTTTTCTCTTTTGTTTCTACGCTTGTTATAGGAAAACGATAGCTGTCGAAAATTAACGTCGAATTCAATAGTCAGGCCCCTCGCTGCATTATTTACGTTAAATACAAATTTCGAAAATCCAAAATATATTATAAAATTAAAGTTATAGTACTTGAGTGATGTGTGCCGGTATACGGTGGAGTAAATTCGAAAGTAGTAACGAAATTAGTAACGAAACAAATCGGTATTTTAATAAGTTTGTTTTGTGTTGGATTTTGGATCAGTTCTGTTGCAGGAAAGATGGTTTCTGGAATGTTGGATGGGTTCATCGTGGTCACGAGAAAACTTTCTGTATTTTGATAAATTTTGGTTTGTGTTGAATTTTAAATTGTTTCTGTTGCGAAGGAGATAATTTTTAGAATAGTTACGTCCCGGTTTGCGGTCGATTGGGTTCGTTGTAGAGACGGAAAAGTTCCTGTTTTAACCAATTTTGTTTTTGTGTTAAATTTTGAATAATTTAAAATACAACGAAAATTATTTCTACAACAGTGATTGTGTGTCGTTGTACGATCGAGTATTGTCATAGCGAGTAGGCTCATTTTGATCAATTTTGTTTTGATTTTTGAATGAATTCTATTGCATTTTTTGGTTTACTTAACGCTGTAGTAATTAATTTCATTTGCAAATTAACTCTAGTTTCAGGTAAAGCACTTGATAGGAATTTAAGTGTAATTTGTGTAATTTGATTTTAGGATTAGCTTCGTTGAAGAAGCTAACGATTTAAACATTTTATTCTAAATTTTAATTTTAAATATAATTAATGATTTTTGTAAATGCGATTATTTTGAAATTATTTAGCCACTAATTAGCCAATATTTCAGTCACAATAAAAGCTTTAAATTTTATGAGAACGAATTTTATAAGATTACGATCACACTTAAAAATGGGAAAGTTTACAATTTGGACGAACGTGGAAAAAATTAGTTTCCATACAAAATGCATATACTAATCACTCAAAATAATATATTTTTTGTTCACTCACATGAGGGTAAAAGTAGGTGTCACAATCACAAATATACTGACATAAATACAAACTTAACAATATTACACATAATTAAAAAAGGAGAACAATAAGACAGACTCTATCTTTTCGATTCAAGTTTGAAGCCAATTTTCAAATTTTTCGAAAGAAGTGAGCGTTTTCACAAGAATAACTTTATCATATTTCGGTCGTTTTTCTCGTAATGCACGGCTCAAACGAATTAATTTTAGTCTGTACCACTCGTCCATAATAGAATCGCCAGGTTGTAAGAGCTCGTAGTAAACAATGCCTCGTTGGTCCCACCAGTTACAAAGCATAACCTTCGAACCATGAATGTTCGTCTTTGGTGTTGATGTTGAGGACGATGGCAACGATTGGCCGGGCAAAGCGAAGTATTTTTTCCTCTTGGGGTTATCATAGAAGATTCACTTTTCGTCACCAGTCACTATCCGATGTAAAAACCCCTTTCTTGTTTGCCTTTGAAGCAGCTGCTCGCAAGAAAAAAATCGAATTTCCACGTCTCTTGATTTCAATTCATAAGGAACCTATTTGCCTTGCTTTTGAATCATACCCATAGATTTCAATCATACGGAAACTGTTTGTTGGGTCACTCCAATGTACCGGCAAGCTCCGCTTGCGTTTGAGTCGGATTCGTTCTCAATTTAGTAGAAAACTTCTTCAGTTAATATTCATTCATTCTTACTATTGGTGTTTTTTTTATTACATCGGAGCAACTCGAGAGATAATTATTTGTATTAGATTAGGGATGGCAAGCACAAGTGACTTTCATAAATATTTTTTATAAACAAATCCATCAAATCAACAGGCTTAGAAGTTAGGGAGGCCAATACAATATTTGGATTCGATTTATTTTATTTTTATTTTATTTGTTTTAAGAGAACCAAATTAATTTCGTTAATACTAATCATTACATTACATTTATTTTATTCAAGTATAATTTTATTATATCGTATATTGTCCTAAATAATCAATTAACTATGGTTTCTGGAAATTCTATTGTAAGTTGTGGAGTTGCAGGAGGAGAGAATTAAATTAATAATTTTTTATATGATTTAGGTAGCAGGAACATATTAATTTAGTGTTAGATTTCAGGAAACCTGCAGATGCTTGTGAAATAATATTTCTTTGTATTTTTAATTGCTGATTGTGTAGTTTAGAATTATATTGTCATTGTGTTACTAACTGTTGACTTTATCTAGGTGTATGCAACCGGGCCGATTCAATCAATCAATTTTGTTTAGGAAGCCGGAAATTATTAATACAGAATTAAATTTCAGGAAATTTCCAGATGTACGTGAAATAATAATATTTTTCTCAGGTTGCTGATTTGGAGAAGCAATTGTTGAAGACCAATACCATCAATATCCATTAAACCTATTAAGCCTTTATCCTCTCTCTAGTAGATTAGAATTGTGTTGTGCCGTACGATCACTAGGAGTCTGAAACCAAGTAGAAAAAAACCTTTCCTATCCTTCCTATTGTGATGCGTAAACAGGCTGTAGGAATAGGCTCGGCATTATCCGGGACCCTTGTCCAGTACTTGGTCCTACAGTACAATCAATCAATCGGAGCAACCCGAGAGATAATCTAAAAAAAACCATCGCCTTCAATGTAAATTTTTGCGCTGTACTCCTGTTAGAGAGGAATTTATTGGCGATTTGTAAAGAGAACATCACGGAGAATTAAAATTAACTTTATAAACGTTATTGGGCGAGTTTTTTCTAGAAAATTATATTTCAACGCCTCATTCTACCATAAAACATCGTGTATGCGTACACAAATATTAAACAATTATTTTGCTTACCTAATTTATCCGTTGTGCAATTTGGGTATAAGTAATCCTGAAATTATAAAAAATAAAAATTTTAAAAATAGGATTTCAAAAGATACGAGGGCGGCGTAAGAAGTCTGGTAAAAATAAAACAAGGAATAATATTTTCGGCCAAAAAAAATTATTTTTCAACGTAGTCGCTTTTTAACTCGATACACTTAGACCAACGTTTTTCCAATTTTTCGATCCCTTCCGAATAATACAATCTCTCCAACCCTTCAAAATAGGCGTTTGTTGCATCGATGATCTCCTCATTAGAACCGAATCTCTTTCCGCCTAGCCATTTCTTCAAGTTTGGAAACAGGAAATAATCGCAAGGGGCTAAGTCTGGAGAATATGGCGGATGTGGAAGCAATTCGAAGCATAATTCATGGATTCTGGCCATGACAACTGCACCCGTGTGCACCCCTGCATTGTCTTGATGGACGAGAACCGAGAAACGGTCCAATTAGTTGCAATAATATTCGCCGTTGACTGTTCTCCCCTTTTGAGGGTAATCGAAGTGGATGAACTTGTTGGCCGATAAAACCGCCTTAGCCTTCTTCGGCGCAGATTCGAAAGTAGAAATCCACTGGGTAGACTGTTCTTTGGTGTATAGTGATGGGTCCATGTTTCAACCACAGTTATGAACCGATGCAAAAACTCCTTTTTATTGAACATCGCCAAACCTGCCTCTGAAGTTGTCACACGTGTGCATTTTTGGTCGATTGTAAGCAAACGCGGCACCCAGTGAGCGGATAGCCTTTTCATATTCAAATGATCGTGTGATATATTGCGCACACGTTCATCTGAGATGCCTACTATCTCAGCTATCTCGCGCACTTTCACTCTGCGGTCTTGCAATACCGTATCTTGGATTTTGTCAACCATTTTTGGTGTGGTGAGTTCATTTGGGCGTCCTGAATGTTCGGCATCAGTTGTGCTTGTACGACCACAACTAAAATCAGTAAACTATTTGTGAATTTTAATCGATGGTGAAGAGTCCCCATAATATTTATCAAGCTTTGTTTTGGTTTGCGTAATGGTTTTTCCACGCAAAAAATAATGTTTTATTAACACACAAAATTCACTTTTATCCATGTTTGCAAAAAAACAATGAGTTGTCTGTTTTCAATGGCTGTCAAAACTGAACTAAATGACAGATCTGTCTGAAAATTTTAATTTGGTCTAGTGACAGATGGTATTGACACCTGACTTCTGGGATTTGCGATTGTGGCGCCCTCTGTTGCAATTTTACCAGACTTATCACTACGCCCTCGTAAATTAATAAAATGAACCAAACATACGAGTAGTTATCGTTTATCCTAAAAATAATCAATGAAACTGTAGAACTGATATGGAGTTAGAATTTATGATCTAACTGCATATAAAGGGTGTTCCATTTGTTAGTTTTTCAAATTTAAAAAAAACAATATATGTGAAAATTAATTTTTTTTTATTGAAATTGAAAGTTGGTTATATGCCATTTATGTATGTATGGAATACAACATCGTTCATGTGACCACAACGGCTCCTGTTACAGGCCTGCATCCGAACATCAAAATTGTTGAGGAATTTTTCCAATAAAAGTAGGTCAATGGCTTCAATTTCATGTCGAGTGTTGTTCTTAAGATATATATATACAATTTACTTTTCAAAAAACCCCAAAGAAAACAATCTAACAATGTCAAATTGCATGATCTTGGTGGCCAATTGACATTAGAATTTCTTGAAATTATGCGATCGTTGGTGGCAACTTGGTTGCCAATTAACTCGAGTGTTTCTCGCTTTTGGTGACATCGTCTCGTTGAAACCAAAGATCATCTAAATCAATTTCATCCAATTTTGTGGTTAACGACACTTTGATTGTGAACGGCGCTTCAAAGAGATGTTTGGCTACCCAGTACGGACTGGACGATGGTGTTTATATGCTCTACGACCTGAATTTCTTCAAAATATTCAAACAATTTTGCTCTGTAGGACGAAATGTTTTTTTTACAGAACGACCATTTTCGTAATAAGTTTGAATAATCAAAACGCATCGTTGTGTTGTAAATGAACACATGACTAAAAATGGCAGTTTTGACTTTTCATTTGTCAAAAAATGCTGAGGTTGTCATCGTACAGTACAGTAAATGTTTTTTTGGTGTTTAAAAAAACCAACAGATGGAACACCATTTACATACAATATTATGATAAATTTTAAACTACATACAATTGCACAACAAATAATATTACCACCAAGGTTAACGTTAACGCAAAACACCACAAGTTCAACACATCCAAACCAAACGGTGGCAAGAACTCAATCCAGGTAGAGGTTGTAATTTTATTTAGTAATGAGTATTATTTATCAATATATTTCCGCATTAAGTAATATATTCCGTACTAAGTGTTTCTCCAATACTTCTTTCTCCAATATTTTTCCGCATTAAGTAATTTATTTCCGCATTAAGTGTTTCTCCAATACTGATAGAAACGATTCGTTTTCCTATAGTAGACAAAGAACGAAAGGAGAAAAAATGAGAAACTTTTACTGTGTTTCTTTTTTGTTTCTATGCTTAGTATAGGCGAACAATAGCCTTATTTAATTCAATAGCTCCTGAATATTGAAATATTCGTGAATTCAAATAAACTGCGTTTAGCCGTTTTCAATTGTGATACATAATCATACTGCGACGGGTACAATAACAGAAGATTATTGATAAACGTAGAAGAACTTATAAGTTTACTATCAAAATTAAATAGTGTAGTTTAAATAGTATTAAAATGTTTAAAATTAAATTGAGCAAGTTGTAAAGAGTACAACAAATTTGAAGTTTTTGTAAGTGATAAAGGTGGTGTTATTTAATGAAGTGTGATGAAACTTATATGCTGAGTGTAATATTTGCAAAATCTCTTACTAATTGATTCAATAATCTAAATTCTTATTAACATGTAATCTTCTAGACCTATAAATATATTATATACAGTATTTTGAAACTTATTTCATTCGTGGGATTCTTATTTCATCCCAAATGGAATCCAAAATTAAAATTAATCCTAAAAATAGATTAAAAATTAGAGCAATTAAATGAGATCCAATCTTTATTTAAACTAGTATGTTTTTACATTGTCAGGCGGAAATTCGATGGAATTAAGATTAACAATATAATTACAATACCTTTTAAGTTGATCTTTATTTTGTGTTGCAGTGGCTTCATGAATAATTTATATTATTTGATTTATTGTTTTTATGTTCAATATTTATCATATAAGGAATTCGCCGATCTCTTTGCGCTCCACCCCGAATGTGAATTAACATCGGAATAACCATTATGGTAAAGGACCCAAATATGGATTGCATTTGTGTGTATTTATAAAATTTATAAAAAATTTCAATATGAGTAATTTGATTTTTTTATAATTTATGATTTATTTTTTCTCAATTTAGCATCATTTTGCAATTCTACTAGTTTATTTTCAACAAATATGTAAATTTACTTCAGGTAACTTATTGTGGATCGATCTAGAATTGCATGCGTCTAAGCGGATCGTTCTTAATTTGGATCGCACTTTAGAGTTGTAACTTGTTAACTTAAGTTAGTAAGTAAATTAAACAATTGTGTAGCATTCTAAAGACAATTCTTTATTTCAAAATTATAATGTACAAAAACAATGTTCATGTTAGATATATACATATATACATATATACATATATACAGTGAAACCTCCCGAAATCGACCACCTACGGGACTATAAATTTCTGGTCATTTTACAGAGGTGGTCGGTATGAAGAAACTTCTCTGAAACTTCTCTAGTGACCAAAATTATATTTCGGGAGTTTGGTCTATTTATAGAAGTTTTGACAAATGGCAACGCCCAATAATAATTAATATCCATAGAATTGCTTGCTATTTTACTCTTATTACTTTCAGCATCGTAAACTAATACTAAATAATGAATAGATGAAACAAGAACGAAACGTAATAATATGTAATGTGAGAAAGCAACCAAGCTACATTAGGTAGGTGGATATGTATTAGTATCCGTGTGACCGTATAGAGAAAAAATAATAGGTAGAGGAAAAATTTCGTAGCCTTTTTCCTGGTAGATGGCTTAACATTCATATATCTCAGTAACCATTGCTCGTATCGGGCAATTCTTATGTGTGTTTGAAATGTGATATTTTAGCTTGTACTTTGACATATAAAACATTAAAAGCGGTGAAGTGAATAAAATGTTACAACATTTTAAACATGGAGATAAATAATGAAAAAATTCGATATATTTTACAATTTTATTACGACAAAGGTAAAAATGCGGCTCAGGCTTGCAAACAAATTTGTACTGTTTCGTTCTGGAAATATGGATGTCAAAGATGCACTGGTCGACCAACCACTGGTAAAGTCGATGAAATCATGCAGAAAATTGAATAAGAGCGCAATATAAGCAGCCATGGAATTAGTTTAGTTCTTTACTATATTGATCAAAAAATAGTTTTAAACCATTTGAAAATGGCTGGATACAAAAAAGCTTTACGTTTGGGTACTATATGAATTAACAGTTAAACATTTAATGGACCGGATTTCTATCTGCGAAACGCTGCTGAAACGCAACGCCATCGAGACATTTTGAAAGCGAATGATTACTGGTGATGAAAAGTGGATAAGATACGACAACGTTGTGCGAAAAAGATCTTGGACGAAAGGAGGTGAAGCTTCCCAAACGGTATCAAACTCAGGGTTGACGTCAAGAAAGGTAATGCTGTGTGTTTGGTGGGATTGGAAAAGAATCGTACATTATGAAATGCTGCCACCGGGCCAAACGATTGAATAAAGTGTGGAGAGAAGAGACTAAAGAGTAAAAAATGAAATGTATTTCTCTGTTTACATTATAAAAAAATATTTTTGGTCATATTAAAGGAGTTGATTTAATACGCATAACCCCAAATATACTGGTCGCTAAACAGAATAGGGAGGTGGTCAGGTTAAAGAGAGTTTTTAGAACAAATTTGTATGGTTAATGTGTTGGGACTGTAGAAAAGTGGCCTATTTAAGGAGGTGGTCAGAATGAAGGGGTGGTCACATTGGGAGGTTTGGCTGTACATATATACATATATATATATATATATATATATATATATATATATATATATATATATATATATATAACGGGTGTTTTTTAGGAGGTTTGTTTTTCCGATAGATGTCGTTTTATTTTATGACAGTTGTTTTGACAGCTCAAAGTGGCATTTCTACTCAGTATTGTTTGGCAAATCATTATGAATAGGTTAACTCCAGAACAACGTTTTCAAATCGTGGAAATTTATTTTCAAAATCAGTGTTCAATTAAAAATGTTTATAGAGCACTTCGTGAATTTTATGGTGCACATAATCGTCCGTCAGAGACCACCATAAAGAACGTAATTACCAAATTTCGGTCTACATTCACTCTTTTGGATGCCAAGCCACCGACAAGAATGAGAAGAGTTCGTACAGAAGAAAATATTGCTGTCGTTGAGGCCAGTATCGAAGAAAACGACAATTTATCGATTCGTCGTCGTGCTCAGCAAATTGGACTTTGTCCATCGACTTTATGGAAAATTTTACGTAAAGATTTGGGTTTGGTGCCATACAAAATTCAATTGGTGCAAGAATTAAAGCCACACGACCATCGTTTGCGCCGTGAATTCAGTGATTGGTCGTTAAATCAATTGAACGAAGATCCATTTTTTTACCGTAAAATTCTCTTCAGTGATGAGGCGCATTTTTGGTTAAATGGATACGTCAACAAACAAAATTGTCGCATTTGGAGCAAAGATAATCCACACGCCGTTCTAGAATTACCAATGCATCCTGATAAATGTACTGTTTGGTGCGGTCTATGGGCTGGTGGGATCATCGGTCCATATTTCTTTAAAAATGAGGAAGGACGACGCGTTACCGTGAATGGAAATCGATACAGAACCATGTTAAATGAGTTTTTGTTGTCAAATCTTGAAGATATGGATATGAATGAAATGTGGTTTCAACAAGATGGTGCCACTTGCCATACAGCACGTGAAACAATCGACTTATTGAAAGAAACTTTCAACGACAACATTATTTCGAGAAATGGTCCGGTGAATTGGCCTCCGCGTTCGTGCGATTTGACGCCACTCGATTACTTTTTGTGGGGATACGTGAAGTCATTGGTTTATGTGGATAAACCTCAATCGATTGACGCTTTGGAAACCAATATTCAACGTGTCATTGCTGACATACGCCCTCAAATGCTTGAAAAAGTGCTGGAAAATTGGACCTCCAGAATGACATTTGTGAAAAATAGTCGTGGTAGCCATATGCCAGAAATTGTGTTTAAATGTTAAATGCCAAAAAATTATCTACCAAATAAAAAAAAATTTTGGTCATTTCATAATTTTATATGTTTTATTCAAAAAAAAAATCGGCAACCTCTTAAAAAAACACCCTTTATATATATATATATATATACATATATACATATATACATATATACATATATACATATAAACAAATATACATATATACACATATATATATATATATATATATATATATATATATATATATATATATATATATATATATATACATATATACATATATAGATATATACACATATATATATATATATATATATATATATATATATATATATATATATATATATATATATATATATATATATATATATATCTTCATTGCAAACTCAGTAGCAGGTAGTGTTAAGGTTACACATCATGCCTTAGATCTTTTTGCCCACAAAGGAAGTTAAAATTCTTCATTCTACCTAGCTTCAAATCATTCGATGATATTATTGGGAGCTTAATGCCACAATACATACCAACAAAGGATTTATGATAATTAGTCCAAATTTAAAAATTCCACTTAAGCAACACGTATCTAACTCCGTAAATAATATACGTCTCAGAGTTACTCATCTCAATTCTGAACAAAGGCAAAAATTAGACAAAATCATAAATAATTGCCTAAATCTTTTCTCCAACCCAGACGAAAAGTTAACCTTTGTCACATCTGTCAAACGGGAAACACGTACTAATAACCCAAACCCAGTCTACTCTCGATCATATCCATATCCCATGTGCCTTACGGAAGAGGTAGGAAACCAAATCCGGCAATTACTCATGGATGACATCATCAGGCCTCCCAAATCTCCATACAATTCTCCGGTATGGATTGTTCCAAAAAGAGAGGATGCGTAAGGAGAAAAAAAAATATCAACTTATTATTGATTATCGTAAGCTTAATTCCGAGACTATAGCTGATCGATATCCAATACCTGAAATTAATGATATCGGATATTGAAAAGACTGTTTTTTCTGTTAATCACGGGAAATGTGAATTCACGAGACTCCCCTTCGGACTCAAGAACACTCCGACTGTATTTTAATGTACTCTCGATGACATATTGAGAGAGCATATATGAAAGCGCTGCTTTGTTTATATAGATGATATTATTATATTCGAAATGAAATGAAAAAGATCATTTTGAAAATCTAGAATTAATTTTAAGAATTTTGGAAATTTCCAACTTAAAAATTCAATTAGACAAATGCGATTTTTGAGGGACGAAGTAGAATTCTTGGGATTAAAAAGAAAATAAGAACGAGATCATTCCTCAAAATGGCCGGTTTTTATCGCAGAGTCATTAGAGATTATGCAAAATTAGCGAAGCCCTTGACTTCTCTCTTAAGAGAGAGCTTGATGATCAGAAATGTAGGTTGTGTAAATGTATATTCATCCCGAGTAAAATCAGCTTCGTCAGTAAAAATTATCTTCTCCGGAAACCAAAAGTCTTGGATTTGCTACCCAATTACCCAATTATTCACAAAAATTGTTTCTTAATATTTTATCATTTTCCAAAATGTCTTGTACCGTTTGATAATGAAAAGGATAGAGATTTTTTATTTAATTTCCCTGTGCACTAAAGATTATGAAATTCCGATTTTTGCTGCAATTCTCCGAACGCTAATCAGTGGATTATTATAAACTTCATGCATATGTTGCCCATCATTTTAATGTATCTCGTAGCGTTATATGCAGGTTACGGCAAGGCCAATCTATGACTGGGAGCCCGTACGCGCAGCATCCAGGTTCAGTAAGATCAATAACTTCAGCGCAGGACCGTTAGAGCCGTTAGAGCCAACAGCTCTGGACAGAAGGACAATGGTCCAAAGTTTTGTTCACTGATGAGTTAAGATTCGGATTTCACTCAGATGCTAGGAGAAGAAGAATATAGAGGCAATCTGGTAACCCGGAAAGGCTAAGAGTTGTGCAAGAAGTGTACAGGTACAGTGGAGGCACTGTTATGGTATGGACTGGAATTATGAGTGGTAAAAGAACTAATATCGTTTTTCCAGAAGATAACTTATGAGCAGCCAGTTACATCAATGAGATAATGGAATATGTTGTGCTTCCATTATCAACACAACAAGAATCACAACAGACTTGTTGGAAGCACAGGAAATCCATGTGTGACCATTGCCAGCACAATCGTCGGTAATAAATTCTATTGAACACGCATGGGATCAACTTCAACGAAGCATTTTGCCACATTTAAAATCAATAACAACGCGAGTGCAACCATACAATCTCCTTCAAGATCAATGGAGACAGATTCTACAAGACAGCTTCGATATGTTGATTAGCTCCATGCCCAGAAGATGCCAATCTGTCGTTAATGCAAGAGAAGGCAACATACCACTTATTAGGAAACAAAAATAACTGTACTATTTAAATGAATTAAAAAGAAATTAAAAAAAATTGAATTGGGCGAAATTCCTAAATTTGTGTTTTTCTTCCATTATAATAATAATACAATAACCATTTTAACCGGTATCCCTGAAGTTCTTTTGATATCGTATGTGCAATCGATGTATCTTCTAGAAACAAAACAAAAATCAAACCAAATTCAAGGCAATGACAACCTAAAAACCATGTGTTCCATTTACACTTTTAATGTGTGTATTTGTAAATAATATTATTTAATGCTAGTACATATTGGTACCAACCAACTTGGTTGGTACCAATCAATAAAATACAAAATTTGTATTGTGAACTTTTAATTTTTAGATAACATAATATAGCAAATATGACAAAAAGCTAGCTTTTCTGAAAGCTAAAAGATTGAACTATGTTTCCATCAAAAAATATTTATTGACGTAGAGTAATTGTTAAAAATCAAAAATGTTTCTTAAAAAAATAGACTTAAAAAAGTTTTGTTAAATTTGGAATACTTTTTAACTAGAATGTTATCTGCTTTTTAATGAAATTAGTACTCGAAATAAAAATGGTTATTTCTCAAGATATTGAAGTTTCTTTAATACAAGGTCTTGTGTTGGGAGGCTCCTTTTTAAACGTCTATAACTTGATAGAGAGACTTTAACGTGCGAAGTGATAGAAGTAAGGTCACCTTCATTTTGATCAAGGAATCCAACGGTACCATTCGTGTCAGCTACTTTAGGGACACTCTGTATACAGGGTGTTCCATAAGTGGACGATCAAACGAAGCAGGGTGATAGGGAAGCTAATTTCCAACAAAAACAGCTACGTAAAGTTTTTTCGAATTGCTGATGGTGCAAAAGTTATGCCACTTTTAGTGTTTTTTAGTGAAATCGCATGCACACCCATCAACAAATTAATTTTAAAAAACAAGTTCTTTTGTTTAACTTTCTTTTTTATTAACATCTAGGAGAATGTTCCTTTCTAATAAAATTGGATTAACTAACGCCAGCGGGAAAACAATGTACTACAGAAAGTTGACCCATTATCAGAAAAATATTAGTGTCGTATATGCAAATTTTAAAATGGTATCACTCACCGGGCTATTCACAACAGAATGTTTTTTATAAATTTTTTCCACAAAGTAAGTCGTGTTTATTAAAAAATGCACGATTTCTAAAATCGATGCTTTGTCAGAAATAAAATAAAATGAACACCATGGTAAACTAAAGTATAACAATTTCTTTAAGCAAATCTAGTAGCCCGAATAAAACAAAATGTGTGGTATAAAAAGAAAAACATATTGTAATTCATGTTAATAGTTCCAAACATACATAATCGAACGTGTATAATTAAAATGTCCATAAGCTATATGGCATATTCCCACCGAGAATATTCAGAAATGCATTTCATTTATAGCTTATGTAATCGAAACGCCCGAGCAGCAACAAGAGATACCAGAGACAATATCCAAATGGGAAACGCTTTCCCGATTACAGAGTATTTCAAAACGTAGATCAAATATACAGTGAAGGTGAAATCCCTGGTCGTCCGAGAAGTTATGAAACGACCGGTTAACTTGATATAGACGATGATAGAGTAATTGGAATGGTGACAGACGACACCGGGAGAGCCACGGTCCATTTTGCATCGTATTTTAAAAATAAATCAGTTGCACTCTTACCATGTGCAGCGTGTACAAGAACTTTTAGCTGCTGACCATGAATAGAGAGTGGAATTTTGTCAAGAAATGCTATGGCGTCGATGCCAAGAAAATTCGCAGTTTTTAACAACATTTTATGGAATGGCGAAACATGTTTCAAAAGGTAGGAGATATTCAATATTCATAATTTGCTCCATCTAGCCCACATAAAGCCAAAAGTAGTAAGGCGTAGTCGGTTTCAACACCAATTTGGAGTGAACATGTGAGCGAGAATAGTAGACGGAAAAATGATTGGCCCTTTTGAACTACCACGTCGGATCAACGGGGAGTTCTATCTAAGTTTTCTACAAACCGACTTGGATGAATTATTTGATCACGTGTCTACACAAACACGTGGAAATATGTGGCTGCAGCATGATGGAGCTCCCTCTCACTATGCACAAGTAGTGAGACAACACATCAACGTAATTTATCCAAGCCGCTGCATTGGAAGGGGAGGGTCCATTGCATAGCCACACGATCTCCTGATCTAAATGCTTCAGACTTTTTTCTGTCGGGTTATCATAAAGAGCTGGGTTATGAAAGAGTAAACCAGACCGATCAGGAGATGCGGCAACGTATAATCAGAGAATTTCTAATAATAAGTGAATACACGTACCAAAAAGTTGGGATACCTACTTTTTGGTTATAGCTCCACGATTTTCCGAAAACCACATGCCGGACGATTTTATAATCAAAAATACTCCAAGAAACGAACCAATCATGATTTTTATGACAAAATCAATACGCTATCTAGTTTAAATGTAGAAACTATTTTTGTTCGAAATCACGTGATCTCGATTTTTTTTCTGGTTAATTTGTTTCGGTATATATTGTATGTAAAACGAAAACTGTGGCACAAAAAAACCTAAAACCCACAAATGATGAAGTTGGTTCTCGTGTACTAATGTAAAAATTACACAATTATGATTTTTCCATTTTTTCGAAAATTTTGCTTTGTTTTTGCTCGAATATAAATTTGTAAAAACAAAAACATCTCGTACATATAACGTTTTTTAGTTTACCACAAGCGAATTTCGGAATAAGTATTAAAGGTTGGAACTTTTAAATATGGAAAATGCGGTGGAGTAAGGGAAAGTAAAGGAATATTTTAATTTTTTAGTTTTGAAATGGTATAATGAATACGACTAGCATAAAAGACGAGTTTTGCGTTGTGTCGTCGAATGGTTTTTAAATTTTATATGGATATATCTATGCAATGTAAATGTAAAAAAAATTGAATTTTGTTACGAATTATATACAGGGTGTCCCAGAATGAATGGATAAGCCTGAAGCACTTTATAGTAGAGCTATTGGGCGCTCAAAATAAAATACCAAAAAATATATCCCAAGTAGTACCTAAGATATATCATTTTTTTTAAAAAAAAAATCCATTTTTTTCACATTACTTTACGTTTCCGATCACCACAGCTACAAATAAGTTAAATCCATCGATTTTTTGGTGTTATAATATTCTTAATGGACTATACTAATAGATATGCAGTAAATAGTATGAGTAGCTGTTGCACTTTTTTGAAACAAAAAATTTAAACTTCAATTTTCAGCATGAAATGTGGTAAATATTTTTTTTTTATAAAAGTTTGAGCGTCTTTGGTGAAAAAAAAATCTATGAGAACCTAAGTGGCCAACTATTTTATTTTAATGCGTGTTTAATGCAGATTCTAAAATGGTATAATACATCCTTTTATCTAATGTAGATACGAGGTTATTGCTATTCGTATGCAGAAGGAATAAATTCGATTAAATAACAAAATTTTAAAAATTGGATTATTTCTTGTCTTAAACTGTACCTGATAATAAGGGATTTATAAACTTGATATTGGCTTCATCTTTTGTTCATAAAATTAATTAAACGGTAAATAATTAAACATTAACATTATTAGACATTAATTTAATGCTTCACTTGACTTGTTCGACAACGCATGTGTTTAAAAAAAATGTGCTAGTAAAAAATTCACTGTATAGCGGACTTTACGCGGTCATCATAAATGTTATTAACTAAAACATCATCACCTAAAAATGTTATAACTATTTGATTTTACACAACTCGCTAATGAAGTAAGATTGGGCATGATTTGTAAGATTCAGAAATTAAAAAAAATGTAGTGGAAACCCGACTTTTTAAAGTAATGATGGTTTGAGAAATGACATTATCATTGAAACTTTTAATTCTTTACATATTTAAAAAATAAGAATGTAATAGAACTTTAAAAATCTCGTTTAACAAATAAAAAATTGCCAAAAGATAAAAGATCAATAAATTCTTTGCAATATGACGGAAAGCCGTTTTTATTCAAAATATCAAAATGTTTGATCTCTTCCAATTAAAAACCCATAAAACACATTTTTTCAGCAAAACAAATATAGGTGAGATTGGATTATGTTAAATATGGAGTTAATAACAACAATTTTTCCCATTTTTTCATCAAATTTTCAGCGAATTAACAATTCGACCTAGAGATTCTCTACATTATAATAAAATAGTGCATATAGCCCAATATTCATCACGAAACTAAGCGGTCTCATATCAACCAATAGTACTTCGTGCTATGAACTATTATCACAGATTCTTACTATCTTCTTATCTAAATAGAATAATACTGTGGGTAAAAAATAGTAAGACTTTGTTCATAATTTTAAAATTCTTTATTTATTTCTCCAAATCTATTTCGTCCCCCTCAAAGTAATCCCCCCGGCCTCAATACACTTGTGCCAACGTTTTTTCCAATTCTCGAAACAGTTGTTAAAGTCAATTTCCGGAATAGCCTCGAATGCGCGTAGCGATTCACGTTTAATGTCTTCAATTGACTCAAAACGGTTTCTCCGGAGCGGCCATTTGAGTTTGCTGAACAGCCAGAAGTCACACGGAGCTAAATCAGGCGAATACGGTGGTTGCGGAACGATATGGGTGAAATTTTTGGCGAAAAAATCACGTAAAACCAATTCAGTATGAGAAGGTGCATTATCGTGGTGCAAAAACCAAAAGTTGTCGACCCATAATTCCGGCCTCTTTTTGCGAATAGCTTCGCGCAAACAATGCATAACACACAAATAGAATTTCTTGTTGACAGTTTGGACGGTCGGAAGGAATTCGAAGTGCACCACACTGAAGAACTCAAGAAAACTTTCAACATCACCTTGATTTTTGACTTGCTTTGACGTGATTTTTTCGGCTTCGGCTCATCCTTGGCACGATATTCGGCCGATTGATCGTTTGTTTCCGGGTCGTAAGCATAGATCCAAGACTCATCGCCAGTTATAATACGGTTCATGATATCCAGGTAGTCGGAAAGCATTGTTTCACAGACGTCAACGCGACGCAGTTTTTCCAAAAAATTGAGTGATTGAGTGCCCAAATGATCTTTCAAAATGGTTTTCACTGATCCTTCCGATATTTCAACGATGCCAGTAAGGTTTCTGACTTTTAATCGTCGATTCTCGAGTACCAATTCCTTGATTTTATTAACGTGTTGATCATCAGTTGATGTTGATGGCCGTCCTAGACGTGGTTCGTCGTCAACACGTTCTAGACCCTCATTCAACAATTTGTACCAATCAAAAACACTTGCTCGCGACATACAATTATCACCGAAGGCCTTTTGCAACATTCTGAACGTTTCGGCACCACAAAATTGATTCCGCACACAAAATTTAATGGAACTTCTTTGTTGAATAATTTCACTCATTGTAAAAATCGCCGAATGCACTTTTTGTACTTCAGAAAGACAAGCGTATACTAAACACTAATGATTATTTTGATGTGACATTTGGCACAGATGTCACTGACAATCATACCAACATAGAAGAAAAAAATATTTCGACGAATGGTTTTCCGCGCGAAGTTTAAATTAAAAAGTCTTACTACTTTTTGCCCACATAGTAATTACAATTCTTTAGTTGATATTTCCAACTTTAACCTATTGGTTAGTTCCATGAATTTTTGCAATTTTATTAATTAACGCACAACGTTCTGCTGTCTTGAATGTCTCCGAATCGCGAATTCCCCGATAATATGAGGGCATCCAACATTGAGAGAGCAACTCTCAATGTAATGGACGGCAGATTTGTTATGTGTACTAGTCACTTGATCTCTGATTCTACTATACATGTAATTATTTTTTTACACCAGGCGGTCACCAAATATTTGATCGAATAAGATTTTATAAGCCATTTTGAGTCCACTTCTGCGAAATTGGCTCGCTGAATTATGACGCCGAACTGCCACCATATCTTAAACAAATTGGGTTTGTAGGACCAAGTACTGGACAAGTGTCCCAGATAACACCGGGCCTATTCCTGCAGCCTGTTTACAGATAACAATAGGAACGATATGAAAGGTTTTATTTTTGGACAATACGACCTGGTTTCAGACACCTAGCGATCGTACGGCACAACACAATTCTAATCTACTTCTAATCTACTAGGAAGAAAAAAGGCTTAATAGGTTTAATGGATAACGATGGTATTCCATCTTGAAGTTTCCTGAAATTTAATTCTAAATTAATAATTTCCGGCTTCCTAAATAAAATTGATTGATTGGATCGGCCCGGTTAGAGACACCTAGATAAAGTCAATAGTTAGTCACAATTCTAATCTACGGGTGGCTGACACGAAGTGTTACCAAAACAAAACGCCACAGAACTTTTATTTTTGAATGAATTTTATTGAATCAAAGTAAAAAATGTTCACAAATATTTAAATTTTCGAATTGCATTAACAGTTTTCGATTTGGCCACCCTTAGCCGCGATTATGGCCTTCAAACGGCCGACAAAGCTATTGCATGCAGCACGAAAGTGGCTCTGCGGTATTTTGGCTCATTCCCAGCGAAGCGCTTGCTTGAGATGATCGACACTTTGGTATTTTTTTGTTCCAACCTTGCTCTTCAAAATATCCCAAACCGAGGAATCTAGCGGATTTGCATCTGGTGAATTTGGTGGTCATTGGGTAGTGGAAATGAACCGCAGAACATTGTTTCTCAGCCAATCTTGATTGACGCGCGCTTTATGACTCGGTGCCGAGTCCTGTTGACATGCCCAGGCTCTGCGGCCGAAATGTTTTTATGCCTAAGGCTTTAACGCTCCCTCCAGCACATGATCCCGATAAATTTGAGCATTTATCTTGATGCCACGGTCCAAAAAACGAGCGGTGAACGGTTTTCGGCCGTTACGGCGGCCCAAACCATCACCATCGGCGGCGCTTGGTTTCGAGTGGCAATCCGTTAGTTCAAATTTTCAGTAGAACGGCCGGGCAAGTAAATCCAGTCGTTTTGCTTGTTTACATATTGCTCAATAACGAACGTTGACTCATCGGAGAAAACCAAATTCGACAAATCGCCACTTTCGTGCAAGCGTAACAACTCCTTTGCTCTTTCCACTCTAACTTTTTTTGAGCTTCGATCAGACCATGCGTTTTATGGAATTTCAAGGCCTTTAGACCAAGATGATCTTTCAATATGTGCTGCGTCCGTTCGAGCGAAATGTTCGCCTCATGAGCCAATTTTTTGCCGCTACGGCGCAGATTCCAAGCCAATTTGGCCTTCACCTTCCGAATGATATCGGGTGATGTTGCAGTGCGTTTCGGTCCACCACCATGGCGTTTTGCAATGCTGCCAGTATCGTTATGCCGATTTATAGTGCGATACACAAACATTTTATTCACATGCAAATGTTTTAACTGGTTAACAATCTGCGGCTGTGGTTTTCCAGCCAAATAAAGAGCTATCACACTATTACGCTTGAATTCCATTGCGGATAACTTTTTTTCTGAATATTTCCCACTAAAATGCTTTTGTACGCTTCTAAACAATGGAATGAACTGTCATTAGTGTAAATTGAGCGCTCTGTCATCACTGGTTTGACAGCAATGACAGTCCGAAGTTGGTAACACTTCGTGTCAGTCACCCGTTACACAACCAACAATTAATATTTCAAAGAAATATTGTTTCAGAGCATCTGTATATTTCCTGAAATTTAGTTCTAAATTAATATTTTTCAACTTCCTACATAATATAAATATTTATTAATTTAATCCCTCTGCAATTCCACAACTTACAATAGAATTTCCTGAAACCATAGTTATTTAATTTATATTAAAAAATACTCTAAAATTCATTAGTATTTAACCCTTGAATTGGCAACCACTTTTGAAATATCTTTCAAAAAATTGCAAAAATTATGTGAGGCATCTCAAAGGCAATGGTTCCCGGAAAACTATCAAAGTTATACAATGCCAGATTAACTACCGGATTGGTTATTTCAATTAAATTTAGCTTATTTCGCCAAAATTTTGAATGTTTTATTAATTTTGGTCACCAAAGAATATTCGTTTTATTACCAAGTATATATAATTGACAGGCCATCTCTCAACAAATGATGGTCAAATTCAGTGGGCAAAGCCGAATTTGACACTTTTGGGATTCGGCTATAATGAATGGAACCAGGCCGTTTCCTAACCGATAACTTTCCAATTTAGTTTGCATAGCTGAGGTAGAATTCTAATAAAAAGGTCAGCTTGTATTGGGATTTTAACGTGTCATTTTGATAAAATGTAGAACTTCGATCATTTGGAAAAGATTTGGCCATATCAGATACCATCTGCACATTGCATAGCTCCATGCCAGCCTATACTGACATGGAAGATGGGTCGGCCCATGAGTTCTGCACTCCGACAGGGGGTCATAGATGTGTTCCTTCTCATCACAAATCGTAATTTGATGATGAAAATTCCCTTTGCATCCTGCCCCTATCGGGGTTCGAACCCGGTAACTCCCGATCCAAACGCCAAAGCTTTAACCACTATGCCATTTGGTCGGTGATTTACTTGTCGTTACAAACGAAAAAGAAAAATTAAAAAACCATTTTTTCTTTGCCATGCCGTAACACATATGAAGTTTCAGCCCTTTAAACCAGTCTACAAAAAATTGTTTTATTTATATTAATGAAATTGAAAATTAAGTACAAATTTTCACCGTGCTTTATTAAAATTAGAGAAAATTAATTTAATTAAATAAATCATAAACCAATTAAATAAACATTAAAATCGGTTAATAATAAATAAAAAATAACAACAACCTATCAATGTATGTAGATATCGCTGATTTGCTGCAAGAGTGACACAATCCAAAATTTTGAATTTTTCAGTAGAGCGATTTGAAAATATCACTCAAAATTGTTTGTAAAAATGGCGTTTTTCAAAAGTAAATAAAAATACATTCTGATTAGTGAAAAAATACATTTTTTATTTTCATACATCCTCAGACGGATCTCAATTTTTATAATTCTTTAATATTTTGCAAATATTCTTAGGATAATTCCCAATATCTTAAAATCTTAATTGCTTTCGCGAATTGAATGATTTTTTATATAGAATTTCACGTAATTTAATAAAAATAACCACATAAGAGAGTATTTTTTGATACAAAATAATAAAAATATTAATTATTGGGAATCGTTTGATTCGCATTTGAGGACAGAAATTTTTTTTTTTTTTTTTTTTTTATATATATATATATTTATTTATTACAACTGATTTACAAATCATCTAGTAATTTATCTTTCATAATTTATATTCTTGTTTGGAGGGTTGTAGCCCTTTGGCTAGCCCCCTTTACAATTTTATTATATTTTTAGTCGATCCTGATTGGATCTAGTAGATCATGCGGTTTCTTCCTTCGCAGCCGTCTTACTAGGTTTGAATCATCCAACATATGACGTATCTCAGCATTTTGGTGTAGACTAATACGTTGCATGTGTTTTCTCGCGTGTTTGCTTATTTCTTCACTAACGAAATCCATCTTCAGATCTCTATGGAGGTTGACATTTCTTATGTACCACGGTGCATTGACTATTCCACGAAGGATTTTGGTTTGGAATGACTGGATGATATTGACATTGGTTTTCTTTGTACAGCCCCAGAGCTAAATACCGTAAGTCCACACTGGTTTTAGGATTTTCCGGTATAGTAGCAATTTATTATGTAGAGTTAGCCCAGAATTTCTTCCTAAGAGCCAATCCATCTTTCTGTATTTGATGTTTAACTCTTCTTTTTTCTTTTTCACATGCTCTTTCCATTTTAGTTTCACGTCTAGTCCTAGATATTTTGCCGTATTTGCATAAGGAATTTGCTGGGAGTTCAGTTCTACTGGTATCCAGTTGACCTTTTTGTTGGTAAAGTTTACGTGAACAGATTTTGTTTCATTATGTTTTATTCACCATCTCTTGGTCCAGGTACTGACAATATTAGTAGCTCTTTGCAAATTTCTTGTAGATTCTTCTATGCAATTAGCAACTGCTAAGATGGCCGTATCATCCGCAAACGTCGCTATGTTAGTATCCTCTATCGTTGGCAGGCCCGAGGTGTATAGAACATATAAAGTTGGTCCCAGAACGCTACCTTGTGGTACCCCTGCTGATATTTTCTTTATTTCTGAGTATTCGCCATCTAATTTAACTCGAAAGTGTCGGTTAGATATGTAAGATTTTAGAATTTCATAAAACTGCTTTGGTAAGTCTCTTTGTAATTTATATTCCAAACCTTTATGCCATACTCTGTCAAAGGCCTGTGCTACATCCAAGAAGACGCTTGAACATACTTTCTTTTTTTCAAGTACGTCTTCAATTATGTTTGTAATTCGGTGTACTTGTTCTATTGTTGAATGGTTTTCTCTGAAACCAAATTGATGTGGAGGAACAAGATTTCTTTCTGCTATTATTGGTTTTAGTCTCTTTAAAAGTAGTTTCTCGAATAATTTTGAAATTATTATAATAGGACAGATAAATGAAATTATCAAAATTATTTGAGTTAATACTTAATTAAACTTTATACATATTCCACCTTTCGGAATCCCCCACTCAAGTGGATCACATTTGGTTATAAAGAGTGATTCAATAGGAGGTACTTTTTCAAATTGGGATTCTCATTGGGGTTCATGCGTACCAATTGTCGTGTTCATATGACATTTGTGTTCAGTATTCATTGGCTTTTCACCATGAATAGACTTACGCGAGAACAACGTTTACAAATTGTGGAAATTTATTTCAAAAATCAGTGTTCAGTGAAAAATTGTTTTCGTGTTCTTCGACCATTTTATGGTGTTCATAATCGTCCAACTGAACGCACTATTCGCGAAACAATCAATAAATTTCGAACCACTTTTTCATTATTGGATATTCATCAACCGACTGGAGTGCGTAAAAGTCGATCTTTTGTGAATATTGCTGCTGTAGCTGAAAGTGTACGTGAAGACCACAATCAATCAATTCGTCGTCGTTCTCAATTTCTGGGTCTCTCGTATGACACATTGTGGCGTATTTTGAAGAGAGATCTTGGTTTGAAGGCATACAAAATACAGCTTGTTCAAGAATTGAAGCCGGTTGATCAATATATTGAATGAACATTTTAATGAGAACATCATATCAAGACTCGTACAGACCCGTGAATTGGTCTCCAAGATCTTTTGATCTAACGCCGTTAGATTACTTATTATGGGGGTATCTGAAATCACGTGTTTATATCGATAAAACACAATCGATTCCTGCATATGAAGCGAACATAACACGCGTAATTAACAAAATATTGGCCGAAATGCTCGAAAAAGTGCTCGAAAAAGTGCTCGAAAATTAGACCCATAGAATGGATCATCTAAGAGTCGGTCGCGGACAACATTTAAAAGAAATTATTTTCAAACATTAAATGTCATAAACCGAACGTCATAAACGTCACGAATACAATTGTTGATGGTTAGATTGATTTGAATGCGTTTTATTTCAAAAAAAACTTCCGGAAGCTCTTATTGGATCACCCTTTACAATTTATTTTTCAAAAAAAAGCGCGCAACGGCGAAAATGTAAATAAAGCAATGGAGGATTTAAAATATGTAGTCGAAATTTATGCAAATTTATAAAGTATTTACTGCGTGAGCTGTAATGATATCATTTTTCAAAATTATTAATAGGTACGTACAAATATTATATAATATATTGTTAAACCAGGTAAACGAGATTTTCTACTTACAGTCGCACCACAATATGAGTTCATTTCTATTTTTACAGAATTAACGAACCGAGAAATGTGCGCTTAATAAAAGACTGGTTTAACTAACTTAAGTCGGAAATTCAACTAAATTGTATCAATTCTCCTAATCGTAAAAGCGAGGTGGGATTAATTGCATTATAATATGTTTGTATATCGACTCACACATTTATTGTTTTGGTAGTTCATTCATCCCTTGAATTATTGGCAATAAAATCTACCTGTCTAAAGTCCAATACAATAAAAATAACAATTTTCCTACGTCAATTTTAATTATTTGAATACATAAAAGTTTTCCAGTTAATAAAATATCAAAAGAAACAAACAAAAAGTCGTCAAATCCTTTAAAAAGGTTATGTAAATATGAAAACAGATAGTGCTTCAAAAAATTGCTTACGACGTAATACAGCACAGCCGACCATCTTTTACTCTAAAATTTTTCAATAACATTTGGTAATCTTAAATATAATGTAATGTTTTGTTCGAATTTTAATAATTAATCTGTAACGATTTTTATTTAATTTTCGCTTTTAAACTGCTGACAGACAAATAAAAATTTTGTTTCTTGATTAGATAAAAATGTTTTTCGTATGTGGGTGTATAGCAATTTTTTATTTGGATATAATACACATGCTGAAGCATAGTTATGCTTAACATGGACTTTCTAATTAAGTAATTATTGTTTCAATTTATTCTATGATACAGGGGGGGGGGGGGGCCATCTATTAGTCTTTTTTTCATTTGTAAATAAAACACATTTTGCTAAGAAAAGCCAACATTTTTAATTGATAAGGAAAGGTGGTTCTATGCCATTTTTGTATGAAAAATAATATCGTTTAAATGCCCACCACGGCTTCGCTACAGGCCTGCATTCGAACATCAAAATTGTCAATGACTTTTGCAATAAAAGCGAATCAATGACCTCAATTTTAGCACGAATGTTGTTTTTAAGTTGCTGAATTGTTTGTGGATGATTAGCATACACTTTACCTTTCAAATAACCCCACAAAAAATAATCAAGTGGTGTTAAATCCGGCCTTCTTGCAGGCCAAGGAACTTCACAATTTCTTGAAATTATGCAATCACCAAATTTTGTTGACAATAAATGAATTGTAGCACGATTTACGTGACATGTTGCTCCGTCTTGTTGAAACCAAAGATCGTCAAAACACAGTTAACATGTGGCGATAACGTTCCCCATTCACTGTAAAGGCATTTTCCTGTTCCTTTCCAAAGAAAAATGGCCCAATGATGCCACCAGCCGTAAGCCAAACAGTAACTATTGGAGGATGAACTTCTGCTTCGTGAATAACATGAGGATTCTCCGCTCGATAATTTTGCTTATTGACGTATCCCTTAAGATGAAAATAAGCTTCATCGCTAAAGATGATTATTGATGAAAAAGCTTCATTTCGATCAATTAACAAAACTACGACGATTTAAATGGTCTGGTGGCTTCAATTTGAGTTAGTTGAATTTTGTATGGATGAAATGAAGATCAACATGCAAAATGCGTCGTAATGTGGTTCGTGAAATGTTTAATTCTTGTGAACGATGCCTGGTTGATGTGCTTGGTTTATTACCGGCACTGTCACTAACAGCTGCCACTGCATCAGGAGTACGAACTGGATGAATATGTTGATGCGGTCCACATCCTTCCACTGGCTGAACCAGTTTCTTCAAAACGATCAATAATTTTGCCAATTGCACGCTTAGTAGGACGTTCATGTCGACCAAAACTCTCACGTAATTTACGAAATATTGTTGTTTTTGAACAATTATTTTTATAATAAATTTGGACAGTCAAAATGCGTTGTTGTGTTGTTAGCGACTCCATGATGATAAATGGCATATTTTTGACTTTTCATATGTCAAAGAATTTTTTAGAACATATAACATTAGATAATGAAATTCATCGATTGAAAAAAGGGTCAACAGATGGCTCACCCTTTAGTTTTTCGTTTTAAGATAAATTTGTGTTTCCATTGACTCTACAAAAACATACTTTATATTCATATTGAAACATATTTTGCACACGTTAAACATCTAAAAAACAAATTTATCACAATCATAACCCATTATTTTTTTTATTATTTGATGTTTACGACATATCGTTAAACTCTAAATATGTGTTTTGTTTAGTTTCCTAAAGTAGGTTTTGTTTTGCTAAAACAATTTGCATTTTCTGAATATTTTTGCGGCTATGCTACTAAAATTTGCCATCGCGATATATATATATATATATATATATATATATATATATATATATATATATATATATATATATATATATATATATAGATATATATATATGTATATATATATATATAACGGGTTATCCAATTCGAGGTTGATAAAGTAGAAATCTGTATACCGACATCTGTCAAAGATAAACGTCAAGTACGCTGTCATTTATTTAGTTGACATTCTGCCATTTAAGAATATGGAGCATTTAACAATCGACCAACGCGCTAAAATTATTAAATCTTATTATAAAAATAGTGATTCTGCCGTATCCACATTTCGCGCTTTACGAGCAGATTATGGTCGTCATAATCGTCCTACAAAGCAAACCATATTGAATACAGTGAATAAATTTGAACAAACTGGATCTGTTACTGATATTGTAAGGTCTGTGCATCATCGAAACATTCGCAATGCTGAAAATATCGCTTCTGTAGCTGAAAGTGTGGAAGAAGATCCAAATTTGTCAATTCCTCGTCGAGCTCAACATTTAGGCCTATCTTATGGCTCATTATGGCGCATTTTGCATCTGGATTTGCATCTTCATCCGTATAAAGTCCATTTGACACAAGAGCTAAAGCCTGCTGACCATGGACAACGAAGAACATACGCAAATTGGGTGTTGGAAAAACAGGCCGTCGATGCTGATTTTTCGAACAAAATTTTCTTCAGTAATGAGCTCATTTTTCGCTTGGTGGATACGTTAATAAGCAAAACTGTAGAATTTGGGGCTCAGAAAATCCACAATTGATTGTAGAGAAGCCATTACACCCGGAAAAAGTCACTGTTTGGTGCGCATTGTGGTCTGGTGGTGTGATTGGGCCGTATTTTTTTGAGAACAACCATGGACGAACCGTTACCGTCAATTCTGAGCGCTATGGCCGCATGTTAACCGATTATTTTTTTACGAAAATCGAAGATTATGATCTTGACGATATGTGGTTCCAGCAGGATGGAGCAACCAGTCACGTAACACGAGCAAATCGAGATCTTTTGCAAGAGAAATTTCCTGGACGTTTGATTTCGCGATTGGCTGATGTCAATTGGCCTCCAAGATCCTGTGATTTAACGCCTTTGGATTTCTTTTTGTGGGGCTACGCGAAAGATCGTGTTTACGCAAACAATCCTCAAACTCTTGACGAATTGAAAACTAATATTCGTAAGGTAATGGCCGAGATACCGCCCGAAATGTGCCGAAAAGTCATTGAAAATTACTCCAATACTCGTGGGACCACATATGGAATTCTTTAAACATAAAATTAAAGTGGACAGCACTTCTCAAATGCTGGAAAGGACGGGGGAGGGGAGGAGGGAGGGTCTGGGACTCCAGTCGTCAGTGATGCTAAGAGCGGTTCCTAGGCTTGCAAGCCAGGGACTAGCGGTAATGAAGAGAAAGTCACTGATCCGTCGGTTCGGAGATACAGAACCAGGCGTACGGCTTTCCGCGTTATGGACAGACTGGCTACAGTCGTGGAGGAGCAGTGGACTGAGGAACAGAGAAAATCTGTTAACTTGGCGAAGAGTTGCATTGCCGATGTGAGCAATGCACGCAAGAAAGATCCTGGGCCTAAAAGGCAGAGATCTAACGAAGAGGAGCATGGAGTTCTGGATAGTGAGGAAACGGGCAAGGTTCATGTGGGACAGACGCCAAAGGGGCATAAGCGTTTTAGCGAAATTTTGAAGGAGGGAGAGTTGGTGGTAGTCGTCGTTGATCAGAGTTCGGCTTTCTTATACAGGAAGGCGATCGAAGAGTTGGGCGAGGTATGACCAGGAGCCAAGGTTAGGGCAGTTCCTAAGGACGAAATACCTAGCAGACCTAGGGCAATGGTCTGGATTCCCAACGAACCGGCTAACCTGGAAGAATCCATGAAAATTATCCAGGGTTGCAATCCGGATCTTCCGACGAGAAACTGGAGGATTGTGAAGCAGCAGGAACCCAAGGGCAGTTTCAGATCATCTATTATGATAATCAATAGGCAATATCTGGATCCTCTGTCAAAAGCAAAAGGTGTAATAAGTTTCAGCTTAGATTTAATAACACTTAAGGTGTTCAAGAAGGACGGGGCCGGGAAAGAACCGAGTACTGCGCAACCCGATAAGGAGGAGTAGCGGACCAGCATGTTGAGGGAAGCTCGACGAGTGTTAACTCTCTAGAGGCGGTATTAAAATTACAACTAGTGGCAAACCCAAGTGAGCACTTGTTTGTGATGCAGAGATTCTCCCCTCTAGTGGATTGGAAGAATGGTCTCATCGTGGATACCGGAGCAGTTAAATTTGTCACCGACGGCTCCAAGCTCGATGGTAGAGTGGGAGCTAGTGTGTTCTGTGGGGAATTAAATGTGTCTACCTTTCGTCTCCCTGATTACTGCAGCGTCTACCAGGCTGAAGTTATAGCGATTGAAGAGGTCATGAACTGGTTGCAGCATAGGGTAATATCGTTGACTGATATCACTATTTATGTACCGTCGGGCGGTCATTCTTTCACTGGATTTAGTTTCCCTGGCGTCAAGAGTGGCGTTGGATTGTCACACTTCTCTTAATGAGATGAGTGAACATTTCAATATACAGTTGGCCTGGGTTCCGGGCCATTCTGATGTTAAGGGAAAATGCCAGGCAGACGAATTAGCAAGGTATGGTATGACTCTCCAACTGGAACCAGGAAGAGAAGAATGTGTAGGAAGGCCTATGTCTATGCTGAAAGCAGCAAGCCATAGGAAAGCAATTGGCCTGGCAAATGCTAGGTGGCTCCAGTCCAACTGGTAGGGTAGCGAAGCAAGTATGACCTGAGCTGAACTTAAAACGCTCCAAGATCTGAATCACACTAAGGAAGCGTGATTTAGGTAGATTTGTAAGGGAACTTACCGGACACTGCTTTTTCGGAGATCATGTGAGAAGGCTGGGTCTGGATGCAAATGACTTCAGCAGAAGCTGCAAGGACGAGGAGGAGATGGCTCTTGTCCACTTCCTATGCTCAAGCCCTGTGCTAGCTGGCAGAAGACATGATCACTTGGGCAAATACACTATGGACAGCCTCTCTGATATCGAAAGCTGTAATGAGCGAGATCTTGTATGCTATGTGAATAGCACTAGGACGAAAAACGAAACTTCATAGGCGCCTTCAAGTTGGTCTACTCTGTCTATATACATAAACAAAACAGTGGTTTTCAACCTGTGGTACATGTACAGCGTGAAAAAATACAAAAAGAGATATTTCAATGCAGAAATGAAAAGATAAAAAATGAACTAAACCTGCTTCTGTACGGTTTATTTTACTCCTTAATATTGTTATTTATAAGGTAAACTACTTGTTTATAAGGTAAAACAATTATTATTATTTTTTATATGAACTTTGTTGTAGAACAAAAAAACGCCATTCGGTTGTGTTTAAAACTATTTTTTTTGTCAATAAAAAAAATATTTTTCTTATTTTAAGTTATTAAATAGCATTTTTAATATAGTTATATACTCGTAGCACCATATCTTGATGTAACCAAAAAAATTTAGCTCGTTTATATTATTTTGTACCTTCAAAATACATACAACGAAACACGCGAAAACGCGTGAATGGACTCAGAGAAGAATAGCGCGCAACATGCGTTTTCGCGTGGAAGGACAGTAATGTGTTAATTATATTTATATAATTGATTGTTTTATTAATAATTATTTTAATATTTGTACCCTTTAACTACAGGGTGGCTGAGACCAAGTGTTATCAAATGAAAACGTTGTAATTTTTTTAATTTTGATTATTTTTTATTGAAATTTCGTGGAATATGTTGAAAACATATTACATTTTATGAAAAACATGTTACTGCTCGATACGACCTCCTTTGGCTCTGATTATTTGATTCAGTCTTCCATAGAAAGCATTGCATGCTGACCGAACGTGAGCTTGCGGAATTTTATTCCATTCTCGAACAAGAGCTGACTTCAATGCATCAATACTTTCGTATTTTTTAGTGGACACCTTACTCTCCAAAATGGACCATATGGAGAAATCCATGGGATTCAAGTCTGGTGAATATAGTGGCCATTCTTTCGACGAAATCAGCCGCGGAACGCAATTTTGTAAAAATCGCTGTGTCGCTCGAGCTTTGTGTGACGGTGCCGAGTCCTGTTGGAATGTCCTGGTGGAATGTGTGCTCTAACCAAACACGATCATTTTGTTTATTCACATACTGTGGAATGGTGAAAATTTTCTCATCAGAAAAGACAATTTTTGGAATCTCATCATGTTCGGCCAAGGCCTTCAATGCTCATGTTCTTTCACGCCTAACTTTTTTTTGTGCCTCCGTAAGATCTTGAACTTTTTGTATCTTGTAGGGCTTCAAGTGTAGTTCATTTTTCAATATGGTTTGAATGCTGTATCGTGAAACATGTAGACGTGCGGCTAATTGATTGGCACTTTGACGAGGATTTCGTTGGATTCGTTTCTTCACATTTCGTATCATTTCCTTTGAAGTTGCTGTCTTTTTAGGACCGCCTATTGATGCGTTTAGCGATGCTACCAGTTTCGTTGTATCGAGTTATGGTTCGATACACAAACATTTTATTCACATTCAAATGCTGGAGCTGACGAACTATTGCTGTTTGTGAATTTCCACCAATACAGTGCAATTACATTATTAAGTTTGAATTCCATTACGACTTTTTTATGAAGATATTAATTTAGAATAATTATTTGTTGACCACATGTTATCAACTAACCAAACTTCAATCTGTCAAAAAATTGACGCGCGAAAATGACAACTACACAAATAACAGCAGAGTGAAGTCAGTAACATTTGGTCTCAGCCACCCTGTATTTATGTCGAGTATGCTCGTCAGAACGAAACGAAAATTAAATTCGCATAATCTCGAGTGTACTCGTCATAAGAAGAAAAGAAATTACATTCGTCTTATTATTCAACAAATCAACTGTAATATTTTTCCTAAAGAAGGGCAAATAAAGATCTAAATGATGAAAAATAAACATTTTAGAATATTCGTCAGTCTGGACAGGGATCTGGTACGAAATTCTAATGAGAATTTGTACGAGTATACGTATACGGTGTATAATATTCACTTTTAATATGTGTGCTGTTATTTTTTATCTTTGTGTGTGTGTCAAATTCTCATGAAGTTTCACCAAAATGTTGACTCAATTTTTTTTTTTTTTAATCCATGCAATCTTTTCTGGGGCCGAAGCACTTGCTGCTCTTTCGCGGTTGATTTTCCCGTCTTACTTTACGCAATTCCTGCCAGATCGAAGACGTACGGCTATAGGACCGATTTAAGTTACCATCTGCGCAAGGCATAGCTCCATGCCAGCCTATAGTACTGGACATGGAAGATGGCCCGGCCCATGAGTTTTGCACGCCGATAGGGGGTCGTAGTTGTGTTCCTTTTAATCACAGATCGTAGTCTGTTGATGAAAATTTCCTTTTGCATCCTGCCCCTATCGGGATTCGAACCCGATACCTCCCGATCCAAAAGCTAAAGCTTTAACCACTGTGCCATTTGGTCGGTGACTCGATTTTATAAATGTGCATTATCGGTTCAAAAAAATACATGTGGATGCATCATAGAATTTTTCCATTACTCGCGAGCAGTCGAATAAATGACAGATGATAAGAAAATAGTTGCGATTGAAATTTGATTCATGAATTTTTGAGTTATATCGGGTGTTTCAACAGGTGCGCAACAACTTTTTTCCGATAGGGACGGTGAACGACGCCATATTTTTTATTAATCTTTTGTCATTTGGAAACTTCATTAGTATACATTTCATCATGGAACGCTACACACGTGAACAGCGATTGCAAATTGTGCAAATTTTTTATCAAAATAATCGTTCTGTTGCTGCTACTTTAAGAGCATTACGGCCATTTTACGGTCCATTTAACAAGCCAGACCGTTCGACAATCGAC
Source organism: Nephrotoma guestfalica (assembly GCA_963691935.1). NCBI lineage: Eukaryota > Metazoa > Arthropoda > Insecta > Diptera > Tipulidae > Nephrotoma > Nephrotoma guestfalica. Next base: position 151,508,845 of record OY829914.1, on the reverse strand, counting down.
CGTATAGTGGCAAAATTTGAGTCTACGTTTTCGCTACATAATGTTCCGGTGCCCTCGAGAGCAAGAAGTGCTCGAAGTGTTGAAAACATCGCAGCCGCCAGGGCTTCAGTTCAAGAAGACGCGAATGTGTCGCTCGCACGACGTTCGCAACAATTGGGCCTTTCTGTGACATCATTGTGGCGAATTTTACGTAAAGATCTTGGCCTACATCCGTATAAGATCAAGCTGACACAACAACTAAAGCCGTTTGACCATTTGAAGCGACGCCGATTCGTGAATTGGGCTCAAGAGCAAATCGAAAATGATGCAGATTTTCACCGAAAAATCCTCTTCAGCGATGAGGCTCACTTTTGGCTAAATGGATTTGTCAACAAGCAAAATATGCGTTACTGGGCAGGAAGCAATCCACACGTGATTCATGAGGCACCGTTGCATCCCGAAAAAGTCACTGTTTGGTGCGGATTACATGCCGGCGGCGTCATTGGGCCATATTTTTTCATCGACGATAACGATCGCCACGTTACTGTTAATGGAAATCGATACCGCGATATGATAAACGATTTTTTTTGGCCGCAATTGAATGGAATGGACTTGGACGACATGTGGTTTCAACAGGACGGGGCCACATGCCACACAGCACACGATACAATCGCGTTATTGAAGACTAAGTTCGATGAGCGTGTTATTTCGCGAAATGGGCCCGTCCAGTGGCCGCCGCGCTCGTGTGATTTGACACCTTTATATTATTTTCTTTGGGGTTATGTGAAGTCATTGGTCTATGCCAATAAGCCGGCGACGTTGCAAGAGCTCAGAGCCAATATAGATCGTGAAATTGCTGGAATTTCGGCCGATTTATGCGAAAGAATGGTCGAAAATTGGGTTCAAAGATTGGACTTCGTAAAACGTGCACGCGGTGGTCATGCAAAAGAAATCGAGTTTCATACTTAAATGTATATGTTCAAATTCGTTAATAAAAAAAAAGTTAGTTCAAAGGTCGAACAGTTTGTGTTTTATTCAAAAAAAAGTTGAAGTGCTCTTATTGAAAAACCCGTTATTTGGGTAAATTTTAAATAAAATAAATTGTATTAATATATTTTACTAAATATTAATATTCCCCAGTTGAATTATACATTTATCTATATTTTTATGTGTTATTTATGGAAATAATATTGAGAAGAAAAAGTTTAATAAAATATCAAGTGCATTAACTGAGGAAATATGAATGATAATGAAATTACTTTTAGATTTATTTGCTAGGAATTAGATTAAACTATTTAGGGGATTAACATAATACAATTAATAAAGTATTAATTTAAATGGTATGGTGAAATTTAATAAATTCACAAAATATGTTAGGTACATTATTTTGTATTTTTAAATGTGTCAAAAACACAAAGCAAAACACGTACGTTAATATGAGAAAATAAGTTCAACCTTTGTTTTTATATGCATATGTATTTACAAATTTGTTTTTATTTTCTAGTATATACATACTATTACCTATACATACATACGTATTATGAACATAGAATTATGTACTATAGAAGCAGCATACGACAAAAGTTTACGGTGGTCCAATGGCTTCAGTTCTTGAGTGAGAACAATTGTATACGGATGCAAACCCAAATCCTTTCTCAAAATTCGCCAAGTTGTGGTTTGAGACAGTCCCAATTCTTGAGAACGTCTTGGAATCGATAAATTGCGGTCTTCAACAATACTTGCCTGAACGGCAGCAATATTTGCATTACTTCGAGCGAATCTTTGTCTTATTAGCACTTCAACATTATGTAAAGAAAATGTACGCTCAAAATTTTCAACAATTCGACGAATAACGAGCACACTTGGACGATTATTACGACTATAAAATGGCAAAAGCGCACGAAAAGTTGCAATTGGAGAACGATTATTTTGATAATAAAACTGAATAATTTGTAAACGTTGTTCTTGCGTATATCTCACCATGATGAAATTGTAAATATTGCTGAATACAATGAAACAAAAAATGACAGATCATAACATATTACATATGGCCGAAAAGTCACTTAAAAATCATATCATTCCTATTGGAAAATCCTATAAAAGTACACATTTCTAAAGTATGCATATAAAAATCAGTCAATTTTGAATCAATTAACGTCGTATGAGTCATATTTAAATATACATGCGATGATTCTTCAACTTGTAAGTATATATTACGGTGTTACCCACCCCATATATTCTATAGTAACAGTTTATTTATTTTCGGTTTACATATTACAAACATCTAAACGGCGCGTATGGTTTGGAAATAGAACTCGTTTATAATACAAACACAACCCCAACGCTAATAAAAATCTTATTATTTTATTAGTAATACATTTAAATGGGCAAAGGCACAGCCAATGGTTGGTTTTTATGAATTTAAAACTACTTATTTACATACAAAATTGATATAATACAATCAACGCTTAAATTTTTATAAATTCATATTTTTATTTTTTACCAGAGTTTGTAACAGCTGATGTTATATCCTTAACAACTCTAAAATGTATGTACAATACACACAAAACTAAAATCTTATTCGTGTGACATAAAAGAAGTTTAAGTAGTTGGTTTAAATTTCTCCCAAAAAAGAAACTAAATTAGATTATTTTAAGAATGTTTGACGCTAAATGGATTGGATATCATTAATTTTTTATTATTAGAAAATGTATTTGTGTGTATTCTTTTGTTTACAAATTTACACGCACCAAAGTTCTATTTTAATAATTAAGAGATAACTTTGAATAAAATACATTGTACCAATTTCTCTGAATAAAGCTCAATGTTATAGTGTTATAAAAAAATTCAAAACTTATTTGTATCCCAATGTAATCTCTTTCAAAGTGCACTACTTACTTGTTTTTAGATAAAATATAATACTTAATACAATTATTATATCGACTTTTCTCAAAATATATAACAACCAAGCTAATTTTTTGGAAAAAGTATGTATATAGCCAAAAAGAAATTAAAGCAAACTCTTTCGTGAAGATTTATCTAAGGGAAAATTTAAATATAATTTAAGTAGGCAAAGACTTCTAAATTTATCTGAAAAAATTAATATTGTTTAATAAATAAGTAACTACCTAAGAGAATTACCAGAATAGTGCCACAGCAGTTAAACTTTACAGTAATACAATCGGTAAAAATCGGTAGAAGAAATACAAAAAAACAAAGACAACGCATACCGTATTAAATATACGCGATATATATAGTAATTACCGCGCTGACGCATACTTCGTTCGACAGCGTAGAGGAGATTTAACCGTTGTAGAAGTCTCGTGCAATCGATACGAGTCGAAAATATCTCTAACTAAGACTGCCAGGTGTAACATCCCGTTGATAGTACAAACGTTGTATTTTTAATAAATCTGTAATTTATTAACGACGCATATTCATAAATTAAATGGATGCAGTGGATGCATATTCATAAATTGATCCCAAAAATGAAACGTATATTGAAGATAGAGTTGTCGGATCACGAAAATCATTACAATTCCGTCTGATGAAGCCTAGCATATTGTAAGTCTTTGGGACAATACTGTTAATATGCCTATTAAAAATCGTATCATTTGAAAAAACTACTCCCAGCTGTACTTAAATGAATTGAACTCTATCAATCACTTTGTTGTACCGTAGATATTGATGCAATATAAGGGATGCGATAAAATGTCAAATTTCTATATTTACTCACATTAAGGTGTAATCTATTGTCAGTTGACCATTTACAAAATCTATCTAAATCACCTCGGAGCGTGTTACAGTCGGCTTCGATGTTAATCCGAGCGAAAAATTGCATGTTATCAGCGAAAAGGAGGCAGTTTGCGAATTTAAAGCAATCAACCCCATCGTCCTACAGTTTGCTGGCGATCTGAAAGCTAAGAGTGCAACCAGTTTATGGGAATGAATTGGTTCCCTAAATGCCTCAACTTAGCAATAAGAATTGCGTGATCCATTTTGCCGATCGCATTCGCAAAATCTGTATAAACAACTATAAGTTGTTGTTAGTTAATAAGGTTCGTAACTATAAACCTCCCTGGAAAAAGCCGTGCCGTACCGAAGATGTAATTGGTTTAATGTAGAAGCTTAATACTTTATGAACCATTGATTAAAAAATTATAGGTATAATTAAAGAATCACTATTGCTCTATAATTACTTACCTCAATCCTTCTACCTGCTTTAAAAATTGGTTGAATAAACGAAACTTTCCAGGGCTCAGGAAATAGATCTATAAGTAGACTTTCATTGAAGATGAAGGTAATCCGTAATTCCGATCTCTATTCCAACTTTCCACGCAATACTTAATAAGAATCGGAGTAGTCATCGCGACCGGGGCTCTTATTACCATCAATTTGAAACATGCAATTAAGAGCTTCCTGTTCCGTGAACCTAATAAATTGAAATTCCTCAGACTTCAGATTGTTGCGGTTGGTATCAAATCACAAATATCCGAGGGATGACTAGCGACCAAACTTTGGTAGGCCATTGGAGATGAGACACCAGCTACTTTTTCCTAGTATTCATGAAATTCCACAAGTCTTTAGGATATCATGTCAACTCGTTCTCAATTCGCATTATATAATTACTACACAAAAACCAATTTAGGCTTCTGAACTCTTTCCGGACTATATAAAAATCTGGGTAGTAATCGTTTCCGTGTAGTTTGAACAATCTATGTTCCTTGTTCCGAAGTTTCTCCAGTTCTCTGTTCTCACTAAATCTTTATTATACCAAGGCTCCCAAAAGCCAGGGAGTTCTTTTTAATCAACGGAATGTGTTTTTCGATACTACTTCTGAATATGTCGTTAAACATACTTTTATTTCGTTTAAATACCGGCCACGTTGAATAAAGTTCCAATTGCTCTTTCTGAGAAATTCGTTCATTCAATGTGTAGTATTTTGGTAATCGAGATGACGATATTAAAATAGAGACACAATTACTTATATGGTTTTAACAATGTTTTAATTTTAGATATACGTTCTTACCGCCCATCCACTATGAATCCATTGAGCCGTTTTCTTTTGTTTTACAACAGTATTATTTAACTAACTTATTTAATAATTAACTATACATACTAACTTGAGAGTCTACAATTTTGGTTCAGTCCATATGGGTCAAGTTTTGGCCGATAGAGCTTCGAAGTTTTAGTTAATTACTACAATTAAATGGTTGTAGCGGATTGTTCCATATTGGAATACATCTCATGCAAGTATTTTCTTAATTTATCGGGTTTATCGAAAAATTCGATTCAAAGATATTAGTTTCAATTAGTTCAATTAGTTTATGTAGCGTTATTAACGTACGTCGCCATTACAATTTTTGTTTGAGTTTTTCCTATTTAAGGTCCTGCCCAAGATAGTACATTTTTAAGAAATCACAACAATTTTATGTTAATCGTACCTATATAATATGGTGTATAACATACGTTTAAATCAGAATATCGTGTATGCTACATCGAAGATCAGGTATATATTTATAATATGACACCTGGTATATATATTATGTTAAATCGGTCTGTAATAGTTTTATTAATTTGATGTTACTTAGAAACAGTGGGCGAAGTGCAACGGAAATACCTACTAAAATGTATCGAATACTTCAGCAGCAACGAACATTAATATTTACTGCGTTTCAAACTTATAATAATTAATTGTTATTGACGCCGCATCCCAAAATTATTCAATTTTTACCAATTTTCCTTAACCGAACAAAGTTAAATTCCCATCTTTCGCTATTTTTCGTTTGCAGTCGTGCATTATATTTTATGTACTCGAATATTATTTGGTTGTTCTGTTTAAAAAAAATAAAAATATTGTAGGCCTATAAAAATATTACCGGTGAGATCTTTAACGGTTTAACTTTGTTAAAAAACCTAGATATATAGGGTTTTCCAATAAGAGTGATATGATTCGCAATAATTCTATTGTTGCACTTGCTGTGTGGCACGTAGCCCCGTCTCGTTGGAACCAAATGTTGCCAAGATCAACTTCTTCCAATTACGGCCATAAAAAGTTGGTTATCATCGATCTATACCGATCTCCATTGACAGTAACGGTGTTACCAGCTTCATTTCGAAAAAAAATACGGACCGATGATTCCACCACACCAAACTGTCAATTTAGGTGAATGTAATGGTTTTTCATGAATAATTTGTGGATTTTCTTCGCACCAGAATCGACAGTTTTGTTTATTTACCGCACCACTCAGATGAAAGTGAGCCTCATCGGAGAAGATGATTTAGATAAAAAAATCGTTATCGTTTTCAAGTTCAAAACTGAATAATTTATAAACGTTGTTCTTGCGTATATCTCACCATGATGAAATTGTAAACATTACTGAATACAATGAAACAAAAAATGACAGATCATGACATATTACAAATGGCCGAAACGTCACTTAAAAATTATATCATTCCTATTGGAAAACCCATTATTGTTAAGGAAAAAAACATATGGCTTTTTGTGAACAATTGCTGGAAATATACCCTTTTAGTATGTAATTAGTATTAAGTTAAAATTTATTTATATATGTATGTATTAAATAGAATCTAAATAAACGATAAATGTCGTTAAGGAAAATATCGGTTTATACCTATGTCGTTTTAAAATATGCAATTTTGACAAATTCCGTTTTGAAAAATGCCATTTTGAAAAATTTCATTTTGTGAAATGCCGTTTTGAAAAATGCCGTTTTGTACCTATGTCGTTTCGAAAAATGAAATTTTGAAAAGTGCCGTTTTGAAAAATGTCTTTTTGAAAAGTGTCGTTTTAAGGAATGCCGTTTTGAAAAATGCAGTTTTGTACCTATGTCGTTTTGAAATATGAAATTTTGAAAAATGCCGTTTTAAAAAATGCCATTTTGTGAAATGCCGTTTTGCAAAATGCTGTGTAGAAAAATACCGTTTTGAAAAATGCAGTTTGGAAAAATACCGTTTTGTACCTATGTCGTTTTGTATCTTATGCCACTTTGAAATATGCTATTTTTTAAAATTATACTTTTTACCTTATGCCGTTTTGAAATATGCTATTTTGAAAAATGATATTTTATACCTTATGCCGTTTTGAAATATGCAGTTTTGATAAATGCCGCTTTTAAAAATGCCGTATTAAAATATGCAATTTCGATCGGGACCTCGCTCGTTTATATACACCTCTTGCTTTAAAAAAATATTTCCGAAAAATAGGACCGTATTGAGGATCAATTTAATTTCGAAATTTTCTAAAATTGGTGTTTGATTACAAACAAATATTAATATTCAAATGATTTAAATTATAAATCACAAATTTGTTCTGCCAATTAATTTCCCTTAATATTTCAAATGTGCACCTGCAAATATTTCGAATAAAAAAGAGCGTGTAAAAACGTCAAAAACTCATAAGAACCATTTTCCTGTTTACATTAATTTTATTTTCGATAATTCGGAATTCAAGGCAAATAAAGAAAATTTGTCTGCCTTTGTCACACACGTAGAACTATTTTTGCTCTACTATATATTTTTTGTCATGCCGTATCCATGCTTTTATAGATCAGTGATTACTACTGATAAATAAGCCAACTATGATGTAAAATTTTCTTCTGCTATGATAAATTCAAAAACCAACACTGCTAATTCAAAAACTGGTCTCTTACATTTTATTTCTCAACAAAATACAGCTTTTCATGCAACGGAAATTAAAATTTTCAAAACATTGGATTTACAATTGTTGTCTTTCTTGTAGATCTAGAAACCAACGCTATCTAAATTCGACAGAAATCCCGAAAAAGTAAGTATTTAACTATAAGGTTTAGGACTTATACGTTATGTATTTGGTTTGTTTGGTCTACAAGCAATCAACGTGGAGTGTACTCGAAACACTAAAAATTGTTGAAACCCGTTATCGTGTCTAAAGGTACAATATCAAATACTATTCATGACAATTTACAGTCATATCATAATGATGCGACATCTTATTTCTTGTTCGAAGTAAAATACATAAGTGTTTCACAAGTTTCAGATATGTTACTCTAAACAGCTTCAAATTGAAACTAAATTTTTTAATTACATACTAGGTAAATTTAAAAATTTGTATTTTTGAGAATTGGAAAATATTTTGCTGTAATCATCGCATTAATTCCCAAATATTTATTTCTCATTCGTAAATGTATATTATGGTTGACTGGGAAATATTTTTCGTGAAAAATGTTTTTATTAGATCTTTATAAAGTAAAGCACGTATTACGATACAATTCCCCAAAAAAATAATGGAGAAAAATTATAACTTGTAATAAAAAGGAATTATTTTTTCCCAATAAAAAAAATTCCCACACGCCAAACACACTTTGGGGAATATAAAATTCCCAATTGCTAGAAAAACGGATACTGATTGACCTAGCTAGAAGTATATAGAACTTAAGATCCAAACACTGCACAATACAATTCATAACCAACGGACAATTCACCGTATAATGTATAATTCACCGCACAACAACAACAACAACAATCTTGTACATGCAGGGTCTAAGTAAAATACAGTCGGTACAAATATTACCCAACAAAAACAAATAGGGTGCGTACCAATAGTCGGATAAAACGTTTACTACAGTAAAAACCGGGTTAGTACAAATTATTCGATCAGTTTGCCTAGAGGCTTTGAAAAATAAAGAATTTAGCGTAAAAATTACTCAAAATTGACTTTCATCCGACTATTGGTAAGCAGCCATGGTATACAAATAAGTTTCTATGTCCTCTAAAGTAACAAAATTTATTTCAGAGTAGAAAAACTTAACATCGAAGTAACGCACGAATGAACGCGACGAGAAAAGTATGTAATTACAAAACATTCAGATCATTACCAATTGCCAAATCGTTAGTTTCAACGATATTCAATCCAATATCATATCAATATTAAATAGCTTGTGCGCCCGGTTAATATAGTGTGGAAACCAGATAAAACCAGAATTTGTTGCGAAGTGACCAAACTGAAAAATTATTAAATATGGATTTTATCCAGGTATATTTATTGTGTTTACCAAAACAATAATCTTGTTAACTCTGGATTTTGTTTACGAAATAAAAACCAGATTTTGTTTACAAAATAATCGAGTTATGTTTCCCAGCAAACTTTAATTGTAATCAAAGTCTGTTCTACTTGTTGTAAGCTAACTTCAACGTTATATCTGCTGATCCCAACGTGATGGTTTTTACCGTATAAGCAAGTTTTTATTTTTCCTTGATAAACTATAAAAAGTGAAAGAATTATGTGAAAAATACACGTGTTTTATTTTCTTTAATTTATAAAAAGAAACATATTTTTTGGATAATAGTGGTCGAGCCACTCGTGGTAAGTGCACTAATATTTTTAAGTTATCACAACCTCTGGTGGTCAAAAAATACGTGTTCATTGCGACACATTTTATAAATTGTTGGGGTGATTTTCCCAGGTCGCAATCTCTGGTTACAACCACATTCTAGAGAAATACTTTTTTTTATAAAAGTGTGTGAAACAGCAAATTATATAAAAGCAAAAGCATTCCATTTTTCTCATAAACCAACATGGCAAATTTCGGAGAAGTTAAAAAGTGTTATACGGTACCATGCAGCAGCCCAGCCGGAGATAACAACGTCAAAACAATTGACGAGATAACCAACGTTCTGGAAACCAATCCAAAGTTGTTTTTTGGCAGCTGAAATAATGTTCGATGCGAATAAGATTAGCACCGACAAACAGAAATTTGCTGCTACTGAACTGCTCTTCTCGGCAGAAGGTCGACTATATTTTGCAAGACCTGGAGGGCCTTGATAGATACTAACACAAGTACAGACAATAAGACAAGTACTAATTGATCGCTGCTCCATTTCCGAGGATCGTAAATTAGCAAAAACACCCAGCAAAGTTAAATTAGGTGAACCCATTGGGCATGTTGCACCGAATTAAATCGTTGGCCTGCAAAAATTTAATGGACAACGTCACGTAACTTCCTAATTACAAACAAACAGCATTGATCCCGTAACTGGACAAACTTGAAAAGGGTCTCGCTGATATTGCCGACAGCTTTGGTTCAATTAATAGCGACACGCGTAGCAACAAGCCCAGAGATACACGCGCCAAATACTAACTCAACAATCTTAAAGTGATGCTCAAGCAAATAAATCATAGGCTGGCAGAGCTAGAGAATGAAACGCACACACAGCGAAAACCCTCGCATCCATAGTCGCTTTGGAGACGAACACCTTCTCCTTCGAGAAAATTGTAATCCCGCTCAACTCAGGGAAGTTCGAATAAAAACAGCAACCAACAACCAACAAGACACGATGCAATTTTCTTACCCAGCTAATGGAATCCGCCAATACCGGCGGCAAGCCTAAGCCAACCGCAGTATAGCCGCTCATTTCTTACGGGATGCGGCAAACAATATCACATTCCTGATAGACATCGGCGCTGATTTAAGCGTAATCTCCTATCACAAATATTATAGCTTCAGAACAAATCGCAATCCCGATTGCGATCGATCTCGTGAGAGCATATCACCTCATCCCAAACGCATCGACTATAATAAACCCGAATGTCATTTGGTCCCAGAAATATTGCACAAAACGTCCACGTTTCATCAACGAAATCGAGATCTTGATTTCATTTTTGTTTATATTGATGACATTCACGTAGCATGAAAAGACGAGACGAAACATCTACTCCATTTTTCCCAAAAATTATCAAATTATGGCGTCGAAATTAACATAGCCCAATGTGTGTTTGAGACTAGCAATATTGATTTCTCAGCCACAAAAATTACACCTAATGACATTCTGCCGACCGAAGGACGAATTAATGCAATTATAGAATTCCCAGCACCACAGAAAACGTTAAGCAAATACGACAATTTGTCGATATGGTAAAATACTATCACCGATTCATCCCAAAACTCACAGAAATGCTTACCCCAATTCACACACAATTGGCAACACTTCTCAAGAAACATCAAAAGCTTAAAAATTTTGTTTGGTCTGAGGACTGAGTAATTGCATTCCTTCAGCTCAAGGAAAGCTTAGAAGATATAGCTCTTTGGGCGCATCCGCTAAACAATACCACATATTCATATAGCATCACCACTGATGCATCTCACACAGATGTAGCCGCAGTCTTAAAGCTAATTGCTTGCTAACAAAGAAATTTAGGAACTACTTGGATTTTTCTGCAAAAACCAATGACAGGCTGAAAGAAAATATTCCGCATTTGATAGAGAACTGCTTGTAATTTTCCAAGCAACTAAGCACTTTGGCTATTATATTTAGAGGTCGAGAATTCACTATCTTCACCAACCACAAACCGATTCCTAGAAAAATTTCATAAAAATCCTCGCCAATCACGTTGCTTAGATTTTGTGTCGCATACTCGCGTTTAAGGCAAAACAAAATCGTGCTATCCGTCATCGATCATCCATTCAAGGGTTAAATAATAACCGTTTTTCGTTTAAAAATCGAATAAAATAAACGCATTCAAATACACACACACCCATTCTTTAACACACACACACACACACATTCACATTAGGCATAAACACACAAAAACTTTTTTCATGATTTTTTTATGAATTTCGTACTATGATAAAATAAACAAAATATATTTGATACTGCTAATGATAACTATAAACTATCAGCAGAAAAGCCAAAAATGTTAAAATTTCTCGCGAGTATGCGTAAACATCATAATGACCGGTCAAGGATGATTAGGTAGCTTTTGCAATATATAAAGCTGTTATATATAAATTTGTCTAGTTCTTATTTCGTTTTATTTATGGTAAAGAGAAAGAGATGAAAATAACGAATAACGAAATTTGTTATACAATACATGTAAATCATAAATTACAAAATAAAAAAATACCTTAAATATGTAGTTTTAAATTAGTTAATCCAAAAATTGTAAGCAATTAAAGAGATTCCGAATATTTCACACTCACTAAATAGCTACTCACACTAATTCACATTAATTTTAAAATTATATTCACTCATTGCATTGCAATAATAATAATAATGTAATACAACTACATTATTTTATTCACGGGCACTTTAAATAATTTTAACACCTTTCCGATATAAATATTAATTATAATAAAAATATTTCCATCATAGCACAAATGTAGACACAATTGCTGATGTTGTATTAATCATCAAATTATTTTTGTTAATTAAATTTCTACGTTCACACAATAACCAATTCACCTCTCCACTTTGAAATTTATTACACCACTAAAAAATTCTATAATTATACCAAAAACAGACCAAAAAAGTTGTACTGGATGATGGAATATTTTTTTGGAATGCAATCGTGTCTTGCATTTTGATTGGTCAACAAATTTACAATGAAGTTTGTCAAAATTTAAAATGTCAAATATATTGCTTTTGGATGCGTTCGTTTCATTATTGAATCTACTACATTAATCTTTAAATTTTTTACTACATATGTAGTAGGACAGTTTCAAGTTGACAGTCCTATTCTAAACACAGTTTTTTTTTATTATTTCTTGCATTATGATTGCTAATTGTTTTGTATTAAAATAGAATAATTTTCGTTGTTTTGAATAAATCCATCAGATAAAATTTGTTTAACAGAATAAAATGTCAGATTTACAAAGATCTGTATTAAAGTCTCGGCTACCACCATTTTCTCCACCTTCCGCTAAATTAAGGTAAATATAGCAATGGAAATATTAGTGCGTTTGTGTTATTACCTATGTGGTAAGGTCAAATCTGTAATGATCGTGATAGTAATACATATATATTAGATTAACTAAATCACCAATGTACTTAACAGTAAATACAATTTTTTAGAAACGCCCAATATATTCAATTCTAATTAATGATATTTAAATCTTTTTCATAGCCTGTACAGACAGCGGATTAGTAACCCGATATTGCAAAATTCGAACAAGCATTCTAAAAAATAAAATTCATATCAGTTCGATACATCACGAAAAACTTGAAAATAGACTACAAAATTCGAGTTTATTTATAGGGTACTTGGTGGAATTTTTCTAATTCGAGATTGCTATACCGCGGTCTGTACAGAATATTAGAAAGCTTTCCTCTTGTGTATAATGAAAAAATTTGTCTATCTGTGTTGTATATATTGCAAAATTTTTCTTAGTCCATTTAAAAATGTCAACTATTATTACAATCAGTGCAATTAAAATTTTGGTCAAAATACCTTGCGCCATACAACACTTGCGCTATTTTAGACATTGATTTTGTTTTATGCCAACACGCACCTATTAAGGCAACTGAAACAGGGCAGACGCCTTGAACGGCTTCAGCTTGAACAGCAGTCGCGTTCTTTGTAATCTCTTCTCGACATGTCTTTCATGCGTAGTAAAACAGCCCAAATATTTTAGATCCCTTTAGCCCCTGGACTAGTGATCTCTTCTGAAGTTAGCACCGAAAACCTGGAATCAAGAATTTGGGTTCTGTTGTTTGGTGAGATATTTTGCATCTAGCCCATAAGATGTATAAGCCCTACATGGATTGGATACACTCATTGCCAATGGGTACATCCAGCCCATGTAGGCTCACTAAAATTTAGATTCTCAACGTTAGTGAGGCAAAAAAATTTTGTCTTGGTACTTTTGAATAGATATTTTTTGGTTTGGTACCACAGAATACAAACAGAAGGAACATTACTCGATTTTTAAACGAAAGAATTTCGACCCTTTTTCTTATTCTTGATTTGTATGGAAAGGGGTAGAAAATAGTGGCGAAAAAATTAATTATGCACTCAACTTTTTTACATTTTAAGTAGAGTTAATTTTTTTGTTGGGTTACTTAGTGTTTATATTTACTTTATAATAGCCGTTTTCGGAAATAGCCCATGGTAAGTAACTTTTGGGTAATTTTAATTTTTTTAATGTTGGTAATAAAAGATACTCAAGTTACTGGCTATACAAAAAGTAAGATTACATTTCGCGTGTGAATATTTTTATTCAGCAAAATTCAAAGGCAGATACGAAATTTTATTGCTTTCTGTACAATTTGTACTTTAAAAGTTTGTAAATTAATTTTTCTGATACTTCTAATTTAATATAAACGCAGAAACAAAAAACAACAAATACTAAATTACCCAAAAGTTACTCTACATGTTCGGAAATAGATTTGGTAATTTATTGTCAGCAAGTTACCCAAAAGTTACCATGGGCTATTTCCGAAAATGGCTAATATATGCATGTACCATATATTATAAAGCACATATATATGCTACTAAGTGGACCAAAATAAAAATTTGACTACCTTTTCCATACAAATCACGGATAAGAAAACGGTTGAAATTTTTTCATACAAAAATCGAGTAATCTCTACTGCTTGTATTCTGTGCCTTTATTTTAATTGATAATTTTGTTCTATTTTCATTTGTTTTTATTTTTTTATCTTCAAGGTGATAAGTTTAATAAATTAATGTGATATTTACTTAATTATTAAAATCAATTATATTAGACATAAACCCAAAATAACATGAAGATATTGCATCCAGCCCATGTGGTTCCACAACTGAGGCAAATCTACACAATTGAGACATCTCAAATGTAGACCTGCATGTGCTAGATATACCCAATGTTTCGTAAGGCAAACATTTTCAGTCTACTTTTGAGTAGATATTTTTCGGTTTGGATCTGTATTATATATTAGCCGTTTTCGGAAATTAATCATAGTAACTTTTGGATAACTTGCTGTCAAAAAATTACCAAATCTATTTCCGAACATGTAGAGTAACTGTAATTCATTTTTTGTTTCTGTTTTTGTATTAAATTAGAAGTATTAGTATCAATTTAATTACAAACTTTTAAAATACAAATTGTACAAAGAGATGCAACGAAAATATCGTATCTGCCAAAAATAGGCCATTGAATTTTGCAGAATAAAAATATTCTTGCGCGAAATGTAATCTTACTTTTTGTATAGACAGGGTAAAAGCGCCTTCACGAAGCGGGATTGTTTTTAATCCAACTCTAGCCAATCAAATCTTTATATTCAACTAAGCCCCGCCCAATTTAATCCAGGGGTCGATTTTGTTCGAAATCCGAGACTTGACGAAAAAATAGCCGTAAGTAGTGGTATGTGTGTTTGTGTTAGGGCGAATGCGTGCCATTTAAATTTTTTGGATATGGCATTTCTAGATACCATTTCCATTTATAATTTAAAATTTGTACATGCAAATATCCTTTAAATAAAATAAAATGTATTTAATTATTTAATTTTAGTTTTAAAATAATTGCAAATTTTAAAAAAAAATCATTTATTGACATCGCATTGAAAAGAAAAATTTAAATCGTAATACAGTTAAAAAAAAATTTCTAACACATTGACGCACACTTTCTAAATGTGTGTACTACTCAGGAAGCAAAACGACATAAGCACCAAGAAACCGATTCATATTTTTTGTTGCTTACATTCGCAGAAAACAACCAAATATAACCACAGAAAAATTATATAAACTAATATAAAATTGTACACTATACTCAACGTGTACGAAAACGTCATGTCTCGTGTCTCGGATTTTGAACAAAATCGACCCACAGGTTTAGTTGAAAAATGTCCATCTTTTGAGCAAATAATCTTGGTCGTATAACAAAAATAAACTGAAATATGAGCACTAATTGTGCTCACATATTTGTTCTTTATTTATGACATTTTTCCAATGAATTTGTCAGTTTATCGCCTTAAATAATTTAATCATATTGTTTGTTAAATAAAAGTATATACATAAAATAAATGGGATAAATATGTGAAATGCATTTAAGTAAAATAATTCGGGTGAGAACCAAAAATTTTATTGTGCCACAACTGTTGGGCTACAATTTCTTTGAAATTTATAAATTGTGTTATTTATACCGGATATTGTATATGTAATCCGCAGACATACGTTTATTCGATTAAATTAAAATAAATCCCCAACTAATCGTTAAATGTATTGTGCGGCAATATAATATCTCGTCGCCGCCGAAGACGCGTGTCTTGGGAAGATGCAACTGATGGAGCACGTGATTCTTCATCAAACAGCTTTAATGCTTCAGCGAAATCTTTCCCAAATCTATTACCACAAGAGGCAGTTGAGTTGGAATTGGGTGTAATTGGCGTACAAAACATTTCTTCAGTTGAACGAAAATTTTAATTTTATGTATATAAATAAAATAAATGGAATAAATGTGTGAGATGCATTTAAGTAAATAAATTTGGGTGAGAACCAAAAATTTTATTTTGCCATGCCACAACTGGGGCTACAAATTCTTTGACAACCTATAAATTGTGTTACTATATAAAACCGAATATTGTATATGTAATCCACAGACATACATTTATTCAATTAAATTAAAATTAAGCCCCAACTAATCGCAAACCAAGCAGAAATTGAAAGTAATCAACAACAAAATATATGACTCGCATGACAGCCATAGACGAAGTTTTTGAGCAAATCTCATGTGTGACTATTTTCAAGTTGGTAAAAAAATAACCAACTTTATAATCTCGTTTCATGAAGACTGCAGTCACACATGAGATTTGTAGTTGTTGTTGTTTACTTTCAATGAGCTGTTCTACAAGGGGCTTCAAAGAAGCGGCATCGTTTCTTTCACCTATAAAACCAGATTTTGCGACTCATTGTTCATCAAAATTTTTACTAACGCAAATAAAAATGAAATAAAAAAAATTATGCATCACGCGCATTGATTTTGTTTACGATATTAGACATAAACTTAAAACAACATGAAGATTTTACATAAGTAAAATTTTAGTATATTTCTCTGCTTGCGTGGATTAAACATTTAACTAATTGAATTGGCCAATCTACAACAACAATTGCATTTTATATTAATCCCGAAATGAATTGATATAAATAAAATGAATTGAATTTACGAAAATTCAATCCAATTTTTAGTACTAAAAGTTGTACTAAAATACTAAATGTAATATTTCAGGCGACATAATCGATGTAAATATTATTATATTTATAAAATTTATAACATTAAAATATTAATAAAAACACGAAATATGTTAATATGCGTGAAAATCATTTTAACATCCCGATTCTGGCATTAAGACTCGTAAGATTGTCTTAAATAAAATATTTTTGTTAAGACTACTTTTTTAAGACCACAAAGTCTTAAGGATTAAGGATGAAACACACCAAGCAGCAGCAGCGAGCTTATTCGCTTATGTAATGATACAAAATCATAGTTTGATTATAAATATAGATATTTCTAATAAAAGAAATCAATTTTATTGTAATCTTAATAGAAAAATTTAGATTTAAAGAAATTATATTGAATGCTGTTGCATCTATCGCGGCATCAATAGGTTCCACACTCAGCAGCTTCAATTTACTTCTCTTTGCTGCTACTCATAACCTCAACAAAATTGTTATAAGTCGGTAACTACTACTAAAACAAAATAAACTGCTGTGCTGCTTGATGTGCACACCCATACGCGAAGAAATAGTATATATAGAATGAATGTAACGAGCTGTCAAGTGAGTCAAATTCGGAGGGTAAAAGAGAAAGCATATAAATTAACAGTGCTGTATTTAGCATTTTTTTGACCTAATGCAATGAAGTTAGGAAGTTAAAATTAAAAAATTATTTAAATTTAATTACATTTTTATTTCTTTAATAAAAGTACATTTATTATTTTTATTTAAATATAATATTATGTATATAAAAAATAGTAATTATAAAACCACTACGCTTATTTATTTCACATTCCTTTAAAATGTAATAAAGAAACAAACTTGTTTGTTTTTATTAATTTATATGACCTTTGGTGACAAAAATAATTCAACCGGATGTCATAATATTTTTCT
Organism: Nephrotoma guestfalica; assembly: GCA_963691935.1. Classification (NCBI taxonomy): domain Eukaryota; kingdom Metazoa; phylum Arthropoda; class Insecta; order Diptera; family Tipulidae; genus Nephrotoma; species Nephrotoma guestfalica. The sequence continues at coordinate 151,491,006 of OY829914.1, read as the reverse complement.
ATGATAGAGCGAGCTAACAAATTAACGTGTTCTTGAGAATGACTATATTGATCTTCATCATTGAAAATATTTACATTTATTAGGTTGCGAAGAACGTTATAACAAATTTGTTTAAACAACTTTGAACTAGATTGTAGTTGTGTTATATTTGTGTAGTCCGCAATAGCCAATTCCCGTTTTAATACTGCTTCGGAATATTTACAAATTTTTAATACTGACGGCGAATGAGTTAAAAGACCACCCCTATTTTTTCATTGTTGTATTAATTTGCAACAGTCCTTACAATTCAATTTTCTAAATAAATATCGGACTATAAATCCCCCTATGTCAATAACATTAATTGAAAATTCACTTAGTATAATTTGGTATCCAAAAAAATCTTCGTCATACATATTAGATTCGTCTACTTTAGAAATATTTTGGCCAATTGAAATATCATCTGATGAGGTTTCAACCATTGCTTTTCCAATCCTCCATATTTTGGTAAACTAAAAACAAATGTTTACATTATAATTTCTGTATAAAATTTTACAGTACATATTCCAAAATAAAAACAAATTATGAAAAGAAAAGCACATGAAACAATCAACACCATATTTTCGAACCATAGTAACACGAAAACTGCGACACTGGTAAAAACATTTGTTTACAAAACGATAAAAACCAACGCCAACGAAGAAAATTGTTTTCTTATTTTTTCTGATTTATAACTTAAATTAAGGATAATTTTACCATAAATCACTTTTTTCTTAACATAATTTACATTTTATTTTAAATAAACACTTACTGATGGTACGAAATTAAAAGTTTCTAATTTGTATTAGGAAATGATGCACTACGCACAATCCACTAACTATTTTAATTAATTTTGTGATTATTTTAATTAATATTTTCAAGATTTGTTAAGAGCACAAAATTAAACGCGTCACTTTAAACAAAAACCAAAACTTGTTTGACTGGTTTTTATTTTGAGATATGAGATGGCATTTTTTATATAACCATCCTGCTCTGGCTTGTGACACATGAAATAGCAAATTTTATATGGAAAAAACTTGTATCAATTTTATCGAGGTTATGAGTAGCAGCAAAGAGCAGTAAATTAAAGCTGCTGAGTGTGGAACCTATTGATGCCGGGACAGTTGCAACTTCAATATAATTTCTTTAAATTTAAATTTTTCTATTAAAATTACAAAATTTTTGATTTATATTTACTGCTCGCTGCTGCTGCTTGGTGTTTCATCCTTTAATTTATATTCTGAAAAAGCCGTCTTTAAATTGTGTTGTGGAAACTCTCCGAAGACTATTGGAGAGCTGTCAAATGTTATTTATAATATTTATTTTTAGGAAATATTAAATTATTTAGAATTATTTAAATTTATGCCAATTACATAAATTTAAATGATTTTACAAATTATGTTAAATTTATGTAATTGGCTGCACATATGTATAAAGTGATGTTGTAATACACAACAAAAATATATTTTTTAAATAGACACAAAATACAAGTCATAAACACAATTAACAAACAAATAAAGTTTCAGTAAAAAATGCAAGATATTTGTAACAAATTAACAGCAACACAAATGTTTAAATAAATAAAAAATATATTTTAATATTTAAAATAATTTTATTCGTTAATTTTCTTGCAATCTCCATATCCGAACATAATGTATTTTTCATGAAAGTCAAGTGTGATCAATAAGGCCACCAAATTTGTATGTCTTGCATAAGACATTTTTTTTAAACCTATACCAACTAACCGTGCGATTCTGACGTTAAGACTATTAAAAGGCTAACAGTTAGAAGTTTTTTGGTAAGACATTTTTTTTAAAGAGCATCTCTTAATTGGTATTATGTTAACACTACTTTTTAAATTTCTCTTAGCAAGTCTCCAAACATATTGCCTGTCAATTGCGATTATTTATCACTGCGAGAAGTTTAAATTGTATTTTTAATGTTAAATAATTGATTTAACACGTATATATCTGTAAAAACATGGTATTTTAACATTTATATTTTTATGATATATTAATAAAATATATTTATTTGACCAAAAATGGAATATTAAACATTATAGGTTACAATGTTGCTGTATGCCTACCTACAATAACAAAATGTGTAGTTTATGAAAAATTATAACATATTTTTTTATATCAGAAATCTCATTTAGAGCATTGAATATAATAATTTAATAAGTACGCGATAGCAATCGATTTAATCAATCATTAGTTTATTATTTATCATTAGTTTTAATTCAGCATAATACAAATTAGCTGCGTTCTTCTGAAAAACAATCGGGTTGAGTTCGCGATAGATTTTTTTAAATTTGTTCAATTTAAAATTAAAAATGTGTTTTTTTTAAATTAAATAACTTAGATTTAATAGTTATCTAATATCAAATTCTTTAGAAGAAAAAAGATAAAATTTTGATCACAAATACCTTCTCATGTTCTTTAGAAGAAAAAAATTGATTTGTTTTTGATTTGTGATCAAATTTCAAAATCTCAAATTTTTGGAGGATTTGTTTTGAGATCAAAACAATATGACACGTCAATGTCAAAATAAACAAACAAAAGACGCGCTATTTTCATTATCGGCATTATAATTTGGTGTTTGTATTTTGACGTGCGTTAAATATTATAAATAATACTAATTTTTTTGTAATTTAAAGTGAATTTGGTGTAATTAAAAGTGTTTTTTTTGTTGCGTGCAAAATAAAAGTTAATTTGTTAATACAGTTTTTTGTTGATGTTTGTTTTGATTTCCCTTTAAACAAATGTAAACCAACAATTTTTTCCTTTTCGTGTTCTTTGGCCCACAAAATAATTGATCACATTTCATTTCTTCCAAAGAATTTGACATAAGTATAACAAAAAAAATTCATTATAAAAGTTGTATAGTTTTCTTGTAATATCGATGTTCTGTATAGTTCTGAATAGATGGATTTTTTTTGTTATTCTTAGATTACTTTTAAATCTACGTTATTTAATTTAAAAAACATTAAATTTTTAATTTTAAATTGGACAAATTTGAAAAAGGCTATCGCGAATTCAACCGATTGTAGCTGCGTTTTTCTGAAAAACAATTGGGTTGAGTTCGCAATAGGTTTTTTTTAAATTTGTCCAATTTAAAATTATAAATTTAATTTTTTTTAAATAAATAACTTAAATTTAATAGTAATCTTAGTATAACAAAAAAAATCCATCCATTTTTCTGATTGAGCTGTATGCCAATTCAAAAATAAGAAAAATTTGGTAAACATCAACTATCACAAGGCGGATTTTGGCGTTAACAGCGAATGGGATTTCTTTGTTCCTAGCCATGGAAAGGGACCATCAGATGGTTTAGGAGGCACCATTAAGAGAACCGCTAGGTTAGCATCATTGAGAACTGTTGACGACAGTCTTTTCAATAACCTAGAAGAATTTTTTAAATGGTGTAAATTTAGAAGTGACATGAAGTCCATGCACTTTGGCTATGTATCTAAATTAGAATACACATCAACTAAAAAGTTACTAAATAAGAGATTTCGTAATATTACCACAGTTAAAAATACTAGACAAATTTTTCAGGTAACGCCAAATGCCGATTTAAACTTTATTAATACTCAAATGTTTTCCAATTCAATAGTTGTAAATAAAAGTTGTTTATGAGGAACAATTCTTTCTGTAATATTTAAATGTGTTTCTAAATTTGTGCTTGTTGACTCATTTCAAGTATTGTATTATTGTGTGTTAAAATCATAAAATTAGTGCAGGACCGAGAAATTCTCTTTTCTTCTAACTTTAAACAAACTTGTAATGAATAATAAAACTGAACAAAAAATAACGTTTTAATTTTTAAAATCCTCTGGTGCTCAAATTATGTAACATAAAGTTTTGCTTTTAGACTCATTTGAAGCTCTACTTAATTGTGATCAAAGTTATTCCTAGGAATAGCATATATGTCGTCCTTTTCCCAAAATTTGATTCACATTCACAACGAAAAAAATGAAAATTTTGTAATTTTTCAATTTTAAAGTCATGTAGCAGCCAAACTAGATGCAGTGTAAATATGATATATATATATATATATATATATATATATATATATATATATATATATATATATATATATATATATATATATATATATATATATATATATATATATATATATATATATATATATATATATGTATATGTATATGTATATGTATATGTATATGTATATGTATATGTATATGTATATGTATATGTATATGCATATGCATATGTATATGTATATGTATATGTATAAGTATATGTATATGTATATATATATATATATATATATATGTATATGTATATATATATATATATATATATATATATATATATATATATATATATATATATATATATATATATATATATATATATATATATATATATATATATATATATATATATTGGGTTATCCAATTCAAGCTTGATAAAGTAAACTTAAAAAAAAACACAAAATATTCGGAATGTATTGTAATTTTTATTTCATTTTACAAATTGATCCTTGCCATTTTTAGTTAAACAAGATATCATTCAAATGTCCTCCACGGGACTTCTTACAGGCCTTGATTCTTTTGCGGTAATTTTCAATGACTTTTCGGCACATTTCGGGCGGTATCTCGGCCATTACCTTACGAATATTAGTTTTCAATTCGTCAAGAGTTTGAGGATTGTTTGCGTAAACACGATCTTTCGCGTAGCCCCACAAAAAGAAATCCAAAGGCGTTAAATCACAGGATCAACGTATCCACCAAGCGAAAAATGAGCTTCATCACTGAAGAAAATTTTGTTCGAAAAATCAGCATCGACGGCCTGTTTTTCCAACACCCAATTTGCGTATGTTAAATGCTCCATATTCTTAAATGGCAGAATGTCAACTAAATAAATGACAGCGTACTTGACGTTTATCTTTGACAGATGTCGGTATACAGATTTCTACTTTATCAACCTCGAATTGGATAACCCTATATATATATTTTTTTTTCCAATCCTCTAAAAAGTTGTTAAAGTCAATTTCCGGAATAGCCTCCAATGCGCGTAGCGATTCACGTTTAATGTCTTCAATTGACTCAAAACGGTTTCCCCGGAGCGGTCGTTTGAGTTTGCTGAACAGCCGGAAGTCACACGGAGCTAAATCAGACGAATTCGGTGGTTGCGGAACGATATGGGTGGAATTTTTGGCGAGAAAATCACGTAAAACCAATGCAGTATGAGAAGGTGCATTATCGTGGTGCAAAAACCAAGATTTGTCGACCCATAATTCCGACCTCTTTTTACGAATAGCTTCGCGTAAACGACGCATAACACTCAAATATTATTCCTTGTTGACAGTTTGCCCGGTTTGAAGAAATTCGGAGTGCACCACACCTCGATAATCGAAGAAAACGGTCAACTACACCTTGATTTTTGACTTTTTTTGAAGTGATTTTTTCGGCTTCGGCTCACCTTTGGCACGATATTCGGCCGATTGATCGTTTGTTTCCGGGTCGTAAGCATAGATCCAAGAGTCATCGCGAGTTATAATACGTTTCATGGCATCCTGGTAGTCCGAAAGCATTGTTTCACAGACGTCAACGCGACGCTGTTTTTCCAAAAAATTGAGTGATTTTGGAACCAATCGTGCTTTCACTTTTCTAAGAACCAAATGATCTTTCAAAATGGTTTTCACTGATCCTTCCAATATTTCAACGATGCCAGTAAGGTATCTGACTGTTAATCGTCGATTCTCGAGCACCATTTCCTTGATGTTATTAACGTGTTGATCATCAGTTGATGTTGATGGCCGTCCTAGACGTGGTTCGTCGTCAACACGTTCTCGACCCTCTTTGAACAATTTGTACCAATCAAAAACACTTGCTCGTAACATACAATTATCACCGAAGGCCTTTTGCAACATTCTAAACGTCGCTTCGGCACCACAAAAATGATTCCGCACACAAAATATATAGGAACTTCTTTGTTGAATAATTTCACTCATTGTAAAAATCGCCGAATGCACTTTTTGTACTTCAGAAAGACAAGCGTATACTAAACACTAATCATTATTTTGATGTGACGTTTGGCACAGATGTGATACTGACAGTCAAACCAACATAGAAAAAAAATATTTGGACGATTAGTTATCCGCGCGAAATTTAAATTAAAAAGTCTTACTACTTTTTGCCCACAGAGTATTATATATATATATATATATATATATATATATATATATATATATATATATTTGTATATATATATATAATATATATATATATATATATATATATATATATATATATATATATATATTTATATATATATATATATATATATATATATATATATATATATATATATATATATATATATATATAGATATATAAATATATATATATATATATATATAAAAATAAATATATATATATATATATATATATATATATAAAAATAAATATATATATATAAATATATATATATATATATAACGGGTGATTTTTTAAGAGCTTGAGAACTTTTTTTTAAAAAAAAACGCATAAAATTTGCAAAATCTCATCGGTTCTTTATTTGAAACGTTAGATTGGTCCATGACATTTACTTTTTGAAGATAATTTCATTTAAATGTTGACCGCGGCTGCGTCTTAGGTGGTCCATTCGGAAAGTCCAATTTTGGGCAACTTTTTCGAGCATTTCGGCCGGAATAGCCCGAATTTCTTCGGAAATGTTGTCTTCCAAAACTGGAATAGTTGCTGGCTTATTTCTGTAGACTTTAGACTTGACGTAGCCCCACAAAAAATAGTCTAAAGGCGTCAAATCGCATGATCTTGGTGCCCAACTTACCGGGCCATTTCTTGAGATGAATTGTTCTCCGAAGTTTTCCCTCAAAATGGCCATAGAATCGCGAGCTGTGTGGCATGTAGCGCCATCTTGTTGAAACCACATGTCAACTAAGTTCAGTTCTTCCATTTTTGGCAACAAAAAGTTTGTTAGCATCGAACGATAGCGATCGCCATTCACCGTAACGTTGCGTCCAACAGCATCTTTGAAAAAATACGGTCCAATGATTCCACCAGCGTACAAACCACACCAAACAGTGCATTTTTCGGGATGCATGGGCAGTTCTTGAACGGCTTCTGGTTGCTCTTCACTCCAAATGCGGCAATTTTGCTTATTTACGTAGCCATTCAACCAGAAATGAGCCTCATCGCTGAACAAAATTTGTCGATAAAAAAGCGGATTTTCTGCCAACTTTTCTAGGGCCCATTCACTGAAAATTCGACGTTGTGGCAGATCGTTCGGCTTCAGTTCTTGCAGGAGCTGTATTTTATACGGTTTTACACCAAGATCTTTGCGTAAAATCTTCCATGTCGTCGAATAACACAAACCCAATTGCTGCGAACGGCGACGAATCGACATTTCACGGTCTTCAGCAACACTCTCAGAAACAGACGCAATATTCTCTTCTGTACGCACTGTACGCATTCGTGTGGTTGGTTTAATGTCCAATAAAGTAAACTGAGTGCGAAACTTGGTCACAATCGCATTAATTGTTTGCTCACTTGGTCGATTATGTAGACCATAAATCGGACGTAAATCGCGAAACACTTTTCGAACCGAACACTGATTTTTGTAATATAATTCAATTATTTGCAAGCGTTGCTCGTTAGTAAGTCTATTCATTATGAAATGTCAAAGCATACTGAGCATCTTTCTCTTTGACACCTTGTCTGAAATCCCGCGTGATCTGTCAAATACTAATGCATGAAAATCCTAACCACAAAAAAATCACCCTTTATATATATATATATATATATATATATATATATAAATATATATATATATATATATATATATATATATATATATATATATATATATATATATATATATATATATATATATATATATATATAATTTGCAAACAATTGATTTAATTTTCATTTCGTGTTACTGCATTATTAACTTAAACAAAAAAAGGAGACAATTCTGGGTTTAGTTTGTGGGATAAAAATAACTTAATTTAAATTGTTCAAAAGAATTTCTGAAACAGCTTCGATAAAAAGCAATTCTAATTTATTTCGGATCAATTTTAAAAGATATAAGGACTATTTTACATTCATTATAGACACACACTATTATTAATAAGCAGTGGGGCCACCTTTCGCTTTGATGACCACTTCGATACGCTTGGGCATAGATCTATAAAGATTTTGAAGATACTCATGACTCATACTATTCTGCCAGACATCTTCAATTACTTTCCTTAACATTTTAATGGTTGAAGGTTTCTTTTCTCTAATCTGTTTGCCCATTACATACCATAAATTCTCAATCGGATTGAGATCTGGACTATTCCCTGGCCACGATAACGAAGAAATTCCCAACTTTTGTTTGTGTTTATCCACCTGTATTACAAAACATATCATAATAATATCAAAAAATTTCTGAATCACGAGTTCCCTGTCTAAAATACTCACAATTGTAGCTCTATGGCATGGAGCAGAATCATCCTGAAATATTACACTATCCACTTCACTAAAAAGTTGTTCAATAGTTGGTACACCACCATCATTTATTATATCAATGTACTTCTGATCCTTCTAGTAATATAATATTTAAACTCCATAAAATGTTATGCATCCCCAGACCATAACATAAGGAGATTGTTTGACAGTGGAGAGAGTGCTTTCTTCATTATACCGTTCTCCAATTCTTTGTCTGATCTTCAGAGTACCAGCCGGCCCAATTAAATTAAATTTTGATTCGGCCGGAAAAATGACTTTTGACCAATCATTTTCGATCCAGTTTTCGTATGTGCGACACTAAGCTAATCTTTTAGACTTCATCTTCTTGAATAATACAGGCTTTTTTGCCGGAGATCTTGATTTTAGTCCCATTTCATTCAGTCGCCGTTGGACCGTACGCACACTACATGGTGTGATTTGTGATTTTGCTATCTCAAAATTAATTTGAGTGGCCGGTGCAAATCGATTTTGCAGACATAGCCGCTTCATGTGAGATTCGTCTCTAGCGGAAGTTACGCGCGGTCTTGCGGAACCTTTTTTTCGTAAAATGCTACCACTTTCTTCATATTTCTTAATTATTTTATTTATAGCTGTGTGGCTACGCTTTACTCTACGCGCAATTTCCCGTTTACTAACATTATTTTTATAAAAACTGATAATTTCGACTTTCTGTTTCAAAGAAATTTGACGATTAGATTTAATTTTTTTTTTAGTAATTTTTTTTAAATATATAAAACTCTTATTTGTAACACTATATTCTCAATACTGCGAAAAACTGAAAATAATGTTTATAGATTTAACATTAAAAACAAATTTTTCGGTATTTACCTATTTTTATAAGAGAAATTATATTTTAAATTTTTAATTTGTATAAATTTAGTAGTGGAAACTTTTTATTTTAGTTAAATCTGCTGATCAAATAAAGCAGTTTCAGCATCTACAGTAAGATTCTCGAATAACTGAGGACAAGTTCTTAAAACATGGATGAAATTGGAAACCAGACGAACCACTATTACCTCTACGGTTAAATAGATAAGCCTTATCTACGTGCTCGAAAAAGTCGATTACTGTAATAAAATTTCAATTTTATTACAGAAAGCAAAGCAATAAAGCTAGGTAGGGATCCAACTAGGTATTTTAAGACTTCTGTCAGTAAGTGTATCAACCAATGCCAAAAGTTGTTTAATGGAACTGGTTGGAAGTAGTCTGTCATGAATCCATCTGCTCCGGTTTACCAAAAATCCATAAGGAGGGCATCCCGATTAGACCAATAGTCGCGTATTGCGTTCATAAACTTTTTTAATGATCATACTAATTTCTTTTCGGCTTACTCGGTTAAGAACTCGGTAGAATTGATTAGCAAAATTCAAAACGTCGACATTCCACTACATTCAAAACGTAGTTTCGTTTGGCGTTGTCAGTCTTTTCACTTCTATTCCAATTATAACTTTATCTCAAATAGTTTGTAATTACTTAGATAAGGATGTTGTAGATGAGAACTTACGTCGTGAACTGAAGTTGGTGTTTGGGACTTATTAAACAAAACTATTTTTGAATTTCTTCGAAAAAATGATTTTATCAAACAATAATCCTTATTTTCGATGACATACTATGCCTATGGAATGGAACTGATAGACTGTTAAACTCATTCCTTACTTGGTTAAATTCTCAATATCCCACCACTTATTTTCCATTGGAAAGGGAAGAAAATAAATGTATTAATTTTCTAGATATAACAATAACCAGGATTAATTCTTCTTTAGACTTCAACATTTATCGGAAATCCACATATACATACGCTATTATCCCTAGTTCTTCAAACCATCACCATAATATTAAAATGTCAGCTTTCCACTCACTTATAGATAGACTAATATACATCCCTTTTACAAATTCAAATTGTGACATAGAGCTTAATATAATTCTACAAATAGCAACGAATAACGGATATGCAACTAAGACTATATTAAAGTTATTAAATAAAAAGCTAAAGCGTAATGCTCTAACAAGTATTTATCCACCTGATAATCCAACGCAAGAAAATTGACGTCGCTTAGAGTATATAGGAAAAACTAGCCAACGGATTAGCAACATCGTGTCCGATTATACTAATATTAGTTTTGCTTTTTATAATAATAACAATAAAGAAAATGGTTTTTAACAATAAACCTAGAGTTGATCCCCTTTCTAAGTCTGGTGTTTATAGGCTTAATTGCAATGATTGTAATTTCTCCTATATTGGACAGAGTGGGCGCAATTTTGGAGTTAGAGCTAAAGAACATTTATCTGGTTGCAATCAATCAACATTCCATAATCATTTAACTTTAGAAAATCATACAGCTAGCTTAAACAATTTAGACATATTACATATACAACCCAAAAGCAGACGTTTAGATACCTTAGAATCTTACGTAATTCGTAAATCCATATTCCTTAACCAAAATATCCTTAACGAACAGAGAGAAATCCTTTTCTCACCAATTACGGATCCCGCCCTGTTCTATTCTCACGCTCTTAATAATATGACTAATACGTCAGGTAATTAAATGTACTTCAATATACCTTGAATTTTGATACACAGCCGATGACTAATCGCTTACCTGCTATTCCACCGCCTTTTTATTAGTAATTTTTCCGTGTAAACAACAGATGGTTGGAACGATCAATAGATTAATTTTTATCGCCTATTTTTTGTCCCTCCTGCTTTTACTTCCTTTTGCTTATTTCTACTATATATGACTAAATTTTTATTTTTACCAATCAGTAGATACTCCTGATGACGACCTAACAAGTCGAAATCGATCGCATAATTTTTTAAACTTTTTGAACAAATTTAAAAAAAAAATTTAGCGAAATAATTAAACGAGTGGAATAATTAAGTATTAATGTGTTTCGCCAAGTACCTACGGCGCATAGCGTTAAAAGTGCTAACTAAAGTGTCGATTTGCTATGTAGGATTTAAGAATTTGATAAAATTGTGTAGGCAGGTCTTGATGCAGTTTAAATTCAAGCCCTTGGTGCCAAATTGTATCGAAAGCTTGAGCTACATCCAAGAAAATACTGAAGCATATCTTCTTATTCTCAAGTGCATCCTCAATGACATCCGTTATTCTGTGAACTTGTTCAACTGTAGAATGATTTTCTCTAAACCCAAATTGATGTGGTGGAATTAAGCATCCCTCATCTATTATAGGTTTGAGTCTCTTCAGCAACAGTTTTTCAAATATTTTTGGATATGACCGAAAGTAGTTATAACGGTCTATATGATTTTTTATCGTTTCCTGGTTTACCTGGTTTAGGAATCATAATTACTTCAGTCACCTTCCATTGACGTGGAACTTATTTCAATCTGAATGCTGCGTTAATTATTTGAACTAATTTACGCAAACCTTTCTCGGGAATGGCTTTCACAATTTGCCCAGTAATTAAGTCATATCTTGGATTTTTAAGTAAGTGTCGATTATCATATTCGTTTGTCACACAGAATAGTGACGCTAAATGGAAGAATTTCCTACGATTCGTGAATTTAATTCGAGAGTGCTGAAATATACCAATATACAGAACAATCACAATAACACCATTACAATTGCAAAAACCAAAGGTAAAATATATAATAAAATTCGTAAATGCGAAAAAACTTAATTGTTAAAATTGAATATAGATGGAAATATGAAAGAATCAAAAAAATTTCGTACGCTATGCAGTAATTCACTAGTAGTACAACTACATGGTATGTTCTATATATATAGACAATATTCCAATGTAGTAATACAACATCAGTCGTCGCGACCTGATGAGAAGACTGATTTTTTCAAATCAATAGTCTCATTTGTTCGAAACTGATTGTTGTGATTCTTACACATTAGCCATCTATAAGTCAAAAATTCAAATTTATCCGCGATCCGGCGTTAAAAGGAAAGCAAGTATGGGGTGGTTGGGAAGTTGATTGTGTATAAGTAAGTGTCGATTATCATATTCGTTTGTCACACAGAATAGTGACGCTAAATGGAAGAATTTCCTACGATTCGTGAATTTAATTCGAGAGTGCTGAAATATACCAATATACAGAACAATCACAATAACACCATTACAATTGCAAAAACCAAAGGTAAAACATATCTTGGAGCTTTTCTGATACTTAACTTATTATTGATTTCAGTTTTAAGTTCCAATAAGAACACATGTCTTATGTTAAGATCATCTACTTTGTTTGAAAAGTCTCTTTTAAATAAGCAGCAAATAGAGAGACTTTATGTTTGTCACTTTGAGCCCAGGAACCGTCATCATTTTTGATAAGTGGCACATGCATTTTGATTCTGTTTAGTCCCTTGGTTGCTTTCCACAGCGAGTAATCGTCATCCTTTAGTTCAGAGAGCCCTCGAGGCCGCTTATTTATGCTATCATTCTTTATTTCCATTATTAGTTGTTTTAATTTGTTGCACTGAAAATTGAGAAAATTTTTGTGTTGGCAAAATCAATGACGTGTTTTGGCAGATACGACATTTTTATTGCTTCTTTCTGTACAATTTGTCCTTTAAAAGTTTGTAATTTAATTTTTCTGATACTTCTAATTTAATACAAAGCCAGAAACAAAAAATAACAAAAACTAAATTACCCTAAAGTTACTCTACATGTTCGAAAATAGATTTGGTAATTTTTTGCCAGCAAGTTACCCAAAAGTTACTTGAGTAACTTTGTTACCAACATTAAAAAAAATTCAAATTTCCCAAAAGTTATCATGGGTTAATTTCCGAAAACGGCTATTAATGACTAGAGACCATAACGAACATTATGCCTGGAAAGAAGTAAAAAGATCGTCATTTTGGAGCAATATGATTCATAGAAAAAATTGTTGTAATGAATTATTGAACGAAGTAATAAAAGTATGATCCGTAGTGGTAACTATAGATGGAATAAAAAACATTAAAAAAATAACGTAAGAGAGCGAAAGAGGATTTACATGTATTCGATTATACTCAGAATAATGAATATAAATAGAATAACAGAAATTGCGTTTAATATTTTTTCAGTTTTGCTGTCACTTAAAAAGAATAAAGGAGCGAAAATTTTCGTCCAGGAATAAGAAACTTATTAACTACAACAATAAAAGCCAAACAAATTTTATTGCGTTGAATGTACTCGTAATATTCATGTTTATATTTTATATAAGGGAATTTTGAATTATTCGTGTGTTTTATCTTTTCTATTTGTAAAATATTCATGTATACTTATACTCGTACTAATATGAATATAATATCAAAAATAATTTTCAATACACTGTAGAATTGTATTCTTCTAAACCTAACCTAAAAAAATAATTTATCGAATTGTGGTGATTTAAACCGCATATAAATAATTTTTATAATTTTAAAAACATATTTGTTGATATAAATACGTTTATACTGAAAAATGTCGTAGTTTCATTCATTATTGTAGGGAATATATCACAAAAATTATGAATGAACTTAATATTTCATGTCATCTATGGCCGTAACGTCAGATAGGAATAATAAATTTTTGTCTTCGTTTCTTACGTTATTTTTATTTTTTTTATTCTATCTATAGTTCAGCCTTAAAGTGGGAACTATAGTAGAATAAAAAGAATAAAAAAAATAACGTAAGAAACGAAGACAAAAATTTTTTATTCCTATCTGACGTTACGGCCATAGATGACATGAAATATTAAGTTCATTCATAATTTTTGTGATATATTCCCTACAATAATGAATGAAACTACGAACTTTTTCAGTATAAACGTATTTATATCAACAAATATATGTTTTTAAAATTATAAAAATTATTTATATGCGGTTTAAATCACCACAATTCGATAAATTATTTTTTTAGGTTAGGTTTAGAAGAATACAATTCTACAGTGTATTGAAAATTATTTTTGATATTATATTCATATTAGTATATATACGAGTATATGCACATGAATATTTTATAAATAGAAAAGATAACACACACGAATATAAAATCCCTTTATATAAAAAAATAAACATGTATATTATATTCAACGCACTAAAATTTATTTGGGTTTTGTTGTTGTAGTTATTAAGTTTTTTATTCTTGGACGAAAATTTTCGCTCGGTTATTCTTTTTAAGTGAAAGCAAAAATGAAAAAAAAACTAAACGCAATTTCTGTTATTCTTTTTATATTCATTATTCTCAGTATAGTCGAATGCATGTAAATCCTATCTTTCGCACTCTTACGTTATTTTTTTTATTCCATCTGGAGTGGATAGTGGGAACTATCCACTTAAGACAAACAAAAATTAAATTTAAAAAAATCAAGACAATTTTTGACATGTAGAGTTTAGTTTAAATTTGATTTTCGAGAGAAGAGTAATAAAACAATACAATACAAAAAATTGCAAATTTATAATTTTTTGTTTATTTTACACACAATACTTTTTATATAAATTTGACCACTTAAGAAAAATATTTTGCTTCAATTTTATTTTCATTTATTATAAATTATTTTCACTGTATACCACAATACGACTAAACACGATTTTTTTTCGCTAAATACCACAATGGCGACAAAACATGATTTTGTTTGTTTATAATGATAAGTACAAAGCAAAATTATCTGTTTATTCGAAAACAAATGGTTTTACACTTACATATAAATTTATAATTAATTATTTTTATTAATAATATGTGTAAATTTTTCCATTTATCAACATATTTGTATGTAGTTATTTTCGATCAATTATATATATTGTATACGATGCCAATATATTTCAAAAATGTTTTTTTTTCTTGACAATTGTTTTTACACCTCCATAGGCATTTATCGATGTGACTGAAGCCCTGTGTGGAAAGGCTCATGGAATTCCGTAAACTTATCCTAAGAATACTCACTTTTTCCATATTTCCCCTTATTTTAGTGTGATTAATGTATATGGATTAGTCCAAGCGCACATTGCCCTTTCCGCACTTTTTCTTTATGAAAGTGGATCTTTTATATATGAAAGAGGATAGTTAAATCATATGAAATCTGCATACATACTGTATAATAAAAGTAATAAATGTTTTATTTTGAAATATACAAAAAATTTATAATTTTATTAAAATCTTTTATTTTATTCTTCATCTTGTTACTCAGCTAGTAATTGTTGGCGCTTTTTGCATAAAGGATTACTTAGAAAATTATTTGAGATATTTTATCGATGTCTTAGGATGTTGCATAAATATATAATAAATTGATATCCTCTTGGAAATTCAAAATTAATTTAACATAAAGAGCATATTATTAAATTACACAAAATTATTTTTTTGTTTCATTTTAATCAAATTAGAACTTCCAAATTAAGACCCCGATTCATTTCTATTGCAAACACACACTTTTTGTCGCACCATAGCATAACAACTAAAGATCCTATCACCACATTTTTCAATTCAAGTTATATTAAAAAATTTGCCGTGGCTTTTTCCAATTTTCCCTCTAGATTTTCCGCTATGTCATTTCAAAACAAGCAATATTCGAAAAATTCGCACGAGTTTTGGTACCATTGTTTATTTGTTTATTTGTTGACCGACATAAATATTTTGGTAGAGAAAAAGCATATATGGAAGCATTATAAATGAACTACAAAAAAAATACTTCCATTCCAAACCACCGAATTTAGAAAAAAAAAATTGTGACGATATCACAACTTAGATTATGGTATAGCAAAAGACGCAGAAATACAATTAAAAAGGAGTAGTACAATTAAAAAGGAGTTGTCATAAAAAATTATAAACTTGATATTTTATGGCATGCAATTATGGCAACAATTTGCTGAGCAACAAAAAACAGATGGGCCTTCTCACAAACAGTCGTTCTATATTTTTGTCTCGATCTAATTTTACTTAAAAACTTGTTTTTCTCGTGATTCTGTTTTATCGGTTTGATGCGGTTCCGGCATTAAATTAATCGTTGAAAATTTGCGTTGCTTTACACTACTTCATTTGATTAAAGTCGCATGAGGAAGTGTATGGCATGTGCTTGAAATTGTAGGTTGATAAAATCGGTTGTTTTTTAACTATCGCGAATTACTCCTTAGAAATTTAACATTTGTAATAGAAATAAAATAGATTTACTTAAACAAAAAGTTAAATACCGAATTTTAATTTTAAAAGCTTAAGTAAATGCAATCGGTATGAAAAGGCTTTAAAATAAATTATATTTTTAGTAATGAGAAGAAGAAAACCCGTATCACAAAGGACTACACGCCAGCAAGGTGGAATGAATATTTTAAGGAGAGAAAAGAAGTGAAAACTGAACATGGCACTTTTTGCGTATATTTCTCTGATCCGCCAACTGAACATGGACCTGTTTTATTTTTGTTACATGGAGGAGGATTCTCAGCGTTGACATGGTGTCATTTCAGTGTAACTAAACTTTATTTATTCCGAATTTCCATATAAGCTTATTTAATTGCAGGTTGAAATCTCCAACATTATACACTGCCAGTGTTTAGCCATTGATCTGCGTGGTCATGGTGATTCAGAAACTGATGACGACACAAATTTATCGGCCGAAGTTATGGCGGCAGATCTTGGAAATGTCATAAATGAATTATATCCAGAAGGTGCTCCATCTATATTATTAATCGGTCATTCAATGGGCGGTGCAATTGCGGTACATACAGCCTATATGGAAGTAATCCCTTCTCTAATTGGTGTGACGGTGATAGACGTAGTCGAAGGGACTGCCATGGAAGCTCTTGCCAGTATGCAAAGTTTTCTAAGATCAAGGCCTGCTTATTTTAAAAGTATACCTCAAGCTATCGAATGGAGTATTCGAAGTGGTCAAATAAGGAATGTTGATTCCGCAAAAGTATCAATGCCTGGTCAAATTGTAAATGTGTCCACTGGAAAGTTGTCCACTAATGATCTTCCGCTAGAAAGCACTAGCGAATGCACAAGTCCAACGAAATTTGCAAATACTTTTGCTATACCAGAAGAAGTTGAAGAATCGGGAGATCCGGATGTAGATGATGGTCCTAGTAGTCCAAAAATTAAACCACCACCTGAAATGGAAAATCCTAAAAAATATACATGGCGCATTGATCTTTCAAAATCGGAAATATTTTGGCCCGGTTGGTTCCAAGGTTTAAGTGAAAAATTTTTAAATCTTAGAGTTCCTAAATTACTTTTACTCGCCAGTATCGACGGCCTAGATCGAACGTTGACGGTCGGACAAATGCAAGGAAAATTTCAAATGCAAGTTTTAGCCCGATGTGGACACGCCGTCCATGAAGATCGTCCACATGAAGTCGCTGAAGTTGTTGGCTCTTACTTAATAAGAAATAAGTTCGCTAAAGCCGCGGGCGATTTTATAAGACAGATGCCTTCGTGTTAGAAGTATATAAAAAATGAAGGTAGATTTAATTTAGAAATTATTTTATTAATAGTATTTAGTAATTTTTCGTTTTTTTAAAATATTTTATAGATGATATTTTTAAAATCATCAATTGTTTTCAGTTAAAAGAACACAACCAACATAAGACAAACAATTGAGTTATATATAATTTTATTCTAATAAACTAAAAATGTAATAATATAATTAATATTTTTTGAGAAAATTAAACAGCCATTTTTTTTTAATTTCCTTAATTTTTATAAGTTTGATACGCATTAGTTAAATAATGGTTCTTGTAAAATTTGATAGTAAAGGCGGAATTTTATTACTGCGGCTTTTTTGCAGAAAAACAAAAAAATAAAATAAAAAATCCGACAAAGACATATTATTTTTATTTTATAGCGAAATTTAAAAGGGAATATTTAACAACTACGAAATTATAACCAATAAATTAGTTAAAAAATGAAAATTATTGTTAAAATCAATTTTATTTGTATCTCTTAATTCCTAAAAAAGGATAAATATTATTTGTAGGCAACATTTTATTATGTTTTTTAATTATTTCTTTCAATAATTAAAAACTATATAAAAACGCTTTCCTATAAAAAAGTTAGGGGAATATTTGACCGCGTTTGAACTAATATCACATGCAATAAAATTATGTAATACAGAGTAAATAATAAAAATTAAAAATTGTAAACTATTTTAATTTAAACATTAATATAAGTTTATCATGAAAACGCGATTTATATCACACTCCACCCAACATATAAAATGTATGAGCCAAGTGCTCACCATAAAAATATCACTAAACTAAAATTTGCTGAGAGTGGGGATATTTTTCATTTTGGTTGCCATAAAAAATACTCCATTTTGTATTTTTTTACTGTATTACATAATTTTGATGCATGTGATATTATTTAGGTTATGTTACAAATGCGGTCAAGTATTCCTCTAACTTTTTTATAGGAAAGCGTTTTTATTGTTTTTAATTATTGAAAGGATATAATTAAAAAACATAATAAAGTGATGCCTACAAATAATATTTTGAATTATTAGTAATTTAAACACACATTTCACAATAATTTTCATTTTTTAACTAATTTATTGGTTATAATTTCGTAGTTGTCAAATATTCCCCTTAAAATTTTGCTATAAAATAAAAATAATTTGTCTTTTCGGAATAATTTTATCTCTTTCAGTTTTTCTGCAAAAACAAAGCCGCAGTAATGGGATTCCGCCTTAATGGGGAGTCCTATCGTACGAAAAAATTTCATCTAGATCAAAAAGATTTGACTAAGGTCGAATTCATACTTCAGTTTCTTCGTTCATTCATTCATACAAATAATTTTTTCGATCAATCATATTGCTCCAAAATGATAATTTTTTTCTTCACCATTTTTTCACAAGAGTTGGTTTAACTTTAACTTTTTGTCTGAACGAAGAACGTGAGAATTGTTATCTCAATACATAAAAATGAAAGACACGGGATAAAAATAAAAATTAAATTGGGGTAAAATTTTGACGTGAATAGTGAATAGAAATGATAAAAATAAATTAAAAAATTATACTAAAATATTATAATCAATGTAATATGTCGTTCTGAGATTCGTTCTGGAATTTTATTAAGTAGTATGAATCGTCAAAACAGAATTACTGAATGAATGAACGAACGAAGAAATAGAAGTATGAATCTGGCCTAAATCAATATTTTACGTTATACCCCTCTAATTAAATTTTCGACGCCTCACCAAAGCGACTCGGAAACGAAACGCAGGTAAATCATTTTTTTATATGACACCAACCCTACCACGTTCATATATAAGTTGATTTTTTGCTATATGTATAATTTTTATATTCTGTTTCGTGTGTAGCCATTTTGCTTTTTAAAAAATAAAAATAATTCGTGTTTAACAACAATAATAAGAGTGCAGTAATAAAAATAGTGAATATTAATTATTATATAGTAATCCATAACAATAATAATATTAAAAGTGATAAAGTACATAATATCAATTATTATATGTATAATAGATTGTAGTGCATTACAAGCCATTGTAAGTATATTCGCCCAAATTTAAAAAAAAAATGAGAAGATGGACAGTATCACTAGCATTTCGTTTCTGATTCCCAAACAACTGCGAACTACTAATACATACAAATCAGTTCGCTTTCATTTTAATTTTCATACGCCAAACGAAATACTAACGAATCGCTTTTGCTTTGCTAAGGCGATACGTTTGCGAAGTATTTCATATATAAATTTCCTCGCTTGTGATTCGTTTTCGATTCCCCAAGTTTATAGGGACGCGACACAAAAATGATAGATTGATTTGATCTAGATCAAATCTATATTTTTTGAGAGATTTGATCTTTTATTTTGATCTACACTATCATCCCCAAACACTATTGTCAATTATTCTATGCGTCCACACAGGATATCATGATACCGGTATAAAATTTCGTTTCTTTCTTCTTTACCAATAAAACCGTTTTTATTGCGGCTCAAAAAATTGGTTTTATTGGTAAAGGGAAAAGAAACGAAGTTTGATACCGGTATATGATATTCCGTGTGGATATATATTTCTTCACATTATTTGAGAATTGCCAAAACTTGATCTATTCTGAAAAACACAAAGAACTCTCCAATAGATTTGATTTAGATCAAATCTTTTTATACGATGGAACTCCACGTAAATTTTTCGTGGGTTTGGTTTAAATTTGTGTGGGTTTGGTTTAAATGCCGCATAAAAAGTTAAACATTTATTCGTGTTTTTTTAATTTTGTAACTTTATATCTGTTTCAATTGGTTAAAATTTGTTGTCAATTGTGTGGTTGCTTATTTAACGTAATAACCTAATTTTAACAGAACGAAACTCAAAAATGAGCGTAATTTTCTTCGAATTTTGAGGTAAAAATCGAAAGACACTTTTGTAAACTAAGAATGGAGACGTCATCATGACGTTTTAATTTAAAATGTAAGTACATACTACAAAATTAAATGCTTATTAAGTAATTAATTGTCTGGATATTAATGGTTTAAATTATTTTCACAAAAATTTCAGCACATAACTTAATTCAATTTGGCCTGTAAATTAAACTTAAATAATGTGGATGTAATGAATTTTTTATCATGAATGAAAGTAAAATGTATATAATACGACACATAAAGTGTATATATCGGGTTATTATATATCTAATCAAAAAATATGGGAAAAATTAAAATAATATTTTTCATCAATCAACAGATTTATGTTAGTTGTTTAGTCAATTTTCATGTGGGTTTTTTAATTACGCCAGCATTTCATTCCCTAATAATAATTTCAGTTGTGACGTTTCACAGACCTACTTGCACTAAGTTGTTCTCGCCCATTTCTATTTGCACACATCCATAAGCACAATCTTATTTGATTGAGTTTCGTTCAGTTTTGAATTTTCCCGAATCATACCCTTTCTTTTAATAATTTGGAAGTAAAACTCAGGAAAATACTAGACTAAGTTTAGTACTTAAGAACAAATATCGTCAGAAAAATTGAAAGTAAAAATACCTTGGGTCTGAAGGTATAAAAGATAAAAATTTGAAAATAACTAAAATTAATACTATTCCAAAATATACCTTTATTAAGGTCAGTTTAACTAAACATTACGGTTTTTATCGTTGATCAGCGACTTCATGACAAATGTTTCTCATAAAAAAATTGTATCAGCTCTTGAAGCAGATAAAAAGTTTGACATTTTTATTCATCTCAATTTTATGCGGTATTTAAACTTTTGCAAACACCGACTGATTCAAACTTTAGGCGTAATTTTTTAAAACGATTACAACAACAATCCCATTTGGCTAAAGCAATACTTGGTATACTAATTGCTTTAACCAATGGAATTGTTGTTGTAATCGTGTCAACAAAATACGCCTACTGAGTTATTTGACGCCATCTTGAATAAGTCGGTCAAGCTAATCCAACTGCTTTTACTGACTGACGCGCATATCCAATAGAAAACTTATGACTTTTGTCTTACAGAAAAGTATGCAAAATATTTTGAAAAAAAATATTTGCTCGTTAGGTTGGTGGTTTCCTTATGAAAAAAGTTATCAAACTTTTAACTTTTGCCTTATGAGAAATACTATGAAGTTAACCGCGTTTGGAATTTAATGCCAATTCTTTATATTACAATTCAAACGGAACGACATCTAAATCTATATCTTCCTGCTGCGTAATATAATTTTGTAAAACTGTATGCAATATGTATATTTGAGTTTTAATGGATTTGGTGTTTTAAAAATTAATTTTCGGGAGGTTAATATGTCAAAATTTTGTAAACAAATAAATAATGATGAAATATGGTTCAGTTCGAATTGTATTCCTTCTAGAAGTTTCTATTGGGTCGTTCTTGTATTAAATTAGTTTTTAGAGCTCAATTTGAAATGTTTATATCACCATCTACGTTTTCTCATTTTCTGCTTGGAAGGAAGAGATAGAAAATAAGTCACCTGGATAGCAAACTTATTTTAATACCAGCGCATCCCCAATGCAAAAAACCTTTCCTTATGAAGAGCATACCCAACAGAAACTTATACTAACTTCGAACTGAACCGTATTTCATTATTATTTGTTTATAAAATTGTCATTATTTGTTTATAAAATTTTGACATATTAATTTTTAACCTTCCTCTAAGTTTTCTGAAAAATAATTGTTAAAACACCAAATCCATTAAAACTCAATATATATTCAAATATAGTTTTACAAAATTACATTACGAAACAAAAATGTGTTGTTAGTCAAACTTTTATATTTTGATAAGTATCAAGAGGTATAGATTTGGATATGGTTCCGTGAATCATTAATAAACAATGGGCATTAAATTCAAAACGCGATTAACATCATTGTATTTCTCATAAGGCCAAAGTTATGATAACTTTTTCATAAGGAAACCACCAACATAACGAACAAATTTTTTTTTCTCAACATATTTTTCATACTTTTCTGTAAGGTAAAAGTTTTGTATTGAGTATGGACGTAACTCTAATAGATCACCTAATATAATTTTATATGTCATGATTATTACCTTATATTTTTCTTATATTATTTATTTAAATAAAAATTTATATTTCTGTAAAATATTCAAGTTATGATATGTGAGTAAATTTTTCGATTAATTTATTTTTGGATATTTTTTGAAAATTTTAAATATGTACATTTTTCAAGCGCAAATTTTATCGATTAAAAAAATCAATAATATATTCGTAAAATTTCAAATAGAATTGTAGCAGGCCTTTGATTTTACTGGGTGATTAAAGAATAAAACTAGATAAATAATCTTTCTTGAGAGATATGGTTCACTTTAAAATCAAAATAACCTTTGCTTTCTCCTGTTTCTCCTAAAACATTATTTTTTTATGTTGATATTTTTTTATCGATACATTTTCTGCTTGGTTCCTATCCAGATCAAGAATCAGGATATAAATTACTTTGTGGAATAGTATTATGAATATAATTGTATAGAGTTTTATTTAAAAATTAAATTTTACTGTGCGTTTATACTTGCGGAAATTATGCGGCACTAATATATCGCACTCACTCCGCAGGTATGAATATATACCTGCGGGAGCGAGTGCGATATATTAGTGCTGCACTAATTTCCGCAAGTATAAACGCACAGTTAGAGTAAATTTAAGTTAACCAAAAACACATATGTTTTATTAATTACCTATTAACGTTGTATGTGCCTTTCCACACGTGTATTAAGGCGGAATTCCATTACTGCGGCTTTTTTTATGCAGAAAACCAGAAAGAGAGAAAATCAAAAATCGCTATGCGTGTGAGCGGCGAAACAGTAAAATTTTTTATACTTAAATTTTTTGTTGTTGTTGCGGTTTGGTTGCCATAAATATAAATAAAAAATAAAAAACGAAGTATTTTTTATGGCAACCAAAATGAAAAATACTATTAGTAATATTTTTATGGTGAGCACTTGGCCCATACATTTTATACATATGTTTGGTGGAGTGTTATATAGGCGTTTTCATGATAAATTTATATTAATTTTTAAATTATAATTTTACAATTTTTATTATTTACTTTGTATTACATAATTTTAATGCATGCGATTTTAGTTAGGTTACGAGTATATTACAAACGCGGTCGAATATTCCCCTAACTTTTTTATAGGAAAGCGTTTTTATAGTTTTTAATTATTGAAAGGAAATAATTAAAAAACATAATAAAGTGATACCTACAAATAGTATTTAGAATTTTTAGTCATTTAGAGATAGAAATAAAATTTATTTCGCAATAATTTTCATTTTTTAACTAATTTATTGGTTATAATTTCGTAGTTGTTAAATATTCCCCTTAAAATTTCGCTATAAAATAAAAATAATCTGTCTTTGTCGGATTTTTGATTTTATCTTTTTCAGTTTTTCTGCAAAAAAACCGCAGTAATGGACTTCCGCCTTTAAGCATAACACATCATGACAGATAAAAGGCGAATTAAACGAGTGTCCGCAATTGTCATAATTTTATCTAAACTGTTTTTTGTCACGAATTTGCGTGTGCTACATGTAAAGTAGGTGATGAGTACATACTTTACACTTGTTATGTTCAATGCTTCACAGACTACAAGCAATATAAAAATACTGCAATTATGGCAAGCTCTTGTATTATGCACC
The DNA here is from genome assembly GCA_963691935.1 of Nephrotoma guestfalica. Taxonomy (NCBI): domain Eukaryota; kingdom Metazoa; phylum Arthropoda; class Insecta; order Diptera; family Tipulidae; genus Nephrotoma; species Nephrotoma guestfalica. The sequence continues at coordinate 151,466,456 of OY829914.1, read as the reverse complement.
TTTTTTGTTGACACGATGTGTTGTGCTCAATAAACGTGTAGAAAACCCGAATGAGGTATTTTCCGAAAATTTTTGAAGTTTCGTTCATTGCTTACACGAGTAATCCTGATGCTTGCATTTGCGGACAAAACAAATAAATGTCAAACCACCACGAATGCATTACAAAATTATACTTATTTTTGTATAAATCAATAGGAAAACTTATGTGGTTTTTATTATAATAGTTAAAAATGAAATATTAGTTTAATTTTCTAAACAATCAAAGATGATACTGGTTTTTTCAATTAAAAGTTCGATTTTATGTCAATTAATGTCGATTCGTTCAATTGTATGTCAATTAATGGTTCGTGCATTGTACGTGCTTTAATTACTGTGTTCCATTGGAGTGAGCAGTCACTGAGCATACTACTCACAAGTACTTGTTTCTACTTACATCTACTCATACTCAAATGGTGGTGTAGATGTTGAAAGCTGTTACACAAAAAATTGCCGCCAGATGAATTTTAGTTCTTTTAGATGTTTATTAAGGGTTTTACCTTCATCCAGTTTTTGCTCACTTTAAATTGATAACAATGTTTCTTTGACTACGCTTTTTTTTAAACCTAATTACTACAAAAATATATATACTAAATATTTAGGTTATGTTTTACTGCTGTCAAAAAATGTTCTCGTTCCATTGGTTATCTACTCACAAATACTTGTGAGTAGTTTGCTCACTCCAATGGAATACAGTAAATGTTTGTTCTCTTATATTTGTTGCGCCACTATAAACAAAAATTAAAGGCTAGATTTGGAAAATCATTCATTGCGGACAAAGCAGATAAATGTAAAAATTTGCCCAGTTTTTTCTTGTATCAAAATTATTGGAACTATTTACTTACCTAACAAAACAATAATAATAATAATGTATTTAGATTGTATGATTTCGATCTATTATATAATTGGCATGATATCTGCTAGCTTTTAGAATGCTTGGTCAAAAAACAATTGGTTGTTTCTTTTATTCAAAATTATTATAATTCCTAACATTATTAAAACCAATTTTGAAGATTCAGAATGAATAAGAAAACCACCACCGTTTGTCCGATCGAAATAAAGTCAACGCAAGATTATTATTTAAAGTATCGAAACAGTGGATGAGGAAATAATTCATACAAATTAATCATATGATACCGGGTTCGAATTATGATCTGATCACGATCAACATAAGGGAAATTGCTCATAATTTCCATAGCAAAATGGCACATAACAACTCACAGCTTGTTGCTTTTTCCCTTCTAAAACAATTTCAATGGAAAATCTGAAGATGTCGCTCGAATCGCTTATTAGGCTTCAACAGAAAATGATTATCATTCGAATTTTATGCATTTCATAGGATATAAATGGATTATTTTAACACAAAAAAATAAGGTGATAAAGCACTAAAATCAGACATTTATCAATACCCTATGAAGAACAAAAAATACAAAATATTTTGAAATCATTCGCTGTTAATGGTGCCCGCATTCCAAAAATATACAGTTTTTACATTTGCATCTCAACCTAATAAAGTTAAATTTTTCCATCTCATTAGTAATTTTTTGTAGGGGGTTCCAATTTTTACATTTTTGTTAAAATATAAAGCAAAAAACAACCAAATAATATTCTAATACAAACTAATGACGAAAAGTTACGAAAGATGGAACAATTTTAACGTTTTAGGTTGAGATATGAAATATAGTTAATTGTATATTTTTGGGATGCGGAAAATCCGATAAAAAATCCTGCACTCTTTAAATTTGCCCCATGTTGGTGGACTTTTTTAATACCAATTTGTCTCAATAATTGAATTGATATGTCATAATCGCATACAATTAAACAAATTTGTTTTTACATATACATATACCTACCTACATTGCTTTGAAATTATCAAAAATATTTTTGTTTTAATTTTTTAGTTCAAATGAAAAATCTTCTGTGGTTTTATGTAAACCGCACCTATAGTCGTGTACATCCTCGATTTGACTACTGCGTACAGTAGGATGGGAAAAGCTGAACCGTGAAAGAGTTGGGAGTGATTCGGCCCAAAAACATATTGCAAATATTATAGAAATAAACAATAATTAGAATGCCGCAAATTGATAGTTATAACATAGCACAGAATTGACCGACCTATGGCACGGTAGGGTTTTCTTTGGGAGTATTGATGATTGATTTGTTGTTTCTGTTTTGTATTCATGCAATGCAATTTTTAAACTTAATTTCTTTACAAGTTAATAATTTTGCTAACATACAAGATAAACAATTATCTGAGTCAATTTTTAGTTAAAATTATATGTCTAATTAATTCTTTATTCAAATTTTGTTATGTCAAATAATTTGTTAAGATTTTTTGTATTTTTGCTATTACTTATGTTTGGAATGGCTTTCTTCTTTTTTCTTTATGAATTATAAATGAATTTTAAATTGTGGCTTGTAACCATTAACATAAATGAGTTTTCGGTTGTCGATCAAAGAAATGAAATTCATTTTAATTCCTCAAAGCATTGCAATTAGATCACATAATTTGATGGAGACTCGGAGAGTAGGTGTTTATAACCGTTGCTTCCCAGATACATATTTTCTTTGCGATAGTAGTACGGTATCTGAAATTAAAAGAAAATGTTGTTATGGATTTGTTAGAAGATGCATATTAATATTTCAAAATAAAATAATCAAATTTTAGTATCTATATTTAATTTAATTTAAACCAGTGGACTAAATCATTTGCCGAATTCAGATTTAGCCATTTCTGTACAAAGATGTTGGATTTAAAATTGAAAATTATAAGATTTTAATAAACACTTTTGCTTGTTTTCTATCCTAACAAACCATAGGATAGTTTATAAGGAGTTGACGATTCAAATATCAAACAACCTTGCTTAAATTTTTTACTAATCCCCTATTGTTTATAGACATAAACAATATGGAGTCAGTAAAACAATTAAATAATGCGGTTTGATTATTTGAATCGTCATCTCTTTATATATATAAACTATCCTATGGTTTGTTAGGATAGAAAACAAACAAAAGTGTTTATTAAGATTTTATAATTCTCTAATAAGCAACTTTTAAAATTTGTCTACCGATGACGCAACTACAAATTGTCCTACCTACAAAATTTCAAAGTACTATCCGAAAAAAGCTTATTACATCGTAAGCAACAGAAAATGTTCTTAGCAATTCAATTTTTGATGATTCGAATTGCATTTATAGTTTTAATTTTCAATCTCGCGATCAAAGAGCATCATGATTGCTGAAGAATAATTTGGCAAATGTAATATTACTTTAAAATTTAAAAAAAAAACAAATGAAAGTATGATCAAAATGTTTCATTTATTAATTTTGAAATTAAAACTTAAATTGTTTTTTGAAACGTATGCTAAATAAATGCAAAATTTATAAAATTATTTAAAAAAAATAAAAACATTTACCTATGAATTAAGATTTCCGTAATATTTACTTTATTTAAATAAAGTTTTTAATGGTTTAGGGCTCGTTTTTGTTTTAAATCAAATAAAACAATTTAATTACTGAGCTTTCGATGTGTCATCGACATCATTTACAAAGCTAATGAAAGTTTTTTATATAAATTTCTCAAAGCAAATATAAAAATTACTAATTATTAATATTAAAATTAAATTACATCTTTTCCCGAAATACAAAGTAAATGTTTAAACTAGCATATAAAATATGAATATGATTTTTAAATTTTTTTTTAAGAAGTTCTGAAATTCAGCCCATTAACAATGATAAAATTATTGTTCAATTGCATATGTCAAACATTTATACGAACAAATAAAATAGAATTTGTTTAAATGATTGTATTTCTTCTAAACTTAAGATCCGATACTATTCAATAAGCAGTCAAATTTAATTTATGAAGTTAAATGTGATTGTAATGTTGCTTATGCTTGACCCGCATATAATCAAATAAAACTGATCAAATCAAACAAAACAAATTTGAAATTTTACCAAGAATACTTTCATGAAATGAAATTTTATCAAAAGTAGTTTGATAAATGATCAAACAACTTCATTCATTATACTAGTTCATGATTATCTATATAGCTTCTTCTCATTGGCGTTCCACAGTATCTGGTAAGAAGAAATGAACAACATCTTTAGGGTGGATCTGTCTTCCGACAGGAATTAAAACTTTTAGTTGACTAGCAACCATTCATCGATCCTAATTAACATATTCTCCATCACTATTATGATCATCATTATTCTTATTTTAAGATCAGGATACGGACGTCTGTACCAGCTAAGAAGTTTAATTTTTTTGAAATTGCGTGTTATTGTTTGTGCTGTTTAACAATGTAATTTGGTTATATTTTGAGACATCCGTTCCGCTTCATTTGTTTTCGTAAAGGATTTTAGGCACACGAAAATAGATTTACCTAGTTGGATATTTTATATGGGGATTTATTAAAGAAAATTACTTAATTGTAAGAAATTATATAAAAACCGATATGTTATCGAGAAATTAACTCAGTGTTAATTAATTAATCTGCAAAATTATAAGGAAAAATTACCTATCAATCATTATCCTACCTTATTTCAAATTTAAAACTCAAAAATAACGAATTTTTTCTTCTATCGAGTACCCTGCAAACAATTTTTCCTACCTTTTTGCGAAGCAAGGTCAAAAAAATGAGTCGATATTTTTCCATACAAAAATAGCGTTATGAATGACGTGTCTGTCTATTCTGTGTCCTAACGTGAACTTTTATTCGTGGTTCTTCGGTTTTTCAAGGTTTTATTGTAACTTTGAATATAACCCAGTTTACACCTATTGTGAATGTGTTCGTGGATTATGTTGAATTATTAAATTTATATAACGGTTATTTAGGTCAAATTTATTTTTATTATTGTTTCGTTAGCTTTCGGAGCCTTTTCGGTTCCATATTCGAAGAAATCTTTTTATTTTGTCCAGGGAACAAAATTTAACATGGTATCTACGGAAAAAAACACTACAAAATAAAATCTAACTTTCATCTTTAATCAATATTCAAAATGTATAGAAGCAAAAAATCAAACATAAAAGTATATCGTATGAATTGCCGATATCAGCGTAATCATTAATTTTGTTTATTGAATTTGAGCTGGATTTTATATGTAACATTTCTAAAATAGATATTTTTCTGAAATTTGGTTGTTTTTCTAAACTGTTTACATCTTCCAAAGTAATAATATGGCTGGTATCTCTAATATGTGCAGAAAGTGCACTATTTGGTGTTAACTTCCCATGGCACCACGTACATGTTGATAGAATAGTTCCCGTAAAAACTATTTGTTCCATGTAAATTACGTTACAATCATTACATTTTATTTGATAAACAAGATTTGCTTCTTTAATGGTATCGGATCTTTTAATTTTGAAAACAACATATCATTTAAGCTGGTAGCTGAACGATCAATAATTTTGAAACTATAATTTTTAAAAAAATGTTTTAATTTGTCGAAAAGATTATTTATATACGGTAATGATAAATAATTTGTACTTCCAATTACAGGGTTTGTTCTAAAATTTTGATAATAATTTGTTTGTTTCCAAATAACTTTATTTATTAATTTTTAGGATAACGATTATTTAACAAAGTGTTTTCTAAAAGTTTAAAGTTATTGTAATGAAATTTAGTATCGGACAATTTTAGAATATTTTGAGTTAAATATCTCATCGGAGAAGTGGTGCAGTGGTTAAAGCTTCGGCATTTGGACCGAGAGGTACTGGGTTCGAATCTCACCAGAGGCTTGGATGCAAAGCGAATTTTCGTCAACGATTACGATCGATTATAAACACAACTAAGACCCTCTGTTGGAGTGCAGAATTCAGCACCGACCCACCGTCCTTATCAGTGAACAGGTTGACATGTGGAGCTTGTGCTGGTTGATATATTGTAATTGTGTGAATGGGTGGTGTGTGCATGAATGAAAAGAGAGTAATAATTGAACTTCAAAAGAACATTAATTCCATTGGACAGTTAATACTTTAAATTACTATAAAAAATATTTGATTCGTTTTCATGTTCTCACGAGAGAGATATAACTTTTTACTATACGAACTTATTTATCATCACACCAAGTGGTTCAACTGTGGCTTAGATTAGTGCACTAACCCTACTTTATTTTGTAGTTTGTGCATGATGCTTGTTGATCTCGTTTCTTGTTCTTGTTAATCTATGTATATAATGTATATATAATCCCGTAATTTATGCAAGAATACATGAAAACTATGTTGGGTTAGCTCAAAGTGTGTATTACTCGTTCTAGAGCTATTGTAGGTGTTTCCGCTAAATAATTTGAACTAAGTAAATTAATTGGATTTGTTTATAATTATATGTAAATTCGTTACGTTTTCATAGTATATGTACAAGAATATCCAATAAAATAGCCACATGAGTTTAAATAAACTCAATTCAAATGAATATACTCGTAGTATTCGTTGCAAACAGAATGATAATAAACTCTCGACCAGAGAAATTGATCATTTACTCGGGTCAAAACTCAATTTGCTTGAACAAACAAGTAAACAAGAAAATAATTAATGCCCTGGATAATTTTGAATTTGAATTGTTTTAGTAAAACACTTATAAAAAAATTTCCTTAGAGTGACAATATTTATTAATTTATTATTAGGAAGATCGATTTCGTAAATAAATTTCTTCTTCAGTTCCTTTTTTACAACTAATACCTGGAGGCGTTAGTTGTAAAAAAGGAAATGAAGACGAAATTTATTTTCGAAATCGATCTTCCTAATAATAAATTAATAAATATTGTCACTCTAAGCAAAATTGTTTACAAGTGTTTTACTAAAACAATTCAAATTCAATTTTATAAGTGACAAAAGTTAACAGTGAGGCCTAAAATGGATTTTAACCATTATAACACAACCTGGATAATTATCGATATTGGGAGTTTTTTGTTTTTGAACCCCTTTTTCGGGTGAAAATTCGTTACTCTCCTCCATAAATTTAATTAATTTCTAGTTTGCGTGAGGAATTTGGCAAAGGGCACTACCAAGGACGATTTCTTTTGAGGTACACCAGAAACTTAGACTTAATTCACGCTAAGGGTTTGGTCAAACTGAAAGTCTATGTTTGATATTTCCAATATCTGGGAATGCCTAAAAATCTGGGACGACTATCTGGTAGAACAAAAATTAATAATGAAGTTAAAATGCTTGTAGGAAAATATTCCTGATACGTGTACGAAATTAGCGAAACGGATTTTAAAGATCTACCACATTACGCAGAGCTCGGAAGCTTGGAGTCAGATTATCACCAAGAAAATGGGACTTAAGAATTGAGATGCATGTGAGCCAGAAAAATTAGATATAAATTTCACTAATGGTACGAAATAAATTCTTCTAATTAAATTCATAATAAGATGCAGACTGCAGAGACAAGAACTAAATTTATAATTAGTCCGATGAAATTTATATTCAGGACAAAAATTGTTCTATCAAGGACCTGTGGATATTCAGGATTCTGGTGTTCCCGATTAACAAGTACGAAATGTATAATTTCCTTGGGAATCCCGGGTCTGAGGATGACCTTTTTTTACCCAAAAAAACTCCATAATCTGCAATAACTAAATGGCACAAAAAGTAATTGGATCGGAATATAAAGGATTGCTATAACTACGAGTAAGTAAAACTTAATCCATTATTCGTAGGTACTGTTGAAACGTGCCATAACAGTTAACTTTCGTTTGCCTACTAGAAACTGTCCGAGACAGAACAAATATGCTGTTACTAAGAGTTCCAAGAAGATCGAAAACTGAGGCGTTTCAAATAGTTTTTGATTAATGACAAATTTTTAGCAAGATATATGGAGTGCATTTTCACTACGACCTTTTACAGTTATTTAATCCGATTGGTAATGCTTATACCGATACCTTAAAACTAAGCCTAAACTTAATTGTGTTGTTATGGGTTTGATTCCATTTTCCACTACTGATTAAGCCTAAACATAAGCTATATATATGTTTTAAAACAACAACAAAGTTAAAAGTATTTCAACTCGAGTGCGGAACTAGTAGGCGGGCCAAAAAGCATTTCACAAAATATGATTGGTTTTGAGCGCGGGCGCGAGTGTGATGCTTTTTATTTCCGATGTCATGTACGCAATATAATAAGTCAATTGATGTAGTTCTTTACTGATCGTCGTAATCTATGTTAAGCAAAATTAGCCAATCAATACAACGTACGAATTGTTTAATCTGGATTAAATAGAAGTTAGATTTGAGAGACATTATTAAGCAACCAAGCATTCTGGCATACGAGATTGCTATATGACCATGAAAAAAATCAGGTCATTTAGTCGCCAAAATAAATTGGCAAGCAAATTTGGTTTTATGGATCAATTTTAAAATACTAGGAAATCATCCCACAGTTATATCTATGAAACTTTACTACTATTACTAGGTACACTATGTAAAAGAAATTGTGGGTATAATAAAAAGTATTTACCTGAGCTCCTGGAGCCGGACATGGAATTGGTACTGTTGCTACTTCTGTTAATTTTTTGATATGTCGTAAGTTTAAATAATAAGCGTGCACAATAAACCAAATTATAATATCAAAAAGTGTTAGTCCAACACAAAAGAACCCTGCAAAGAAAAGAAAATTAAAAGTTTGCTTCTGTACCAAGACTAATTAAGTTTTACAATATTGTAGTTTTCCTCCAGCATAATTCACAATGGTGTCGTTACAAGCAGCAATAGCAACGGTAATTAATAAAAATGCTCCAATTAAATCTAATATTAACCACGGTAGCATCATTTCTGATTTATTCCTTAATGTGCCAATTAACAAACCCAAACAACTGATTAAATAGACTGATGCAATGCCAGTCGCAATATATAATACAACCAACGTAATAGAAGCCAAATGCGATGCTTGATTAAATCTTATGGAATTTAAAGTTTCACCCTTTGCGTTTGTGGGCATGTCTTCGAACCAATCCTTTTCTTTTTGCTCAGCAATATCTGCTTGTAAAAGTGATGACATTTCTTCGGCGTGTGCTAATCCTAGTAACATCACAAACATAATAACATGGGCAATCATCTACGTAAGTAAAAATGAAAGACAATTTTAGCTGAATATAATACGGTGTAAGATAAAATGTAATTTACTCACAACTTGATATATTGCCACAAGAATAGCAGAAATCCGTAAGTTTTTTGGCGACAATGGTACAATTGATGTTGATAACAACCAATTAGGGAAATTCATTTTCATTTCTTTTATTTCTGTTTTAATTTAATACGATATGTATGTATTAGTAAATGCTTCACAAACCTAGGTAGTATATTGTTTTATTTTGTGTTTATATTTAATAAAATAAATTTTTAAAATCTATAATTACTTTGAAAAACTTTTCTTGTTACGAAAAAGTAACTAAATTTATTTTTGTTGTTTGATGGCGATTGACGGGAAAATAATTTTCGATGTTACTTTCTGTTATTTAGAGAAAATGAAGAGGCATGCGCTTCGTCAACCATTTCAGACGAAGGATAAATGTGTGAATATCTTTTCGTTTTAAAAATATTTTATGGAATACATACTCACAATTGCGAGACATGTATAGAGGAAGGTTTAGTTTTTAAAATGAAAAAATATTTCATATATCGATAAATGTCCGAATAAAAATGGGAAACAACTGTTTTATTGCTTCGAAATCTATGAAATGAGAGTATTATATTCTTGAAATGGTTCACCCTTCACCCCACGGAGTATCTTTAATGGTATTAGTGCAAATTGGAATTTGGAATAGTAGAGACTAATGGCTTTACTAAATCTCACGGGCCAGCGAGAGCTAACTATGCCTATAATGGCGAATAAATGAAACTACGGGAATATAGGGGGAAGGACAACAAACATTTCATAACCTATGGACAACCGGGGTTTAATCATGTAAACGAGTTTAAAAAATGAAAATTTCAATATATTTTATAACAAGGAATCAGGCCTTCAGGATTTGGGAAAGGTTTCTGTATTCATTACTTTGATGACTCTAAACTTTTGAGTATGTATAAGAATAACACTGTATTAGTACATAGGAATAACGTTTATACTTTAAACATTAACATTTTTTGCTAATTAGGCCGTACCATAAAGGATAAAGCCCCATGCCATAAATGAGACTTTTTTTGATATTATTTATTTTTGTAACAAATACAATCGATTAAATTATAAAAATGTTGAAGATGGTAAAAATTTGTTTATGCAAAGTTTATTACTTAAACAAATTGTATATTTAGTTTAAGTAGTAAGCTTTGCATAAACACATTTTTATTATCTTCCAAATTAATATTTCTAGTCGATAATCAAATTCATAAAACTTTTAGAAGTTTATGAACCACCCAATAGCTTTGCAATCTCATCTACAGAATCGGTTACGAGTATAAGCAATTTGATGTTGGTCAAGAGTTGGACTTTTTAATTAAAAATGTTGAAGAATAATTATCTGAAGTTTTACTGTATCAGAATTAGATCACATGACAATTCTCACATTGAATAATTCTGAACTTCTTCCAAAAAAGACAACGGTTGTTACTTCGTGTGGGAAAGTTACTGTGACTATTTTCTGGGCAGTCTAAGAGAGTCTAAGATGGAGTTATCTGAATCGATAATTTATAAGCAAAACGGTCCAATTTGCAGAAAAAAATCTTGCTACACCAAGACAATATGCGCCGTCTCACACCACATCGGTTGTCATGGCGAAAAACCACGAATTACGGTTTGAACTGCTTGACGACCCTCCTTACTCACCAGATCTAGCCCCAACGGACTTTTTTTTTGCTTCCTAAGCTCAAAGTTGGCCTCGGGAGACAGAGATTTTCGTCGAATGAGGAAGCCATCACCTTCGTAAATAACTATTTTGTACTATTTGGAGGGGTTGAAGAGATGGGAGAAGAGTATATACTTACAACGAGACTATATGTAAAATAAATGTGAAGAAAAAATGTTTTGTATCTTTGTTAGGTCGGAAACTTTTCCGACAAAATCGCCGTTCCGTCCAAATTGCCTAAATCAGCAACATGCTAAGTTCTCGTATTTGAGATTGCATCATTATTACTTAAATTAGGAATATGTATGTTTATTGTTACTTTTCGAAGTAACTACCTTTGAATTATGAATTCTACTGATGAGTGTACTCTGCACAAATTTAATTCTCTAGAATTCGTCCCCTTTTATGGCGAAGACAAGCTGAAAAATGAGCGTGTTAAAAATGGAATTTACACGAGCATTTGAAAAGATGTATAAAATTTAAAGTACGAGGTTCTTGGAGTTAGTAAAACAAATTAACAATAATTGAAGTTACAAAAATATTTTTCGAATATCTTTTTTCGTATTGCTTTTATTTATACTAATATAATATTATTTTCTTATTATTATATAATATTACTGTTAATATGTTGCCAATGTATGAGGCTTATTATGCATGTTAAGGTTGCGACTATTCGCAATCGTTGGCTTGCTATTGATACACAGCTTTACAAATTACAATCTATTTGAAGGTGTTAAGGTAGAAATAATTCGTTATTTATTTATATTTTTATTTGAAATAGACAATTATGAACTCATAATGAAGCTTCTTTGATCGTACATTTCAATAAAAACAGTTAGTTAACATAAAACTATCATACTTAGTACGTATATATATATATATACCTATATTAGGGATTCAATCTGGAACGAATCAACTTAAAGTTAACTTTGGATTGAGACCGAGTTATCTTTTTTCGCGTATATATTGGCGAGTTATGTTGGGATCGAATCAATACCGAGTTGAGATAAACGTCAAAAAAATTATTCTAAATACATATTTCTAAGTTTATTTAAATTCAAACAAAAATTAAAATATTTCAAAAACAAAAAATTATATTCGCAAATAATCGTCAACGAAATAAAAATGGCGTTGTTTTATTATTAATATTTTTATAAAAATTGTTGTTGTTTTTCGACTCGACTACGTATATATTGGTGTTTTTAACTGTGCGTTTATACTTGCGGAAGCGATTGAGGAAAAATTCTGCAGACTCGTACTGAAGTTGATTAATTATTGCTTTTGCTCAAAATATTAGTCTATATGGTACGTCGTTTTGCTTGTCAAATTTTTCATTTCAATTTGGAATTTGGCTTTGGCTGTGTGGCAAAAAATAAAAAAAAAACCATTCCAAATAACACCAAGTTCAGCACACCACACACACACAATAGTGAAGAATTTTTCAAAGAATGATAGCACGTTTAATTCGTAAATTTGTAAGGGAAATAATTATTTATTTATTTCAGTAAATGTATAATTGATTTTAATTGTAAATGATAATATTGAGATTTTTTTATTTTGATTTTTTAGGTTCGCTTGATGTTGTATGGTGACATTTTGAGTGATATGTGCGCTGGTCTAGTTGGTGGCTTAGGCTCAGTTTAGGCACAGAATAGTTATAACCAGAACCGCCATTGCCTAGGCCAAGAAATTTGTTTTCCTATTTAATTTTTTTACAACTCTATGGAGGAACTCTATCTTATGGATTAAATCCAAGAATATGCAACAACATGCTTAATTAATCTACCCGGGCTAAGACAGCCTTCGTGATACACAAATAAAACCATCCAATACGATCTTGATTAGATCGGTAACGGGTTTAGTTTCCAGTCATTAAACAGGATAACGGTAAAAAGGTTGTAAATATATTAGCGAAAAAACAATTAAATCGCACAGGTGGTGCTGATACACCTCCCACGACGTCCATTTCAAATACATCACTAGCCGCATCTAGAATAAAACTAATCACAATCGAAAGTTACATGCATTCAACATGCATCAGGGTTCGAATGAACAAAATAAATAATAAATCTTTTTTTACATAAAAATTATCTTAAATAAAAATAATATTAATTGATATGGTAGCAGAAAGTGTTGCGGACTGGTATAAAATGAACCAAGCAAATTTCGTGCAAGCTCAAATACTGGATAAGGAATAGTTTGGTAAGAATAATTTGTCCCAAATCAAGAATGATCTAAAAATTTATATTAATAATCGTAAGAAGGTCCATGTGATGACCGCAAAAGATAATTTTGGTAACAAACGGCACTAGTAAAATTGATTATACGGTAATGGTTTTTTAAACCTTATTTCAGTAACAGTTTAATTTTATAATTTTAGACAATATTTGCTCTTCAAATGGAACTAAAAGTACTCTTAGGTTAAAATACAGAATTGATTGAAATAAAATGATTTGTTATGATGTATCCCTCGCCAAACCAGTGAACAAAATAAACCGAGATAGGAAATTCGGAAGCAACGTAAAAGCCAAACGGAAATTATAATTAATTCTGAAGGGTAACACATGTTCGCGGACACCCTGATCACACCATTATCCCCATCGAATGATTCAGGCACATCAACTAGACTAGTAGTTCACCATCGGTTAGTATACAAATTAAACCAACTCCATCATCGTCATTCGTCGAATACAGTGTGCCAGAACGAAATTTTCTACAGGACTGGATGGTCATCAGCGTATAAACCGATCACGACAAGCATATTCGGCAAATACGCCACTATTTTCTATTGCTGCATGTGATTCGGGACGATCATTAGTTGTGTCCGGTAAAGATGGTACCCTAATGTTGTTTCGAAGTGATCCCAATTTAACGAAGAGGACGTCATCTAGAATCATCACCACATGGTATCAACGATAGTGATGAAGGGGCTGGGCTGTAGTTGATATGAAGTAGCAAATAAAAATTCAAAACTTTTTTATCAAAATATCATTTATTTAATCATTTATTTAAAACAACTTGCGTGGCTCATTTTTTGATTGCATCGTTGGTGTAGCTTCGTACGTCGGGTGGCACTGTTCTAGTATTTTAATTCCATTGCTGGAACAGGGACTTACCGATACCGAGGAATTTATTATCGCAAAATTAAATCGGGCCACAACATCACTAACTGAATTGGGGTTAATTCGAAAACACGGGCTTATTGAATTTATATCAGAACATGGATGCTATTCAGTGCCTCCTAATATATGGATTCGACAGTAATTCAGTTTCCGCAAATTGGACAGTTTATTAAGCACAGTACGAGGAAATGGACTCTTCTCTTTGCAATGTAAGTGAGCAAACCACGTATCAGTGGACTTATAACATGAATTGTATTGTTAATAAAAATAATAGTTAGATAATTTTTATGTAAAAAACGATTTATTATTTATTTTGTTCATTCGAACCCTGATGCATGTAACTTTCGGTTGTGATTAGTTTCATTGTAGATGTGGCTAGTGATGTATTTGAAATGTACGTCGTGGGGGACGTAGCAGCACCACCAGTGCGATTTAATTGTTTTTTCGCTAATATATTTACAACCTTTTTACCGTTATCCTGTTTAATGACTGGAAATTGTTTGAAACCCGTTACCGATTTAATCAAGATCGTATAGAATGGTTTTATTTGTGTATCACGAAGGTTGTCTTAACCCGGGTAGATTAATTAGGCAAGTGTTGCATATTCTTTGATTTAATAACATAGAGTTCCTCGATAGAGTTGTAAAAACTAAAGTAGGAAAACAAATTTCTTGGCCTACACAATGGCGGTTCTGGTTATATCTATTCTATGCCTAAACTGAGCCTAAACCACCAACTAAACCAGCGCACATATCACTCAAAATATCACCATACAACACCAAGTGAACCTAAAATATCAAAATAAAAAATCAATATTATCATTTACAATTAATTATACATTTAATGAAATAAATAAATAATTATTTTCCTTAGAAATTTACGAAATAAACGTGCTACCATTTTTATAAAAATTCTTCACTGCTGTGTGTGTGTGTGTGGTGTGCTGAACTTGGTGTTATTTGCAGTTTTTTTGCCACACAGTCAAAGCCAAATTCCAAATTGAAATGAAAAATTTGACAAGCAAAATGACGTACCAAATAGAAGAATATTTTGAGCAAAAGCAATAATAATCAACTCCAGTACGATTCTGCAAAATGTTTTCCCCAATCGCTTCCGCAACCCAAGTATAGCAAGACGAAACTCAAAATTGAGCTATCGTATTTTCCTTCGAATTATGACGAAAAAATCGAAAGAAAAATTATTTATGTATGACACATAAATATTATTTAGTAGTGATGTGTATAAGAACGATGTAGTAGAGATAAAGATAAAGTATCGTGTTATTTTAATTTTTGTTCATAATCACAAATTAATAAACAATTATAACGTATTTAAAAATTATAATGTACGAGTATTATTTGCCAAATTTGTAAATAATAAATTTATTTGCAAACATAACAATTTTATTCGTGTGGCATCATCAAATCGCAAGCACAGAATAGATCTATTCTGTGTCGCAAGTTTGAAAGGATATTAAATCTTCAAATTGAAAAAGGTTATATGATAGACAAATTACAAAATTGTAATTTTTATTAATTTGCTATTCTATTTTAGATAATTGGCATTTAAAACCTAGCCAGGTGCAATTTTTATTAGAGTTGCTACGCATCGTTTAAGCATCATTTTACCTAGCGTTAAGAGTTTTACTTGTTTAGTTATTAGTTTATTACTATTTCAGTTTATGTAGAGATTTAATAAACTATTTTATATAAATAAAAAATAATATCATAAATAATATAAATAAAATTAAAATCTAGTTTTATTAATAAATATATGATTTAGAACCCCCAAATTCATTTGACATTGCACATACATGCACAAAATTGCTCCCGCCAATTTTATTTTAACACAACATGCACACAATTTTATTATATCGAGTTTCGCCGAGTTTCGAATTTTCGCGACAAGTTTCATACGACTTCTTAGAATAACTCGAAGCTAAATCTTAGGAATATTCGAAACTTAGTTTCGAACTATTGTTCGATAAAAAGGGAAAAAGTCGAAAGTAAAAAATACTTGAGAAGTATAAACGCACAGTGCAAGTGTGTACGCGGCAGCATAAGGATTGAGTTAACTCGATTCCACAAATTTGGTTAACGCAAAGTTGAGTTGACTCGATTCCGTATACGAGTATATTGAAATTTCGATCTGGGTTCAATACGGATTGAATCCTAATATATACGTAGTATCTGTAATTATAGATATTCATATTTAAAAGTAAGGTAGGAAAAACATTCTTGGTCTACTCAATGTATATTCTGATTATATTTGTATTCTGTGGTGTTAATATATTTTTTTAGTGTTACATACTTACTTAATTTGCAAGCCAACCAACTCTCGGGCTACAAACGTTTTTTCTTAATCACCCAATCCACATTAGGGCTTTTGAGTCGGGTCGCATTCTTCGGTTTTTTCTCTTTACCTAGAAAACCGAAAAAATGAAAACCGGTTTTATAGGTACAAGGGGGGGGGAGGGAGGGGGGGGGGAAGAAGTATGAGACCCGACTCAAAAATCTTACACCAAATTCGTTCGAACTGTCAGATCAAAAAGATTTGCAAAATCTTACTTATTACAAATTTTTTTCACACAAAAATCTTGATCTAACAAATTGCCTAGATCAATTTTAAAAAATCTCGATATTTTGTCAGATTTTTACGCATACATATATACAAAAGTAAACGTCAAAACATAAACATCAAAACAAAGACCCCGCGCCATTTGAACAATTCAGTTTAATAAATTTATTTTTCTTTTAATAAATTTATTAAAATTGTAAGGATAATTTGTAATTTTGTGCGACGTATTTTCAAAATATCTTGTGTGTTTTTGCTTTTAATGGATTTATTAAAATTTTAAGGATAATTTGTAATTTTGTTTGTGCGACGTATTTCCGAAATATCTTGTGTACTAAAATGTTGTGTTTATGTGCGAAATTATATAATTCCTTATGCTTTAAATTGAAAATTATTGATATTGTGGTAAATAAATTAATAAAATTGAGAAATGGGAGACACTATATTGAACATTTTAATTCTTTGCTTTATAATGCTAACAAGCTGAAATGATAAACCCGCCATTTATAATAAACAATTTTTTGTCTTTCTTTTCACAAATACTACTGCAAAAGTCGATCAAATTTCTTTCATATTCGTTTACATAAAATTCGGTGAAATTGTTGTTGTAAAAGTAATCGAATTTGATTCTTTCGTTGTGATTCTTTCCTGGTTTCCTTCCCCTTCACCAACAAACTAACAACAGTTTGCTGGTGAAGGGGAAGGAAACGAGGAAAGAATCAAAGGGTGGAATGTCGGGATTGGGTGAATGCAATGTATTGAAATAATACTTCATGGTGTACATAAATAAAAAGGGGAATACACATAAAAGTTTCTATGGCACCGATTGATTTTCAAAGGAAATGTTGTTATGCGAAATAAACAAAAATTTATAATTGTCAATTGTGCGGTTCTATTCAATAGAATCCAATTTTAATTTATTTTACTGTTCCCTAGTGAAAAGGACACTAAAATCAATTTGGTTCGAGTTTTATAAGGATTATAATTTATTAACAGTTAAATAAATTAAAATGGAGGAACAAGTTGAATGGCCTAGTAAACGAATACCACAGGGTGGAATATTCCATTTGCCAAAACCAAATTATAGTAAAGAGACAAAAGATTTAATCAAACTACTAATGGATGAAGCTCATCTTACTATGCTGCAACGAAAGAAAATAAACTATCACTTGAGAAATGGAGATCCATTGCCACCACCGGCAGACCGACAACCCCAATCCGATGATACAAAAATGTCAGCATATAATATTATGATGAAGGTGCGCAACATTAGAAAACGTTCGTTAGATTCGATTAAAGCGAGTGGCGCGTTCGAACAAGAAAAATATTGTCCACCTCGTCGTAGTAGCGAACCATCACATTTGGCTAAGATCCGTTTACAAGAATTTATGAGTGGAATAAAAGAATACCCTGAAGTGGAATTAATGAAGCTAAAAAACAAATATAAACATAAAAAAATTCAGGATGGCGAGTGGGTTGATCCCGTTAACGAGAGTACATATATAAATTTCTTTCTTGCTATTCGGTCATTTTCTCGACTGATTTTCTGTTTATTTTATATTTTATAGTTCTAAAAGAAATATATGAACGTGCGGATTGGTTAGCGGAAATGGAAGATTTAGGTGAAGGTAAAAAACATCGCGACATCATACAATTACAAATTGCTGAAAGATTACGTGATATAAAGCGTATTCAACAGCAAAAACGAGAATTATTTGAAACCCAAAAGCTAGAGGACACAATTAAAAAAGACATTAAATCAACTATATTTAGATATGAATAATTAATTATGAGATTAATTTGAATTCTTTGAGTTAAGGTTAACAAACTAAAATAGAACTACATAACACAATTTTATTTATTTGATTAAAACTATTTTTCTTCTATTAAAATTTAAATATACAAGTTAATATATTGTAAATCTCAAATTAATAGATTTTTTGGTTTTATGTAATTATTGAAATAAATTATTTATTTTAATTTTACTATTTCCGTTTACACTACCCAGAGCCCAGAGGGTGCTTAAAATAGAGGAAAACTCGTGGATGGTGGATTATGTGGCTTTACGACAAATCAAGCAAAAAGGCTTAAATATTTTGGGTTGTAATCATAACATTTTGTTGTCGTTTAAAGGCGATGATACATGTACAGATTTTGTGTTTAGACTGGGTAGTGGGTACATACCTGCGGGAGTGAGTGCGGCACAAATACCACAGTACCGCGCAGAATGTATTGTAACAAAGATAAAAATATTTCAACTCGAGTGTGGAACATTAGACCATTTCATGGTCGCATACACCATTACATGAAATTTGATTGGTTTTGAGTGCGGGAGCGAGTGTCACGCTTTTTATTTCCGCAAGTATGTACTGAGCAATGCAAATTTTTTTAATTTCAAAAAATTGACAGCTAATGGGCCGGCTTGAATAAAATTTATAATTATAATAAAATCAATGTATATATATAAATATATTATTAATTTTATTATAATCATTAATTTATTTGTGTAAGGCATTAAAAGCGCCTTAGGGCAAAATATTACATGAATTCTCTATAAAAGAATTATGTTTTTGCCTTATAAGATACTGTAAATTAACCAATCAGAGCGCAGAATTTGTATGCCTTACAGGCAAAAGTTGTACATGTTTCATCGCCTTAACTCGTACCTACACATTTATAAATACGAGACAAGTGGCAAACATTTTTTTTTTATTTCCTTGAAAATTTGTCAAAATTAGTTGTGAGTGCCTCATTTACTATGAAACCAATCGGAATAAGAGTGCTACTTTAAATCGAAAGTCGTACTCGTAATCCTTATATAGTCAGCCTATAAAACAAACGACTTAAAGGGTTTACGCCTAACGACAATTCAGCTTTAGGAACCAATATTGAATAATCGCAATTACTCTGGCGGAGACAAAGTGAAACATGTAAAATCGTGTCGTGAATATTCTTTATAAAAGGCCAAAAGACATACTGATTTTTGTTGTATATAAGATAAGCTTAACAACAATTTTGAGAATGAACCATCATACAACGTCAATTAACAAAACAGTATATTTTTGGAGGGCGTGAAGTTTTCCACGGATTTTTCTACGGCTATACGTATACAATTCTAATTGGAATTTCGTTCAATCCAATTAAATTCTTATGGCATGTATAAGTATTGGTGCATTGTACACTGTTATGATTTTTAATTTACAAATTTTTTAGTAAAAATGTAAATTAATCGAATGGATTTTAATTTAAACATGTTATGACGTTAAACATGTTAACATAGGAGAAAAGAACATGTTTTAATATAAACTAGATCATTAATCGAGCATTTTTATTCACAAATATGAAACAGCAATAAGAGACAGATATAGCTATCATGAAACTTGTATTGAATAAGAAATATACGCACATTAAAATATTTTTTAAAATTTTCTGCATTTTTATTTAATTAATTAGAAGGATTTAAGTCAAATTAAAATACAATTAATAGCTGAATATAAATTTAACTATAGTTTAAGCAAAATAATTTAATTTTTGTTATAAAAATGCGAAAAACTAAATTAGATTTTATTTTTTGTCTCATTCCTATAAAGAAAAGAGTACTAAAAAGTAAAGACGGCAATCAGTTGACCAAAATTACAAATCAATTAGTACACATTAAAAAAAATTCTAATATGAATATTAAAATCTAATTCAAAAACGACTCAAAAATATTTATAATTATATCATTCAACATTGAAAGCAAAATGTTTCGAAATAATTCACGAAGATATCAGAAGAATTTGTATTTAGAATGAGACACTTTGAAATGCAAAATCTCAAGTTTGGATCCAACAACTAGCGAAATTATGATCTTCCTTGTATATTTCATATATTTTTCATTATATTTTTAGTTTTAAAATCGGTAAAATGTCGTTTTGCAATATTATTTCAATATATCTGTATGTTAATGAGTAATTAGGATTTGTATTATACTTTGGTAACCGATTTAAGTGGTTGGTATAAACTGATTGTCGTAAGGTGTTAATTCACACGCATCGAAAATCATTTTAAGTATGGGACAGGGCAGATTCAAAATTCTTTATTATTGTTAAAAATGCAAGAGCAATTCAAAGAAACCGCTGTGAAGTTCGATTCTCGTGATAGAGCGATTAATAATAGTTTTTTAATAATAAAACAATATTCTCTATCTTCACCTTGGGACCCGACCTTTCAACATTGAGTAAAATTTACCTCTTCAAATATAAGGAAAATGGCTTTTAGCTAAAAAAAACTGTCCGAGATGGGTCCCGTACGGTACGGCATATTTCATTACAGGATGTAATAAAACAGGATGTCACAAAACAGGATATCACAAAACAGTATATGGTACACTAAAGTATATGGTACAAAACAAGATGTGACAAAACAGGATATCACAAAACAGTATATGGTACACTAAAGTATATGGTACAGAACAGGATGTCACAAAACAGGATATCACAAAACCGTATATGGTACACTAAAGTATATGGTACAAAACAAGATGTGACAAAACAGGATATCACAAAACAGTATATGGTACACTAAAGTATACGGTACAGAACAGGATGTCACAAAACAGGATATCAAAAAACAGTATATGGTACACTAAAGTATATGGTACAGAACAGGATGTCACAAAATAGGATATCACAAAACAGTATATGGTATAAAACAGAATATCATAAAACAGGATATCACAAAACAGTATATGGTACACTAAAGTACATGGTACTTAATAGGACAGATTAAAAGAGAACACGGCAATATACATAGTTCATAGTTCATGAAAGAGAAATGAATTTTGGAATAAATATAAATAATTATTTTTTAATTTTTAACGATTTTTTTTATTTTCTTTCATAAAATTAGCATTATAAATAAATATTACTAGTTAGAGCTTTCAAAAACCCAAATTTACTAAATTCCCTTTTCTTATTTAGAGTCAATTGAATATTTTTTTCTTTAAGTACATATTTGTTCTTTTTAGCATTTGAGGGGTTTCCTCGTTCTATTTTATCTATTACCGCTCTGGCATTTTTTGCATTTTTAATAAGTTCGTCGATTAAGCTAAATACGCCTATATGCGAGCGACCAATCACAGTATTGAGGCGTCTGTGGTACAATTCAGCATAATTTTGAGTTCGTGGTATGCCTTTCTCGTTCTGTTCATAGACTCGGCGGGAACAATGGGGGTCTTCCGTTTTTTCCACCAATATAATATTCATTGAGCCAGTTTGTTAGTGGCTCAAATTCTCTTCCAAATTCTGAAGATATTTCTTCGAACCATACAGGAATCTCTTCATGTTCTAGGAAACTCAATGCAGCTATTTGCCGAACTTTTAGCGCAAACTCAATATCGGTGCCATATCGAATTTGCCAGCCAACTTGTTGTATATGCTTATATATATATTTAGCATAAAATGGAAGTGGCAGCCTTTGACAACAACACCTTCGAATACGGTACGAATTGCGTTAATTGCTGCCTTTTCAAAATCCGTAATTATGAGTTTAGGTGCCAAATGAATTCCAAGTTCCAACGCGTTGTCATTTAAACTGGAAAACACCTTTTCATACAGCGCAGTTTTACCGCTCATTAATATATAGACCATTGGATGAACCTTATTGTGGGGTTGAATACTGCAGTGAATGGTGTAAAGTTGGAAAAACACCTTGGGTACCACTTTAAACGTTCCATCCATTATCCAAAATGCAGCTTGCTCCAACTTTCTCAAACTTTTTTGCGTCGTAAAAATTAAAATACGGTCCTCTCCAACTGTGATGTCCCCGAACATAAATTTTTCGTCGCCGCTTTGTTGGTATCGTAATGGTATATCGAAGTCTAATGATTCTGGTTCCTCATCCAGTACCTACTTCTTTCTCTCCCTTTTTATCATTTGTGTCAAGGCCCGTTTTGATGGAAGAGAACCTGCTACATATTCTGGTAGCTTAGATATTTCCTTCTGCAACACTTGACAAGGTAAATCGTTTAATGCATGGTTTTTAATGTTGTTTAATGCATTCGAAACTGGTAGTTTTTCAGCATCTAGGGCGTGATTATGAGCCTGATGAATTTTTGTTATATAAAAAACCGCATTTCTCTCGTCTGCCTGCTGTTACACTGCAATGGCATTTGTACATTTTATTGTTCCTGAACGTACATCTCCATCTGTTTGTACAAGCGTGATATCCGTAGCAAAATCCATGATACGACAATAGTTTGCTATGCTTATTGGACAACATAACTTCACACTTTAGCTCTTCTAATTCAGGAATATTCTCGTCTCCCATTTCTGCCATTCCTTCTTATTTTGAAACGTATTATATTCGAAGTATCTTTTAATATATTTATTTATAAAACACTTTATGAATCACTTGTAAATTGTAGTTTATTTGCTGATTTTTGTATTTAAATTTAAATTGCAAAAATTGGCCGACAATTGAAATTCTAAACCAATTTCTCTCTATTTATATACGTTTTTCGGCATGCATTTTTATATTTAAAGTAGGGGAAAAAAGAGGTAGATTTTACAATGAATGGCTTTTTGTATTTTCCAGGGTACATCCTTAAAAAATACAGTAATCAACTTTAAGCAATAAAACTTTAAACTAATAAAATTTACAAGGTAATAAGAGTAAAATAACAATTATAATAAATATAATTTTACAGTTCATCTCATTTGGTAAACCCGAAAATTAAATAATGGGTTTTACCACAAGCGATCAAGACACCTGTTATCAACTTTAGTATCACATAAAATATTTTCTACAATTTGTAGTTAAGGTACCAAAAAAATGCCAGTTGAGATTGTTATAGTCGGTAATGTATTCTGGTTTCTCGTGAACGGAACAACTAGTTTGTTTTTGAGTTTTAAAGACGTTAAATATTTTTCTAATTTTCTCTTCTCAAAATAATATACTCGTATATATAAGGTTAAAATTGCAAAATTTTATTTATAAACTTTTAAATACAACCGATTAATTTGCTTCTTTTCCAGAAATTATATTATCATAATGTATCCATACGAATTACAACGGACGAGAGCGCGACGAATCAGATTGAATTCGACAGATCAATTTCAATTCGATGATGCGCCAGATTATATTGTTAATGCTTTTTTGCAAAGTGTACCTACAAAAAACGAATAACGGTTGTTACATTTTGTTTTGTGTATGGGATAAGTTATGATGGCTTGATCTCGTTAATCAGATGGACAGATTTTCAAAAGAAGGATCGTATTAAAATTTGCAAGCTGTGGTTAGACTGCTTGCGTGAGCCATACAAATCGAGTTGGTACTCATATAATTGTCATTTAAAAGGTGTAACTTATTTAAATGGCTCAAGATGTTTAAGGCACTGATTCATGTTCAAATTACGAAAAATAATTTTTTTTTTTTAAATTATTGAAAAATATTTTTATGCCTTCTTAGAAAAGACAACTATGTCAACCTTTGTGAATGTAAAATATTTTAACAGTATATGTTCCGGCTAAAATGCGAAATTTATGAAATATTTTTTACTCGATTAGAATATTATATAATATTTGCTAACCTTCCTCCCTACATCAATAAACTTTATTTTTTCCCAATCAAAGGACCAGCCTTTAGAAGCGCAATTAGCTCCTGAAAATAAAAAATAAAGCCGTTACTGCTTATTATTCCAAACCAAACGATTGTTCCCTAACACCATAAAAAGTCATCCGTGGGGTGAAAGATGACTGATTTCTGGAATATGGGACTTCCAATTGTGAAATTTTGGAGTAATAAAAGTAACATTCTCTTTTACAAAATTATTTATGAATAGGAAAGATTTTAGCAATTTTCTAAATATTTTTAAATAATGTTCATAATGTAAATCAGATAATTTTTGGCACATATAGTCCACTAACAAAAAAAGTAAGAAAAAAAATCAATTATGTTTTTCAATTTCAACCAGAGTTTTTGTTCAACTTCGGCCATTTTTTAAATAATCCGTTTACCAACCATCTACTGTAGCAGATGCTGCTTTATACCTATTTGTTAAGTAAAATAAAACAATAGTTGTAAAAATTAATTTTTAAAACAGTGCTCTACCCCCAAAATATTTTGGTATAATATTTTATAGAGGGCCATAAAATCAAGATATATTTCTTAACATATTTTTTATGATGAATAATATCCTCGAAAGTATTATATTTTTACTTCTAAAAATAAATTTTAGTTCGTTAATTGTTTTCATCAATAGCAAAATTTTATTATATTATACGCACTTACATTCAAATCCAAAAATGGAATTACAAGCCTTGCACACCTTTTCAAGGTTTCACAAATGTATTTCTAATTCTTCTATTTCTTACTTTTCATGCACATATTTCGGAACAACAGAATAATAGCGATTAAGATTTATATTAAAATATTATCTACAACTATTAAGTGAAGGAAAATTTTAAGTTAAAGTAATGATAATTCTTTATAGCATTGTGTTTCCGTAGAATCAATTTCCAATTAAAAGTTTCGAAATTGCTGTAGGCGAAGGCAAATCTCTTCTTGACAATATTGTTATTTCTAAAAATATTAAAAAAAAAAACATTTATCGAACTAAACGACACAAATTCTTTAAAACTTCACCCAAGAATATTTTTAAAATCTCTAATAAACGGAACCAGATATAAAAATATATAAGATATGTCCAACCAATTTTGATAATCTTTAGTGTACCATATACTGTTTTGTGATATCCTGTTTTGTGACATCCTGTTTTGTACCATAAACTGTTTTATGATATCCTGTTTTGTGACATCCTGTTCTGTACCATATACTTTAGTGTACCATATCCTGTCTTGTGATATTCTGTTTCGTCATATCCTATTTTGTACCATATACTTTAGTGTACCATATACTGTTTTGTGATATCCTGTTTTGTGACATCCTGTTTTGTACCATATACTTTAGTGTACCATATCCTGTTTTGTGCTATGCTGTTTTGTTACATCCAGTGGCTTCGGTCCGAGATACCTATCAATTTGCTTAGTTTTCCTAAAAGGTAATGTAATGATCTATGCCCAGCATCAACAGAACCTGAATCACCATCTCTGGGGATGGCCGATAATGGCCGCTCAACATTGAGTAAAATTTACCTCTTCAAATATAAGGAAAATCGCGGCGTGTAGCTAAAAAACTGTCCAAGATACCAATCAATTTGTTTAGTTTTCCTAAAAGTTAATGTATTTATTTATGCCCAGCATCAACAAAACCTGAATCACCATCTCTGGGGATGGCCGATAATGGCCATTCAATATTGAGTAAAATTTACCTCTTCTAATATAAGGAAAACCGCGGCTTGTAGCTAAAAAACTGCCGAGATACCTATCAATTAATTTAGTTTTCCTAAAAGGTAATGTAATGATCTATGTCCAGCATCAACAAAACCTGAATCATCAGGTCTAGGGATGGCCGATAATGGCCTTTCAACATGATATGATATGATATGATATGATAGAGGCGTACAGGCCAGCCATAACGGCGATCCTAGGTACGTTACCATAATCCTGAAATATCAACAATCAAATACCAAATTATATCTGAATGCGAATAATATTTCAACATCATGCGGGCCCAGGCCCTGCCTGCATCCTTAACAGATAAGGTTAGTTAGGAAAGGATGTTAGTCCCAGAAACGACTAGGGCGAACCGCAGCAAAGTCATTTTCTAACTACTTAAATATATTAGAATGTTAGTCTCAATTAAATTCACACTCTAGATTAGAGTTTGTTAGTTAATTAATGTAAATTAGTTGTGTTTGAGGTAAAGGATACTAATATTCATCATATGTATTCGGCATCAGTCCTACTAGACTGGTTAGGTTATTTAATTCACATCTATGGGTCATCTCATCACATACTGCTTGTAACCTTATTTTGCCCTAGCTTCCCCTCCAACACCAATTAACCGAGGGAC
Organism: Nephrotoma guestfalica; assembly: GCA_963691935.1. NCBI lineage: Eukaryota > Metazoa > Arthropoda > Insecta > Diptera > Tipulidae > Nephrotoma > Nephrotoma guestfalica. The sequence continues at coordinate 151,439,989 of OY829914.1, read as the reverse complement.
TTCACGTTCGTAATGACATGGCAGTATTATCACACATATGATGACCTAAATATTCCGTCAACAATGTCAAAATAAAAAAAAAAATAAAAAATTTAGATTCGGTATTGTCATTCAGCTACCTATATTAAAATTCACCCAACTGAAAGCAGGGTTAATTTATATCTAACATTCACACAACTTCACTAAAACATAACCTGAATTCAACCAGAAAGATCGTCGAAAAACAACATTTCATAGCAAAAAGTCTTTGGATCGTTAACATATTTGATTGTATTGAGTTTATGCTCAAAGCGTAAGTAATTAAATAGACCCCCTGATCAAGAATGTTGCAATCACAATCTTCCCTGACCTTCCGGTATGTAAAAAAAATAAAATAAATAAATATTAAATTTTAAATAATAATAAAAATAAATTGAATTATATTTGCCGACAACTTAATTGTTTTAAGTCAGGACTTTCGACAAAATTTCAATTTATAGAATTGTTTAAAGTAAGTGAAAATTATTAAAATAAGTTATGAAAATGTAATTAAATCTAAATAAAAACCCAAATGGATAACACAATCCAACACATTTCAGCTCAAATGATAAATTTCACGTGGCAGAAAACTGTTTCCTCCTTTCATTAACATTTTATATATTTATCAATTTATATTATTCCACAAAAAGACATTTTTGTCACAACACGGTGGCAACCCATTTTGAGTATACAAATTTTCGCTTATTGGGTAAGTTACAATTCGATCTGTTGTAATTTCAAATTTTGGTTTCTCGGGTACCAATATTTTATGTACTTAAGTACATACAAAGGGATTTCCCTTGAAATGTCAGTTTCTATGTATACGATTATAAATTACCGTTCACATATATGTAAATAGTTATAATACCAATAACAATAATAAATAATTAACTTTTATATAATTAGAATGAAAATTAGAATAAAAAGATACTTCTCTGATTGTATATGTGTTGAACGTAATTTTCATAATAACTGTCTCAATTCACCTGTATTAACAGGTGAACTTCTAAAGAACAAAACTCACTCAAAAGTAGCACATCACTCTCACACTACACATTCCTAAACTCGCCGATAATGGCCTTTCAACATTGAGTAAAATTTACCTCTTCAAATATAAAGAAAATGGCTTTAGCTAAAACACTTTGTTTAGTTTTCGTAAAAAGAGTTGTGCAAGAAGAGCACAGTTTCTGTGCGGGCACTGTTATGGTATGGGCTGGAATTATGAGTGGTTAAAGAACTGACTTTTTTTTAATGATAACTGATCGGCAGCCAGTTACATCAATGAGATACTGGAACCCGTCGTGCTTCCATTATCAACACAAATCAGAATTAATCTTAATGCATGACAATGCCAGGCCACACACAGCAATAATCACAACAGACTGGTTTGAGGCACAGAAAATCCATGTTTCCCCATGGCCAGCACAATCTCTGAATCTAAATCCGATTGAACACGCAGGGGAACAACTTCAACGAAGTGTTCTACCACATTTAGTGCTCTCTTCTTCAAGATCACAGGATGCAAATTTCACAATACAGCTTCGATACGTTGATTAGCTCCATGCTAATCTGGCATAAATGCAAGAGGAGGCAACACTACTTATTAGGAAACAAAAATAACTGTACTAATTAAATGAATTAAAAAGAAATAAAAGAAATTATGAATTGGCAAAATTAGTAAATTTGTGTTTTCTTTCCGTTTTTACCGTTATCCCTGAAATTTTTTTGATGCAATCGACGAATCTTCTAGAAACAAAAAACAAAACAAAAATCAAGGTAATGGCAACCTAAAAACCATGTATTCCATGTATTTTGACTTTTAATATGTGTAGATAATTAAAATGTTAAAATTCTCTTTCATTTGAAATTGATTAAATAAATGAAGAAATCCGCCCAGGCATCCCTTTAAAACAATAAAGATTATTTTGAATGACAACGACAAGTTTTTGTAAAAGATAGTAAATACATAGCTCGCCGGTTTAAAAAAAATATACAGGTATAAAAGAGGGAAATGTCGACAAAAAACATACAATAAAACCTATACAATTTTATTATATTTATTTATTACACACATATATTTACTAATAAACGCTAAATATAAAACAATGTAATTATGAGCTGTTTCTGTCGGTTTAACTAATCAACTAATCCTATACACTTTTTTTTTATAATATTCTTGTATGTTTTAAAATTCGAATGTAATTTATCAACCCCATTCGAAAATAAATAAATACATATTTGAATAATATTCAGAGTTCTAGAGCAAATTATATTTCGATTGGCCAAATTTCCACCGATTTCAAGAACAAGGCCAATGGTTCTAGAGAGCTAAACAAAATTACTTTGTAAATATGTAATAGCTTAGTTGTAAATAAAACCTCAATAAATCAAAATATAAGATTTTGTATGGTGTAACGATTTTTTTCAGAACTGGTGATTGGTGTTACTGTTTACAGTAACCATAGGCAAAGCCTAAGCTAAGATTCTTTACCATATTTGCACATCATACTCCAACTTACACTGCAGCTGCTTATTTATAAAAGAAATCGCCTCGACTTCGCAATAACAGCAATCGAATTAAGTCAATTTAATTTAATGTTTAAAATTAATTGAAAAATTATGATTTTTAAATCATAAACTAATTATTTAAAAAATTACAGTTGTTTTTGTATATATCGAACGCTAGTAGTACCCCATCCTTTTCCTAAGTTATTTGGCTAAAGCGCTGCAGAAGTTTTAACTATAGAATTTTTAACTTGAAAATATTCAGTAAAAGCAATTTTTTCATAAAACGACAAATATTGTATAATATAATTCGTCGTCATTTGACCACTTGGTCGTTACTACCTAATTACTTTTACTATAGATTCTAGCAACAACAACCTAAAAACACCCTTTTTTTAATCATCTACTTTTCTACCTAATCCAAAATTTCAATGAAATTGTTATTGTAGAGAGATTTCGTACGTCATCACCGAAAAAATTGTTTTGTGAAAATTTTGATATTCTAAAAATTTATAAATCGATTTGCAAAAACAAAGATATATTTAATAATTTATTCCGACTCTATGAAAAGTAATTGAAATTTATTTTTTGAATCTTTCTTTTGCTAAAAATTATTATTCATTGATAAGTATTACGCTCAAGCGATAAATAATTTTCTGTATTTTATCTCGCTTATTTTGGGCCTGCATCCATACATACCGTAAACTTTTATTTCCCTTCGAATTGGCGGTGTACATATACGCAGTGGTGCAACACATCCACAAAATATAACCAAAAGGTGACATCTAACTTGAACAGCTGGAACTATTTTTAGTACAATTCTTATTAGAAACCTTTATTATGATTAGAATTTGTTTGATTATTCAATTCAATGTTTGGCATAACGTTCAGTTCAACATTAAACAATAGATGATTTCGGTTTCACTTTATTAATAAAATGATTATATTCACTCTTGTTTTCGTGTTACCTAAAATAGCTCATTTAATTCCTTTCAGAAACACTAAATTAAATTATATTTTCCGCAACAAATTTTTTACAAGTTACATACATATTTGTTTATATATGAAGCATTTTTTATTCAAAATAGAACAGATAAGCAGTAAGAAATGGAAATTCAGGTTGGGTTAGAGCATGATATAGATAATTAAATCGCCGATCAGAAACACTAACAGAGCTTAGAAGTTCTCATACATTGTTTATACATACAAGTATCTGTATAGCTACAATTTTTACCCTAACATCACTGGCCATTATAGGCCATCCCCTGAAATGGTGATTCAGGTTTTGTTGATGCTGCGCATAGACCATTACATTACCTTTTAGGAAAACTAAACAAATTGATAGGTATCTCGGACAGTTTCTTAGCTTCAAGCCGTTTTCCCTATATTTGAAGAGGTAAATTTTACTCCTCAGAGGCCATCTTCAGAGATGGTGATTCAGGTTTTGTTGATGCTGGGCATAGATCATTATCTTACCTTTAGGAAAATTATATAGATTGATAGGTATCTTGGACAGTTTTTTAGCTACAAGCCATTTTCATTGATATTCGAAGAGGTAAAGTTTACTTATTGCTGAACATCTGTTAATTTTTTAATTATTGTTTTATGTTATATGTATAAATCTGAAAATTTAATTTTTCATAATTATTTTATTTTAATTACTTGAAATTTAGAGTATAGTTAATTTTTTTATTTACATAACTTTGAGTAAAAAAATAAAATACTCAAAGTGCGAAATTATCATTCAAACTTGATTCTTAATTTTTCTTATTAGATTTTGGTTTAGCAGTGTAACACACATACATACACACAGCCGTGGAATCCGTGGAATACTTCACACCCGTTTATAAATATAATATTCTTGGATTTTGCTGGACGTGTGTTCATTTTATCGTGGAGTAAAGTTTATAATTCTTCTGCTGGGTTCCGTAGACAACTATTGTATTTTTGAATTTCGTCTGTTGACTTTGTGTTTGAAATCCAAGCAATTGGCTATTTATGGGTTTTTGTGAAATTGTTAAAGATTTATAATGAAAAACTTTAGTGTTACATAAAATTGGTTTCAATAATCGAATTTTTTTTAAAGTGATCTGTAGAGTTAAGGATGGAAGACGATTAGTGTTGATAAAGTGATTACGTGATGAATTAATCTTGAAAACGAAATATAGTAACGATTACTGATTTAAACAAATAATAGCGACAATTTATTTATTTATAATTGTGATTATAGTTTTAAGATTAAATTGGTATAAGGTGTGCGATTGCTAATTGTAACTCTAAACAAAAATATCGAGATCGGTTGTTCAAATATACTGAAAATTATTTAAATTACAATGCTTGGCTGTCAAACTGTGGCATTTTAACCTTGAGAAAAAAAATAAGTTTTGCTTGTGGCAATCATTTTGAAAACCACTACTTTTTGAAGAGGAAATTAAAATTAACGGCAGTTCCAACACTTTGTTTACCAAATAATGGTAATGAGCAACCTGTTATCAAATCATATATCAGCATTACTGAGGATAATCCGTTACTTACAATAGAAAATATCAAAACTAAGTTGTCAGATGATGCAGCAGTACCACGATCTCCTAAGAATATTTCAAATATTTTAAATAAAAATATCAAAACATATTCAATACCAACATTTAATAATGAAAATGATATGTTGTTAAGTGACATCGCGAAACTATCTGATCCGTATTACGATCGCCACGATTATACCGGCATATGTGTTGACTGCGAAACACGCGAGAGAAATGTAGAAATATACCGGAAATTATTTTTAAAAACAAGAAGGTGCAAAAAGAAAATATCCGGTTATCTAAAAAGGTTAAAATGCTAGAACAGTCATACCGAATTTTAAATTCAAAACTGGACCAATTGAAAACTAAAAATAATTCAACGGAAAAAATTATTGATCAGCCAAATAATAAAAGTGTTCACTCAAAAAGCTTTTGTAAAATGCTAATACTAAATCGCCCAAAACGATAACAGTGAGCCGAGCCATTCAGAATATTAGCACAGAATATGTACTACAGATCACCGAAAGCCTACAACTTTATGAAAGAAAGATTACATTTTGATTTACCTTCAAAAGCTTCGTTGATCCGTTGGCAGCCTATTGAAATTTTGGAAGGATGTATGTTATAATTTAGTACGAGATTGTATCGACGGTTATATTGATTTGGCGGTCGGTAACCGAGAACGTAAATTAGGCAGCTATATACGTGTTTTCATGATACGGGGACTCATCGAAAACTGGAAAAGCATCATCAGCCATTATGTTTCGGAAAATGCAATTTCTTCTAATGAGTTCACTAAAATAATAAAAACTAAATTAGATTTGGCATTTTCTTTAGGCTTAGAAGTTCCAGCCGTTATTTGTGATCAATATCGTAAGTCCACACAGGTTGTAGGATTTGCCGGTATAGTAGCAATTTATTATGTAGAGTTAGCTCAGAATTTCTTCCTAAGATCCTCTTCATTTTTCTTTTTACGTGCTCTTTCCATTTTAGTTTCGCGTCTAGAGTCATGTATAGATATTTTGCCGTGTTTGCTAGGGAATTTGCTGAAAGTTCAGTTCTACTGGTATCCACTTGACCTTTTTGTTGGTAAAGTTTACGTGAACATATTTTGTTTCATTAAGTTTTATTCGCCATCTTTTTGTCCAGGTACTGACAATATTAGTAGTTTTTTGCAATTTGCTTGTGGATTCCTCTATGCTTTCATCTTCACGTTAGTCTCCTCTATCGTAGGCAGGTCTGAGGTGTATACAACATATAAAGTTGGTCCCAGAACGCTACCTTGTAGTACTTCTGCTCATATTTTTTTATTTCTGAGTATTTTTTTAAAATAAATTATTAACTGTCCAATGGATTTAATGTCCTTTGAAGGTGAGTTAATACCTCCTTTTCATTCACGCACACGCCACCCATTCACACAATTACAGTATACCACCTGCACATTGCAAGCTCCATGTCCGGGTCGGCGCTGAATTCTGCACTCCAACAGAAGGTCTTAGTTGCGTTTATTAACATCACCGATCGTAATCAATGACGAAAATTCGCTTTGCATCCAGCCTCTGGTGGGATTCAAACCCAGTACCTCCCGGTTCAAGTGCCGAAGCTTTAACCACTGTACTACTTGTTCGGTAATGTACTTTAACGCGAAAGTGTCGATTAGATATGTAAGATTTTAGAATTTCATAAAATTGCTTTGGTAAGTCTCTTTGTAATTTATATTCCCAGCCTTTATGCCATACTCTGTCAAAGGCCTGTGCCAAAGGTAATCCAAGATGACACTTGAATATACTTTCTTTTTTTCAAGTACGTCTTCAACTATGTTTGTAATTCGGTGTACTTCTTCTATTGTTGAATGGTTTTCTCTAAAGCCAAATTGATGTGGAGGAGTAAAATTTCTTTCTACTATTATTGGTTTGAGTCTCTTTAGGAGTAGTTTCGCGAATAATTTAGAATTTATTGGGAGTAAGGAAATCGGCCGATACGAATTTTTATCATTAAGTAGTTTGTTTGGTTTAGGTATCATAATTGCCTCTGACTTCCCATTGATTTGGAACGTGTTTAAGTCTGAACACTACGTTAATTATTTGGAGTAGTTTATGTAGTTCTTTTTCAGGAAGAGCTTTTACTATTTGTCCTGTAATTAAGTCATATCCTGGAGATTCCCTTGTATTTAGGTTAAGATTGATTTCTTCTTTTAATTCTTGTAATGTGACAGAAGATATATTGCACTCATCCATTTTATATACTGGTGGTATGTTTCCCTCTGCAGTTTGTTAAGGTAGACGCTAGAACGTGTTCTCGAGGTGGGTTGCAAACAACGAAGCTTTTTGCTTTGCTATAGCCCATGTGCCATCTTCATTTTTAACTGGTGGAAATTGTAGTTTAGGTCATTTTAAACTTTTTGTCGCTTTCCAAAGGGAGTACTCGGTATCTTTCTCTCCAGTAAGGTCACTCAAGTTTTTATTAATGAATTCGTTTTTGACTTCTTTAATTAGCAACTTTAGTTTATTGGATAGCAAATTTAGAGTTGTTTTATATTCTGGCGCTCGACTTCTTTGCCAGGTTGTTCTTGATTTTCGTTTTGCTACAACCAGTTCCCTAACTTCCAGAGGATAAATAGCATTTCGGCGCATTTCCTTTGAACTTGAGGGGGTACTACTCCACGCCGCTTCTTGTAAACTGTTGTTGATTTCTTCTTCTAGCTGTATCGGGTTTTTAATTGGCCCTTGAACATCAATATTATCCTCAACAAGTTTCTGGAATTTCTCCCAGCAGGTTTTTTTTGTTAGTTAGAGAAAGTACACTAGTTTTTCTCACTTCTAGTGTTTCTTAACATTAACAATCCGCACTCTTCCTTTTTTAGAGGTTACTCTTGATCCCCAGTTGCTGTTTTTTTGAATTAAAATCATTTCCGATTATGAAACATGATGATGAAGTGATTTAAATAACACGATCATGAACATGATCATGAAGTGATTTAAATAATGTACAATAGTCTTCTTTAATTAAATTATATCTTGAGGGGCAATATATTGACGGTACACTATATTCTTTGTTATTATTTATAAATACTTTTAAGGTGACCATAAGTGTTTGATGTTTTCTTTTATAACCACCGACGATCCTCCCCTTGCCCTTCATGCTGGATGAATGGCGTGGTAACAACTGTATCTATAAATTTTAAGATATGAAGTTGAAGTAAAATGGGTTTCCAATACTAGGCATATATCTATTTTTTCAGTATTTAGAAAAATTTATAATTCTGGAATATGGTGCATTAGCCCATTTGCATTCCAGGTTACTATTCTTAATGTTTTATTTGTTGTTGTTTGCATCATTTGAATAGAGCATGGATTTCATTTCATTTAGAGAGTCTTGCTTATCTAACCTGTTGCTTAGAGTTTGAAGGCATTTCTCTTGTTTAGCTAAACGGATGTTAAGAGCTTCCATTCTTCTTAGTATATAACAGAATTCTATCTAATTCTGTTACTGACCTATCCCAATAGTACTAATTTCCCAAGAGCATGACCTCGAAGATAATATCTTCAACTACTTCTAAGTAATGTGACCGTCGTGTTTTGATTTTCTACAATTTTAGGGTTTATTTAATTGAAGGTAACATAATTCATTCACTTTAGAATATTTTATGTGCTGCGGTTAAATGAAATCAAATATGTTCATGAACGTAATTTGATTGTGTCGTTTATGTACATATTGAAATGTAATTAATGGCCGATGCAAAAATTGGAAATGTTGCATTTGTTGTTGTGGCCAATTTACCGATAATGCAAAAATTTTACACGCGCGGTAATTGATATTCATTTTTGACTTTATAAATTGGTTGAGAGTGAATTTTCAAGTTAAGTACAAATAAATTATTATTTCCCCCTCTCAACCAACTTTCTGATGAAAAATTAGAAAACCGCGTTTGGAGTTTTTTGATAGACAGTCAGTTTTGAAATAGACCACCGTGTGGTCAATTAATTTTATTTTGCGAGAAGTTTTCATGCTGTATAAGATAGCGGAAATTTCTCAGCGGAAAATAAGAGATTTGCGGCTACTCGCCACAAGTGGCAGCACAATCACAAAAAAAAATTTATTTTGTTATATAATTACCAGCGGAAATTTTTTATTCATTTTGTATCTCTTTTTTCACTAAATAAAACATCCCAGCGGAATAAAATATTAAAAGTGATCCTTAAAATGACAAATTGATTGATCCCCGAAGTAAAGGAACTCGGTAAATGAAATCTTGAAATTTTAACAATATTCCGTCTTTCCGCCATTCTAAAAGAATGACGATGATATTTGGATAAAAGTATTGATCAGCGGTTCAAAACTTAGGACACAATTCTAGAAACTCTTCATGCTGGACTAAACTAGGCCATTTCATTACCAATACTTTTGAAAATTTAAATTTTTTATTAGTTTATTTTCTGTTTTTGGCCAATATCTCAAAAACTTCCACTAGTAACCAATACTTTCGGTTGTTTTTGTAGTAGCTTAGGTCATACTGAGACTACCAGAAAATTTGGGGAAAATTGATGGATTAGAATTTCCCACAAATTTTCCTCGTAGTCTCAGTATGACCTAATCTATTAGAAAAACAACCGAAAGTATTGGTTACTAGTGGAAGTTTTTGAGATGTCGGCCAAAAACTGAAAATAACTTATATGGCCACAGAAATTCAAAAAATTATAGTGAAAATTCTAATCCATCAATTTTCCCAAAATTCTCCTGGTAGTCTCAGTATGACCTAAGCTATTAGAAAAACAACCGAAAGTATCGGTTACTAGTGGAAGTTTTTGAGATATCGGTCAAAAACTGAAAATAACTTAAGTAGCCGCAGAAAATCAAAAAATTGTAGTGAAAATTCTAATCCATCAATTTTCCCCAAATTTTCCTGGTAGTCTCAGTATGACCTAAGCTATTAGAAAAACAACCGAAAGTATTGGTTACTAGTGGAAGTTTTTGAGATATCGGCCAAAAACTGAAAATAAGTTATATGGCCGCAGAAAATCAAAAATTATAGTGAAAATTCTAATCCATCAATTTTCCCCAAATTTTCCTGGTAGTCTCAGTATGACCTAAGCTATTAGAAAAACAACCGAAAGTTTTGGTTACTAGTGGAAGTTTTTGAGATATCGACCATAAACTGAAAATAACTTATATGGCCGCAGAAAATCAAAAAATTATAGTTAAAATTCTAATCCACCAATTTTCCCCAAATCTTCCTGGTAGACTCAGTATGACCTAAGCTATTAGAAAAACAACCGAAAGTATTGGTTACTAGTGGAAGTTTTTGAGACATCGACCATTAACTGAAAATATCTTATATGGCCGCAGAAATTCAAAAAATTATAGTGAAAATTCTATTCCATCAATTTTCCCCAAATTTTCTGGTAGTCTCAGTATGACCTAAACTATTAGAAAAACAACCGAAAGTATTGGTTACTAGTGGAAGTTTTTGAGATATCGGCCAAAAACTGAAAATAACTTATATGGCCGCAGAAATTCAAAAAATTATAGTGAAAATTCTAATTCATCAATTTTCCCCAAATTTTCTTTGTAGTCTCAGTATGACCTAAACTATTAGAAAAACAACCGAAAGTATTGGTTACTAGTGGAAGTTTTTGAGATATCGGCCAAAAACTGAAAATAACTTATATGGCCGCAGAAAATCAAAAAATTATAGTGAAAATTCTAATCCATCAATTTTCCCCAAATTTTCCTGGTAGTCTCAGTATGACCTAAGCTATTAGAAAAACAACCGAAAGTATTGGTTACTAGTGGAAGTTTTTGAGATATCGGTCAAAAACTGAAAATAACTTAAGTAGCCGCAGAAAATCAAAAAATTTTAGTGAAAATTCTAATCCATCAATTTTCCCCAAATTTTCCTGGTAGTCTCAGTATGACCTAAGCTATTAGAAAAACAACCGAAAGTATTGGTTACTAGTGGAAGTTTTTGAGATATCGGCCAAAAACTGAAAATAAGTTATATGGCCGCAGAAAATCAAAAATTATAGTGAAAATTCTAATTAATCAATTTTCCCCAAATTTTCCTGGTAGTCTCAGTATGACCTAAGCTATTAGAAAAACAACCGAAAGTTTTGGTTACTAGTGGAAGTTTTTGAGACATCGACCATTAACTGAAAATATCTTATATGGCCGCAGAAAATCAAAAAATTATAGTGAAAATTCTAATCCATCAATTTTCCCCAAATTTTCTTTGTAGTCTCAGTATGACCTAAACTATTAGAAAAACAACCGAAAGTATTGGTTACTAGTGGAAGTTTTTGAGATATCGGCCAAAAACTGAAAATAACTTATATGGCCGCAGAAAATCAAAAAATTATAGTGAAAATTCTAATCCATCAATTTTCCCCAAATTTTCCTGGTAGTCTCAGTATGACCTAAGCTATTAGAAAAACAACCGAAAGTATTGGTTACTAGTGGAAGTTTTTGAGATATCGGTCAAAAACTGAAAATAACTTATATGGCCGCAGAAAATCAAAAAACTATAGTAAAAATTCTAATCCATCAATTTTCCCAAAATTTTCCGGATAGTCTCAATATGACCTAAGCTATTAGAAAAACAACCGAAAGTATTGGTTACTAGTGGAAGTTTTTGAGATATCGACCATTAACTGAAAATATCTTATATGGCCGCAGAAATTCAAAAAATTATAGTGAAAATTCTAATCCATCAATTTTCCCCAAATTTTCTTTGTAGTCTCAGTATGACCTAAACTATTAGAAAAACAACCGAAAGTATTGGTTACTAGTGGAAGTTTTTGAGATATCGGCCAAAAACTGAAAATAACTTATATGGCCGCAGAAAATCAAAAAATTATAGTGAAAATTCTAATCCATCAATTTTCCCCAAATTTTCCTGGTAGTCTCAGTATGACCTAAGCTATTAGAAAAACAACCGAAAGTATTGGTTACTAGTGGAAGTTTTTGAGATATCGGCCAAAAACTGAAAATAACTTATATGGCCGCAGAAAATCAAAAAATTATAGTGAAAATTCTAATCCATCAATTTTCCCCAAATTTTCCTGGTAGTCTCAGTATGACCTAAGCTATTAGAAAAACAACCGAAAGTATTGGTTACTAGTGGAAGATTTTGAGATATTGGCCAAAAAAAGAAAATAAACTAATAAAAAATTTAAATTTTCAAAAGTATTGGTAATGAAATGGCCTAGTTTAGTCCAGCATGAACAGATTCTAGAATTTTGCCCTAAGTTTCGGACCCCTGATCAATACTTTTATCCAAATATCATCGTCATTCTTTTAGAATGGCGGAAAGACGGAATATTGTTAAAATTTCAAGATTTCATTTACCGAGTTCCTTTACTTCGGGGATCAATAAATTTGTCATTTTAAGGATCACTTTTAATATTTTATTCCGCTGGGATGTTTTATTTAGTGAAAAAAGAGATACAAAATGAATAAAAAATTTCCGCTGGTAATTATATAACAAAATAAATTCTCTTTTGTGATGGTGGTGCCACTTGTGGCGAGTAGCCGCAAATCTCTTATTTTCCGCTGAGAAATTTCCGCTATCTTATACAGCATAAAATATATGGTGTGGGCTAAATATTTTTTTTTTAAATGCAATAACAAGAAAGTTCTCAATATTTTTTCAAATTGATTTTTTCATTGTAAAGAACAATCCTTCCGATTAATTATGGAATACTATTGCACTCATATGACTGCCTCGGCTGGCCTTGGCGTACCTCATACGGCCGGTCCAATTTTTGAGCACTTTTTGCCTTCAATATTAATGTTTCAATATTTCCCAGCGTTGTTTAAGCGAATACACAACCATTTTCGTTCAGCGGAAGGATAAAACTAACTTTCTGTCAAATCAGAAGTGACATAACCCTTACCATACTCAAAATAACCGCTAGTTCAAAAATAAAGTTAGATGGCCCACCCTGCAGATTAAATAGATAATGTAATGATAATAACAATCTCTGCACAAACACTTATGACAGTTAAATCCAATTATTATAAACCTCAGAAAAGTGTAACTCTACTCGTACTAGTTTCAATATAAAAGCTGAAGAGCTCATCAACATTCTTGGTTGTTCTAAGCCAATGTTTTAGTTCTTTTGAGAAAAATGATAAACAAGGTAACTTGTTAAAGGTAATAGGTGAAATTACATTGAAAAAACTTCTGCGATTTGAATTATATTTTGGATTATTTTTTCGGTATTAACGTGGTTTTGCATGCATTACCCCAACAGAAGAGTCCGTATTGCAGAAGTGAATCAACTAGTACGAAGTACACAATTCTAAGTAAATATAGTGGACAATATGAACGCAAAACGTACCAATAAAAGCTTAGTTTTCAAACACGCAATATGCGCGTTCCAATTTAAATGCCAAGATAACGATATACATGAACCAAGAAACATCCACTGGAATTACAGATTCTATTGCAACCATACTCATGGTAATTAATGGCTGATGGTGATGACAATCCTTGCCGAAAATGTAATATTTTTGTTTTAGCATTTAGAAGCAGATTATGAGCCAGCCAAACCACGAGCATATTTAAATCACTCTCAATATACTTAATATTATCTTGAATGCTAAGACTAATCGAAAAATCACCAGCAAATGCAATGGGGAGCCACAGAATTGTTTGCTAAAAATGCCGTTTACATAAATTAGGGATAGTAGAGGTCCAAGAATTGAACCTTGAGGAACCCCTATACATTAATCGGCAGAACACGGCTAAAATGACAATTTATTTTAACTACCTGAGTACGACCATTTAAATATGAATATAACCACTTGTGGATCGTATCGCGAAAGCCAAGGCGGTCAAGCTTCAATAAAATAGTAAGATGTTTCACTCTATCAAAGGCTTTATTTATTTATTTCATCAGAAAGACCGTAGTTCGTTACCGCTCGGTCGATGAATAAAGCTCCATCGCGTTGACTCATTCGACGTTCGGGAGCGTACAAGTTGATACGTGCTAGTAACTCGATACAATCGACACAAGAATTGATGATATCACGCACAAACAGTGCGAAGCTAAGTCTCGGCGATTGTCTAGACGTTGCAGTTTCAAAAGATTACATCGATTCTGATAAGGCGGAAGCACGTAGTCCACGGCACGACTTGATGGTAAACGTCGTAGCGCGAACAAAATAAACTGTTTCTTGATACCCTCAATCCTCTCGGAATGACAGTGGTAAGAGGGTGACCAACCAGGAGATACATACTCCAAAATAGACCGAACAAAGCATACGTATAATGATGTCAAAACTAACGGGTCACGAAAGTCCTTGCAGTTTCGTTTAATGAAGCCAAGCATAATGTACGACTTTGAAATAATGGCATTAACATGTCTGGTAAATGTAGCATGAGATTCAAAGATCACACCAAGATCTGAAATGAACTCAACCCGATCAATGGTTTCATTATACAAATAGTTTTACATTTACTCACGTTTAAAGCCAGTAAGTTGTTAATTAACCAGCTGCAAAAGCGGTTTAGAATCCTAACAGATTGCCAACGATCTGAGAGAGAAGAACGCAACCAGTCGATGGGAATAAAATCACAGTCGAGACTCTCCAACTTGCTAATAAGAATGGAGTAATCAATCACATCGAAAGCCCTTGCGAGGTCTGTTTAGCCAACGTCAAGCTGCTGCTTGGAGTTTAGACTATCTAATAGATGACCACAAAATGAGGACAAGTTAGACATGATAGATCTACCAGGATAAAATCCATGCTGAAAAGTAGAAATTAGTCTCTTGGTATGGAAGTGCAATACTCTGTGAACCATTGACTCAAACAGTTTGGGTAAGACAAAGAGCATGGCGATCCCACGATAATTACTTACCTTACTTCTATTACCCGCCTTGAAAATTAGATGAATTCATATTTTCCAGAGATCTGGAAAAATACCACGACGAAGGCTTTCATTAAACAAGAAGGTAACTGCAGGGGCCAGACTTATGGCACAACGGTTGAATAGGATCGGTGGAAGACCGTCATAACGTCCCTTGCTAGCGTCGCGAAGGAGCAGTTGATCCAGAACCTCCTGTTGGGTAAGTTTGGAATGATCGAGTGCGCAATGGAGGTGAAAGTATTAGGAGACCCGGTGTCTGTTGACCGAAGTGGCTTGTAAACCGATGCAAAGAATTTGGCAAATAAATGGTAAATGTCGAATGGTTGACTGGCGGTGGAGGTCTGGTAAGACATATTCGACGGATAAACCAGATACCTTTTTCTTGCTGTTAATGAAGTTCCAAAACTTTTTGGGATTGGATGTCAAAACTTGCTCGATTTGCACTACGTAATTATTGAAAAGGAACCAATTAAGGGTCTTAAATTCATTGCAGGCGTTAATGAAATCGGGATAGTACTCTACGCCGTAAAGCCTGTAAAGGGCATGAAATGTGTTGCGTCGTTTCTCGAGCAGCACCAACTCGGTATTCTACCTTGGCTCCCGAAAGCCGGATTTATTATTGATAACCCGCGGAACGTGTCTGATAAATGCTCTCGCTTCCAGTGAAGTCCCAGCATGGAGCAACTTCGGCATGCAAGACGTCGTTGGCAAATAGCAGGTCCAGGAATTTGCCTCGACTGTTGCTGAAGCGGTTAAGCTGCGTTGTTGATATGGAAGCGAAATAATCGATGATAGTCAACTCGCCGGTTGAGGATGAAGAGAACACACCGTCGACATCGTGCCAAGATATACCGGGTAAGTTAAACTCACCCACAATGATAATTTGATCACAAGGGCGAACTGAAGGTATGACGGCTGAGTCGATGTAGTTGATAAACGTGTTGTAGACATCCCGGTCGGATCCGTACTGGTATTGTAAGCTAGTCTGATGCGAACGGCCATGACATCAAGGCAGGTATGGCAGGCGATCACTTCATTGAAGACTGAATTCTTTACAGCAATTAAGACACCACCGCTTTTACAACTGATGTCGAAATCGTATCTGTCCTTTCTATGAGCGACATAGTCTGGTGGAAAGTACTCTTCGGATATAACATATTGACTGTAAGCCAAGTCTCCCTGATTATTATAACATCGAAATCATTGTCAAGTATGCCTAAGGGGAAATCCCTGATTTTAACACGGATTCTGGATGCATTGTGATAGTAGATAGAAGTGACGGCGTTGATGGTATTAGATGAAGCGATGGTCGTTGATAAATTAAACTGGCTTGTTAACGCCGTATAGTTACTTCGGTTGTTGAAACATGGTCACAGTCCGGTTTTTTGATACGCGTGGATAATTAATGGGCGGATTAAAGCACCAGCAGGCCAAACGTGAGAACTGTTAAGTAGGTGAAAATCAGCCTCCTTCAAACCAATTTTAAATGAGACGAACGTTAGTGAGCTGCCCAAAACGCGGTCTTTGGGTAATAATAGCCTATAATTTACGTCACCTTTAGTCAGATCTATAAATAAAATAGATGCATTTAGACTGTGCTCAATGTTTATACTTATTTGTTCTAAAAATGACAATAGAGCTTGCCCGTAGTTCTTTTCTTTTAAAACCAAATTGTAAGAGAGATAGAAAATTTAATTTATATCAAAAATTTATAAATCTAGCTTTCATAGCCTTTTCAAATATTTTTGAAAAAACTAAAAATGTTCTATTATTTTTTAAATATTGGGACTACCACGGTTTTCTTTAAGGAAATCGGAAAAATTCCTATATCCACACTTAGATTAAATATAAACGATAATACATCAACCAGAAAGTAAGCCGTTTTTTACAGTACAATTAGACATCACTTCTATACCAAGAACCGATCGATTTCTAAGAGAATTAATTATGAAATACAGTTCCCCAGATGATATAGGTGAGACTGCTCATAATATCATAGTGTTCTGCAAGTATAGACTGCGTCGAGTCACCAACAGTAGTAAAATAATTGTTGAATGTATTGGTAATGTCGACTGGATCTTTGATGGAATAACTCTTCTCATCAATAATTTCTGTCAGTAGAACAGGCTATGAATGGCCAACTTTTATTTCGTTCACTTTTTGCCAGTTTTTGCGAGAACTTCCGCCATTACTACGGAACTGTTAAACATAAAACTGTTTTTAGTAGCGCATATTTCCTCGTTTACAATCTCACACAATTTCAAACAGTACTGTTTTAATCTAATATTATTAGGGCGCTACTTGACCAGGTGGCAAATCTTGTTCCTATTACATATTTGTTTCAAGAGATAATCGGACCATGGCTTTAACTTAACTAATTGCTTGTTCACTGAATTACAAGTAGTACATTTATCAACGTGACCTCTAAATATGTTTAAAAAATGTTCGAAAGCCAAAGACGGATCCATGCAGCAATATACTCGTACATCTGCCCATTCTTCATATGTCGGCAGATTAATTAATTGATTCTGATCAACATTCGATAATTCAGTTTTCCTACTACGATTTGTATGTTGGTTAAGCTCAGATAGTTTGATGTAAATTAAGTGCATGACACCTCATTAAAGTATCTTTGATCAAATCGATACAGAACATTGTCTATACAAGTTGTCGAAATATTTGTAGTTTTATCTCTAAAATTATTAATTTTATAAACTTTGACTTTCACATCGAACAAACATGTTTGTTTATTTTTAGTTGCCTTTCTAAAACAAATTTAAATTAAAACTTTTCAATAATTATTCATACTTCTATTTCTTCGTTCATTCATTTGCGGCGTTTTCACACCTTGTACCATAAATTCACCATTAAAATTAACTAAATTGGCTGTTGGAAGTTGGCCCAAATTCTAACCCAAAAAAATCTATGGCAATACTAAAATATACAGAATTTGACTATAGGCAAGTGTCAGCTCATAAATGTTTAAAAAGACTCTATTTTATATATAGCAACCCAATAATATTGGGTGTCAACAAAAGAAAAACCGCCATGTTTTAATGTCAGCCCAAAAATACATCTCTCGTGATACTATCATTAAAGAAAAATATTACTGTCAAGCCAAAAAGATTTTTATTCTGTATTGGATTAGTTTGAGCATGGTCCATGATTATACAGGGTGGCTGAGACCAAATGTTACTGACTTCACTCTGCTGTCATTTGTGTAGTTGTCATTTTCGCGCGGCAATATTTTGACAGGTTGAAGTTTGGTTAGTTGTTTACATGTGGTCAACAAATAATTGTTCTAAATTAATATCTTCATAAAAAAATCGTAATGGAATTCAAACGTAATAGTGTAATTGCACTGTATTTGGGTGGAAATTCACAAACAGCAGTAGTTCGTCAGCTCCCGCATTTGAATGTGAATAAAATGTTTGTGTATCGAACCATAACTCGATACAACGAAACTGGTAGTATCGCTAAACGCAACAGAGGCGGTCCTAAAAAGACAGCAACATCAAAAGAATTGATACGAAATGTGAAGAAACGAATCCAACGTAATCCTCGTCAAAGTGGCAATCAATTAGCCGCACGTCTACATGTTTCACGATACAGCATTCAAACCATATTGAAAAATGAACTACACTTGAAGCCCTACAATATACAAAAAGTTCAAGATTTTACGGAGTCACAAAAAAAGTTAGGCTTGAAAGAACACGAGCATTGAAGGCCTTGGCGAACCTGATGAGATTCCAAAAATTGTCTTTTCTGATGAGAAAATTTTCACCATTCAACAGAATGTGAATAAACAAAATGATCGTGTTTGGTTAGAGCACAAGTCCAACGATAATTTGGACACAAGAGTGGCCATGCGCAAGCAATCACCAGCTTATGTTATGGTTTGGGTTGCAGTGACTGCAGATGGACGCACTCCTCTGGTTTTCATCGAACATGGAGTCAAGGTAAACCAAGAGGTGTACCGCCAAAAGATCCTAAACGATGCTTTGCTACCTTGGGCACGTAAACACTTTGGTACGAACCGTTGGACTTTCCAACAGGACTCGGCACCGTCACACAAAGCTCGAACGACACAGCAATTTTTACAAAATTGCGTTCCGCGGCTGATTTCGTCGAAAGAATGGCCATCATATTCACCAGACTTGAATCCCATGAATTTCTCCATATGGTCCATTTTGGAGAGTAAGGTGTCCACTAAAAAATACGAAATTGTTGATGCATTGAAGTCAGCTCTTGTTCGAGAATGGAATAAAATTCCGCAAGCTCACGTTCGGTCAGCATGCAATGCTTTCTATGGAAGACTGAATCAATTAATCAGAGCCAAAGGAGGTCATATCGAGCAGAAACATGTTTTTCATAAAATGTAATATGTTTTCAACATATTCCACGAAATTTCAATAAAAATTAATCAAAATTAAAAAAATTACAGCGTTTTCATTTGGTAACACTTGGTCTCAGCCACCCTGTACATAGCTTTTATATTAAAGGATACATCAGAGCATTATACGGCATAAACATTTATTGGGGAATCGAAGGACTAAGGGCTCGTCGCTATATTCATTAGTCCATTAATAAAGAAAACTCAACATTTTTGTTTGTGAATTTTAATTTTGTAGATACCTTTTCTGAAAGCTAACAGTCTGAGCTATATTTCCATCAAAAAATATTTACTAACGTAGAGTAATTGTTAAGATTTAAATGGTACAGAAACAAAAAATGTTCTTAAATAAATAGAATTCTAAAAGTTTTGTTTAAAATTGAAAAACTTTTTAACTAAATAGACATTATTATACTTATTAAAAATAGAATGTTATCCACTTTTTGATGAAATTAGTTCTTGAAAATGAAAATGGTTATTTCTTAAGATATTGAAGTTTGTTTAATACATGCGGTGCTGTGTTGGAAGGCTTCTCTTTAAACGTCTATAACTTGATAGGACGGTTTTAACGTGCTAAGTGATAGCAGTAACCTCACCTTCGTTTTGATCAAGAAATCCGACGGCATCATTCGTGTCAGCAACTTTAGGGACACCCTGTAGATGTGCGTTGAGTTACATATACTATACCAGAAAGAAACGTATACTTGTTGGGCCGCGAGAGTTATTTTACTTTTCTCCTACCCTTCGGTTGTAGCCGATGAGCTTTCCCCTATCCGCCACCTGGAGACGCGCCCAATGGGGGTAACAAGTTCCCTTCACGGGTTAGTAATTACTAATTATTAATTTGTTAGTCGCGCACACCGTTCTAACTCATCTTCATGTACTTCTTTACGAAATAATAAAACAAGTGTTTAATATAATGTGTTTATTAAGGGATTCCAAATGGTGTAAACAGCTCTACTTTAGATGTGAACTGTGGTGGTTCTCAAGGACCTCTTTACCAGCTAAATTACTGGCGCCGAGTCATATTATACTATTTTCTAACGATACGGCGATGTGGCGATGTCACATATGGGGGATGATATTATTATAAGTTTGATACTATTATTCGACAAGCATACGAATATGACGTGACATGTCCATATTAATTCAATATGCATTGAATGTAAGCCCATTAATTTATTTGCTTGATAAAAAATTTGGATGATTTTATTTCAGTGAATGTTCTAAAGAAAATGTATTTATCATTTATTTATACCCAGTTCTTATATGCTTTTTCAACCTCTGGTTCAGATGTTAAAAACAAATTGAATAAATTGCAGATTTAACAAAATAGGTGCTGTAAAGCAATGTGTAAAATGATACGCCTGTTTCTTCTCTTCTGAACGACGACTCTTTTGAATAAATCCTCAACGGATAATTGCCGAATGTTGTCAAAAATGCTGGTTATTAAATCTTCAGTTGTAATCATGCCACTTTGAATTTGAATAACGTTATCTTCAAAATTCTTTGGTATTTGAGACAAACTTCCAGATCCCACATCCAATAGCAATTGAACTCGATAATTTCTGTGCTCCCTACTTCTGTGTCTCGCTTGACACTGGATCTGCTTGATTAAAGATTTCTTTTTCAAGAGGATTAGCTAGCTTTGGCTAGGCAACTTTTGCACTCGAATGTCATGAAGTGACTTATTGATTAATATAGCTTCATGTAGCTTCATCGTATGAACGTACGTCAATTGTCAAATTTTTTAAATGATCTTGGCCAAGTTTGAGAGACTCAGCAGATTGACAAAATATACATATGTAGATGATCACAGCTTAGGAAGTGAACAATAATCTTCTCCTCCTCCTCATCCTTGCAGCTTCTGCAGAAGACATTTGCATCGAGACCTCGCATGATCTCCGAAAAGGTAGTGTTCGGTAAGTACTCTTACAATACTACCTAAGTATAATGCTTCCGTAGTGTGATTAAGATCTTGGATCGCTCAGGCCATACTTGCTTCGCTACCCTGACATTCGGACTGGCGAGCTTATGACTCGCTGCTTTCAGCACAGACATCGGCCTTCCTACACATTCTCTCGCTGGTTCCAGTTGGAGAGTCGTACCGTACCTTGCTAATTCGTCTGTCTTGCAATTTCCCTCAACGTCAGAGTGGCTCGGAACCCAGACCAACTGGATATTGAAGTGTTCACTCATCTCGTTAAGAGAACCGTCCACTCTCGACGCCAAGGAAACTGAATCCAGTGAAAGAATGGCCGCTCGACTGTCCACACAGATAGTGATATCAGTCAACGATATTACACTGTGCTTCAAATAGTTCATGACCTCCTCAATCGCAATAACTTCAGCCTGGTCCATGCTGCATTAACCAGGTAGACGAATCGATAAACTTATATTTAATTGCCCACAGTACACACCAGCTCCCATTCTCCCCGTCGGGATATAATTGGAAGGGCTCACACCATACAGTAGTACGGGCCTTACAACTGCCGTGTAAAGCCAGTGCACCAGTTCCGGTTTCAAGCCCGATTTCCTTCCGATGAAATTTTTACAGGAGTAGAGTGTCACAGTGGTCTTCCTCACTCTTTCAATCGTCTTTGGTTTCCAACTGAGCTTACTGTCGAGAAGAATCCCTAGGAATCTCGCCTTATTAGTATGGGCCAGGCCAGCATAGTACCATTTAAACTTGGTGGAACCATTACCGGAATTTTATAAATATTCTAGTGAAAAGGACGAGCTCTGTTTTGCTGTTTGTGCTGGCCAAATCCGCAGTGATTGATAACGGATTCTGCATCACATTTCTGATTGTACATAGGTGCTTCCCAGAGGCAGCTATCGCTACCTCATCGGCATAAGCAACCACAGCTATTCCTTCCCCTCCAGTTCCAATAGCAGTCTATTGATCACTATATTACAAAGAAGGGGAGAAAGGACACCACCTCGAATAACCCGTTTTCTGATGAAGACTTCATCCATCCCCGCTATAATCCTTCTGCTACCGTGATTAACTGTGATTAATTAGCCTGGTTACTATTCAACGGTATTCAATCTCAAGTGGCAAGAATACTTCCCTAATTGCCTCTACGTTCACGTTGTTGAAAGCGCCCTCAATATCGAGAAACGCCACCAACCAGAATTCTTGAAATTTCCAGTGACTTCTCAATTTACCGAACCAAGGTATGTAATGCCGTGTCCACTGACTTACCCTTATGGTACGTATGTTGAGACTGTGCCCAGTTTCTGGGTGCAATTCTCGAACGAATATGGACATCCAGTAACCTTTCCATGATTTTCAGTAGAAAAGATGACAGAGATATTAGTTTTAAGTCCTTAGGGTTGCTGTGCGAGCTTCTACCCTATAGCGAAATAAAGATCACTCTAGCCTCCCTCCATTTGTTCGGGATGTAACCCAGCTTCAGACATCCTTTGAAAATAACCTCCAGCCAGGGAAGTAAGACCTCCGAGTTCTTCTAAATTTCTATTGGCACAATCCCATCCGGACCAGCTGGCTTCAAGGGATTACAACTTCTAATAGCCCTTATTATCTTCCGTATATTCAGAATATCCTCTGTGTTGGACGCCGCAGTCATCCAAAGGCCCCGCAATCGACGCATCCTCACTACCCGGGAAGTGAGTTTCCATCAAAAGATCAAGAGTTTTTTCAGTAGAAACCGTTCATTCGCCATTCGGTTTTATTAGATAGCCTGGAACAGCTGGACTGGTAGAGAGAATATTTCTTAAGCGCGAGGTATCCGAGACTCCTTCCATTATATCACAGAACAGCCTCCACGAATTCCTTTGCGCCTTCCTTGTTTCCCTTTTGTATACTCTGAGACATTTCTTATAGAGGTCCCAGCCTTGACTTTCTCCCGATCTTTTCGCTCTATTGAAAGCAGACCCACAGACTTTCCGGCACTTTCCATAAGTGCCGAGGTTCATTAAACAGGTTTTCGCTTTCTTCTCAGCTTTGTTAATGGGCAAGCTTCCCTCATAGAGGTATTGCAAGCCCTAGTAAGAGTATCCACCATTGAAGCCAGATCATTACTCGTGTCGGGGAGTCCTGGGACTCTAGATGGAATACTGCCCTCCAATAAATCCCTATATACACGCCATATTGTCCTCCTGAGATTTCTGAACACGCACTGATTTTTAATTTGGAGATTGAACTTAAATGTTAGGTACCGATGGTCAGAGAAGGAATGCTCCTTTGCCACTCTCAATTCCCTGATCATAGGTGAAATAAAATCGGAGACCAGAGTAACATCTAGAACCTCCTATCTATTGCTAATAATAAAAGTTCCTTCCTGACCTATACATATTACTAATAATTAGATTAGTCTTAAAATAAATTCGAAGAGTAACTCAATCTTGTCATTGATGTCCGAGCTACCCCAGATGAAATGGTGGTCGCGCCACACCCTAGGATAACGCCCATCTTCCTCCTTTCCACGTCACAAACAAGTGCCCTCAGTAAATCTGGCGACACTGGCTCCTCCCGGTCCATGTATGCGGCTGCAAGCCAGAATCTCCTCCCCTCCGTATCTATACAGACCGCAGTGATGTCCCCATTGCAATATTGCGGAAGTAGAAAAACATTTATATTATTTTCCACCAGGATACATGATTTGCTCTTTTCTGTCCCACAAACGTAAAAAGGGTGAACCCCTTCGCTCGCAGACCACATATCTTGTTGTTTTTGATCCAAGCTTATTGGATCAGAACTATCTCCTCCTCTGACTTAGCAAATCTTAGAAGTAGCGCCACCAAAGCAGCCTTGGTGTGATGTAAATTAATTTGCACAAATTGTATTTACCCACCTTATCACAACAGCCGTGCTACGTCGGTTAGTTGGACTCCGCAGTCCCAGAACTTAAGCGGGACCACATCTTCTCCCTCAGAGTCCGATGTGTCCCCCTTCCCCATGCCTAGAGATAGTCGATCCCTAGTTCACCCCCACTTGGCTTCGCCACTAGCTGTAATGTTTCCTCTGGAGAGGTACCACTCGTGGAGCTTCCATCAACAGGCTGGACCTCTTGCCTTCCTTCTGGGGCATCTCGTCCTTCCTTTATAACCCCTTTGGTTTTTGACAGGGGAGCCAGGATTCGTTATTGATTATCATGATGGATAATAGGAAACTGCCCTCGGAGGTAAGCGGCTCCGTGGGAATCCAGACCATTGCCCTTGGTCTACTAGGTATCTCCTCCTTCGGAACTACCATGAGTTTGGCTCCTGGTCCATACCTCGACTAATTGTATTCCTGTACAAGAAGGCCGATTTTTGATTTGCACAGGCGGTCAGCTTCAGCCGTCGCTAATACAAACCCGTGTCCCTATAAATTGGCGTGGGTTCCCGTATGTTGTCCAAGGACTTTAAGAAAAACTAGGTTCAGTGCATTAAACACCAACCTCCATTTATCTCCAGTGATGCTCCCCTCCTAATGGCTCTCGTCCACGACGGCTAGTACCACCTCCCCCTTCTTTCACAATATCGCTGGAGAGCTTATGCCTCTTTGGCGGCTGTCCCACGTGGAGCTTGGCCCGTTTCCTCTCGGCATTCTGACCTTCATGCTCCTCGTCGCTAGACCAGTCTTTTAAATCCAAGGTCCTCCTTGCGTGCATTGCTCTCTTCGGCAATGCAACTGTTTGCCCAATTAACAGTTTTTCTCTGTTCTTCCGTTCATTGCTTCTCCGGGACTGTAGCCAGTCTGTCCAAGACACGTAAGACCGTACGACTCATCCTGTATCTCTGAACCGAAGGTGCAATGACTTTCTCCTTTTTACCGCTACCACTAGTTCAAGGCTTGCAAGCCTCGAAACTAGGCTTAGACTCCCTGACGGCTGGAGTCACAGACCCCCTCACCGTCTTCACCAGCATGTGAGAAGTGCTGGCCACTTCCTTAGCTATTTTAAATTTATTTTTATTAGATTTCATAATTGATTCCACGAGTATCGAATAAATTGATGGTCCGCCCGAGCAGTGATCCGTATACACGGGTAAGGCTATATACAACTGGAGGTCACCAGGTATCCAGAGGGCTCACCTTCAGACAGTGTTTCTTCATGTGTATTAGCTATGTGGAGAAAACTGCGTGAAACTCAGTTGGTCCGTGAGAATAGATCTTCAGGCGACTGAAAATGTGGCGACTCATTAAAATGGACGCTTCTATGCTGTGGATCCACTGAACCATATATACACCGAAGATGAACTGAGTGTGGCGGGGGAATGTGACGTCTTACCAATAACATATGACGCAAATTTGGACGATTTTGATTTTAATTTAATAATAGCAAACAAAGAAAAAACTCAAATCAGTTCCATGACAGTTATATTCTTATTAATATCAAAAATTAAAGTATTGAGATAAATGTTGAATGTTATAACTGAAAGAAATAAAGTTTGATTTGATTTTATCTTAATGCGAGTTGATGAACAATCTTTTTCGTAAAGGTGTATAAATAAACAAACTTGATGGTTTGCCAACGCGACAACACGCGTATAAAATTGGCCATGTGAGAAACACAGATTTTCTAGATCCAACTCACAAATAGACATTGTTTGGCCTAGTGACTTATTAATAGTCATTGCGAATGCCAAGCGAATTGGAAATTGCAGGCGTCTGAATGGGCGGGTCTCACGGGATCATTGAGGTCCGTGGCAGGATAAGAACTTCACATTGAAATTCGCCATTTAAAATGGCAGCTTCAAGAATATTGCCCATGATTTGTTTATGACCAATCGCATGCCATTGCATAGCTTTGGTGCATTTAAATTCCGAAGCAAAATGATTGGTGAACCAGTGTTTAATCGCAAGTTATGTGGTGGCATTCCCGGTAACACAGTGAATGCAAGAATTCAACAGGATAGTTGACTGCTTTGTCAGGATCGACAACAGTTTCGATCAGTTTGAACGATATCCCATTGCCAGGCAATGACCGTGTATTTTGAAATTAATAGCGTTAGCATCGATAATTTTTTCGGTCAAAATATGATTGTTTTAAACATGCGTTAATTTCGTCCTCAAATCTAGCGCGTGGAATGACCGACAATGTCTGTCTGAAATCACCGAACAGAAACAGTAGAGCGCCACCGAAAAGTCTGGCATTATCGTTGAGTTATTTCATCGTTCTGTCGAGAGCTTCAAGTGAATGATTGTGGGCTATAGCGCATTCATCCCAGATAATAATTTTGCATTTTTGCAAGACTTTAGCCATGCCAGAATGCTTCTTTATGTTGCACATTGCGTCTGGATTTGTGTGAACGACCAAAAAGGGCGCATCGAACTGTTGTTCGCACTGAACATAGTTGTTAATAATCTCTGTTGCTGAGCGATTTGGCGATGGCGTACCGAAATATCCTTAATCTTTATTAAAGCCTCGTTATCGACTTCCGGGATCTTGATCAGCGGTCCGAATACGATGCAGACTGTCGTCGCTCATTGAATCTTTATATTTAACGATAAAAATCTATAAATAGATAGATTTTTCTATTTATAGATTTTTAGATAAAATCTAAATTATCGGGCAATTCTTATGTGTGTTTGAAAGGTGACTTTTTAACTTATACTTTGACATACAAAGCATTAAAATCGGTGAAGTGATTTTTATTCACTTACAACATTTTAAACAATGAAAAAATTCGATATATTTTACAATTTTATTATGACAAAGCTAAAAACGCGGCTCACGCTTACGAAAAAATTTGTGCTGTTTATGGAGAAGGTGCTTTATCAAAATCAGCTGCAAAGAAATGGTTGAAGCGCTTACGTTCTGGAAATATGGATGTCAAAGATGCACCTCGCTGTGGTCGACCACTGGAAAAATCGATTAAATCATGCAGAAAATTGAAGAAGACCGGCATATAAGCAGCTATGCAATTGATAAAGAACTAAATATTGATCACAAAACAGTTTTAAACCATTTGAAAATGGCTTGATGCAAAAAAAAGCTTGACGTTTTGGGTACCACATGATTTAACGGTTAAAAATTTAATGGACCGGATTTCTATCTGCGAAACGCTGCTGAAACGGAACGAAATCGAGCCAATTTTAAAGCGAATGATTACTGGTGATGAAAAGTGGATAAGATACGACAACGTTGAACCTCATGGACGAAACGAGGTGACGCTTCCCAAACGGTATCAAAGCAAGGATTGACGCCAAGAAATTTAATGCTGTGTATTTGGTGGGATTGGAAAGGAATCGTGCATTATGAGGTGCTGTCACCGAGGCAAACGATTAATTCTAATCTTTACTGTCAGCAACTAACGCGTTTAAGGCAAGAAATTTAGTTAAAACTTCTAGATTTGATCTAGATTGATCTAGCAGAAAGGGCGTTGTGTGCCATCATGATAACACTAGATCACACACATCACTGATGACCCGGCAGAAGCTGAGAGAGCTTGGCTGGGAAGTTTTGATGCACCCACCATATAGTCCTGACCTTGCACCATCGGACTACCATTTGTTTCGATCCATGCAGAACCATCTTAATGGTTTTACAATAAATTATTCAAAGGAGGCCTGCGAAAATGAGTTGTCTCGATTTTTCCCCTCTAAACTACAGTGGTTCTACAGTGATGGGATTATGGCTCTACCAGAAGAATGGCAAAAGGTTATCGATCAAAATGGCACATATGTGGTTTAATAAAGTTCATTTGAAATAAGAAAATTCTTTGTTTCAATGTCACCCAAAAAGGCCACGAACTTTTGCCCTAACCCATTGTAAACCTTACAGAAGTGTCATATATCCGAACATGATTTCTGGTAGCACCCAACATAGATATATAGAGTCACTTTTACGAAATCTGGTTAACATACACGTTTCTGGTTCAAAAACACCAATTAGATTAGCTGCAACAATCACAGGAAACCTTTAATAGTCATCAGATACTCCACTACACTTATTTAAAATTGGGCACAGTAATCATTATCATCTTTATTGTAATAGTTTTCTGGAAAAGGAATCATGTAAATCAACCTGCCACGCAGGACCCGACCCCATTCGTTCCTGAGTTTAGCAAAGCTCCGAAAGTCACAAAGCCATCAACATCAACTGATGATCAACACGTTAATGAAATCAAGGAATTGGTGCTCGAGAATCGTCGATTAATAGTCAGAGACCTCATTGGCATCGTTAAAATATCGGAAGGATCAGTGAAAACCATTTTGAAAGATCATTTGGGCTTAAGAAAAGTGAAAGCACGATTGGTTCCAAAATCACTCAATTTTTTGGAAAAACAGCGTCGCGTTGACGTCTGTGAAACAATGCTTTCCGACTACCAGGATGTCTTGAAACGTATTATAACTGGCGATGAGTCTTGGATCGATGCTTACGACCCGGAAACAGACGATCAAACGGCCGAATATCGTGCCAAAGGTGAGCCGAAGCCGGAAAAACCACGTCAAAGCAAGTCAAAAATCAAGGTGATGTTGAAAGTTTCCTTCGATTATCGAGGTGTGGTGCACTCCGAATTCCTTCCGACCGGCCAAACTGTCAACAAGGAATACTATTTGAGTGTTATGCGTCGTTTGCGCGAAGCTACTCGTAAAAAAAGGCCGGAATTATGGGTCGACAACTCTTGGTTCTTGCACCACGAAATGCACATTCTCATACTGAATTGGTTTTACGTTATTTTTTCACCAAAAATTCCACCCATATCGTTCCGCAACCACCGTGTTCACCTGATTTAGCTTCGTGTGACTTCTGGCTGTTTAGCAAACTTAAACGACCGCTCCGGGGAAACCGTTTTGAGTCAATTGAAGACATAAAACGTGAATCCCGTAGCGATTGGAGGCTATTCCGGAAATTGACTTTAACAACTGTTTCGAGGATTGGAAAACGTTGGCACAACTATATTGAGGCCGGGGGGATTACTTTCAGAGGGACGAAATAGATTTGGAGAAATAAATAAAGAATTTTAAAATTATCAACACTATAGTCTTACTGTTTTTTGCCCACAGTATTATGTTCATTATTTCAGACGAATATTAAACGTGGCAACAAAATAACTTGTGTTATGTTGTGTTTACTTGATTCAGAACCTTGTTATAAGATAAATTACTATAAAAATAAATTATTATTGCAAATGGGAAACCTAGTGATTTTTTAACGAAATTGGTCCATCAGAAGTGGCAGCTTCCGTAAGAGATCTTTCGACTTTGGAAAACATTTTGAAAAGTCTGTCATTTACGTGAAAAATGACCATAAACTTAAAGATTCTACATAAATTTTGTTATGATAACCGTTCAGATCAGTTTTCCATAATTTAAACGGAAATGACGATTTTTGACAAAAAAAATTGTATTCGGCCCTTCGATTATACTATAGATGGAGCATCAATACAAATTTCAATACAAAACACAAACGAAACTAGAAGTACTTAAAATGTATGGGTAAACGAGAATATGCACAAAATACAGAAACACAGATGAGATCAAAAATGGAAAATTTTCGTAATTTTAAAGTCTTTTTTTGTATCAAACCGACGTGTATGAAAACCTTAGTTATTAAAAAAATAAGTGAATGATTAAGTGTTGTGTCGTATTATAATGACCAAGTGTAGTGTCTTCCAGTGTGAAAACACGCAGTTATCAAGAAAGAAGAAAATTTATTTTCACAAGTAAGTTTTTTGATAGTGTTTACAAACTGTATAATTGCTTTATCTGATTAACCTTTTAATTGATTTTCATAATATTGTACAAATTTATAGTATATATATGCATAATTAAATATGTTCTGTGATAAAGGTGATTTATGTTAATTTTCATTGAAAAAAAAATAAGTGAAACATTCGGATTTAAAACCAAAAACGGAAAAAAGTTGATCGCCATGTTAGAAAATAAAAATAAAAAATCGTAAATATTGTCATTGAAAATCCAGTGGCGTTGCTAAAATTTTTATATTTAATTTTTATGGGGCAGCGATTTGCTATTCAGTTGTATTAAATTTTGTGATTTATTTTCTTTTTTAATTCGTTTAGTTTCAAGTATAGTGAATTAATATGTATATATGATCTATTACAAATATTCAAAATCAATTATGAATTTTAGTAGTAAAAGTATATTTTGATTATTAATAAATCGATTAATTTTAATGATAAAGGATATGTTAATGTTTAAATATTTTAGTATGACATTAGATATAATATAGCCTATAATGATCATTATTAGAATGTTTTAATCAAATATGTATGTACAATAAAATATCTTATTTTAGTTACCTATAACTCGTTTCGCTTGGAGAAAAATACATATTTACGTAGAATATTTTGCTTCGACGAAATCATAAAATCATTAAAATTGAAATATTTTTTACACCCCTTTTGAAGCAAAACACGTGTTCCACCTTATATTTGGGTTTTACCAACGTTAATCGTGTAACGCAGACCCGAATAATTAAAAACAGTTATGTTGCTTACCTAGATTCTCTTCTTTAGCTTCTCAAATATACCCTTTAGAAATCTGTTTATTTTATACAGTATACTCGTACCTCTTCAGTAAAATATTTTATCTATTTAAATTACCATTTTCACATGAAGACATTAAATGTAACGTTTGTTCATATTATTTGTAAATACATAGATATGTGCGTATAATATTTTTCACCGACATGAGTCATGCAGATAATTAATATTGAAATACAAATGTTTCCAAATGTTTTTTATAAGCCCTAAAGATCTATAAACTGAAACATAAAATTTTGCATTTTTACGATTTCTTTTTGTAGAGAAAATTTAAGGGCTTGATTTATTTCGTTGTAATTAATAATTTTGACATTTTTTATTATCTTCAGCAGGCTATGGAGAACAACGTTTTTGACATTTAGAAACGTCACAGTCGTGTCGATTATATCTCAGGAGTAAAATTATAACAACTTTATTTGCGTGTGCTGTACATATATACTAATTAGTTTAATTTTTATTTATTTTTTAAGCTTTTGATTTATAAATTAAAAAATAAAACATTTGGTATATAGCTTAAATTTTTTATTAAAATATACTTCTCAACGTTTCGGCGGTTTTTCCGTCATTATATCAAGAGAATAATTAACAAAGTTGTTGTTTCATTAAAAATAAAAATTATGCAAAACAAAGTTTCAAAAAGCTTGTTTTGAAAAAAACAATTTAGTTCATTACTTTCTTGATAATGACGGAATAACACGTTGAAACCTTGAGAAGTATATTTAATAAAAAATGAATGCTACATATGTATTTTAATTTAAGTAGCTTAAGTTAGACATTTTATGTTATTAGTTTTGAAACTACTTAACACTATTCATTCAACTTTTAGATTTCCAAAAAACTCATTTGTTAGAAAAAAATGGTTAGACGCATTAAACTGGAAGAATTGGGAGCCAAAATCTCGTGATGTTGTATGTTCAGCCCATTTCCAAAGTATAGATTTCAAACCAGACTGTGCGCGAAAAATATTAAAAAGCGATTCCGACCCTTCAATTTTTGTTTACAAAAAACAGGTAACATTTTAAAATTGTTATGAATATTATTTAAATTATGTTGCTTATTTATACAATTGAATGTTATTTTTAACTAATTAAAACAATATATCTATTTGTATATACACAGATAACAAAATTTCGGCGGCCTCTATTTAGAAATGTGCCAACGGAATTGAGCACTGCTAGTAAACTAGGAACTATACACGAAGTAAGCTTTTCAACTTCCGATCAAGATATTACAACGGAAACAGCAGATGAAGTTGTTGGTAAAAAAAATCAATTGTAAATATTTTTTAGGGAATTTAACTATAACAAATGTTTTATTAATAATCATTTTATTCAATAGGAGTTAGCAGACACTACAATTATAACATCTGATGATCTGAATAGTACTTTATCTGCTATAAATGTAAGATATTTTAGCTATATTTTTAAATAATAAATTTTGAAATTCTAATCTAATTTTTTACGTATTAGGAATCAAATGAAAACAAAGTTGAAACAATTAAGGAAAATGTTCCGGAAAATTCTAATAAAAAAAGGATGACATACAAGCGAGCAATTAAATCATCTTCGGACGATGTTCTTTCATCCGCAACAAAAAAACAGAAATTAAGTGTATTGGCAGCAGCGGAAAAGAAAACTAAAAGAATTAAACTGCTTAATCAAACTGTGCGACGTCAACATTTCAAGATTCGAAATTTAACCATGTTCCTTCAAGATCTGAAATCAAAAAATGTAATTTCGGAGGACGACAATTATATTTTATCCGAATTCAAAGGAGTTGGAAAGGAATTATTTAATGTTCAGAAAAAAAGATTACTTCGAAAAAGCATGAAAGGTATCCAGTACAGTGAAGAATTGAAAAAATTTGCTTTAAACTTGAATTTCTATTCACCAAAAGCATACAACTAGCTTTTTCGAAAAAATTTAAATCTTTGCTTGTCCCATTCAAAGACTATTAGTCGTTGGTATCGGGCAGTGGATGGCAATCCTGGATTTACTGAAGAAGCATTCTTCACTCTTCGGAAAATAGTTGAAGTCGCGGCATCTAATAATGAATTTATAATCACAAATTTAGTATTTGATGAAATTTCAATACGCGCTAGACGGGAATGGGACGAACATAAAAAAAGAACATGGGGTTATATTGAAGTAGGTCCAGATCCTGAGGGCAATAAAACTTTAGCAGAGCAGATATTAGTTTTTATGTTAGTTTGCATTAATAAACATTGGAAGATACCTGTTGGTTATTTTCCGATTACGTCATTGACAGGCGACCAAAGGAAAAATTTAATAGAAGTATGTTTAAAAAATGTAGTAGACACAGGAGTTAAAGTTTTAGGTATCACATGTGATGGTCTTCCTGCAAATTTGACAGCTGCGAAACTATTAGTGTGTAACTTAAAAAGTCCAAATTTTGCCTCTTCTTTTAACGTTGAAAATATTGGTAGTTTTGTGTTTAATTTAGACGCGTGGCATATGCTTAAACTATTCAGAAACGCGTTTGCTGAGAAAGGGCCACTAATTGACAAAGATGGCGAAACTATTGACTGGACTTATTTGAAAAAACTATATGATATACAAAATGAACAAGGGTTGCATTTTGGAAATAAATTATCTATTAATCATATAATATTTGCTAAACAAAAAATGAAAGTAAAATTCGCAGTACAGGCCTTAAGCAATTCTGTAGCAGATGCTTTATCATATTTGAAAGCAAAAGGTGTCGCAGATTTTGATGAATGTGGTGCTACGATAAAATTTATCAAATTATTTAATGATATTTTTGATATTTTAAATAGCCGTATTATTACCAGCTTTAATCTAAAAAAAACCTATTTGTGCTTCAAATATTGATGCAATCAAAGCAAAAGTAAAAGAGGCCGTTCAATATCTAGAATCTTTAAAGTTTAAAGAATCCATGCAGCCCGTACTAGACTCTAAGCGGTGTACAGGATTTTTAGGAATTATTTTATGTTTAAACAATATTGACACAATTTATCAAAAGTTTATTCAAAATGGACCATTAGAAAATATTCGTATGTACAAAATTAGTCAGGACCTTTTGGAGTTGTTTTTTTCTTCAGTTAGGTGTCGTTTGGGCTATAATAAGACAATTTGTTAGACAATTTGCGGCCACTTATAAAAGACTTTTATTGCATGTTCAAATACAAAATACCACTGGAAACTGCTTTCCGCAATTAGACATTTCAATACTACAAATAAATATTGCAAAATCGTCAGTAAAGTTAATAAATCAAACCTTTACTCAGCGACAGGCATTTTTCTCTGACCAAGACTTACATCAAACTGAACAAAACATAAATTTAGTTGAACAACCGGAATTGCCTTCTAGTCTTTGTGACAAAGATAATGAAATATTAGATGATATTCCAAATGATGCAGATTTCGATTTTCAACCAAATTTAGAACTTACGGAATATCAGACCGACATAGTTGAATATATATCGGGTTTTGTGATTAAACACTTGTATGTCAAAATTAAATGCAATTCTTGCTTGGATTCATTGCACTCAGATCTGGACAAACATTTATTAATAGATATAAAAGATAGAAATAAGAAATTGTATAAACCATCTTTTGATGTAACAAAAATTTCAAAATACTTTGAAAAACAAATTAGAATTAATATTAAAAGTAATAATGCAATTTCCAAAAAAGTTTATAATAAAATAATATTAGGAACCCAAGAAAAATTTGGAAATGCTTCTATAGTTGTGGAAGCCGAATGCCACAGAAATTTATTAATAAGATGCATCGCAGAAAAATATTTAAATATCAGATTTCACTACATAGCAAAATTAGAAAATAAAAAAATATCGTTGAGATCATTCTATACACGAATTATTAATTTTCAAGGAATGTAATTTAATTTATTGTAATTTTTAAATTTTTTGTAATATTGTTTAAAGTTTTATTTAATATTCTACAATTATTATTTTACTTTTATAATGCATTAATAAAAATTTTGAAAATATAATAATATACATTTTACAATTTATTTTTTTTCTCTATAAATCTTGTTATCCCGCTTTCTTCTTTCTCTATTCCAAAAATAATTCAAAACAATAACAATAACATTACAAAATTGATACTTCAAAACAAAACTGTCGGTGTTCCATCTATAGTATAATCTATGATTCGGCCATTGTATTTACAACTTTGGTCTTATATGGAGTCGCGTCGCATTCTCATAGAAAGGTACTTGTATAATTGTCATATTCCCAATCGATTTTTTTAATAAAAATAAGAGAAACTTTTATTTCAAACTTTCGATTCTCTTGATGTGTACAGAATAGTAAGGGATTCTAACGGCTACTGCTACTTTGAATCCAACATACGCGAAAGGTGAAATAAGATTTTAGTTTAGTTTTCTTACCATCAAACATCACATATTGTACGCTGTTTGCTATGTGCTATCGTTGTATTCGATGATCATAATCTGTTCTTTAGTGCTTTTAAGGTTGTATGGTACTCAAATAGCCAAAAACGATGTTTAGTAAAAATCAGTTTCTGTCCATAAAATATTAACAATTGACCTATTTATTTCTGTAGCATGAACTTAATGATGTAGAAAATGTAAAAATTTGTACGCCGCAATGACGCTTATTTTTGGATATTTTACTGTCACTAGATGGCAAATTGTGAAATAAAAAGTGTGTCCAAGATAGGTGGTTACATAAATTAAACAAATATTTATTACCTATATTCTCTGGTGCTTATTAATTTATTATAATATGCAATGTTTAGATGAGCAACAATGAAAAATAATCAATTTATTAATTAATTTTACACATATAAACAATATAAGTAAAGTTTAGTAGCAAATTATACGAATTATTATAGAAACAAACCAGTACATGCATTTAGGGGTATTTAAAAATCGATACTAAATTTTTTTTTCTCAGTACCATACAGCCTGAAGTAAAAAATTTAGTCAGGCAATCTTAGTGCTCACTCAACTGATTACTAGACTTAGTATTAAATCCACCGATATGTGATTGTGTAGTCCAGGTTATATGCACACCTCCTGTTACTGATTATTGACAATATCAAGTGGTAGTTTATCAAAATCGTGACTTTCGTTTTGTTGACGCCACGATGTGGGTTACAGTCCGTTTTACTTCATATCGTCGTTGTCGATTTTTTTTAAATTATTCATATATTTTACAAAACAATAAAGATAACCGCAAAATAGAAAGTTTGGTATAGCATACACAACAATA
Organism: Nephrotoma guestfalica; assembly: GCA_963691935.1. Lineage (NCBI taxonomy): Eukaryota > Metazoa > Arthropoda > Insecta > Diptera > Tipulidae > Nephrotoma > Nephrotoma guestfalica. The sequence continues at coordinate 151,403,975 of OY829914.1, read as the reverse complement.
TTAATAATATGCCATCTTTCAGCAATTTGTTAACGAACTACGATGAAATTGTAGTATTGGTTAGGGATTTTAAGGAGAGTTTTGGAATTTTAGGATCTGTTCATACTAAACTAACTGAACTTGGCCATTTCCTGGTATCTGTGCATTCTATACGATTAAAATGGATTTTGAGCTGGAGAGAACTCGGCTATTTCTTAATTAATAATTATAAAATGTGCATCACATACACGGATAATTCGGACAAAAGTTATCAATGAGAATTTTCACCATAACTTTTTGATTTTCCGCGGTTGTATGACCTTTTCAGCTTCTGGTCAATATCCCAAAAACTCTCACTAGTCACCAATACTTTCAGTTGTTTGTCTAATAGCTATTGACTGTACTGAGACTACATGGAAAATGTGAGGCAAATTTATAGGTTAGAATTTTCACCAAAATTTTTTTTCAGTTTTTAACCAATATCTTAATAATTCCCACTAGTAAGGTAGGTACTTCTAATAGCTATGGTCATACTGAGATTGCATGGAAAATTTGACGAAAATTTATTGATTATAATTTTCACTTTCAATGGGAATTAATATCGGACCCAAAATTAAGCCTAACGGTACTCCACTTTACATAATAATTCCAGCTGACTTGTTATCTCCTATTTGAACAAAATGTTCGCGATAAGATTGAGAGTTTCGATTAATAGTTTAAGAATTTCGATTTAATTCCAATTTTTTCATATTTTGTACATTAATATTGAATGGTTAACGCAATCGGATGCTTTCCTAAAGTAGAGGAAAAGTGTTGCGGTTTTCTATCTGATGTCCACGCTGTTAAACAAAGGTTCAATAAAATTTTGAATTGCTGATAGAGTACCAAATTTTTTTTTGAAAGCCGAACTGATATTTATAGAGTACTTTGTCTAGAGTTATATAGTCGATAAGTTGGCTATAAATTATTTATTCAAATATTTTGGATAGCCTAGGCAATATTGACAGGGGTCCTGTATTTGATTTGTCATTATTAAACCCTGGTTTAGGGGTGGGAATGATAACAAAGGTGTAAGAATTGATCTATTACTTTTTAATAGACTTACTGATATATTGGGCAGTTGAGGTTTCGTTGACCGCTGGAAAATTTAAAAGTGGAGTTTGCACAAGGTTTTATTTGATAAAGTGTTAGGATGAATCATACTGTTGAAATTGAAATTCTGATCCACTTTATGGTAATATATAGTTACATGCCCAAGATAAAAGCTCATTGCATTCCATTCCCACGATTCAAATGCAACATCAGCAAAAGCGTCTAGGTTGAAAACCCTAAACAAAAAATATCGGATGGAAAATATCATATGTTAATTATATTTGATGCTGCGTTATCAAATCAATCATTAATTGTTGTATAGTATAAAGTATAGTAAAAAACTGTAAGAAAATTACTAAATAAATATTCTTTTTTTTTATTTAAATAACGGTATTCTAACTCATAACTATATGTTTAAGACGATCGACTAGTATGTCGTTTTCTATTAATTTAATGCGTTCACAGTCTTGAATGGGTTTCCTGTTATAGAAATGTCATTGATCGTGGCCCATAATCGTTTACTATTATAATTTAAAGTGTACTGAAAAAACTGGAAAATCTACAATTGTTTCTCGGGGTCCGATGCAATCTGCTGATTCTGAGCCATATGTAAGACCAAAGAGCCCTTCAGTGCGTGCCATTTGAACATTTTTAATGAATTTATTAAGCTGGCAGGTTTGATTATTTATGCCAATATGTAGTTACTCAAGTTATCTGTGTTGTCTCTTGAGTCTCAACAGTAAGAGGGGTTGTGCTCTAAAACCACTTCTGCCGAGGCTAGCTTAGGAAATTATTAATTCTTCCTTGCCATCTAAGTCTGATCGCCTCGAGATCGAAGTTCCTAATTCTAATCTTCTATTGAATTCATCAGCTACTCTCAATAAGCTTGATCAGTACCATTGCATAGACAGGATATCGTCATCAGAGGTGTACTAGAAATGGCAGGAAAAATTACTTTCAGCCTGACGTTGAGGTAAGTTGACTGCTTCACTTTTTCATGATGACATGCTCTTTGATATGTATTTTAATGTATATTTTTTGTAAATAGTATTTCTTGCTATTTGGTAATATTGATCTGTTTTTATAGAATGGCAATTTCGGGTATATTATGTGCTGATTGCTGCGAGTGACAATTTGTTTCGAGAGCCGATCGACCTTGTGGCAGGCGTCCCGCATTCGATATTGGTCACTTTAATAGTCATCGCTTGGTTGACGGTGTGTCACTTTAATAGTCATCGCTTGGTGTTTCGGAATTCTGGTTGAAAACCTATTTACCTAGCAATATGGCATCGGTACCAGGCTATAAGCTCATTTGCCATGATCGTGTGATTTCTAGCGCGTATGATCTTATGGCGGTTGGTGGCTGTGATCCACATGCTCTTAAAATTTGAAAGACAAATCCGTTCTTAAATCGGATAACTTATTCTTCCTTAAGTTCCTTTTCGTATTGGTTTGCTGTCAGCTGAGCCTCTCTCAGTTGGGATTGTCTATTGCAGTCGGTACAACCTTGATCGCCTCGTTGATACTGTGGAGCTCGTTGCTCTAGATACAGTAATATTGTCATTATGGGAGATTTTAACTTCAATTGCCTTCGTCCAGTTAGTTCTAGAGTCTACTTTTGATGCCTTTGATCGTTGAGCATTGTCAAAAGTTCTTTACCATCTGTTGCGATGCGATTAGTGGACTGTATTTTTTGTCGTGGTTTTAATAAAATCAAACAGATAATTTATTATTTACGAAACTAGTAAAATTCACAATGCCGCCGCGTGACTTATTATATTTTTTCTCTTTTTTAAGTCGCCAACTTCACTCGTCTCGCATTGTATCATAATAATAAAAAATGTTACAACTAGTGACATCTACCAGAATATCTTAAACTATATGGATCAATATGACTTCAACACCATCACATTTTGCTGTCTCAAATAAATCTCTTTCTAAAATCGGATTTTTTGTTGTAAATAATACTGCACTCGGCAAATCAGTACTGGATATCTGCTGTCTCAAAACTAACCTAAATCTAACTGTCGCTTCGATTAATCTGTAAAATCCGAAACCTCTCGTCGTCATACACCGGAACTATTCTAGTTATCTAGCTAGCTTCGATTCCACGTCACCATATTCATATCTTCATTTTCCTTCTTGTTTCATCGTCAAGTTCTAGTTGAGTTTGTCGTATCGCTTCTATTCTATGTTCCTGGATGTCGCTGAATAGCTATCGTAATCAGGTAAAGGTATCGGACAGGAACGCCAAAAAAAGCTGGTGTTTATTTATTTAAAGACCGGCGTCATCCTACAGAGCTATGGAAATATTTTAGTATTACGGGCGACTCTCGCGTTGATGTAGGTAGTCTTGTTTTTACTGCCAAGAATCATTTTTCCGCCTCGTAGGTGAACCGTTGCTTGGCCAGCTCCTGTGAGAAACTTAGCTATTCTTCTACACACTATTCCGTTGGAAATGTTGCTCCAGATGAGCTGTGTAACGCTATTTTGTCTATTATCTTTGCCTATGTTGCGCCACTGCATTTTCACCACCTCCACCTTGCCTGCTGCGTGAATATGGGATATTAACCACCAATAATTGTAGAATACTGTCTACTTTTGGACGAAAGGAAATTGGAACTATTATAGTCAGACCTCTAGGAATAATATGATGATTCAACCGGAAGGAGCGAGCGATGAATCGAGATAGTTGGTTGACAACAAAATACCTTCATTGAGTTGCTTCGAACAAAAAGCATCACAACCGGCGGGATTACACCGGCGAGAACTATAGGTTGACCACTTTGATATGAATTGCGATGATACGAATTTTAAGCTACCATTTCACTTAGAACGACATTTTTTTACAGCAATTAATACCCCTCCCGGTATATATTTCTGGACGCGAGTTCATTTTTTCAACCCACGCAGAATTTCTTAATGTGGTTATTGTGGTATTATATTGGTAACCCATTTTGTTAGATAACTTATTCTAAATCCAAATATCGGTAAAACAATTTCACCTAAAACTTCTTGCTAACCTTCGTCCGCCGTTTTGTAACGATTTTTATAGTATAATGTTATGGTAGAATATCATATTTATCGATTAACGATATAATTGACCAATAAAATTATTTTTGGTAGTATTACCGTAAATGACCGAAAAAAAAACGAAAAAAAGAGCAGAATTCAGTTGATCATGAGCCGATAAGCTTAAGTCACAAACAATAAAATATAAAAAAAAGGTTTTTAAAACAAAATAATTAAAATTAGATAAAAAAAAATATATTTTGCGTGTACAATAAAAAAAGTAAACAGGAATTTCTTTTGGTAAATCATAAGTTAAGTAATAACCGTGTAAAAATATAATTAAAATAAAATTACACGTAAATGTGAATAAATCTAAAATTTCAAGATAAAAATTATAAATTCTAAAAATTAATGAATTAAAGACCGATTATAAAATAATATGAAATATATTTTATGTAATTGAAAATAAATTGGTGATTTCAAAATAAAAACAAATGATTTGTTAAATCTTAAGTAACATTTGGACAATATTCGCAAAGTATTTTATACAAACATTATATCGCCAAAACCGCAGTTTGTGTTATATACGTTCCAGCTGCACCATTAGCTGTAATATCGTATCAAAGTGGATAAGCAAAACCGCAGTTTGTGTTATATACGTTCCAGCTGCACCACTAGCTGTAATATCGTATCAAAGTGGATAAGCATAAGTGAGGTCGGATTGGGGATTCTCCTGGGTACAGCAGTGTGGAGGTACACGGCATAGAGGACCAATGCTAACATGGAATGTAACATGGGCAGCGTAGTATAGGTAATTCTATATCGTGAATTATATTTTATATTTATCCAACCTAACATTAAATCCTAGATATATCAAAATTTCTTCCTAATACGTTTAATAATTTTTTTAAGTTTTTGCAAAATTTTTCGTGTAGCTAGAATGGTTAGGTGTTAACTTTTGCTCTTGTAATATATTTACAGGCAAAATATATGAACCAGTGCTGTTATCGTGCTACCATAGGGCTCTATTTCTCTAACTATTTGTTTCTTCTTGCATTCTTTTGTGGCCAAGTGAATATATCGGTTAATATGGTAAACTAAATTTATTACTTCTAGTGATGTGAGTGATTGCAAGGTACATCAACGTATCTATGTCAGGTACAAATATAGTGCTCCGCCAAGAATGTGCTAATGACCAATGAACCCCCCATCCGACGAGTGGAACCGAAATTACCTGACGGGTCAAAGGCAGGCGAAGCTTACAGTTTGTTATATGATTTAGCTTGTATATATCTTTTGAACTGGTAAGTCTACCTCTTTCAACATTAGAAATCTTAAGATTCTTTAATTTAGCTTACTTTGATATTTTCACTGTTAATAATTGAGGATTTTTACGAAAATAGTTTTTAAAGATCTTTGTGGATGGAACAGTTTTTTGATTTTCGTAAATATGATCTGATACTGATTAAGGAAAATGATAACGATTGATCATTTGACTTGTGACATTCCAAAAATATGGTGCTACTAAAAAAGATTTTATTAAATAGAAGCGATACAAAAGTAAAAATCCCAACACGTCACAGAAATCAAATTAAATATTTGCATGTTAAAATAAACTTTCTAATTGAGGCTGGTATAGGTTATCAAAAAGGTGATCAGTAATGATAATTTTATTAGTTAAAATTTTGTTATAAAAGCGGTATGTATTTACAGCGAACTGATCATATCACAACTTTATGTCCGCAGAATCTCTGAAGGAGCATAATGTGTAGCAGTATTTTAGTGCCTTTAATTTTGATTGTAATATTACAGTTCTCTGGGTCAGAATGCATTCCTCACGCAAGTAAGTGTTGTGTTGAATTTGTTACGGAAATATTACTTACAGTAATCGGTTTAATTTTTAGAACACAGCGAATATTCAAGAATTCGGCGGGATGCCGAGGTAAGCATAAATCAAGGACCGGAAAACGCTCAAATAAAATCGTTTGATGTATAATGTTTGATTTTGTATCCTCAGGTAGTCAATAAAAGCTGTGGTCGAGTTCAAATTCGATTCTTACCTTTAATAACATTTTCACATCCAACGTATCATGGTGAATTTCCATGGCATGCGGCCATTTATCGAACGACGAATCTTGGTAGTCGTCAATATATTTGCGGAGGTTCATTATTGAATGAGAATACAATATTAACGGCAGGATCCTGTGTAAGAGGGGGGATTGATTTGGTGTCGCCATCATCTTTAATTGTAGCGGTTGGAAAATATGATTTGGATATGGCAAACATAGATACTAGGGAGAGTCATGTCGAAAGGATCATATTACATGAATTATATGACCTGTCTAATGTAGAAAATGATATTGCAATTTTAAAATTAACCACTGCATTAGAGTTCTCAAGCTTTATTCAGCCAATTTGTATAACAAATGCCACGGACATTTTTGAATCAAATATCGGTGTGGTTCCTGGTTGGGGCTTTAATGAACATGGTACAGTGGACAATTTATTAACTCAAGCATCAGTACCAATCAGAACAGATGACGAATGTCGTGCAAGTAATCATGAACTCGGACGATTCTTGAATGGAAATAAATTTTGCGCTGGCTATCAAAACGGAACAAATGTATGTTCAGGAGACAGCGGTGGTGGTTTAGTTTTTCAACATGACCAACAATGGTACATTAGAGGCATTGTTTCGTTGGGCGTAAAATCGCGGACCACATGGCATTGTGATCCATTGGAATTAGTTATATTTACTGATGTAGTTAAATACTATGATTGGATAATGGATAAATTATAAACTTGCTGTGCTATGTGAATTGCAAATGAACCAGTTATATAAAATCAACTTTACCAATAAACTTACGTATAAACGTTTCATTTCTTTTATTAAAGATTAAATATTCTATACTTAAATATTTTTATGTTTATCGATTCATTGAACTTGACCGGTTTTCACAATAATCTCGTTTTAAATCTCGTTTTAAACCACGATTATAATTCACCAAAAGTATCATCTTCCGAAAGCGATAGATTACTAAATATTATCCAGACAGACGCCTCGCTCAAAGCTTTCTCAATTTAAATAGGAACTTACCTGATTCTTTACAAATTTGAATGAAGCTCGGGTTGATTAATGACAAATTGGTTCAATTATTAGTTTCGGTTGTGATTTTGTGAGTCGCGAAGTCATTTTTCTACTATTTGGGAGGATTTATTAAGGTTTGTATATGATGAACTTAGGACTTCAAAATGACGTCTGAATGTGATTGTAAACATGGCTTATTTGTTGGGCAAATAAGTAAAGGTTTTATAATATTGTAGTAGTTTTATTTAGAATTAAACAAACTTCCAACTAATTTGAATAAAACATAGTTTGTATAATGAAAATGGTATTCTAAAGAAGTACCGATTTTCGTTTTATAAAGTGGACTTTCTTTGATTGGAACTCAATTATTTCTTAAACTTCTGTAAAAAATATGTTCCGTAAGTGATTCCGGAAAATTACAACTTGAACTATAAACCGTACCTCTATCCATTGACGTTTGTGTATGTTGAGAATATGAGTTCCGTATCTGTTTCAAGAGGATCAATTTCACAACAGCAAGTGTCGCGTCATCGACAACTGTGTGGAAACCATCACTCTTAAGTTACCAAGGTTTCCAAAGGTTACCAAATGGTAACATTCGAAGTTCATGAGATGATGATAGTCAGTTTGGGCGCGTTGAAGGTACTTTTTACATCAGGAGCTAGCACGGCGCTGTCCAGTGCCCCCTACGGCCATCTGATGGCGTCTGTAGCTCTCTTGGAGATATCAACAACGAATTGAATGGATTCGACTGTCAATCGAGCCCTGTGAATTCCATACTGTTGCTCGAATTTGTATTTTCTTCTTTCCGCTCACAAGACGTCAACTTTCAGTCGCACAAATCTCGCGTTACGGCTATAAATCTTTTCCAGAATGATACTCTTGCCATAGGCAAGGTGGTTGCCTAGTAATATCCTTCTAAATGTGTTTGGGGGCCGCATAAGATGGCGACATCAAACTGTAGCTTCGTGCAGATTGGACTGATACGTCAAATGCAACCTCATTCTCGCTCATATGAACACACTGGTCACTCCCAGTTATATACTCGTACCTGCACAGATTAAGCAATAAAATTAGTTTCTAATGAGTTTCTAATGTTAAATGATTTCCAAATTTAAATTGAACATTATGCATAGCACGTCAAAATAGTTCATCACAAATGCAACACTATGGCAATTATTTGTGCTATCTTTGTGCTATTTCATAAAATAAAATATTTCATAAAATAGACCGTGGATCTTAAAATTAATTTTCAAAAATATTAGATTTAGGAATGAGTGCCATAGTGTAGCATTGCTTCCGCCGATTTTAGAGATAAACTTTATATTTTTGAAAATTTCTGTCCAAAGCCGCTGTCTATATTACGAAATGGCACAAACATTTCTAGATAGCCCAGTTCATCCTCTTTGATCACCGTATATTCACCAAATGAGCACATCTTCCGATTTTGCAATTTGTGCCATAGTGTAGCATTACTTGTACAGATTTTTGCGATGAATGGTGGCTAACACGAAGTGTTACCAAAACAAAACGCCACAGAATTTTTATTTTTGGATGAATTTTACTAAATCAAAGTAAAAATTGTTCATAAATATTAAAATTTTCGAATTGCATTAGCAGTTTTCGATTTGGCCACTCTTAGCAACGATTATGACCTTCAAACGGCCGACAAAACTATTGCATGCAGCACGAAAGGGGGTCTGCGGTATTTTGGCCCATTCCCGGCGAAGCGCTAGCTTGAGATGATCGACACTTTGGTGTTTTTTTATCCCAACCTTGCTCTTCAAAACATTCCAAACCGAGAAATATAGCGGATTTGCATCCGCCATTGGGCAGTGGAAATGAACCGCGGAAAGCTGTTTCTCAGCCAATCTTGAATGACTCGGAGCCGAGTCCTGTTGAAATGTCCAGGCTCTGTGGCCGAAATGTTTTTGTGCCCAAGGCTTCAACGCTCGCCCCAACACATGATCCCGAAAAGTTTGAGTATTTATCTTGATGCCACGGTCCAAAAAACGAGCGTTGAATGGCTATCGGCTATTACGGCGGCCGAAACCATCACCATCGGCGGCGCTTGGTTTCGAGTGGCAATCCACATATTGCTCAATAACGAACGGTGACTCATCGGAGAAAATCAAATTCGGCAAATCGCCACTTTCGTGCAAGCGTAGCCACTCCTTTGCTCTTTCCACTCTAACTTTTTTTTAGCATCGGTTGGACCATGCGTTTTATGGAATTTCAAGGTCTTTAGTTCAAAATGATCTTTCAATATGTGCTGCATCCGTTCGAGCGAAATGTTCGCCTCACGAGCCATTTTTCTGCCGCTACGGCGCGGATTCCGAGTCTATTTGGCCTTCACCTTCCGAATGATATCCGGCGATGTTGCAGTGCGTTTCGGTCCACCACCTTGGCGTTTTGCAATGCTGCCAGTATCGTTATAACGATTTATGGTGCGATACCCAAACATTTTATTCACGTGCAAATGTTTTAACTGGCTAACAATCTGCGGCTGTGGTTTTCCAACCAAATATAGAGCAATCACACTATTACGCATCAATTCCATTGCGGATAACTTTTTTACGGAATATTTTCCACTAAAATGCTTTTGTACGCTTGTAGACACTGGTTATCACTGGTTTGACAGCCATGACAGTCTGAATTTGGTAACACTTCGTGTGAGTCACCCGATATATATTTTACCGTAATACTATGTACAGTGATTAAATTTAAATTTGGAAGCAAGTTTTATTTTTCTTCTTGTATTGTTGTATAATTTATTGTAAATTGTTGTTTTATGTCAATTTTTTATAAACTACTCTTTTTAACTTCAGCTTCGTAACAGTTTCGAGTTGATTAGCGCAATTCATTTCTACCAATTTGAAATTTCTAACGTTACAAAAAGTGTAGGTACACATAAAAAGGTGGCAACATAAAAATGTAAATGCTTTTATGTTGCCACTTTTTTTTGTGTACCTACACTTTTTTAATGTTATAAAAACTTCACATTGGTAGACATGAAACGGCGCGTTTCATGTCAAGCAATGTGAAGTTTCTATAAACAACTCGAATCTTTTTATTTAAATCATTACCAATTTTTATTTACATCCAAGTATCCAATAATTTAAAATATATAAATTGATAAGAAAAGTGTTCCTTTGATTCAACAGAACACGCGGCAGGTGCACTGATTCCTAATTTATAACATATTAAGAATAAAATGTAACATAACAATATAATTTACTGTGTAAAATAAACGTTTATGAAGAGTAAAATATATATGCTGTATAAGATAGCGGACATTTCTCAGCGGTAAATAAGAGATTTGCGGCTACTCGCCGCAAGTGGCAGCACCATCACAAAAGAGAATTTATTTTGTTATATAATTACCAGCGGAAGTTTTTTATTCATTTTGTATCTGTTTTTTCACTAAATAAAACATCCCAGCGGAATACAATATTAAAAGTGATCCTTAAAATGACAAATTGATTGATCGCCGAAGTAAAGGATCTCGGTAAATGAAATCTTGAAATTTTAACAATATTCCGTCTTTCCGCCATTCTAAAAGAATGACGATGATATTTGGATAAAAGTATTGATCAGGGGTCCGAAACTTAGGACAAAATTCTAGAAACTCTTCATGCTGGACTAAACTAGGCCATTTCATTACCAATACTTTTGAAAATTTAAATTTTTTATTAGTATATTTTCTGTTTTTGGCCAATATCTCAAAAACTTCCACTAGTAACCAATACTTTCGGTTGTTTTTGTAGTAGCTTAGGTCATACTGAGACTACCAGAAAATTTGGGGAAAATTGATGGATTAGAATTTTCACTATAATTTTTTGAATTTCTGCGGCCATATAAGATATTTTTAGTTTTTGGTCGATATCTCAAAAACTTCCACTAGTAACCAATACTTTCGGTTGTTTTTCTAATAGCTTAGGTCATACTGAGACTACAAGGAAAATTTGGGGAAAATTGATGGATTAGAATTTTCACTATAATTTTTTGAATTTCTGCGGCCATATAAGATATTTTTAGTTTTTGGTCGATATCTCAAAAACTTTCACTAGTAACCAATACTTTCGGTTGTTTTTCTAATAGCTTAGGTCATACTGAGACTACGAGGAAAATTTGGGAAAAATTGATGGATTAGAATTTTCACTATAAGTTTTTGATTTTCTGCGGCCATATAAGATATTTTCAGTTTTTGGTCGATATCTCAAAAACTTCCACTAGTAACCAATACTTTCGGTTGTTTTTCTAATAGCTTAGGTCATATTGAGACTATCAGGAAAATTTGGGGAAAATTGATGGATTAGAATTTTCACTATAATTTTTTGAATTTCTGCGGCCATATACGATATTTTTAATTTTTGGTCGATGTCTCAAAAACTTCCACTAGTAACCAATACTTTCGGTTGTTTTTCTAATAGCTTAGGTCATACTGAGACTACCAGAAAATTTGGGGAAAATTGATGGATTAGAATTTTCCCTATAATTTTTTGAATTTCTGCGGCCATATAAGATATTTTCAGTTAATGGTCGATATCTCAAAAACTTCCACTAGTAACCAACACTTTCGATTGTTTTTCTAATAGCTTAGGTCATATTGAGACTACCAGGAAAATTTGGGGAAAGTTGGTGGATTAGAATTTTCTCTATAATTTTTTGAATTTCTGCGGCCATATAAGATATTTTTAGTTTTTGGTCGATATCTCAAAAACTTCCACTAGTAACCAATACTTTCGGTTGTTTTTCTAATAGCTTAGGTCATATTGAGACTATCAGGAAAATTTTTTGATTTTCTGCGGCCATATACGATATTTTTAGTTTTTGGTCGATGTCTCAAAAACTTCCACTAGTAACCAATACTTTCGGCTGTTTTTCTAATATCTTAGGTCATACTGAGACTACGAGGAAAATTTGGGAAAAATTGATGGATTAGAATTTTCACTATAATTTTTTGATTTTCTGCGGCCATATACGATATTTTTAGTTTTTGGTCGATATCTCAAAAACTTCCACTAGTAACCAATACTTTCGGTTGTTTTTCTAATAGCTTAGGTCATACTGAGACTACGAGGAAAATTTGGGAAAAATTGATGGATTAGAATTTTCACTATAATTTTTTGATTTTCTGCGGCCATATAAGTTATTTTCAGTTTTTGGCCGATATCTCAAAAACTTCCACTAGTAACCAATACTTTCGGTTATTTCTCTAATAGCTTAGGTCATACTGAGACTACAAGGAAAATTTGGGGAAAATTGATGGATTAGAATTTTCACTATAATTTTTTGAATTTCTGCGGCCATATAAGACATTTTCAGTTTATGGTCGATATCTCAAAAACTTCCACTAGTAACCAATACTTTCGGTTGTTTTTCTAATATCTTAGGTCATACTGAGACTACGAGGAAAATTTGGGAAAAATTGATGGATTAGAATTTTCACTATAAGTTTTTGATTTTCTGCGGCCATATAAGATATTTTCAGTTTTTGGTCGATATCTCAAAAACTTCCACTAGTAACCAATACTTTCGGTTGTTTTTCTAATAGCTTAGGTCATATTTAGACTATCAGGAAAATTTGGGGAAAATTGATGAACTAGAATTTTCACTATAATTTTTTGATTTTCTGCGGCCATATACGATATTTTTAGTTTTTGGTCGATGTCTCAAAAACTTCCACTAGTAACCAATACTTTCGGTTGTTTTTCTAATATCTTAGGTCATACTGAGACTACGAGGAAAATTTGGGAAAAATTGATGGATTAGAATTTTCACTATAATTTCTTGATTTTCTGCGGCCATATACGATATTTTTAGTTTTTGGTCGATATCTTTAAAACTTCCACTAGTAACCAATACTTTCGGTTGTTTTTCTAATAGCTTAGGTCATACTGAGACTACGAGGAAAATTTGGGAAAAATTGATGGATTAGAATTTTCACTAAAATTTTTTGATTTTCTGCGGCCATATAAGTTATTTTCAGTTTTTGGCCGATATCTCAAAAACTTCCACTAGTAACCAATACTTTCGGTTGTTTTTCTAATAGCTTAGGTCATACTGAGACTACGAGGAAAACTTTTAGTGAAAGTTTTTGAGATATAGAAAAACAACCAAAAGTATTGGATACTAGTGGAAGATTTTGAGATATTGGCCAAAAACAGAAAATAAACTAATAAAAAATTTTAATTTTCAAAAGTATTGGTAATGAAATGGCCTAGTTTAGTCCAGCATGAATAGATTCTAGAATTTTGTCCTAAGTTTCGGACCCCGATCAATACTTTTATCCAAATATCATCGTCATTCTTTTAGAATGGCGGAAAGACGGAATATTGTTAAAATTTCAAGATTTCATTTACCGAGTTCCTTTACTTCGGGGATCAATCAATTTGTCATTTTAAGGATCACTTTTAATATTTTATTCCGCTGGGATGTTTTATTTAGTGAAAAAACAGATACAAAATGAATAAAAAATTTCCGCTGGTAATTATATAACAAAATAAATTCTCTTTTGTGATTGTGCTTCCACTTGCGGCGAGTAGCGAAATCTCTTATTTTCCGCTGAGAAATTTCCGCTATCTTATACAGGATCCAATGATGCCACCAGCCCATAAACCACACCAAACAGTGACTCTTGGAGGATGAACTTCTGCTTCGTGAATAACATGAGGATTCTCCGCTCCCCAAATTCGATAATTTTGCGTATTGAAATACCCATTAAGATGAAAATGTTCATCGCTAAAGATGATTTTTGATGAAAAACCTTCATTTCGTTCAAGTATACAATTAACAAAACGACGACGATTTAAATGGTCTGATGGCTTTTATTTTTGAGTTAGCTGAATTTTGTATGGATGCAAATGAGATCAACATGCAAAATGCGTCGTAATGTGGTTCATGAAATGTTTAGTTCTTGTGAACGATTCCTGGTTGATGTGCTGGTTCATTTCGAACACGTTCACTAACAGCTGTCACTGCATCAGGAGTACGAACTGGATGAACATGTTGATACGGACTATGACCTTCCACTGAACCAGTTTCTTCAAAACGATCAATAATTTTGCCAATTGCATGCTCAGTAGGACGTCTATGTCGACCAAAACTCTCACGTAATTTACGAAATGTTGTTGAGTTGTTAGCGACTTCATGATGATAAATGGCATATTTTTGACTTTTCATATGTCAAAGAATTTTTTAAAACAGATATTGTTAAGTAGTAAAATTCATCGATTGTAACAAGGACCAACAGATGGCCCACCCTGTATAAAAAAGAAAAATCTATGGTAAACTTATTTTTCTTTTATACTAGTAGAGCAAAGCTTGTGTGTATGCATCATAGAATTATAATATATTCCCATATAAAATTTGCTATTTCATGTGTCACAAGCCAGAGCAGGATGGTTATATAAAAAATGCATATGGCAGTCTCATGTCTCAAAATAAAAGCCAGTCAAACAAATTTTTGTTTTTGTTTAAAGTGACGCGATTAATTTTGTGCTCTTAAAAAATCTTGAAAATATTAATTAAAACAATCAAAAAAATAATTAAAATATTATTAAAATAGTTAGTGGATTGTATGTCGTGCATCATTTCGTAATTAAAATTAGATACTTTTAATCAAATGATGCGTCTTGTAAAAAACTGCAAAATTCCGCCTAACAAATTTCATGAAGGAATTTCGTACGTAGTACGTAGTAGTACGTAGTAAGTGTTTATATAAAATAAAATGTAAATTATGTTAAGAAAAAAGTGATTTGTGGTAAAATTATCCTTAATTTAAGTTATAAATCAGAAAAAATAAGAAAACATTTTTGTTCGTTGGCGTTGGTTTTTATCATTTTTAAACATATATTTTTACCAGTGCCGCATTTTTCTTATTTTGGTTTAATAAAACGTCGTTTGTTTCATGTGCTAAGTTACTTTTTATGAATTTATTTATATTTTTGAATATGTACTGTAAATACAATTTTTTACAGAAATTATAATGTAAACATTTGTTGTTAGTTTACCAAAATATGGAAAATTGAAAAAAGCAATGGTTGAAGCCTCATCAAATGATATTTAAATTGGCCAAAAAATTTCTAAAGTAGACGAATCTAATATGTATGACGAAGATTTTTTGGATACCGAATTATACTACGTGAATTTTCAATTAATGTTATTGAATACATAGGGGGATTTGAATACATAGTCCGATATTTATTTGGAAAATTGAATTGTGAGGCCTGTTGCAAATTAATACAACAATGTAATTCTTATAAATCGCTAATCAATTTAAAAAATAGGGATGGTTTTAAGGAGTTAAAACCTTCGCCGCCAGTATTAAAAATTGGTAATTTTCCCGAAGCAGTATTAAAACGTGAATTGGCTATTGCGGACTACAAAAACATAACGCAACTACAATCTAGTTTAAAATTGTTTGAAAACGTTTGTTATAACTTTCTTCACAACCTAATAAGTGTAAATATTTTCAATGATGAAGATCAATATAGTCATTCTCAAGAATACGTTAATTTGTTAGCTCTGACATCCGGTTGAATTATTTTTGCAACAAAAGGAATGTGAAACAAATAAGCGTGGTGGTTTTATAATTACTATTTTTTATACGCATAATATTATAGTTAAATAAAAATAATTAATGTACTTTTATTAAAGAAATAAAAATGTAATTAAATTTAAATAATTTTTTAATTTTAACTTACTAACTTCATTGCATTCGGTCGAAAAAATCTTGTTGATTTATACGCTTTCTCGTTTTTTCTCCGAATTTGTGACGCTTGAAGTCTGGTACATACGTCGGATGGAAATCTGGGATTTTTTACATCTCAAACGAGAAGTTAGTAACATATAGGTTTTTTGCTCTATATTTGGTCTATTATTTTTGTGACGTAGCTCTCAAATTTTTTTATTTTAATTTTACTTGCGCTTGACACTATCGTGTTCCCATTTCTGAAAAAATTAAATGCTGGTTTTAATTAATGTAATACATTTGTATTATTTAATATAATATGCACATACCGTTCCAAATAATTCCAAATAATTTACTTTATTAGTATTTTATAATAAATAATAAATACATTTAATACGGCAGGCACGTTTTACAACACAAACAAAATACAAACGTCATTAGGAAGAACTCTTACAACACACAAAAACTTGAGCAAAAAAGTAAAATGATCTACAAAATATTGCTGAAAATTACAGTTTTGGCTTTTTAGGTTGTTGTCTGCAGGATTTTTTGTTCAAAAGTTGAAATTTTTCAACTTCTTGGGATGAAAAGGTGCGTGTATTTTGTGCTATTGATGAAAAAATTCCGGATTTCCATCCGACGTATGCACCGCGGGCTTGACAGTTGCTTATATTCATTCTATACCCAAGTATAACAAGACGAAACTCAAAACTGAGCTATCGTATTTTCCTACGAATTATGAAGAAAAAGTCGAAAGAAAAATTATTTATGTATGGCACATAAATATTATTTAGCAGTGATGTGTATAAGAACGATGTAGTAGAGATAAAAATAAAGTATCGTTTTATTTTAATTTGTGTTCATAATCACAAATTAATAAACAATTATAACGTATTTAAAAATTATAATGTACGAGTATTATTTACCAAATTTGTAAATAATAAATTTATTTGTAAACATAACAATTTTATTCGTGTGGCATCATCAAATCGCAAGTTTGAAAGGATATTAAATATTCAAATTGAAAAAGGTTATATGACAGACAAATTACATAATTTAATTCTACAAAGTTGTAATTTTTATTAATTTGCTATTTTAGATTGCAATTTTTATTGGAGTTGCTACGCATTGTTTAAGCATCATTGTTGAAACAACGTCAACATGCGCAATAATACAATATTCCAAGCGGGCAATGACACAGGTGGAATATTGTATATTGTAGCAAATTCAACAGTTTGGATTTTTTGTACATGACAGCAAATTCAACAATTTTACTTTTTTTTTTTATATTGTATTGGGTGTTTTAGTTGTTCTAAAATTTATGCATAAGCAATTATTATGTATAAAACCCGATTTATTGATGTAATAAAGCAGAATTAAAAACAAATTACAACAGTCAGTTTAGTTCTCGTCGTGAATATTTGGAGCTCACCTGTGGTAAACCAAATACTCACCTAAACACAGAAATCTAGGCAGAGGCCGGATTTTTACATGTACATATTTCACCTAGCGTTAAGAGTTTTACTTGTTTAGTTATTAGTTTATTACAATTTCAGTTTATGTATAGATTTATTAAACCATTTTATATAAATAAAAAATAATATAATAAATAATATAAATAAAATTAAAATTTAGTGTTATTAATATAATATTTAGAACCCCCAAATTCATTTGACATTTCACATACATGCACAAAATTGCTCCCGCCAATTTTATTTTAACACATACATGCGCACAATTTTATTATATCGAGTTTCGCCGAGTTTCGAATTTTCGCGACAAGTTTCATACGACTTCTTATAATAATTCGAAACTAGATCTTAGGAATATTCGAAACTTAGTTTCGAACTATTGTTCGATAAAAAGGGAAAATGCCGAAAGTAAAAATACTTGGGTATAATCTATTTCTATGGTATGCATGAAGATTAGTAATTTTTTTCGTTTTTCTTCTTTATGTGCAAAATCTACTTAAATATAAGTCCTACTCTAATTCTCATTGACAGATAAAACCTATATAAAAATAACTACCGAATAATGTGTTGGTTACACTACAATCCAATGTAAATTTGATTTTTTTTTATTTTACTTTACAACTTTTCTACTTAATACATCTTTAGTTAGTTATTGTTTATTTCATATGTGTGGAGTTAGCAGGTCTTATATTTAAGTAGATTCTGCTATGTTGCCTACTCTTCATGCATACATACAAACTTTGTTACGTGGTTGTTGGTTGTTGCGTGCGAAGCGTACATCTACGGAAAGCATCATCGTTGCAATATTTGCATGTTAAAATAAACTTTCTAATTGAGGCTGGTATAGGTTATCAAAAAGGTGATCAGTAATGATAATTTTATTAGTTAAAATTTTGTTATAAAAGCGGTATGTATTTACAGCGAACTGATCATATCACAACTTTATGTCCGCAGAATCTCTGAAGGAGCATAATGTGTAGCAGTATTTTAGTGCCTTTAATTTTGATTGTAATATTACAGTTCTCTGGGTCAGAATGCATTCCTCACGCAAGTAAGTGTTGTGTTGAATTTGTTACGGAAATATTACTTACAGTAATCGGTTTAATTTTTAGAACACAGCGAATATTCAAGAATTCGGCGGGATGCCGAGGTAAGCATAAATCAAGGACCGGAAAACGCTCAAATAAAATCGTTTGATGTATAATGTTTGATTTTGTATCCTCAGGTAGTCAATAAAAGCTGTGGTCGAGTTCAAATTCGATTCTTACCTTTAATAACATTTTCACATCCAACGTATCATGGTGAATTTCCATGGCATGCGGCCATTTATCGAACGACGAATCTTGGTAGTCGTCAATATATTTGCGGAGGTTCATTATTGAATGAGAATACAATATTAACGGCAGGATCCTGTGTAAAAGGGGGGATTGATTTGGTGTCGCCATCATCTTTAATTGTAGCGGTTGGAAAATATGATTTGGATATGGCAAACATAGATACTAGGGAGAGTCATGTCGAAAGGATCATATTACATGAATTATATGACCTGTCTAATGTAGAAAATGATATTGCAATTTTAAAATTAACCACTGCATTAGAGTTCTCAAGCTTTATTCAGCCAATTTGTATAACAAATGCCACGGACATTTTTGAATCAAATATCGGTGTGGTTCCTGGTTGGGGCTTTAATGAACATGGTACAGTGGACAATTTATTAACTCAAGCATCAGTACCAATCAGAACAGATGACGAATGTCGTGCAAGTAATCATGTACTCGGACGATTCTTGAATGGAAATAATTTTTGCGCTGGCTATCAAAACGGAACAAATGTATGTGCAGGAGACAGCGGTGGTGGTTTAGTTTTTCAACATGACCAACAATGGTACATTAGAGGCATTGTTTCGTTGAGCGTAAAATCGCGGACCACATGGCATTGTGATCCATTGGAATTAGTTATATTTACTGATGTAGTTAAATACTATGATTGGATAATGGATAAATTATAAACTTGCTGTGCTATGTGAATTGCAAATGAACCAGTTATATAAAATCAACTTTACCAATAAACTTACGTATAAACGTTTCATTTCGTTTATTAAAGATTAAATATTCTATACTTAAATATTTTTATGTTTATCGATTCATTGAACTTGACCGGTTTTTACAATAATCTCGTTTTAAATCTCGTTTTAAACCACGATTATAATTCACCAAAAGTATCATCTTCCGAAAGCGATAGATTACTAAATATTATCCAGACAGACGCCTCGCTCAAAGCTTTCTCAATTTAAATAGGAACTTACCTGATTCTTTACAAATTTGAATGAAGCTCGGGTTGATTAATGACAAATTGGTTCAATTATTAGTTTCGGTTGTGATTTTGTGAGTCGCGAAGTCATTTTTCTAAATCTTCGGACTTCAAAATGACGTCTGAATGTGATTGTAAACATGGCTTATTTGTTGGGCAAATAAGTAAAGGTTTTATAATATTGTAGTAGTTTTATTTAGAATTAAACAAACTTCCAAAATGGTATTCTAAAGAAGTACCGATTTTCGTTTTATAAAGTGGACTTTCTTTGATTGGAACTCAATTATTTCTTAAACTTCTGTAAAAAATATGTTCCGTAAGTGATTCCGGAAAATTACAACTTGAACTATAAACCGTACCTCTATCCATTGACGTTTGTGTATGTTGAGAATATGAGTTCCGTATCTGTTTCAAGAGGATCAATTTCACAACAGCAAGTGTCGCGTCATCGACAACTGTGTGGAAACCATCACTCTTAAGTTACCAAGGTTTCCAAAGGTTACCAAATGGTAACATTCGAAGTTCATGAGATGATGATAGTCAGTTTGGGCGCGTTGAAGGTACTTTTTACATCAGGAGCTAGCACGGCGCTGTCCAGTGCCCCCTACGGCCATCTGATGACGTCTGTAGCTCTCTTGGAGATATCAACAACGAATTGAATGGATTCGACTGTCAATCGAGCCCTGTGAATTCCATACTGTTGCTCGGCCAAGTCGTCGAATCTTCCAAAGCTGTTGGATCGAATCGATAAATCGAATTTGTATTTTCTTCTTTCCGCTCACAAGACGTCAACTTTCAGTCGCACAAATCTCGCGTTACGGCTATAAATCTTTTCCAGAATGATACTCTTGCCATAGGCAAGGTGGTTGCCTAGTAATATCCTTCTTAATGTGTTTGGGGGCCGCATAAGATGGCGACATCAAACTGTAGCTTCGTGCAGATTGGACTGATACGTCAAATGCAACCTCATTCTCGCTCATATGAACACACTGGTCACTCCCAGTTATATACTCGTACCTGCACAGATTAAGCAATAAAATTAGTTTCTAATGAGTTTCTAATGTTAAATGATTTCCAAATTTAAATTGAATCATTATGCATAGCACGTCAAAATAGTTCATCACAAATGCAACACTATGGCAATTATTTGTGCTATCTTTGTGCTATTTCATAAAATAAAATATTTCATAAAATAGACCGTTGCGTGCGAAGCGTACATCTACGGAAAGCATCATCGTGGAGGTTATAAACTCCGTGAAAACCAATGGGGGAAAAATTATTCATGCGGACGTTTGTGGATCAATTCGCAAACGAATTCGATCAGCGGTGCGAGGTTTTGCTATTAAAAAACTATTTTACACATTTTCGTTAGGTATATTTTATGAAGCAAGAGTCGGAGGATGCTTCAAAGATTAAATTCAATGTAATGCGAAGAAAGAGAACGGACACAAGATGCACAGTTTTCGATCAGACAACGGGACAGAGTTCGCCAATGCTGGTTTGTAAAAGTTTTGAGAGATGGGTATTGAGCATCAGCGAATTGCACCGTATAGCCGGAGCAAAATGGTTGTGTGAAATGTGACACTCGCACAATTGTTAAATCTGCGCGAACAATGAATATGATTCATGCGAGATGGACTATTACTAATGAACGTGGCATTTACTTGATATTGGATATACAGGAAAAAAAATTCTCATGCTTCTTGGAAGCACTTGAAATCTGATTTATTAATACAACGTACATGAAAAAATGTAAATCGTAAGTCATTTTACTTGTACTTGTGTTACTGCTATTCTTTAATTGAGAATTTTCTACATGATTTAATCCATAAAATTATCTTATAAATAATCGTTTTGGAAATCAACATTCATCTTTAAAACTTGTGCGGACTATTTTTATTTCACAATGAAAATGAAAAGTGTACACTCTTAGTGAAGCTAATAATTTAGCACAAAAAAATTTTTGGGCGTTATTTGAATGAATAGTGTATCAAAAGCTTTTAATGATTTTATAATGTAGTACGATAGCTTAGTTAGTTAATTTGTAAGAATTAATTGTATTATAGTATTAGATTGTGAGATCTAAGAGTTGCATTTAGTATTATACTTATTATTGCTATTTAATTGAATTTTTAAAAATGTTTTTAATTTATTTATTTATAGTAAAATATTTAGTAGTTTAGCTAAACAGTATGCCCCTGTGCTGCACGCCACTGCTTTAGCATCTAACTAATAATTTAATCAAACAAAATTATGTGAATACAACACAACATTGTACATAATCCGGTGTTATGTGCGAGTCAAATTCGGTTCATAGAGAAACAAATTTCTAAAAATCTAATTTCTAAATTACAGTTTTCCGGATAAATAGATCTATTTTTGTAAATCAATTTAGTTTTTTTTTTTTGTAAATGTTTGTCAGAATCAAAAGCAAAAATGTATTCTCAACTTTTAAAATTCCTATTTTATTTGTTTTTGTGTTTTTTGTGTGTTTCTTAGTTATCTCTTGTGAATTTGAACGGTAAGAATAATTCATGATTTATTCTCAAAAAAGCAGAAACTGTAGTACATAAATTTTTCATTTAGCTGCATAAAAATCAAAGTGACCGCTTTAATTTTAGCGAGGGGTGGATCTAAGGGTTTACCTTTGAAAAACTTGGCCAAAATTAATGGAACTAGTTTGCTAAGGCGCGCAGTTAATGTATTACAAGAAGCCAATGTATTTGATGAAATTTGGGTATCTTCTGATCATTTAGCTATACTAGACGAAGCGCGACGTTCAAATGCCCAAACACACTATCGACTGCCGGAGTATGCTTACGATAACACCACATCAATTCAATCTGTACAAGAATTTTTAAAGGAACATACAAATATTAGTTACTTGGCTTTAGTTCAATGTACCTCAGTATTTTTAAAAGTACAATATTTACAGCTGGCGATGGATTTATTTCAAAATCGTGACTGTCTGTTTTCAGTAACAACCGTTTATAAACTGCGATGGATTTTCAATAAAAATACAAGAATACTGCAGCCGTTAAATTTTAGTCCGGCCAACCGTCCTAGACGTCAAGATTGGCAAGGAGAACTAGTGGAGAACGGAATGTTTTATTTTAGTGACCGGACCCTATTACAAAAAGGTTACTTTCAAAATCTAAATTGTTCATATGTGGAAATCGAGGAAAGAGATTCATTAGAAATTGATTCTCAATACGATTTAAAATTAGCCGAATACATATTAACTTTAAATTAGATTAATAAAAATGTCTTTAGTATTTGAAGTCATAATTAATGTTCCTCTATATAGGTTTATTTCTTATTGTTCATCTTTACATAACTGAATGAGCTAAACAAATATATTTTAACCGTTTTGAGATAGTTGAGATATACATTTTTATTCTCTGCGAAGAACACATTTTAAGCGTACTCTTACGCTACACAAATTGTTTCTAATTTACATATTTGTCAATGAATAAAATAGGTAAAAGTCATTAACGAGTGGCATTTATCAGGTTGAATGTTCCATAAATGAACCTTGTTCCAATTTTGGGGCGACTCTGGTTTGGTTCATGACTAATACTGATTAGAATTGTTTTGCACATATTTTTTGTAAAAGTAGAAATGGTAATAATAATAATAATGGTTGTATTTTAACAAGAGGTATGCATATTGATGTGTGTAATACTAATAAATAATAAAACAGTAGTTTAATTGTAAGTAACGTATACACACATTACCGAATGAAGCATTGGTAAAAATAATATATAGTACGATGTGGTTTATTGGTGTACAGTGCTGGGAAAAAAAATTGGGCAAACATATTTTATTGCAAATTGGAGTCTATTTTTGCTAAAATTACAAAAGTTTTGAAAGCAATTGGCCTATTGTTTCATTTTAAATACATGTATGACGTAATTTTTTGAAAAAAATGGTTTTAGGGGGAAAACCCCGAAAAATGCCAAAATATTCAAAATACGTTGATTGGAGTTAAAGTAATGGAATAATTTAAGCACCTATTTTTTAATTTTTGTTTTGTTTTTTATTGATTTATAGAAGATCTAGCTTTAATATTAATATTTTGTTGGACCGCCATTTACTTTTATTACAGCGATACACCTCTGATTCAATAAATTCACTTTCTTGCTACTTCTAGCTCCATTATAGGCCAAATATTTTCAATTGGATTTAAGTCTGGACTATACGGGGACTAGCTCAACACAACGATACTACGTTCTTCGAAGTACTTTTTAATTTTTAAATGAAGAGATAAGAAAAAAACAAGTTGTTAACAAATTATTTATGTTTATCTGAAAGGCAGTTTTTCTATCTACAATTCAAAATTAATAACTCACAACTTTGGTGGTATGGCACGGAGCGTTGTCCTGTTGAAAAATAAATTTGCAAGTCTCGCCAAAACGCATTAACACAGAAGGCTCAAATTCGTTGTGTAGGACCTGCAGATAAATAGCTGCTATAATGCTGGAACTAAGGAAGCACAATTGACCGGTTTCATTTCCAGAAAATCATCCCCAGACCATAATTCCTTCAATTTTTGGTGGAAGTTTTCAATGACATTCGTTGCTAAGCCTCTAGCCCGGTTTTCTTCTTACGAGAATTCTTCCATCTCCAACATGCAGCCTAAATTTTGATTCATCGGAGAAAATCACATCATTCCACATCTCTGGAGTCCAAGAAACATGCACCTGGGCCCATAGCAAACATTTTTTTTGACTAGTAATCTGAACACAAACTTCTGGACTGGTTTAAGTGCTCTCAAACCAGCTTTAACAAGTCTTTTTCTCATTAAGCTGGCTGAAATTTTTTTTCTCGTTGCAAGCTCAACATCCCGTAATATGTCCGATGAAGTTTTAAAACGGTTCCAACGACATTGTAACATTATGAAACGATCTTCCACTTGCGTTGTCTTTCTGGGCCTTCCAGAGCCTTTCTTTCTTTATGTACTGCCCATCTCTCGCATTTTTTTAATATTCCACGCGACATTACTTTTAGAAATGTTTAATCTTTCTGCTATTTCACGCGTGGTTAAATTTTCTTGCGCCAAAATCAACATATTGCTTTTACGCTGCTCACTAACTTTTCCCATTTTTTTAAACTAAAATTGCACTTTATTCTTTATTTGATTAGGATCACTTACAGAATAACTTAATCTTACAAAATATGCACTATTAATACTCAAAAAAAAAAAAATTACAGGCAATAAAACATCTGCACCCTAATGACGGCCAAGAACGGTAGGCGTAAAATAAAATAATTGCTTGACCAATTTTTTTGAACATCAGTTGCGGGGTTGTACCGGTGTAATAAAAACAAAAGGCGGTCCAACAAAATATTAATATTAAAGATAGAACTTCTATAAATCAATAAAATAAATCAATAAACAAAACCAAAATTAAAAACTAGGTGCTTAAATTATTCCATTACTTTAACTCCAATCAACGTATTTTGAATATTTTGGCATTTTTCGGGGTTTTTCCCCTAAATTGCAGGTAAATTTTTTTTCAAAAAATTACATCATACATGTATTTAAAATGAAACAATAAGCCAATTACTTTCAAAAGTTTTGTAATTTTAGCAAAAAAGACTCCAATTTGCAATAAAATATGTTTGCCCAATTTTTTTTCCCAGCACTGTATTTATTGTGATGATTTACGCTAGACTTTTTATTTAAATGAAATAACAGGCGTTAGTGTTATTTATTATAAATTGAATGTATCATAATCCTTGCTGAGAAATCGTAATATCAAAAAACCTGATTTGATATTATAAGATAACTTAGAACATACTACAAGATAACGTTCTAAGATAACTTAGAACATACAACGAATTTTATAAAATTCAGATTATAATTATTTATCTATTTATTTTTTATTTATTTATTAATTATTTTATTTAATTGTTTCAACCTCACACCCCAATTCCGCAAGAAGCTCATTCGTTCATGATTAATATTCTAAGCGTCGATGCAATTTTTTTTCGTCTATACAGGGTGGGCCAAATAATTTTTGTTTTTGAACTAGCGGTTATTTTGAATATGGTAAGGGTTATGTCACTTCTGATTTGACAGAAAGTTAGTTTTATCCTTCAGCTGAACGAAAATGGTTGTGTATTCGGTTCGCAGAGTGGGTTTGCGATCGATTTAAAGAAGATGCCGATTTTGGCAATTAAATCATCTTTTCGGAAAGGCGCATTTCCATCTTGGCGGCTATGTAAACAAGCAGAATTGTCGCATTTGGGGCACGGGGAACCCGCACGTGATCGTAGAGAAGCCGATGCATCCTCAACGAGTGACTGTTTGGTGCGGATTTTGGTCCGGTGGCAGCATTGGGCCATTTTTCTTTCAAAATGAGCAAGGATCCGCCGTTACTGTCGATGGTGAGCGCTACCACGATTGTTGTTCCCGGAACTTGAACAGGAGAACATAGGCAACATTTAGTTTCAACAACACGGCGCTCCGTGCCACACAGCATACGTTTCAATTGATCTTTTGCGCACTGTCTTCGAAGATCAAATTATCAGCCGAAATGCTGATGTGATTTGCCGCCTCGGAGCTATGATTTGACGCCGTTGGACTATTATCTTTGGAGTGCCGTCAAAGATAAGTGTTACGCCGATAAACTAGCAACGATTGATGCTGTCAAGAACAATATTCGCATTGCCATTGAAGACATAATGCCGCATACCATCGAAAATGTGCTCAAAAATTGCACCGAACGTATGGGGTATGTCAAGGCCAGCCGAGGCAGTCATATGAATGAAATAGTATTCCATAATTAATCAGAAGGATTGTTCTTTACAGTAAATAAATTTGAAAAAATATTGAGAACTTTTTGTTTTATTGCATTTTAAAAAAAAAATATTTAGCCCACCCTATATGTATGTATTTGTATTTCAGACAGCTCATTCTAAAACATTTCTTCAATCCACACCTCAGCTGGATTACGTCAACATTCTACTAGCGAGTACCTCTTGGTTCTGAGACAACAGTACAATCTTCAGTTGATGATTTAGTATGCAGCTCCCAATAATTATCTGCTGTAGATGATAATCTTTTTTTGCCTTTCAATCCAGCTAGATTTTTTAAAGTTGGAATTGAAATGATTAAAAAGAGGATTAGCTTGCATTATGATTTTAAAATAGCACGAAATGGTAACCTTACGACGTATCTCCCTTCACTGTCTCTTTGATAACTGGTTTCATATAAATCATCATAATTTTTTTTTTCTAATGACAATAATTTTTTATTATCATAAGACTCAATTTCCCAAAACTTTTGAATTAATTCATCAATCTTGTTTTGTTCATTTGATGTCAATTCCGTTAACATAAAGAAATTGTAATATTCTTCGATTTTACCTCCTACAATCCAACCAAATCTGGTATTAACCAATATAGGGGTATCATTCGAAATCTGGTATTGATCTTGAAGAATAATCTTGTAAAACACTTCCGCTCCTAATAACAAATCGATTTTTCCCGGAACATTAAAATGTGGATCAGCGAGTTTACATGTTTTTGGTACGCACCAATTTTCAATATTTATAAATGTATGTGGTATGCGATTAGCTACTTGAGACACAACCAAAAACTCCAAATCAAAAAACTGTGACGATAGTGATTTAATCGATGCGTTGATTTTATGCTTTATATTTGTTTTAAACTGATAAGACAGCTTATTTGCAATTCTGCAGAGATGAAATTGCTTTGTGAAGCCGAGTCCAATAATGCTCTACATGAATGGAAATTACCATTACTATCGGATATTAAAACTATTGCAGTTGACAACAAAACTTGATTTTGATTTCCATTTCCATTACATAAATAAGTTGATTTGTCTTTACTATTCTCCTCAACTTCTTGATTCAAATTTCGGTTTTCATTTGGACTTGTTTTTTAAAATTCATCGACATGAACTAATCCATTGTCTGCCATTACAATTTGCACATCTTTCTTTGATTTTACAAGTGAAACTTTTGTGATGACTTTTTAAACAATTTTGACACAATCCTAATTTTCTCGACTTTTCCATTCTTTGCTTTGGTGTTATAGCCAAAAATTCGGAACAATTAGTTATGAAATGTGATTCTTTACATAACAAGCATGTATAATTGTTTGGTGCACTATGATCAAATGATGCTGCAAAATAATTTTGAAGTGTTTTTCGTGAACTATTATTCGTTTCCTTGAATGGTTTAAGGGCACGACATCTTTTATGTAAAAACATAACCATTTCTTGCCACTTTGCTTGTACATCTGATGTATGCTCATTTTCCCATAATTTCCTAGTTTTTTGGTCAAAACGCTGCTTCACCGTAAATACTATCACCGCATCGCTTAACTTTTCGCCTAACTTTTCAAGTACACGCACATGTGTCTGACTATCTCATCCAATAACCGAGAAATTCTCGAACGGCTCTCACCATTAATTGATTTCAAATTAAAAAATTTACGTAAATGATTTTCTAGTATTTCCCGTTCATTATTATATTTGAACATAAGCGATTCCCATGCTAAAAGAAATCCCTTTGACGTAAATTCAATATGTTTAATAGTTTTCTTTGCTCTGTCACCGAGTGATCCAATCAAATAATGATAACGTTTAACATTTGATATTTCGGTGTTGTTAATCACCATATCGATAACTGAATCTCTATATTCTAACCAATCATCTACGTCACCATCAAAAAACGATAATTTTATCTGCGGTAATTTTATCGATCTTTCAAAATTACCATCATTAACTGAGCACGAATTAAACAACGATTTAGTTTCACTTTTTTCACCATTCTCCCTTGATGCATGTTCTTGCGACTGTGTATAATGATTCAACGTTGTCTAGAATAAATATTCTGCATTTCTATTGCATCCATTTCCACCTCAAATACCAGCATCATCGTCTAATTGCGATTCCAATTCGGTTATTTGTGTGTAAATGGCATTATAATCTTGTTCGCATGCCTCCAATTTACCAATTTTAAAATTTAAATTGAATTCGGTTTCGTTACTTTCAGGATTGAATTCTTCGATGAATGTTTTCAACTTTGTTAATTGTATTTTAACTACTTTCCTTTTGTTCACTAGCTTTTTGAATTCCTTGGTATACACTTTTAATAGTTCGGCATTCATTTTTTTACAACACTAGTTTTATTTTATTAATTTTAGCAATAATAATTTATAATAAATATCCGGCTCGAAGGACCAAATATTCCTTTCGTAGTGGACTTTAATTATTTGATTTTCTTTATTTTAATAAAAAAAACTTTGATGTTTTTAGATTATACACCAATTTTTATTTTATGTTGTTTTACAAATTAACGCGTTTGTGAATACTGAATTTGTTAAGGAAGTAAATTTTGTTTTTTCTTTTATTCCATAGTTAACTACGTTAATTAGAATTCATGTTTGTTCTACCAACCATACAATTGGCGCACCAATTGCATATAGTTCAGATTACTGACATAATTCTTATAAGAATTTTCTTCAATTAGTAATTTCAGTCGCAGTGTGATCAGATCATAAACCACATAGCCAACACCAAAACTTTTTTATTTATTAATTTTATTTTAAGTGATGTGAACATTTTATAAAATAGTTACGAAACTACGACCAAAATTACTTTTAATCAAATTATTTAAATATTACGAGTAATAAGGTGAGTTACATTTTCAAAAGATAATTATCTGTGATTCTTGAAATCATTATTTTCTGTTTTTTGTTTCTTTTCATCCGCTGTGGCTTTTTATCACCGAGTCTCTGGTACCTACACGTGATCGGTGTTAAATATAATAACGAGGATAATTAAAATAAATACATATATTAAAAAGGTAATTGATAGTTCGAGTAATTTTATTATATTAAAATGTATCTGGTTTTAGAAAACAATTTTATCATATTCACGTTTCCTCTACATTCGCAGTGACACGACTTCATTCTTCGAAAAAATGATAGTCGTAGTAGTTAATCATGGAAGATTTCGTCAGATGCTAAACAAATGATAATTAAGGTCTTTAAGTTTGCAATTTAAAAATGTGTAATTTTTTATATTGTATAATTTTCAAATTAATTTTTTTTTTATAATTGTACAATAAAACGACAAGATTGTCAATTAAAAATTAAAAAAATTATTTATAGCCTTTTATTACTACTTTTGTAAGGTTATTCGGTCAGCTATGTGTAACCCGTTCATCAGACTTTAGCAAAGACACATGTCTTTACCAAATAAAGTTGCATATCGGTACAATGTCTTTACCAATAAAGTACATATGTCACTACTTTTTATTAACAATTAAGTACACAAGTGGATACAATGTGTTCCTATCAAATTTCTCTATTTCTCATTTTACTCTCTTCAAAGAGTAAAAACAATAAAAACTGATTACAAATTTTTCTCTCCATACAATACTTTATATTTCGGCGTATTCCACCAAATTTTGTTCCATCAGTCGATACTTTTTCTTACTGAGTAGGACATGTACCATTGGACACATTTCAGACCCGATGTGGATACATTGTTTGTCGGGCAGGGTGTCCCAGAATTGGAAGATCAAACGAAGCAGGGTGATAGGGGAGCTTATTTCCAACAAAAACAGCCAAGTAAAGTTTTTCGAATTGTTGATGGTGCAAAAGTTCTTGCACTTTTAGTGTTTTTAGAGAAGTCGCATGCGCACCCACCAAAAAATTAGTTTAAAAAAGCAAGAGTTCTTTTGTTTAACTTCCTTTTTTAAAACGACCTACAAGAGTGTGCCTTTCCAATAATTACAAATTTTGTAAGCTATATTATCTTCTGTCAAATAAAAACAATGTTTTTGTAAAGTCTCTTTGTTTCTAAAATTTTTTTGTTGAACGCCAGCGGGAAAATAATGTACTACAGAAAGTTGGCTCACTATCAAAAAAAAAAATACGAGATTTTAAAATGGTATCACTATGGGCTAGTCACAATTTTATTATCAATTTTGTTCACAAAGTAAGTGGTGTTTATTAAAAAATGCACTTAACAAAATTTCGATTTCTAAAATCGATGCTTTTTCAGAAATAAAACAAAATGAATAAAATATTTTTTTTTAATTTTAAATATTATAATAAGTGTTCGAAGTGTCCACCATTTGCCAAAATAAAAAATCGGCATCGCCGTATAAAATTTTGCTTAATCCGTCGAAACGCACGTTCGTTACTTTTAATTATATTCGACGCTTCGAATATACGTTGCCGCATCTCCTAATCGGTCTGGTTTACTCTTTCATAAACCAGCTCTTTTATTAACCCCCGCAGAAAAAAACCTAAAGGATTTTGATCAGAAGACCGCGGTGGCCATGCAATGGGCCCTCCCCTCCCAATCAAGCGGCTTGGATAATTTACGTTTAGGTGTTGTCTCCATCATGCTGCAGCCACATATTTCCACGTGTTTGTAGAAAAACGTCATAAAGTAATTCATCAAAGACAGCCATGCCAATCAATTTCTCGTCGACTATTCCCGCCTACATGTGAATTTCAAATTGGTGTTGAATAGTGCAAATTATGAATATTGAATATCCTCCCCCTTTTAAAAATGTTTCGTCACTCTATAAAATGTTGTTAAAAACTGGGAATTTTCTTGGCATCAACGCAGCATTTCTTGTACACGTAGCATATGGTAAGGGTGCAACTGATTTATTTTTAAAATACGATGCAAGGTGGACCGTGGCACTCCTGAGCGACTTCGCGTTCACTGTACATTTGATGTACGTTTTGAAATACGCTGTAATCGAGAAAGCGTTCCCCATTTGGATATCGTCTCTGGTATTCTCTTGCTGCTCCTCGGACGTTGCCATTACATAAGCTATAAATGAAATGAACAAGCCACATAGCTTATTGACATTTTAATTATAAACGTTGTAACGTTGTTCCATGTATGTATGGAACTACTAACATGAATTACAAAATGTTTTTTTTATACCAGAAATTTTGTTTAATTAAGGCTACTAACTTAAATAAACTGTTATACTTTAGTTTACCACAGTGCATTTTGTTTTATTTCTGACAAAGCATCGATTTTAGAAATCGAAATTTTTCTAAGTGCATTTTTTGATAAACGCGACTTACTTTGTGACAAAAAATGATAAAAAAACATTCTGTTGTGAATAGCCCGGTGTGTGATACAATTTTAAAATCTGCATTAGTGTCGCATATTTTACTGCTAGTGGGTCAACTTTCTGTAACGCACTATTTTCCCGCTGGCCTCACTTAAACATCAACAAACATTTTTTTAGAAACAATGAGGCTTTACAAAACCATTGTTTTATTTGACAGAAGATAATATAGCATATAAAATGATGTTATTGAAAAGGCACATCTTCTAGATCGTATTAAAAAAGAAAGTTAAACAAAAGAACTCTTGTTCGTTTTTTAAATTAATTTTTTGATGGGTGCGGTGCGCATGCGATTTCTCTAAAAAACACTAAAAGTGGAATAACTTTTGCGCCGTCAACATTTCGAAAAAACTTTACTTATCCACCCTGCATTATTTCATCGTCCAATTCTGGGACACTCTGTATAGTACCAGGTACTAGTATTATACTGTAATGGTTTTGTTATGATTGGGCAGCGAAACTCTTCATTCTTACTGTCCCACTGTTCAACCAAAAGCAAGCCACATAATTCATAAAAACGCAAAGCAAAAATGATGAACTGGCTTTTACTTAAATAAATTGTATAATAATAGTTAATCAGGCTACTTGCAAGTACAACCCAGTTTAATCAACGTTGTATTTTCGTTTAAGCAATAATCAAATTTATATACTAAAAATTTAGCTAATTAAACCAGCGCAGAACCAGAGTCCGGAATCACTCTAGTAAATGATTATTTAATAATATGTACCGGAAAACTCGATTATTTAATAATATATTATATACTTACGAACCTCTCACACAAAAGTTTTGTGTTTTGGAAGGCTGTTTTGTAAACTCAATGAAAAATATTTAAGACGTGTCACAACCGTGTGCGCACTTCTACTAACCAATAGATTAACGTTCGTGGGCACTAAGCTTTAGATATGAGTTAATGACTAAATTCCTGCAGCGCAAAGCACTAATCTCATGGGCAGTCGCTTTTTACAATTCAATAAAAGCTATACATTTTGTTTTAAAATGTTGTTTATGAGAGTTTAGCAGTTTGAGAGAAAATATAAAAATGTTGATGTGGAAGTGGAAGTAGCAATCAAGAAATAAATAGCACATTTGAGGTTTAACACTAATCGTGGATACAATTTACGGTTTAAATACATTTATATTTAGTATTGTTAATATTATTATTATTACTATTGTTATTATTATTACGTGTGAATCTTATACAGATAAAACTAATATTTTAATATTAAGAAATAAGTTCTTTAGAAACAATCGTCATAAAATTTACAGAGAAATGAGTGGAAAATTGTCAAATGGTAAAGTATATTATTTTTAAGTACAAGTGTATTGAATAAACATACGTAATTTTAAATTTTAGTTAATGAGAATGATCCAGATGTTATAACCGTTACGTTAGTGCCACACAAGAAAGGTTTATTTCTAAAGCATTCTGAATATGAGGTAATTTAATTG